>LR824605.2:11252500-11875000 GCA_902829305.4 Spodoptera exigua
CTTTCCTAACACGCCTAAACCGCAAACTAATAAAGAGCTATTGACACAAACACTTCCTCAACTAAACAGAGATTAACAATACCATAACTCATAATATCGAGACATAATATACACGTATTAAATAATACAATAACATTAAGATCACAATCGGATTTCATCACGAGCATATCCTCAAAGGGACCACATAAACTCTGGATTCACGAAACAAATTTGTCAGACGACCTCCCAGTAGGAATTTAAATGCGTAATTAAAAACAGAATGAGTTAGGCCTAGGATGGCTGATGTAATATTCTAATCAGTCACTAGTCATTGTAAAAAGTATGGTGGTTTGCCGTGCGATGAGCGATAAGGCCGTGTCACACGGGTGCGGGGCACAAACGAGCGATTGTGCGCCCGCACACGGCGCCTGCGCGCTTTGCATAACAAAGGACGCAATTTGGAGGAAAAATGGCCACGATCTCGAACGCGGCCGAATTCGGCCGAGTTCGGAGCCTCGGATAGTGCGCTTGCGTCTATTCAGTCTATTTTAGTTATTGAGTTCTCACGATATCCAATTTGTCATTCGAAATGATGGACTACCTACTATATTATTGAAGTGTATGGACTTTTTTTAATAAGTAAAAAGTAAGAGCCATCTTATTTAGTCTATGAAGAAAGCCACGCCATACCTACTTATACATACCGTCGTACATATATTTCACATACTTATCATATAATAATTTTGTTATAAGTTATTCATACACTGCGCCAGCCTGCGTTTTCTCTAACATATGCTATAGATGCAAAAACAGAAGGCATTCACCATCATCAGCCCATAAATGCCCACTACTGTGCAAAAGTCCCACAGGATTTGACTATTACCTACCGCGCTTTAAAGGCAGAATATATATACACAATTAGGTATAAAATAAGTTTTACCACATTGTTTTTCTTTAACGTGGTAAAATACTTCAGTTTTTTTTTTTTGAGTATATAATCTTAAAAAGGACATACCTAACTCGAAAAAAGTCACATTGGTACTTGACAGGTTTCGAACATGCTTCAGAAACGAATTCCTCATCTTACAGTCCACCAAAACCACATACTTATATTTAAGAACCATTTTCCCCTGGTCCGTAAATAAATAATAACCAAGTTACCAAATAGCTTCAATGACACACATAATCGGGGTCATAATGACATTTTCAAGCATTTCCACTTCGTGACGTTGAAATAAGATTTCAGATGATATTTTCGGTAAAATTCAAGGCACGTTTGAACTGATACAGATTATAATATGGCGATACCAATCTAGATATGTAAGTAACTAGTTATTTATTATTCATATCTTGCACTGCACGACTTGCATTTCACCTAATGAATATTTTACCAACTTTCTGTATAAATATGAAGCATGACTTTTATATTATCTACTGAGCTGCAGTGTATTGCATGTTTCTAATGGTTATAAATGTTTCAAAAGTTGTACGACATTGTAGAGATCCAGAAGAATACCAGAATCAGGTATTCCACCTGACACAGCTGAGCTGGACTCTCATTCGGTGCAAACTACAGACACATTGAATCGCGCTATATTTTTTTTTCTTTTTCCCTTTCGTCTGGTATTACAAAATAAAGTAACATTTGTGTTCCTAGTCTAATACCTACGTAATTTTGTAATATTTTTGTTTTTTTTTTTAGTTTCTTTTTTTTATTGTCCTGTTAAGTTGTGTTGTGTATCCACTTATTTGCCAATAAATTTGTATCTGTTATTGTTTGTACTAAATAAGTGTCTTATCTATCTATCTATCTGCCTATCTAAATATCGATATTATTATGTACAGTAAGTACTTAGACATCAGACAACTACGGTATAGTCCGTTTATATTTTGTTCGACAAAAACTAAAAAATACGAACTTAGGTATGTACTTTCTTTTCAATGACTTGATTTTTGTTGAAGTAAAAATGTACAAGCAGACAATAAGTATTTAAGGAAAGAAAGAAAAGTCAATAGCTCATACAGGTTCATATTCAAAGTATTCAGTGTTTATTCCATATCATCTGCCTTAAAATGCATACCTCTGAGCAAAGACCTCTTCTCACATGGTTTGAGTTAATCAATATGCTTGGTAAAACCAGATTGATGATTTTAAACAAAAAAATTATGAGATAAAATGATAAATATAATTGCTTACAAGTTATACACCTAACAAAAGAATCAAGAATGATCCGAAGTACTGAAACTATTTACAACCTCATTCTTGTTCAATTGAACAAGAATGAGGTTGTATATGAATAATTTCATGTATTAGGTACTACATAAGTATTACGTAGCACATAAACTAGTATAAGTAGGTACCTACTAGGTACCTAGCTAAATTAAAGTTTGGGAGAGTCATGCTTCGGCACGAATGGGCCAGCTCGACGGGTGTGATACTAATGCCTCACATAATTCCGGCGTGAAACAACGCTTACCTACCTTATTGTTTCACCGTGTTAGTGAGATTACTGGATGCCCAAATACCTAGGCCGATATAGCTATAGGTACATATATCTGAGACATTCAGTAGGTAAGTAAAGGTACTAAATTAATTGAGAAAGTAGATGCCAGTGAAATCACGTAACAACTTAATTAAAGTCTTCAAACACGTTTTTGTTGTGACAGTAAAAACTGAATCAAGATGTGTTCCCACAGACAACTGAAAGAAAATGTGGAAATGTTTCTCGCAGGATTGTTTCGTTGTTTCATCAGCTGAAGACAATTAGCATTAAAGTTTTATTGAATAAAGATAAGTATAATAATGAGGGCCTAGTTAATGTTAATGTTATCTTCAGCAAGCAAGAAATGTTCATTTGGATTGTGAGTGGTGACGCCTATTGTCGTCACACAATGCGTCCGTATCTCGCGTTAATTAACATTCACGCTACAGCCGAGGCCTTCCTACTGCCTGCCTACTACTTGCAACAAGCTGCGTGTTTGTTTTTCATAACAATCGCCTGTTTTTACAATATTTGCATGCACCAGCAGAACAATACGCGGAGGAGTCGACTTGTTAATATCACTGAGAATTAACCGGCAGCGGATTGTCGCGCACTCGACCACTGTAAACAATACAAAACGTCGCCGAGCAAAAACAAACTATAGAAACGGAGCCACAACAAGAAGAATAGGAAAATTGCTTTTGTTTAAAAAAATCTATTTGTTCGTGTCTCGAGATGAACGCGCCTACGGTGCGTCGGCGGGCGACCAATCGCGCGCAGGCCGCTTCCCGCCCCCGTCGGCTGGGCCAATGGCGGCGAGCGCGAACGCCGCAAGAGCAGTTTCCTTTTTTAAAAGTTTCGCCCTCGACTTCCATCCGATTTCCCGCCTCGGCTCCTTAAGTTATGGTCGGTGAAAAAATACGTTGATTTATTTATTAAGACGCGAGTTTTTGCCAAGTAAATTATGATGTTGCTGCAGCAGCTCCCAGCACTGCTGAGTGGTCCACAGTTTTTACGGAGGAGCTCGCGGTGTCTGCGACTCTCATATATTTTAATTTCATTGGATTTTTATTGTATGAAACGTGCTTGCAATGAGAAAAGTGTCAAGATACATCTAAGTTTATTCGCCACTTAGGTCGTTTCATGTTCGCATTAAGCCTAGCGATAGGCTAAGCACATTGATTCCGTTCACACTCAAGTTATGAGCTATTGATTTATTTCTTAACTACATCTCGTTACTTCTATACATGAATGAAAATTTACTTTGAGGAATAAAACATTTTTATCGATATACCTACGTGATACGTTGCTATATAAAACGTAAGTAGGCTTTACTGAAATTGTGTAACTAACTCCCGGCTAATGAAAACCATGTCAAAATTATAGTGAGGAATAAAGTAAAAATTTTAACATTTTGCACTTTTTCGATTTAAGATATGTTTTTATTACTAGTACTATTTTCCCTTTACTAATTTCAAGATTTCTATGAGATCTTTTAGACATTAAGAAAGTTGATCAGAATATATATTAATACGAAGTAAATTCATCCATCCTAGCAAAGGGATTACCGATTTACCGCAGAAAACTTTCCGTGGTACCTTACGAAAATGGTCACTTAATACAAAAGAGTTTTTATTCAAGCCAAGACCTCCATAACAACAGGTCTTACAGATACGGAGCTTATTAAAACTGTAATAATAATGTCTTCATTAATGCTCAAATATGTAATTATGTTTTAGTAAAATTGAATGTTTGTATATCCGTGCTATGGAAAAATATGTCATGTTTTGTATAAGTATTATTTCAAGCAGTAAATAAAAACTTATTATAACAATCATTAATTATATCTAGTACCACAACATACCTATCTATCTGGATATTTTTAACAATTTCTCAACAATTTAAAAGTTACTTGACATACCTACCTATGCTTATGTAGGTATTATGTTTATATTAATATTATGAATATAAATTGATAATGTCAGCCATTAAACACAGAATAAATTATAATTTGTATGACAAGTAAAACTTTATCATTATGGATAAAATACTTGTGTACTTATTCGTAACTTGAGTAAGAAAGTAAGTTATTCAGTTCAAGTATTTAATTAAGTATTAATTTAATGTCAACATAAAACTAGTTTCTGTATTATTTATCTAGGGATGGTATCACAAAGATGGTCCATTTAACCTGCCCAGGGCTGAGTATCATACTTAAGTATCGACCTATTTCAGTCAATTTCTTACTGTCTCTATCATAACTTAAGACGCTTTTTAGGATGGCACGTCCCGCCCTCCTAACTAGTACTAACGAAGAATAAAATAAATAAATAAATATAAGACCTACCTCATTACAATTTATTACACTTCCAACTTCTCGTCCTCCCGCAAAAAAAAATAGGGAGGAAAATTATCAAATCACTTCTCTCGTCCCGGATAAGCAAGAGGGATGATGTCTTAGAAATTGTGGCTTAAGGCTTGAAATCATCTATCTGAAATATCAAGTTTTTGTACATACCTAATTCTTAATATGTGTATGTGCAATTGAATATTTATAAACGCACACAGGATACGAGAGCAAAATCCTAGTGTGGGGCAACGTTTAAAAAAAGACGTTTCAAAAAATATGTGTTATTTTTTTCCAGTTGAAGTAGAATGCTTTTAACTGCAAGTTGGCTGCATGGTTTGATCTGGACAACTGGCTGGAACAGTACTGTACATCAAATACTTATTTTCCCCTCATAGAACAAATATTTGTAAGAACTACAAATGTAATCCACAAATTCTAGTGTAATGCGTATCTAGCTTTTTATATTTCTTTACCAACTACACACGAGAAAATCTTAGAATGAAGCAATGTTTTATTCAAAACTAGTTTTCTATTACTTTTATAATGTAGGTAAAATTAATAACAATTTTTTTTATTTTGACTTTCATGTACTAAGGGTGACAAAAATGCATGGAGAGCTTAAGGTCGACTATTGACTGACAGGTTTTGCATAACGCTACCATTGATAACTAGATGGCGCTGCTTTTAAATGAAAATAACCCTTCAAAGCTTGAATACTTTACACTGCAGAGGCACACAATAAGGTTTTTAATGGTTAAAATAATAATTAAGAAACAATAATATATTTATATTCAAATACACATGAATTATGTTAATTTTCTCATTTCCGAGGACTTAATATAGCGCCATCTAAGTCAAGTCAAGCAAACCAATTTAAAGATGGCGTCAATAATTAATAATAGACAATAATAAAATTTATAAACTAACCCGCATTTTCGATATCATAAAAAATGCGATCGGTAGCTCGGATAAATAAGAATGATAGAATAATGAAATCAAAGGGCACCGGTTCAATTCCGGGTTATCATTTTTAAATTCAGGTTTTTTAAGAATGGTTTTTTTTATATTTTTTTATATAAAATCAATAATAATAATATATAAATAAAATATTTCACGTTTAATATTTATAAAATATAACACAAATAAATATATATATTATTTTAGAATAAAATTATATTAACAAATATATATAAATAACTTTTATAATATGTGCTAACTATTAATGTAAAAGTAACATATTTTTCTTACAGATTAAGACTAATACTAAGTTTAATTCTCATAAAGGATAACAAATAAGACTATTTTAGTGACATTATAATTTCAGACATTTATTTCTCAAAACATAATATTTATTTCTTTCTTATATAGTGTATACCCTAACCTAATGACTTTTCAGCTAATTGACACATTATTTATTACACTTTTTATAAGATTAATAAGTATTTTAAATCAAAATTGTGTTGTGCTAGTCATTTATTAGTTAGTGTTAAACACAATGTTATAATACGATTCTATATGATATGCAATCTTACTTCTGCAACTATTTTACCTCCCCATAAAATTTAATTAAAGTATTGACTAAAGTGATTCATTTTGTGCATCATGTTATGACAAAGGCTCATAGCTTAAGTATTCGTTCCAGAACAAGGAAGAAATTGAAGCTAGACCTTAAATCAATAACATTTCTAATACCGGGATATATCATTCACAAGATATAGGACGAATTGTTTATAGTAATTAATAAATAAATAATTTATTATTTTGCAATCAATAGCATCTGTAGATATTAATATTGCTTTTATTTTTATTTCTCATATTTAGTAAAACATTAAAATCATTACTGTATAACAGTTGCTGGTTATAAAGTAGTCAATAAATTTATCCTACTAACATTAAGTTTGAACATTTATCCATTAAATAAATTATAGCTACCCCGGTCTTGTAATCAACAATATCTTTTCTTTTATTTTAAGAACTAGTGTAGCCGCCATTTTTATCGATCCTATTTCTCCTATCTCGCTGGCCAAGGAATAATCCGTATGTCTGAATGCTGACTAAACACTTGCACAATTATGGAACATTACACATAGCACAATTTTATTGTCCTGCACGAACGTTATCACTAGCACATCTTCATGACGTCTTTCAGCACATCTATGTAGTTTTCACTGTTTGCATCACTGAAGATGACAATTCTCCAGTAATTTTCCTCATAACCGTGCCCCATAAGTTGAAGCTGGTCTGAGTCAATATCACGTCTTCTGCCAGATCCACTACGGTGCTCCAATGAACCCTCTTCTTGAAACAGCTTTAGATATCCATAAAGTGGCAGTCTTTACCTGTAAGGGACGTGTATTATTTATTATTTTCATGGATCGATAACCATGGATAATAAAATAAATAACAAACGGTCATTTTAGAAGAATATTTACGTTTAAGCCAGTTCCTCTAGAAATTCCAGTATAATTTAAGCTTTGATTATGCAATGCTATTATTTGGGCCCTCGTAGCCGTATCAATATTTGAACGCAAACTCATAATAAAAATAAATATTAAAAACTTGTTAAACAAATCGTGACTGAACTCACTCAAAGATAGTAAAGAATGTTATGATTGAACAAAAAGGTTTAATTTTTAACTAGTAAATATTAAATTACCCTCAAATGTTTTGAGATTTATGATCGGGTTAAAGTTGCTCAACAACTTCAATATAATAAACAGTAGGATAATTTCAATATATTTCAAGGTTACGCAATGGCCTAATGGCTAGTGGCATCGGTTAATTTTATGCTACCGAGTTCGAATCCTGGTTATTGAGTGCTTTGCTTTAAAAAGGTTTGGAATATCGTAGCATTAATTTGTATAAAAAATTATTAAGTTAATAACTTTGTATCTGATAAAAACTATAAATGTATATTTTTCAATACCACTAGTATACTAGCGCCATCTATGTCATCCATGGTAAATAATTAAGGCGATGAAACGCGCCGTACAAACGATTTTGATTTGGAATCATCCATGCACTTATGACACTGATAGTACATACCGACATAAAACGAAAAAAGTCGGTAAATAAAGCAGACTTAAATCATATAGCATTCCCTTCCAGTCAACCTATATGATTTATACTTAATTAATAAAGTTAGGTACCTATGTCTAGGTTCTTTATAAATTATAATTAATCACTATGGATGAGTCAGACATGTGTTATGAGATTAATTATATTGATCTTCGAGACATTTTTTTTTTATTGGAACAGCAACAAAAATTGGTGTTTGTACCTAATTACAACCATTTTTAATATATTAAAATGATAAGGCTGCTCATTTATTTTCAGTAATGGAAGGAAGCGACCTGGCATAATCTACCTACTTGCATTCGATATTTAACATAATCGAATCAATTGGGTAATATACCAAAGAATCTTTATGTCAAGCTGATTTAAAAAAAAAAAAGATTTAGAAGTTTCTTACTCGTTCTTCTCCATACGAATCTACACTTTGGAACGAGCAAATAGCTCTAATAAGAGGACTGACCGACAGACTGAGACACATTGTAAGAACTAAGCTAAAACTTTTTTGTTTTTGTTTTCTTTTGTCATTAATTTTTTAGATTTTTAGTATAATTTTATTTTCTTCTTTTTTTTGTATTTTAGTTTTATGTGTGTGCGCTTGCGCGAAAATAAACGTTTTTCTTTCTTCTTTCTTTCTTTCACATTATATATTTGAAATTTTGTTTCACTTTCAAAAAGGCCTGTAAGGGCCCAATTGAAATAAATGATTTTGGCATTGACTTTAAAAAAAAAGTTTTGCTTCATGTGTAGCAAGCTGCTATTTAGCCAAGCTGAATATATCTTCATCAAGTTTGAAAATCGTTAGTCACAAAGCCATCCAATTATGACACAAATAAAGGAACCTAATCTATAATTATAACAACCACTATTATTCATAAAGTGATGAATAAATAAAATCTGTAGTAAAAACAAACGATTACAACATCACAAAAACACACTTATAAATGATAATAATGAGCTATAAAACGAACCGAAACTATAATTACGAAACTATCGAAAACAATATAATGTATGTTATCAGCGTAACTGTGAGTTATCAGACGATATCAATCACAACACGAATATAAATCAATCAACGAATAGTGCAGGCTATCACGCTCCGATCTTTACCAGAAAACACATATCATTTGCCTAATTAGATTGGGCGTTAAATCGCCAAACAACCATTTATAATCTGTACATTTAAAAATAATGCCGCATAAAAAACTCGTCAAAGATATTGTCAAGAGATACCGGCCGAACAGTGTTCGCGGGCATCGTTTAAAAAAACTCCGAAAAAAAAAAACTAAACTCGAGGCGATCCGTGACTCCTATTTTTTTGTTTTATTATTTTTAATTCATATTATCGTACGGCTATCCCCTTTAATTTTGTTTTTAAGTATGGAGCTCGGTATGCTGGCAGCTACGTTTATGGATATTCAGAATTCCGTGGCGTATCGTCCACAGGGCGATTTCATTTTATGTAAATGTGATGTGAAGAGTGCGGCCGCGCGCCGCCGTGCGGGTTACCTCGCAGGTGCGCCCTGTAATTGTGACAGATGTAACGAACTCGCCTCGAACCGATACTTTTTACAATAACCAATGTTTAGCCACGAAGTAACACTAAACTGATCCAGTAATTAGGTACTCAATCCCTACAATTATGCGTTGTAAAGGGGAAAGAACAAAAAAAAGTAATAAAAAAGTTTCTTTAAACAGTATTATTATCATAAAATAAGGATAAGGAATATTTTAAGGAGTATGAAACATTTTAAGTGTTACTTTATTACGTTTTCGGAGGCCTTCTTCCTGAATTATATTTACAAACGTTATACATAATACCATCTTTTCTTTCACATAATTAGCCATGAAAGAAATACACTAGAAAATTTAAATCAAATTGATGACAACAAACTAGCTACAACTTCTACACAAATGTGTTTAGTAGTTTTTATTGAGATCTCAAAGATAAGTGAAGACACACCTGGCCGATTAGACACCTCACTATTAAGTATAGGTAGGTAGGTATATCTACTGTATATGTTTAACTTATAGTGTGATCAACAAACAAGAATGTTAACATAATAAGAATCGATAGCTGTAGTGCTGTTTAGTGCTTACAGAAGTTTTTAGAAAGACGACATTGTTTTTGAGAGGGAAACGTCATCAAATGTCTTCTCTGGATCTGACCTAGTCTGCCATTGGTCAGAGAGAGTGTCAGACTCGGACTGACTGAAAACTATCCAGTTCCTCCTCCTGCTTTGGACCAGAGGCTTGGTAAATTATTGGGCTTTCACCCACAACCCCTACCAACGTCAGCTGGGGTTGTGCATTTCATACGTATTCTAGGATATTTTAATAATTCCTAAATTGGACCACGGGATAATGGACCAATATTGATGGTTATTTTTAACCTTTCTATAAAAACAATGATGTGCGCAATGTTATGTATGTAAGTCTAAATTCAGAAATAATACAGGGGATATTAATTTTAATAAAAACAACGCGGAAACTACTTAAATGCTGATGCCACAAAATGCGTATTCGAACAAGAAAGAAAACGAGCTATATATAGTCTCTTAAGTAATAAATCTGACTGACTGTCTTAGCATCATTTCTATATTTTTTAAATCATTTTCTAACTTTTGCATTTAACTGTTGAAAATGAATCTTACTTCTTACTAATATTATAAAAGTTTGGATGTTTGTTACTCAATCACGCCAAAACGGCCGGGCGGATCTGGATGATATTTGGCAAATGCCCAGGATAAACGGAATAGGACATTATAGGCTACTTTTTGTCAACATACCATGCGGGCGAAGTGACAGACGGAAGCTTGTAGAGAATATTTAATAAGTACTAATTCGACTAGGGACACAAAAACTGTAAGAGACATGCGAAAATACATGCATAGATCCTTCGCTAAGAAACTTGCGCATGCGCCTGAATCACTCATTACAATTCAAAAGTAATAAGCAACCGCCACTAACCGATGTCGTACGTTTCAACCTAAGTAATTACTTTTTTATAACTTTCAAACAATTTAAACATTTGACTGACATTTTAGAGAAGCTTAATTTATTCTTAAGTTATGATTAAGTTGCGTTTAAGTAGCTTGATGGAATGTTAGATTGATATGTATTTTTTTTAATTTGTAGTAGCTAGTTTAATTTTGATTCTGACCACCCACGATTTATAATTGTGGTTTGCAATTTTTAAATAAGTAATACAACTTTGTTTATGTTGTCTCGATCTAAAGGTAGGTCAATACGATTGATACCTAGGCAGCTACGTCATAGTCATTTGTTTTTTAAAATAACATAATTTTCTTGTAGATACTGGAACTTTGAGCCTATTAGTAGGTAATCAAAACTTATCAATAAATTTCATTTAATAATGATTGTGATATTATGATCGTGGTAGCCATTAGGTACACATATGAAATTCATATTCCTAGGACGAGACAGATGTCAGTGTTCCGATGTTTTCATGATTATATCTACTGTAGATCCTGGCTTACATGAGTTGCGGTTTCAGTTCAGGAGGATAAAAAAGGTATATCTATGACATTTTTGACAGAATACTTCTATAGGAAATATTATAGTAACCTGATTTACTGTACAATTTGGAACACACAGTACAGATGTCACATTCTAATTTAGTACGTAATAAAAATTAATAAAGTCGACTTTCCCTACAACGATGTCACCTGCTTACATAATAAGGGGGGGCTAGTAAACTCGTAACATTACGACCACTAGAGGAAGTAACTGATGTTCACTGTTCCACTGATACTGTGTTTGATAACGTTGCCTTGCATTCGGGATATGAACATATTTTGAATACCGGTGGCATGGAGTATAAAGTCATGGAGTACTAAGTTACTGCCAGCCTTGAGTCTCACTCAGATCGAGACGCCATTAATTTATATTAGAACGATCTGTCATCAAGAGTCTGTCGGAGACTGTGGTCAAGTAAATCAATTCCATCGCCATTTATTTTCTTGACTAGCTTCTGCCAGCGGCTTCATCCTTAGTACTAGGGTAAAAAGTAACATATTGCGTAGCCCTTATTCCATAATACAATCTATTTCCGTACCAAGACGGTGAAATTACGAGTGCGTTGCCGACCTTTTGGGGATTAGGGATTTGGAGATTTTGGCAATGAGGAGGGATTGGGGGAGGGGGATTATTGGGCCTCCGGTAACCTCAGTCACACGGCGAAATACAACGCTGTGGTTGTTTCACGCCGGTTTTCTGTAAGGCCGTTGAATCACTCAGGTCGAGCCGACCCATTCGTGCCGAAGCATGGCTCTTCCACGCTTAAAGACACATTCCCACACTTGACATGTCTAACACTAGAAGGATTTTCATGTGAGATGGTACTCCTTGTCTTCATAATCCTTGCTTAACTCGATAATCATCAATGTACGCAAGTTTGTACATCTCCACATTTTTGTTGCTTAACAAACTTCGAAGTTGTTTTACAAGTTCAGTTATTCTACTGAATTAATTCTGTTTTAGTATATCAATGGTATTCGTATGAGCTTTATGGCAGATGTCCACCTTATGAGGTTTTAATCGTTGTAGCATGATACTGTAATAATTTGATAAGGATATTTATTAACTATAAAGTAGGTGATCCAAAACAATTTTAAGGTATTAAACAAATAAACAATTCTAAGTAGTAGTAATAGGTTCTAGAATTAATTGAAGAAGCCCTATGCCTACTACTACTAGCAGTAGATGTCTTATATATCGATGTTTTAGTTGAAAAATAGGGTGATGATAAAGAAGTAAATGTCTCTTTATTCTCTTGTAAGTGTATTATGTGCAATTATAATTTAAATCACGAAACATCTGAAACAACAATAATAATGAAGGTGTAGTAGTCTTGTAGTTTCTCCTTTTAATATTTGCATGCCTATAATTTAGGATCAATATGTTTTGGTATATAACTGGCATTGTAAAAAACTCATTTACCATATTTAAAGCAAAGTAATAATAGTTTGATTGCTTCAATAATTAAAAAATAATTACTAATCAACTTTTTTTATGTGGTTAGTCGGCAAACGAGCAGACGGATTACCTGATGGTAAGCAATCAGCGATGCCCATGGACACCCGTAACAATAGAGGAGTTACGAGTGCGTTGCTGATCTTTCGGGGATTAGAGATTTAGAGATTGGGCCTCCGGTAACCAAACTCACACACAAGGCGAAACACAACGCTGTGGTTGTTTCACGCCGGTTTTCTGCGAGGCCGTGGTATCTCTGGAGTCGAGCCGACCCATTCGTGAATAAGCATGGCTCTCCAACATAATAGATAGGAAAATCAACAAATATAGAGATGACCACAAAAAACATTGTCATACCCTCATTTGTTTCTGCTTTATAACAATTCATACAACAATACAATAGATCCAACTTCATACGAACAACGACAACGCATTCAATCGTACAGAGCTTGAACAAAACAAAATGAAATGCACAACCATTGAACTTACATGTCCGACACATCGTTACAAACGTATCACGTACAACCGGGGCGAAAACATTGCGTCTTACAAAATATAGTTAATGCAATATTAACGAGATCCCGCTTATGTAAAGCTGCAATATTTTGCATTTAATAAGGGCGTACGGCGTACATAGCCGTGGCCGTCGGCAAGAGATGGATCCTCAGATACAGAGGGCGCTTCGATCGAGTCTCGTTCCCTATGAAATTATTGGGAAACTCGATTCGTGCCCGATGCATCTGCCGTCGACGGCGCGAGTCTTGCTAATGTTCCTTGCAAACGATCCGAGAAAGCCGAGTAGGTTTTAGAGATAAATCTCGCTGATAGGGAAAATACTTTCTTACTCCTACGTTTGCGTATGGCTCTTGTAACTTGGCTGTTATGTTTATTTCAAGTTTTAAAATTGTTTTATTTTCTATAACTGTTTTTTTTTTTGGTTTGATCTTAATTCTTTATTGTGTGACCTGTAGGTACCTACTACGGTTACTTGTGATTAATATGTGAGTCTAATAATCAATGCCAAGACTTTATTTGTAAGAATTAAAATAAAATAAAATTTATTGATAACTTTTTACAAAATGTTGTTTATAATAAGCCACAGTAATTTCAATAGTTTTAGATATTTTAGATATTGATATAATGAATGGTAATTTCAACTTATACTATTATTTTCACAATTATGAAATACTTGTTATTAACAAGGACTTACGATATTAAAGCGACCAGCCCGAGCTAGGTTTATTTAAACCTGTGTTTCAGTGTCTTCGACTTATTAATATATCAAAGGGTCAAATACAAGTATTACTAATGAAAACATATATTGTATATGACTACAAGACTAAATATTAAACATATAGAGTAAATAATTGTAGTAAAACTTTTGCATAGCTAACAAACAAGTTGCTCCACTAAATGACCGAAAAAATGTCGATAGGTAATCAAAACAATGACATCATTATCAAATTCTCCGCAAAATAATCTCTAAATTTCCATAACGGCGATAAATTAATAAAAGCACAGCAAGTAACACTGGGCCGGCAAGTGTGTGCGCCCCAAGGGAGGGCGTGACGCGGCACCTGTACCAATCGTTTGAATATTCCACCCAAATCGATATTTCATGTGGTCACCGCTCATCTGTAATTAAGCTTGTATTAAAATTCACGGTCGCTAGGCGCTATAATCGTCACTTTTATTCCTGTTTTATTGTTTGTTTTGAGAAGTGATGTCAAAGTTATTGTGTTTGAGTGGTAATGTCTGTTTAAGAGCACAGATTATCGTAAGAGGTCTCTAAGTATCATCTTTTTCTATTATGATCTCCTATAACATTGTTTTATTGGATAGATTATCGTTTTTCTGACCCCTGTTCTTTATCTTGGCCTTTGTAAATCGTGTTAAAAACGAATGTTTTATTAAGTACAATTCTATTTTTTTTAATGTTATAAGTCGGCAAACGAGCTGACGGATTACCTCATGGTAAGCAATCGGCGCCGCCCATGGACACCCGCAACACCAAAGGAGTTACGAGTACGTTGCCGGCCTTTGGGGGATGGGAAGGGATAGGGGAAGGGGAGGGATTGGGCCTCCGGTAACCTCACTCACACGGCGAAACACAACGCTGTGGGTTGTTTCACGCCGGTATTCTGTGAGGCCGTGGTATCACTCCGGTCGAACCGGACCATTCGTGCCGAAGCTTGGCTCTTCCACACTTAGCTTAGCTTAGCTTAGCCAGATATACTGGAAAAAAGTAGATACCGTAGATATCTGTTATTCCCGACTATGATGCACTTCTTGCCAAATTCCATTCAGTAATTTTTACGTGACTGTTACAAACTGTCATGTTTATAATAAGTATGTAATGCAATATAATACGATTATTGATTCAAACTTATTATTATACTTTTGTGTAACTTAACCTATAATCTTTTGCTTACTTATAGAATACTTTTAAACTATTACATGCAATATATAGATCTGAAATAACAATCCATACTTGGCAGACAGAAACTTAAAATTAAGGCCAAAACTCAACCGTCTAATTTTGTCATCTGTAGGTATACTACCGAATCTGTATGCGATTCATAAAAACTTTTTCTTTACCAATATCTTAGCCCACCCCGACTCGACAAGATAGCTTATTGAACAAAATCCGAAAAGAAAATTTCACACAAATACCGTTCACCAGCGAGGAATCCATCGAGCCATCGCATACAATAAACATGATCATAAATAAATAAATAAGGCCGAATTTAATAACAAGCTTGGAACTAAGTAATGGTTGCCAGTGGGCACCGCTACATATATTACGGACCACCATTTTATAAAGTTTTACTCACATTTCTTAGCGTTATATTAAAATGTTTAACCACTATAATTTGGGGATAAGAGCTTAACAACTTTTTTTAGAGGAGTTCAATATTTGGTTGTGTCCAGGCCGGTTGTATTAGCTCTAAGGCGGTCTGGGTTGGGTATATGAGTGAGTTTCATATTATGTTTTTTTATTTTCTGACGGAATATGCGTTTGTCTCTCTACGCATCTAATGTTTTGTCATTTTATAAATGTATGATACCCACTTACTGTTATTTGAGATGAATTTTTTTATTAATACACAATACATTAGTCATATACCAATTCATGTCTAGTTTTCCGATCTGAAGTGGTAGTACTCTGTGATGTTTAAAAGACTTGATTATAAAAATTATGATTAGTAATAACTCTATTTGAAAAACGTTCGATTTAGAAAAAAGGCCAACATAGTCGGCCTTTTTTTTCTTATCCAAGAAAAACCAACACATAGATTGCCAATCTATTCAGAAAAAGCAAGAAATTAGTGTTGTCTAAAACACAAGTGAGCTCACATTATGAACATTTTGTCACAGAACGACTTTATAACGAGAAGACGAAATCGTGAACCAAAAACATTAATATCGGAACGATCCGACAAATTACCTATCGACGTATACGTGCGGCGATAACATTGTAATACACTCGGCTATGTGTCTCAGTCCATAACGGCCACTTAATATTGGAGAAAAACCAGGAATGCTTGGACATCGTACAGGCTGTGCCATATTCGACACGGCTGGTGACAAAACTCGGACTAAAGGAAAAAATCTTACAGCATTCCTGTGACAACAATTGGACTTCTTACGCCTCGGCCCGCCGTTCGTGAATAATTTTAGGCGAACAGAAAGCTTTGAATGCTGTCGTTGCACAGATAAAATGTTGTAGACCGTACGTGAGAGGATGGTATGAATTACTGATGCCAACCGTGTGAGAAAAACTTCGCTGCCGTGTCGATGGCACGCCGATAATCTGTTTAGCTGTTATTAATATTTGAAGCGAAAAAATTTATCGTTCACCCTTATTTGGCGGGGTAATTCTTTAAATGTAAAAACTAAATAATTGTTGACGTTAATTTGAGCAGATTTGATCGGATAATTGAGTTGACAAGAAATGAAGTTCGGTGGATTGCATTGTGTAAAGTGTAATTATTTTCCCTAAGCAATAGGTATATACATTATTTTTTCTGAATTCAAACTACGGCTGACATTCTGAGAAATCTTCTCATCGCACCATTGTAATTTTTAATCAACTTTATACACCTGCTTACTCTCCAACCGCGATACGAGATAGTATACGTCGTATAGTCGTATAAGCGCAATGTTCAAACGCGCTCTCACTAAGAGACTGCCAGTGATTATAAATCTAACATAGTTTACAGCTCTCAGAGCTTAAAACAAATACGGTACGCAGTAAATTAAGCCATCGACAGTGTTGCTAGGATGCCATCACGAGCGCACGCTGAATACTTTGCGATTGCGCTGCGTTTTTCAAAGGCATACCTGGCGCGGGTGCGAACGTCGTGTGTGACGACTTTATCCGTCGAGTGCACGTCTTTGGTGAGCGGACGCCGCGATCTAGATCAGCGGCGCCGACTCGCGGCGGCACGATGCTATCGTAAAACAACCGCGCGACAATTGCTAACACCGGCGCCGAACAACAACGCGAATTATTCACAGAGAGGCATCCAGCGTGTGTCTGTGCCGGCCACGCCGCCGCGCCTGACCCGCGCCCCGCTCCCTGCTGCCATTGTTGACATACCGAATTCTAAGAACTACTCATTTTAGCGCTCATTTCGTCGCTGCATTCGAC
Organism: Spodoptera exigua; assembly: GCA_902829305.4. NCBI lineage: Eukaryota > Metazoa > Arthropoda > Insecta > Lepidoptera > Noctuidae > Spodoptera > Spodoptera exigua. The sequence goes on from LR824605.2 coordinate 11,270,034, forward strand.
TGCCTACTTGCAACAAGCTTTTCAATCCACAGGCGACCTATGTGCACATAACCCACAATACATAAACGCCGATTGTTGATCTCTGTGGACACGCTGCGTACATATTACTTGAAATGCTTAACCCTACATGGTCTGACATGTAATCCAACAGGTACATTTGATATCCTTATTAGCTTATTCACGGAACGGGTCGTAAAAATGCCAGAGCACAGTCATCTAGGCGAGATAAAGCTGGACTTGAAACGACTCACGCACGCCCCATTCGAAGTAGCGTTAGACTTGTAGTTAGACGTGGGGACACGTCGCCTGCTCTCGAATACTTTCAGATGCTCTGTTTCTGGGAAGAGGAGAAGGTAGAGGGAGGGGTACGGTCCAGGGGGGCGGGATTCCGTCACGTGCGCCTGCGCATCTGATAGCGGCCGCCGCGGGGAATGTTGCACGTTCGGGCAAGCCCAGCACGCAAATGCTGTGCCGACTTGCGAAACTCTAGTTACTCCTAGATCTGTGCAACATGAAGCATGGTCTAAATATAGGTACCAGTTGTTCAAGCAGCTTGACAGCTACAATTTCATTTTCCGCTTTTGAGATAAGATTCCAACGTGCAACAATTTTCAGTGGATATCTATGATTACTGGTTCCATTTGTATCATAAATCTGATTGATTAATTACTCGTAATACAGCCTCTTAAAACAATATTATTATATTCAGTTCATTAGCATACCCAATAATCCTGACTATTTAAATGGCTGAGAGAAATTATACAAATATTCTCAAGACAATGGCATTAGAACGATTTGTTAATATACAAAATAGAACTAAAAGGACTGCTTCTAAATATGAATTTGGCCAAAAAGCGTCACGGCATACGCATGCGCGGAGACCGCCGGGCGCGCTTGCCGCCCGCGCATTCCCGCCTTTTTGCCTGTCACCGCCAGACGTATTTATTGCAACACTGATGGTTGTTAGTGTTGCCACACTCAAAATCTTATGATCTTAAGAATATAAGATCTTTTATTTAATAAAACCTCGCTCTGATTAGAACTAAATTATACAATATTTAAGTAAGACGCACTCCCTTTATAAGTGGAAATAGGAGAGAGGGCAATCTTGTACATAAGTATAACGAATATCTACTAAAATTGTTTGTTTAGTAAATAAAACTATCAAACGAGTTGATAACTAAAAACGACCTGTAAAATAGTAAATAATATAAATAACATGGAAAAAGCACAGCAGTATGCGACGCTTTCAATAAGATTAATAAATCAGAATAGGTACCATCTACTAAATTCAATTTTCGCAACCGACAACCCTGGTTTTGAGGTTATAAAAATTAGACAACGATACTCCCAGTTCGTTCTATTGTATCTTTGTTTTTAGTTCGTCCCTTTTTCATATTCGTTCGCGCTACAATTCATACATGGGAAGCTTTTCGAAACAATAGAATATCATAAGTGTGTAGCAAAAAGATCTGCTTACAATTCTCCCGCCGTTATATTTAGGGCTTGTAAAAAGCCAATTATGAACTTAGAAATGTGATAAATGGGTGCAGTGGAGCGACACAATCTTGGATAACCGTTTTGGGAGTTTTACAATTAGGATTGCAAAAGCTGACTGTCTGAAATGTTAACTGCCAAACGTAAGTAGGAGAGTAAGAAAAGTTTTTGTAGGTAGACCTTCTTCTTGCGAGACTAGAAAAGAATCACGAGCTGCAAAGAAAAATTTGCATGTTGCGTGTCGACTTTAGATAATTTCCACACTTAGCTGGTGAATGGTACAGGAGGACTACGAATATGACTTTTCAAAACAGCCTGAGAAAACCTTGATTTATAATTTTTAAATATAAGTTTGAAGTCGCTGGCCCGTCTTAAGCAAGCGTTGTGATTAATGCTAAACGAACCTTCTCTGTGTGAGTAGAGACCTTTGCTTAGCAGTTGGCACAACAGATGATAATGCAAATTTATATATTGGCGATTGGATACTTTATCAGCTGGTGGTAGACAAAATGGTCGACCTAGGGCTCGAACACAATTGCAAGACCGAATACCCAACTCAGCAGTTAAAAACTACATAAAAATGTTCAGGTACATTACTTTAAAATCCTGAATAAATGAACAAACCGAATCCAATATTTGCGTACGTACGTAGCAACGATTCAATTGGCAATATTTGCGGAGCTTTCATAACTCATAAAGAACAATCGTCATTGTCATGTGTCGACAGTCGAACAAATACATCAGGTGCGTCATGGCTGGCCAGTGGTCGGTGCACAGCGCATGCTACAGTCAATACTCCTAACTGGTTAAAAGCAGTTTTCACTGGATTAAAGAGGTAATATTCTTTTTTGCAAATAGTTTTAGATTTGTACCTAAAAGTTATGTGTTTTTAGTGCTAAAGTTTTCATTATATCTAGGTATAATAATGTTAAATATCATTTTATGTAAAACAAATGCTGTATGAGATTCGTTTAGGAATAAGATTCTTACAGAAAAGATTAACCAAAAACGTTCCAAGAATAGAAAAAACATGTTTTATATACTTTTGATATGTTCGTCATTATGAAAGTCAAAGTTATAGTCAAAGTCAAAATCACAAAACGAATCCACGAATAGGTACTTTTGAAACGTCAAGTCTGTCAGTCTGTTCGTCAGAGAAGCTAGGTACTCATTTCAAATTGTAGATTCGAATGGAGAAGTACCTAATTTTATTTTATTTATTAATCGAAAGTTTTTCGGTAAAAAGTACAATTGGCATATTTCAACCTTTCCCGTTTGAAACACTTGTCCGTAGCACGTATAAATCAATGCTCTATGCGTCCTTCAGCCTCCGGCATCCTGCTGTTAAACTCCACAAATTTACGACTCTTCTCTCAGACCAGATGCCAATCGTACACAACCTTATTTCAACAAAATGCACTTGATTTATATAAAACTCATCGTATGCAATACTAATATATCTTTTATGACGTAATATTGGTATCGGTAGTGTTCCAAGCTCAGGCAGAATTACGAAATAAATTGTGTTTATTTCCCAAGCTGATTTTATTTCGATAGCCCGAACGTTAAGAATGTTTTTAAGGCTTTCTTCAGCTGTTTAAGTTCGGAAAGTTCTTTAGTATACTTACCTACATTTGTTTAAGACGTAATATGATATTACCAAAATGAATATTATTATGTATTTTCATGCATTGGTACTTATTTAAACACTGATAGTTTTTAAAAAAAAACCACTTAACTATACTTAGGTAACTAGTTAGAAATACTTATTTGCTCTAGAAATATAGACTCCGTAATCCTGGGTCATCCTTTTTTCAAGGAGAAAATTCGTCTTATTCCTTCACTTGACCTGGGCGGGGCGTGAGTGAGAGTTACTGACTAAAAACAACTCCGTTCTTTCACCTGCTTCAGGCCGGGGCCATAGAACATTATTTTATTGACACGCGACCCCGTATAGTCTTCAAACGTCAAACTAAAGTATCTAAATGTGTACGATAAAAAATGAAACCTTCGGCACGTGTACAGTACCTACTTCAGCAACTAAATAATTGATTTAGTGTATCCTCATGTTACTATAGTAAGTCTGGTTAAAACTGTTCAAAATCACCTTGTCACAGATTCCTAGCTAGAAACTCCTAAACATTGAATCTTGAGAAATCAAAAATTAACATATAAACACATTAAGTACACTGCAGAAGTTTTAGTTACTAGTACTTTAGTTTTAAAACGTCTTTTGTGAAGAAAAGAAGTGATTAGGAAATGAAAACAAATATTTATTTAGTAAAACTGCCAAAGAATGACTTTAATCGTTTAAACACATGCTAAGTTATATTGCGGAGAACATCTTATAAGAGGTCAGTGTCGTGTCTGGCTTGTGTCTGCAGAATATGTGAATATATCAAGGAATCGCAAGTTCTCCACGTCAAGGCCCACGATTTCCAACACGAATAAATATTCCTTTTATTCCAATTTGTCAGCTAAGCCACTCTCAGCGGCGACTTATCTCCGTATTCAACGGTAAGCTCCCGCCAAAACAATACGGCAGTATCGTTAAAAAACGTGCTTGAATACAGCATTTATCATCGTTGATTAAATACCATTGTTTTGTATCGGCAGGCTCGGGGTCCCCGGCGTCGTGTTCCTTTTGCGTCTCCCTCCGTGTCTCGCATTGTAGCCGCACGGAGACAATAAGTCTGTTAAATTGGCCTCCTATACTCGTTATATTATGTGCCCGAGGAGTTCGTATTTATGTTCGCTGCGGACGCGTGCGAGCCCAACTCTTGTAAATTCTTGCGAGCCAACAAAATTTGTTTTCGCTGCACTTTTATTATGATTTGTTCTAATATCGCTAACATGGAGCAGTTTTTACGATGCCACAGAAGTTGTATCTTTACCAGCCATAACGAGAATGTATGTGGGTATTGTTAACTTTACTTTGTATGTACAATTCGCTTATCTCATTAGATTCAAACTAAAATTCTGAGAAGACAAAGACGGTATCAAAATAGTGGTACATACGCCCACGCGGCGGCGGCTCGCGGTCGCTGAATCACGTACTGCAATTTCCAAATCTAGATTTAGGAAGGAACGGTCTGTGTCGTGTTCTTCAAACTGGATGCATTTCGAAGAAGAAATCTTACTCGTCTTCTATACGTGACAACGTACTCAGCGGCGGCAATACTTCAATGGAACCACGCACGTGCCACTATGTTTTTCCAGTTTTTCCACTGTACCAGTCGTATTATGAGACATTATACTTCATATCCTCGCGTAACATAAATAAAAAAGCTTGAAACCCTATTAAGACACGTAATGATATTTTTCCTGAGGTTGGAATTACCACAAGAAGATGTTCCACATAACATTTTTGCTTATCGTAACGTCGCTAACTCAGGAACTTCTCATAAAACCCATACAAACCGAGATCGCTTTTAATTACTGAGAAAACAAATGAGAAAATATGACATAAATTATGATGCCTCATCGATTCAATCATTATTATATGAATGGCTGTCATAACAGACTCCCAATTAGGAGTGTGGCTCATCCCGACGCACATAATTAATTTCAATAAATTAATATCAAAATATGAACATGGTCAAATAACGAGATCATGCCGTATCGAGAACGTCTAACAAAAAGGTAGAATGCTGCGGTCGCCAATACAAATGCAGCTCGGACAAATGCGAACGTGGCACATGAAAAACTGGAATCTCTCAAGCGTAGTATTAACATGGTTAATTAATTTATTAATTAGCATCAATTAATCGTAATACGGCGGCACGCCGAACCCCTGGACACGGCCGGATAACTTTTCCGGCGAAGTTTAGTTTTTAGAAAACAATTAGCATGATGTCTACGTAATAATAAACATTGATTCCAGCAGTTGCCGACAGGTTTGTTATGAAATGTTAATGCCATTGCCGGGCTTCACAGGGAAAAACTGACTGCGACCGATACGCGCAAAGAAACCAGCGGGATTCTGTTTGATTTTCTTATTGTGGACTTCTATGAACAATAATAGGTCGCTACGTTGCTACGCTGCCGTGCTGCTCAACTCAAAGTTGTGAAAGCGAAGCGAGTGCTCATTGAATACTAATTCAAATATTTGCAACGGATGATGCCTCGGCCCGAGTCAAGTAGACATTGATAAATAAACAGCTGTCAATAGTCTGTCCGGGCGGCGGCGAAATTCGAAAATGGTTCGGCTTCATTAATAACCGGAATGGATCGTAAGTCGCGAGCGAGATGATGGTGATACGCTACCTGTGTTCGTGATTAGCCGCCGATGGGCACTGCGCACTGCGCCCTCTAACAAATGCATCATACATTACAGTACTGCAGAATAGGCTCGTTACCAAATCTCTGCAGCAGACACCCAACCACTTAATGAATTCTATTCGCGTCTCATGTTTCATGGTAAAGGAAGGTTATAAATCAATAGTACTCGCTCATGCGGTGTCAAATTCTCCTCGATTTATGTGTCGTTTAACTCACGATGACAGATTTTAGGAGTTGTGTAGGCACACATTATGTGCTTAAGAACAGCACCTCGGTTTATTAACGGCACGCCAGGAACGCGTCGCGTCTACCAAGGTCGCAGTTTTATTATATTTTTAGTGGCGATTAGCATAAACTTTTGCGTGTCGACGCATTTCGTTTTATTGTGGTATTTTATGTGCAGTATTATAAATATTGGCAGTTTCTTCCTCGTGGGTATGGGTACGGGCGATTAGGGTTTGAGCGCCGCCACTTGTCGACTCATTTATGGATCGTATACTTGGTTTACAGGCGCCGTTCTAGATAACGGTGTATTGATGGGTTTCGGATTAGCCCTTCAGCGGAACGTCTGAAGACTGAGGTAATAAAATTAGCGCGTAGTGTTAGCTTTGTGGCGGACGGCTGTATTTTTTATGTGAGAGGAACAAGTCGGGCCGGACCGAGATCTCGATCAGTCATTAGAATGGAATTCAATAAAGTAAATGGCGTATGAGTTGAGTGAGTGTTCGGCTCGCTACTGTGTCGTATCAGATTCGGTAGCGGGCCGGCTATCTCGGCCATTACTTTATCATCTGTTATCGGACAACGGCGGTGTTCGAGCCGAACGTCCCAGATGTATCTGTCGATACTTAAATATCATACGGGGTACCAACTTATCGTAGTTTTATGTGACCAAAAAAATTTAAACAGCGCCTATCTCATGATCTGTTTGAGTCAGTAACTAGAGGTTAGAATCCAAAGATTCCTTATAAAAAATAAGAGATCGTTAGAGGAATACTTTGCATGTTTCTTTTAAGATATCAACACCACTTGGTTTGATGGAATAGCGGTTTAAATTCTTCTACTTTAGAGTTTATTTTTGTTCATCTGAATGTAATTTTAAGTTTTCAATGATATTTTATTATAATGTTTAACATTGACCTGTTATACATTGTTTGTTCAAATGATTTATTTTCTGTCGTGCAGTAATGTTTTTAGAGATTTGATTCATATTCCTTAGCTTCTATTTTAAATGTCATGCGTTACCTAATTTATCGATTATTAAGCACACATACACACAAGTGTTACATAAACTTTTATGTTTGCTGTTGTGTGGTCTCAGATTTTTTTAATAAGTAAAACATGATAACTATTTTGTTCAATGCATGCGTCGCTAATTTCACCGATAATATTATATTAGCTACATTTTACAATAAGTTTATTGTGTCGTGGTGGCCTGAAGGTTAAGGTGCCCGCTACTCATGCATGATGCACGGGTTCGAAACCAGGCAAGTACCAATGTGACCTTTTCCAAGTTATATAATATACTTTCTAAGATTGTTTAGACACTACTGACAACCATTCGCCGTATGGTGAAGGAAAACATCGTAATGAAACATGGACTTATAATTTCTAATAATAAGTTTGATATCGCCAATCCGCCTCGAGTGTGATTAATGCTTAAACCTTCTTAGTGCGAGAAGAGGCATTTGCTCAGCAGTGGGCACTTATAGGCTGATGATGTGTGATATGTGTGTATTATAGTGTATTGTTCTGTATAATATGAACCAGTAACATTTTCACTTTTAAACAAACAATGATTCTTTATTATTACTCTATCCGTCTATGAGAACAAAGCACAGATATCGAACCCTTTCTCTCGACATTAACGACCACCATATAAACAGTCCCACAAAATGCGTGAACACACATTATATTAAATGAATCCATAATAAAAGCTATCGTCCTAAAAATTAATTTATAATCATTATAACTTATCATAATTAAATATTGGTTTTGTAAGTGGCGAAGCGGCGGGGTGCTTCGGTGGCGCTACCGAAGTCCCCGGGCCCCTGGGGTGCAGAGTCTCACAGTCCCACGGTACCAACATAAGAATGTTAGATTTGGAAAAGGAATATTTTTTTGCTTCGAATTCCGAAACGGAAGTGAGGCAAAGATTCTTATCGTGGTTTTATCGTCCGTCTGATTGTCAGATGTTTTTATTGGTTACCTGATTGTTTTAATAGTTTCGGTTTGATGGGTTCTTTAAATTATTGCGGTTAACAAACTATAGGTATCTGTATGTCAGGAGTTTTTAAACCTATAATACTGAATTTATATCATCGGATATATTTATACACCAATTTACAAATATTTACCCACAAGTGTTAAATCGGTGCGTGGTTGGTACGAGTATGCATCCCTATACAAAATATTGCATGGTATCTTGTCTGATTGGACTCGAAGGGTTCTCTATAAAAAACCTGTAGTTCACTGGAGTTCAGGAGACAGTTGAAGAAAACAATAACCGGCATTTTCTTTAACAAAACCAATCGTGTTTGGGTAGATTTTCGTGTTACGTCCTTTGACGAGACACGATCTCTGGCCACCGTAAGCGTGGGTCTGCGGACGGCGTGTAAGTGTAGCTCGTTAGAACTAGACCCGAGTGTACGGCGCGTAGCGTTCCACTCACACCTCAAAGAGCCAATAGACCACCACAGACGGGGCCATATAGGGCTGATGTTCAGCATGGGTTGTGGGGTAAGCGCAATGAGGCACTGCGGCCTCGGCCGAGAGCAGGAGCAAAAACGGTGGTGTTTTTAGTCAGTTGGTAAGAGTCTGACACTCCCTTCCGCCCGACCCTGGGCCGGAAAAGTTATTTGATGATTTTCCCCCACAAAAAATGTCCTATGAAACAAATATTTACTCTTACTTTTTTTAGTAGATACTTACCTAAATAATATTTGGTTCCATATCAATAATAAAGTTCCCAAACAAACAATGGTAAACAATATTCCAGGAAGACCATCCCATCGGTACCAGCGGCCAGCGGTCATCACTCACAGCTTTTCACTTATAATGATGTTAAAATGTTACCTAACAGGCCATCTTGTCCACCCATTGTACTCCATAACAAACAAAACGAAGAAAAAAACATTAAAAAATGACTCCCAATTTATTTAGTTTATAAAAAAGTCACATCTCGCTTGACACCGTCCTGGGCGATCTCCTGTGTTGCCATCGTTCTTAAATAAATTCTTTCTTTTTTTAAACGGTTTGACATTTCGGAGTCGGGTCACTTATTAAATTAGTCTTTGTATTTAAATTAACGATTAATTTATTGTTTATGAGTGCTTCTGAATTATTACTTTTTTGTTTTTTGTTTAGGTAGTTTAGTTAGTAGCTTGTAATGTTATTGTAAAGTAGGAATGTTGTCGATGTTGTGATCCATGAATAGCGTTGGTAAGAAATTCGATTGTCTTTGAAATAAAATTCACTTTAAAAAAAGAACTCCTTGTCCCTGAAACACAAACTTTTTCTCCTGTGTCGTTAGCGCGTTAACAAACATACAATTTCACATATGTATACAAGCTACCCAGACCTGTAACAACGACATGTGAATCTCACAAAGCGTTGTTGGAATCAACCCGCAATACGTTGCACAGCAGCCAAAACCAGGTAATCGCTTTGAATAAAACATACGTGAAAATGACTGCAAAAATTTAGGTATAACTATTATTTTAACATTAGATTTATGTTTAATTCGTAAATAATAACCTACTAGGTAAAAGAAAGAAACACAAAGAAAAACAAAGGAGTAACACAAATCTTTGAATCTCTGTTTGCTTGTATGTTTGTAAATGATACTTCAAGGTTTACAGAAGCTACATACAATGGTATAATTTATATATTTTTTATACTTATTCGCTGTCCACAATACAAAACGGTGAGATATATTTTTCTTTATAAGAATTACGAGTGCTAATCACGCAACTTTGGCACAAGTGTTCAGTTTCAACGCTATAATTTAGAAATATGTATATGTTATTTTAGTGTTGTAGGAGTTATTGTTTGTTGGCAATAAGTATAATATTGTATTTTTTTTATCATTAAGTATTATTTATTTTATAAAGAATAAAAGTTTGTTTTTGCTACATATTGTGAATGTCTACAACATCTTGGTATTTCAGTATTTATTAGGTAGGTATTTATCAGATAAGTATTAAGTCGTTTGTTTAGTTAGATCGTAATACTTTCATTGCTTTATTGAATACTAGCTATTCGCGGGCGGTTTCACTCGCTGCTCGGCTCCACTTAGTCGTAGCGTGACGTTTTATAGCCTATAGCACTCAGGAACATTGTAGCTATCTATCAGTGAAAGAATTTTGGAAATCCGACTAGCGGTTCCAAAGATTACCCCCTACATACAACTTACAAATTTTTATTTATAATATTAGTTAGATTACCTTACACCTAGATCCTCTCTTAAGTCTTAATATTTTGTAACTCCCAAAAAAAGTATTTGGATATCACTACGATAGGGTATCTCGTTATACAAAAGAACAAAATTAAATTAACCAACGGAACTCTCTTTAAAATAACAAACATACTTCGAAGCATATTTACAAATGAACAATACCACAACACAATGGGTATTCTATCTAAAAATCGTGCGAGAACAATCCTACATGCACCCAAGAGTCGGATCCCAGTTCTCAGTAGCAGTACCTACACATAAGTAACTGATGTCCAACATTAATCCTAATGTACCTATCTAAACGTCGTTTGATCTCCACAAAAATATTTCAATGGCCCGATAAAAGGTGGAAAGAAAAAGCTCGGTCGAGTGTGGCACGGCCGAATGGTACCAAGCAGTTCTGGGAAACCACGCGGTCGCCGTCATATCACGACTCTAAGGCTGGACGCTGCCTTACGAATACCATTATCGATACAACCAATAAAGTCCATTTAAACCTATCGAAATGACGAAACCGTTATTCCGTTTAGCTAACTGGTTTGCAGATTTTTATTGGTAATTCTGCATTCTTCAAATTTTATGTTTATTTTTTTTACTTGTATCAAAATAAATGCTTTTATCTTTAACAAAAGGATTGAGAATACGAGTACCTATAAATAAAAATGTAAATGATCGATAGAAAAAGTCTCGAGGCACGGTTTCGTCCATCACTAAACCCATAGAGGCGCAGGGGCACGACAGATGATCAGTCATGCGCGAGATGCTGCGCGATAAGCAAGCGGTAGCCGCTCATTAATCTACCCACTCCCCACTCTAAGCCACCACTTTACCAATTAACCGGACACGACTGTATATAGGTATCTACGGTTCCAAGAAACAGATAGGTACAGTTATCCTAAAATATCTGACAGAACAACTAATATCCAGTAGGAGACACTGCATGTGACAATATTACAAGATTTATGACACCTATTATGTTGGCCATATATCATTTGACATATTCAAAGGAGCTTCACAAAAAATGTGCTACTTGAATTATCATTTGGAACACGCAAAAAAGATAGCAAATTAATATTCAACAAATACAGTGTCCGAAGAATGGATGTTGTAGAATTATTGAGAATGTCGAAACGTGTAATAATAGCACACAGAATTCCAAATTAAAACATCGACAATAATAAATTTATTTACACACAGTCAGTGTCGAATATTTTATAGAGTAATAAACGTATTTCATACTCCTTCGTCACTTTCTTTGTCCCAGCCAATAAAATTGGAAATTATTGCCCATATTACTTGAGAAATGTCCGTGCAGTATTATTAATAATAAACCCATACGATATGTGGTCAAAAATATTTTGACACGTAAAGGATAACGAAGCGTTCCTGCAGAATGTAAGTAATGAATTTAGCCGAACGTTTATACTTCGCTCGAGAACATAAAAGTTCATAACGTCCGCAACTTACTGATATTGCCAAGTATAAGTGGCCTACTTCATAATATGACTATGCTGGTACATTACACGCGGTCGCAGCGATTTTAATGTCGTTCGGTAGCAATCATAACGCGGCCGACGCTCCGGCAGTTACCGAAGAGAATTTATCAATCAAGTGGCGAGTTTACGAGTTCTGTCGTCTTAATGTTGCAGCAGTAAACCGCTGCGTTTGTTTAATGGAATTCATTCGAGGCATAATTGAGGGAGTGAGCGCGCCGCGGGCGGCCGCTGCCGAATTTGAACCTACAACTGTTTTATACCCTTTGGTCACTACCGAATGTATAAATTTATTCATTTTGGCAAATATTCATAAATAATTATATGCTAAAACGTGTCAATACATGTATTTATTGTCTTTGTACCGTGTATTGCTAAGAACGAGTTGTCCAATGATTGATACAAGACATCGTAAGGGCTGGGCTCAGTGTAAAAATAGATGAAATAACTTGTCTGGACATTCTTGTTGGTCAACGCAGAGATACATCGTGGTCACGGCTTCTATCCATCATTGCTCAGATTAACAACAGTGAAGTTGTACCTTATTAAGTGTGCAATGTGCATGTAGGTACATTTGCTTGGTATGCGAAGGTAGCAAACATATTTTATTATTTAACTGCAACTATTAACTTCAGCCTGTTTGGAAGACTCAGACTTGATAGTTTTTCTCCATTCGAATCTATATTTTGAAACGAGCACATAGCTTTTCTGACGAACAGACTGACAGACACTATATAGATTCTACTTTGACGTTTAAAATGAACCTCTTTATCGTTTAGTGGACATATGTATGTGATTTTGACTTAGGACTTTGAGCTATACAGAAGTTCTACAGAGTTTCTACAGAAGAAAAAATATTTTCGTTTCTGTAAAACGTTTTAAATTAGTGTCTTAATGCCTTTTTAGATACTCCGGCAGCAAGCCAGTCAATCAGTGCCGAGTTGTGCGTAAATCTACAAATTAAATGCAGTTTTTTATGAGTGTTATTAGAAAAAAAACACTATTCAGAGTTTTTTTTTAAGTAGGTAATCTTTACAACACATGATAAGTCTTTGTTGGTATTTAATAGCAATCCAGCACCAGCAAAAGCGGGTTAAGCGCAATGAGTCAGCGCGGCCTCGGCCCAGGGGAGAAAAAGGAACGGGGGGTTTTAGTCTGTAAGAGTCTGACGCTCTCTCTCTTGGGCGGGAGAAGTCATTTCACAATTTTCTCCTGACAAAAAATAATAATAAAAAAAGAAGCAGCAACAGAGAAGTTTATCAATGTCCTATGATGGCGGATACAAATATTTTTACAAATAGACTCTTTTTTATTTAGCACAAGGTATAGCGAGAGGTAGTGTCCGATTCTCACTGACTAAGATTCCCCCTGTTTCTTGTCCTGCTCCAGGTCGAGGCCGCGGTACCTTGTTGAATTTCCCTGCAACCCTGGATAAATAGACTCTACATTGTATTATTTGATAGTTTTGGCGTCGCTGAGGTTTAAGGAGGCTTTAAGAGAATAAAGCACGAGCTCGAAACATAGCGAGTGGTCCTAATGTCCCAATTTTTTTTTTTGACGGCGTCCACTAGGCTGTACAAATCACAGGCAGGTGTTGCTAATATATTTATTTTATGGTTAGAAAATATTTTTTTACTTATTCCGTAGAATATATATCTTACATAGAATATATAGAAATATATACCTTAGTATATAGTAATAATATGCTTTAAAGTCCCTTACTTTTGTGAAAATAGTCTAGATTCCATTAATAAATAATAGGACCACATTGAAGTCCGTTTACATTACGAGTACATCCAATATATTAAGAGTCATACCAAATCAGCTTCCGTGCTTTTGCTGAAAATTACAGATGTCTAATTTCACGTACGTGGTCCGACTTCCTTCTTGACCACACGATGTTTCTTGAAAAACACAACAATATTTTGAGGTAACAAAAAACAAAAAAAAATGTTAAGACACAAACAGAAGCCCCCAAAAATATTTTGAATTTACCTCCTAATGTGCGATATCCTTATCAATCAACTCGAGGATCTCCAATTAAAACACGATACTTTACATTCTATATGATGATAATTAAGAATAAACAAATCCAAGGAATTAATACATACCTCATATTAATAAATACGAGTGGACTCACATGTACTTAATTTAGACGATTTACCGTATTTCGGATAGCGTCGGCTACCTTCGGGGATTCTCGGAAGTCGTAAACGCTCGGCATGGTTGCGCGGGCGCATTGGTACGTACATATCATCCAGCTTTCTACGTATATGTCGTTGGATGTTGGCGTTTCGGTCGTTTACCCGAAAATCCGGATGAAAAAATATAAATAATGGTTTGATTTGGTAAATAAGTGGCTGGTTGTGGGTGTCTCAGTTCTGGGAAGTCAGGAATGGCGTTGTGAGGTATGGCGCACGAGCTACAAAGTCACTGATAAAAATAACGTTCCGTCAAAACAACTCAACTGTAATGACAATTCTCTTGTTCACAAAAATTTTGTTAGTAGGAATTTTCTACGTTACAAAAATATGCATGTAGGAAGTATAGGAACCTACTCCCTAACACGGACTTACTAGGATGATGGTATCACAAGTTTAAAATCGATCTAGATTCCGATTGATTTCAGATTTACTAACAAATTATTTAAAATCCCAATATCCAATATAGATTCCATAATTCTACCAGAACAATGACATAGACTTGTTCTTCATTTCTATCAAAGTACTAATCAATCGAAAACTGACTGCACTGCAAATACAACCGACGTACATGACGAAACGTTATGTTTTTATAATACAGTACACGTATAATTAATTATGTGCATCATTCATTTACACGGTAAGACATCAAACAAACAAACATAGTAATCGTAATGTATAATAGATGACCAATTTCCCGCACTCGATTACGCACCATAAATAGTCAATACGGACCTTTTTTTAACACCCAAATTACCATAAAGATATGGAAAATTCATTAGCGGACAGTCTGATCTTATGCGTCATAATTCATTGGATATTAATAATGTATCTAGATATAGTTTTTACACGACATGAAGGAATGCCGATGGTATTCCACTTGATCTAAATAATAACTGCAGTTGTACGTGTGTTAAGTCTTAGATCGTCCATTTAGCATTACAATGGGTGGAGAAAATAATTGCTTTTCTTCGTACTTTGTTATTGTAACTTGGAAGTGCATATTGATTAGGTCTTCCTAGATCTAGGTTGATGTCTTTAACCGTTTTAGCAGGTTCTAGTAGTGCAAAGTCTTGGTTAAATAATAATTTCCATAATATCAGCGGCTTGTATCTCATCTCAATGAGAAACAGTGAATGAATATGATATGGGGAGCCACGTTTCAGCATGACTGAGCCAACTGGACCAGAATGATACTGCGACCTCAGAGAAAACCGGCATAAAACAAGGCTTTCGTTGCTTTCTACTATGTGGCATGATGATTACAGTCCGTATTTGATTTTGTAACCTGTCTTACGTTTTCATAGTGGCGAAGGTTATCCAAATAGGCACTCTCTGAAAACTGTTTATTTGCATATTAGAGTGTATGTGAGATCGGCAAATTAAATTAATTCAGAATCCATCTTAACCTAATATTGTAATTAAAAAAGTACCTTCTAGGCGTTGCAGAAACGAAGAAATATTTCGTTACCCAGAAGATTATACAAAGTAGGATGAGAAGAGTTTTCTGGACACTTTTTTCTAATTACAGATGTCAAAGAAGTAAGTATGGGAGAGCCATGCTTCAGCACAAATGTGGCGGCTCGAGTGATACCACGGCCTCACAGAAAACCGGCGCGAAACAACCACACCGTTGTGTTTCGCCGTGTGAGTGAGGTTACTGGAGGCCCAATCCTTCGCCTAGACCAATCCCTCCCCAATCCCCGAATCTCCAAAACCCTAACCCCTCAAAGGTTGGCAACGCATCAGGTCTGTCTGTCTACTTTTTTGCCGGCCAATTACATAAAAAAAACAAGAAAGACCTTTTGAGGTGCCAAGCTCCCCCATAACCTACTAAAACTGTTGCAGCTTCTGTAAAACTAAAGTCCATCGCGTCTCAAGGTCTTTGAAACCGGCTACAAAGATCTGTATTAGTTTAAAAAATGAGTAGGTATTAAGTTAAAACAAATAGTTACAAAACTTACAGTGTCACCATAAATCGTTTCGTTATTTACCAAAATGTCGAAATCAAGCAATGGTTTGTCGCATTCCTGCGTTTTGTAAAGTGTACAAGAATTATGTTTTATTCATAAACCACTATAATGTACGTCGCAAATGTTTCTGCAATGTCCTACAACTAGGCACCTACCTACCCACTAAATAAATGCTGTGATGGGAAAATAATATGTTCTTTGTTTTAACTTTCGACTCGTAGAGGCTTCAAGGAAATGTTTGTGAAACGTTTAGTTAGCAGACACTTTCTGAGGAATTTTATTTTAAAGTGAAGATTCGATGGATAAAGATTTAAATACAGTTAAATAGATGCATTTAAAAATATAAATTGTTACAAATGAATGTGCCAGTGCCACCTCAGAATGCCTTTTGGAGGGATGAGACCTCCATGGAAAAAAGGAGGGTCCTCCGACCAGGGTGTCGTGTCTGGTGGGCTACTAACCGACAGTTGTACATTGGACTTTTACCACACACCTTTACAGGGAAGCCTGACTAAAATCTGTGGTCTAGAATCTTAAGTTACTAAATAAATAGTTTTATGATAAGTATTAACTATTATTCCTCACAGCAAATTGGTCACAAGCTGCTTCGTAGTAACCAAAAGCTATCCAAACAAATTGAATGTACAATATCGAAGTACGAGCCCAAAAGCTTCCCATACAATACCATCCATTCAAATAAACGACGTCAGAAATCAGAGTGAACGCGCAGCTTATGGCGCACTCCATTTCCATGTCATTAAACGGAGCGAGTGTCGAACCAACCGCTTATTAATATCGTGTACCGGTCAAAAGTTAATCGGCTTCAAGTCACTCGTATCGCCCACGAAGATTCATCACAATCGTCATTATTCACACACAAATTATGTAATTTCAATAAATGGAGCTTATTGAATAGTGATGAGCGTCGGTAGGCCTCCGCGGGACCCCTGGAGAGCGCCTGCACCAAACATCACAACACCCATCATATCTTTTACCATCCTAAGAAAATTTAACACTACATCGCCGTTTTCTGAACACCATCTTCAACAATCTTAGTTTAAACTCGGCAATGTAGCTTGTACATCGAACTAAAATGCGTTGAAGTTTATTTCAGTGGTATGTATCTCTCCCAATAACCACTTAGATCCTCATTGTCTAAAATAAATGTATTTTGTTTGAATAAATCGTGCGAGAGGCGTATAGGTCGCCGCGAGTGTTAATGAATCTGAACTTTGTAATGGAATGGGAACAACAAATATACGGTACAAGTGCAACACAATCTATTTCGAAGTTAGTCTAGAAAACCAACACCAGAAAACCTAATATAAAAATCCTGGAAGGTAGATGTAATTTTTGCCTCCCAACTATACAAGTATCTTTGAATACAAAATGGCGCAGTTTATTAGCAACTTTAAGAAAGTAACCGCCATTAAGCATAATTTCAATCTAATTTTACCATTTGCCCCCTGCTTTCATTTCAATATACCTACAGAATTGATTGTAAAGAGAACACACGTAGGCAATTTATCATGGCTGTTTAAGAAAGCAGTTCAATAATAAAGCGTTAAGTGCTAAGCGACTCCACACGTCTATAATTGATTTATAGGCAAATATTAAATCTGTTCTCGCCAAGCCCCTCATGACTAATGACCGTGCCCAACACAGTTTAAGGTTTTGTTTTTCATCCATTAATTCATCTCATGCGCACTTGTCAGGTGATTGACGCACTATTTTGTGCACAATAGGACATGTAAACTTGCTATGGCAGCATAGAAATACGATATTAAAATAGTGAGAACCGATTATAATTCAAACTGTAATCAGGTTCCGAGAGAATGTATAACGCACGTTGTATAAGACTTTGCATAACACAACCGGCAAAGAATGCAGTTTCAAATTCAGTATAATTAATTTAGACTCAAGTATATCAATCACGTGTGTATGGTGAATATAAAATGTCAACAAAACGTCGGAGCGAAAGAGCATCACACTTATCAAAACAATACAAAACGCGGGATGTAGTCGATAATGATCGCGGCCACGACAACCCTCTAACTCCATTTTTTGTGGGTTGACATCGCGCTAATAATACTCATGAGAAAAATGCGCGCCGGACCCCCGTCATCTTCCTTTTGTTTTTAATTTCTACCTCAGTGGCACCGATTTAATTGGGCTCAACTCGAGCGAGCGCACCTTCGTATTTCACCTCGACTCGCTTCATTTGAATATTTAAAGCATTTCGGGTCCCCGCCGTATTATTTTGTTTATTTACACAATATTTATATATTTATTTCAGTGCCGGCGTCATTTATTCGGTGACGTGACTTACCGATGTCGCGTCCTTCCCAGTATCGACATAGTTAACGCGGTGAATTCTCTCGCGTTCCATTTAAAAGTTTGGAGTTCTTTCTTTGGTTTGTCTTTTTGTCCGGCCGCGTCGCTGCCGCGTGTGGCGAGCGCTGCTCTTCGTTGTTTTCTCGCCAGCCCTTATCTTCGACAAGATTGCTCGTTTTTAAATGAAGTTATATCGTCCCGATTGAACACCGAACCACGGAGGCGAGGCGAATTTTTAATTAGTTTCCGAAGATAGAGAATTTTAAGGAGGAATGCAGGAGCCGTGTTTGCAGCGCGGCAGTGCGCGCGGATATCTTAATTGAGACGAACGCACCGTTTCGAACACCGACTGGCGATTTGTTAAATACTGCAAGATTAATTATGAATTAAAGACTTAAATCGACGTCCGTGCAGCAGAGTACGCTAACTGAATGTGCCGGTATTCGCTAATGAAGAGAATTAATGAACGCCATTTTTCGTAGTGCCATATTGAAGGATCGCGTGTAGCCGCTGCGCAGCCCCGTCACGTCACTGCTATGCGATTATTTCATTAGCGATGATACTTGTAGCAAAAAGAATACAACTTACATTAACTCTACGTGTTCGTAAATGACTGTCTGACAATGTTATTAATATGTATTTAAATAAATGAATTGAAATACACAACCAAATAAATGGGAAATATTACTGTGCTGGGACAAGAGCTACCACATTGAAGCCGATGTTATCTGGTTCCCTGGCGATAAATTCACGACAGACCTTCGCCGCGTCCTCTAAGAGACGCTCGGGAGTAGTCTTGCCATGGTTTATAGGGAATGCCTTGCGTCCATCCAGCTCGAACAGGTGGCCGTCCTTGTGGATGAAAGTCACAAAGTGATTGTTAACAGCTTCCTCGCCCTCGGTACCGGGCTCACTTCCCGTGCGCACTATCTCCCTGTACGCGTTCAAAAAAGCAGAGTTTTCTAATAGTGCACCTTTGGCTGTAGCATCGAGATTCTTCGCTTCATCGATGTATGTCTTAAGCAACCCGTCGTTGAGTTCAATGTGGGGAACATTATTTGCGACGCTGTGTACTAGGGCTATAATTCCACATACATTGCTGAGAACTTGTTTTAAATGGAACACGTCTTTGGGAGGTTCCAGCCCTTTGACTTGGATTTCATTTTCCTGGTCGCGGCGATGTTTTTCATAGGCATCAGACAGCGGGAAGAGCAGGATTATAGCTAGCACTGGGCGAGGGACCCAGCTCAGGGCCTCTTCTTCTAAACCTATTACGTCAACCATACGCCATTTTTCCGAAACGCCCAACTTCTCTAAATATTTATTCATTGTATCCGGGTTGGATTCCATGGGCAATGCGACCGCCATTTTTACTTTTAATTCTTATGAGGAGATATTAAGACGTATTTATTGTACAATTATTATATCTACCGCAACGAATATGGCAAATTTCACTGAAGAATTGTTGACAGTTATTCTTTGTTTTTAAATGATTTGTCAAAAATTAATGTATCGGCCAGTACCTTGGTGTAATAAACTTAAAATAAGTAATTATTAATTATGTAGTAAATCAAAGTATTGGTAATAAACATTTATACTGGTAACACTGTTTATTCTCTCTGGCATTCTATTTTCACTTGGTGTTCATTGGAATTGGTATGATATTATTTATTATAACTGAGATTTGTAAATAGGTACCTATTAGTTATATTTATTTATAAGAAAAACCTTATAAATAAATATAAATATGAACAATTCAAAAAGTGTTATTTCTCATATTAAAACAAAGATACAAACTTCAATTCCTTTTATAATACCTATATATCTTCAATATATTCGATAAAAATATTTGTAACATCCTTGCTAACGCTATTGCAGACTGTATTCTAATACTATCTATTCTTTAAAAAGGCTCATTTTGCCAGGAAGTACAAAAAAGCTTCCCTACCATAAACGGACCATTGTGTTTAATAAGACTAATAGCTGGCTTATTAACATAGGCATTGTAGCAAGCACTACACTAGCTGTGGCCGTGGCTACGTTCGCGTAGAACTTTGTGAAGGTGAATTGTATATTTTACACGTTAAACCTGCACAGTTTGATATTAATGTGAAGTGTGGGAGAGTCAGGGAAGAGGAGTAAGCCTCTTACTGACTAAACCTCCCCCCCCCCCGTTCCTTCTTCTGCTTTAGGCCGAGGTCGCGATGACTTACTGCGCTTGCCCTGCAACGAATTTGCAAAATCAGTGGTATTGCTGGTTCAGTCCTATCCCATAAAAATATGATTAAGTGTACCTACTTAATAGGTATTAAAATCGAAATAATAATTTAAAGATTCGATCGAAATAAATCACATATTATTAAAATCAGATTGATCGACAAATCGAATCTTACTACTGTGTAATGTGCTAAAATGCGTTTTATAATATTATTCAATATTCGTTTGATTATTCAAAACTTGATTATACTCGTATGTAGATATTATTTTTATATAAACGTCGATTCCAATGTTAATACAGAGATAACTGATTCAACTCTCACGTCCGTATCAGCTTGCAGATATGATTGCTATTAATATGTAATCGTAATTAATTGGAAGAAAAAAGCAGGTGTCCCTTGAACCGTTTATTCACTTATCCGACAGTCTGAACATAATTTTTTATACCATATGAGCAATTTATGTCGCTATTAACGTAATGGACAATTGACATGAGCATTAAAAATTCAAATGTTATTTATGTTATTCACTTTTTGTTAAGCCGCTTTTTGCTTAATAATGTGTTTCAGTTTTTGAGATCTAACTATAAGTTATGGCTATTTTATGTATGTTTATTCAGGTTAGTTAGGTACCTACTCGACGACGAGGTTCAGTATAGGTCTGGAGTAGAAGTAAGTATCTTTGACCATTTTGTGCCTTTGCAATTACAATCACTCAGATAGCGATGCCTTAATGATATCTATTTTAATTCACATCTCAAGAAATATCATTTGAAAAACTCTCCGTCGAAATTAAAACCGTTAACTTTTTTGAAGTCAGTTAAAAAATTAACAATAGCAACGAATTTCTTCATATAGGTATGTACATAGACTTTGAGAATATTTAATGGCATTATTTAAGAGCTACAAAATTCTCACATCAAGTTTTATCTTCGGAATAAAATAAAAAAATCAAGCTAGCATAAAATTATGTTCAAGTTACAATAACAATTTATAGGCACATGGGTAAGTGGAGAATTTATTGCCCGTATCTTAGTACAATGAGGCGATTTCATAAGCTTAGCTTGCCTCGCTACAGCTGCTTATTCGCAACATATCGTAAGCTCTCGATGGGTGATGTGGTCTTCCCTCTCATTAAGGTGTCGAATATTGTCAAATGTTGCGCGCGTCCATTAAGGGCAAGAGTGGGCGGTGATATTGAGAAGTTATCGAGTCAGTTCTACACGGTGTTAATGTGGTAGCGATGTGTCTTAAGACTGTAAATTAATGATATTTTGCCTTATTAATTTATTAGAAAATTCATTTTCGGCTAGGTACATATTTTATGAGAATCTAAGTATTGTCTAATCATCGCATTTTGAATACTAGTGGTAGTGGTATCCAACGCTGTTTTATATCAAATATAAGTGTGGGAGAGTCATGCTTTGGCACGAATGGGTCGGCTCGATTGGAGTAATACCACGGCTTCACAGCAAAACTGGCGTGAAACAACAACAGCGTTGTGTTACGCCATGTGAGTAAGATTACTGGAGGCCCATACCTTCCCCTCCCCCAATCCCAAAATCTCCAAATCCGTATCCCCAAAAGGTCAGCAACGCACTCGTAACTTCTCCGTCGTTGCCAGGGTGCCCATGATTGGCGCTAATTGCTTTCCATCAGGTAATCCATCTGCTCGTTTGCCGACCTATCACATAAAAAACACTTGATTCTAGATTATTGGTAGTTTTATAAGATGTGAGAAGTGACAGCTTTGAGGTTTAAAGTTGGCACTTTCATTGGAATGCCACACTACTTGGTGCCAAGTTAGGTGTTTCTAAGGATTGATCAGTGAGTCTAATTTCTTGGCAATACAACTCAATACTTTTAAGGGAATAAGACTAAATACATAAGTAGGTACAATGACATATTATACCTACCTTACTATACGTCTGCAACCCGGATCTGACTTTTAAGGATATGTGTCGCAAATACTCAGCATAATACCTAAGCCATTTAATTAAATAACAAACTAGCCTATATGATAAAGGATATAACAGTACAATTCTTTTAGACGCAGTTCTAATATAACATAGGTGACCTACCTTTCTGGAACCTTCAAGAGAAAGAGCGTAGTTACTCTGGTGCTCTGGTGTTGCGGGTGTCATTTGGCAGCGCTGCAGTTGCGCTGTCTGATAATCCTGAACGTTTTATAATGCGATCTTGAACCTGCAGCAGATTATGCTGGCCGTGATTGAATCTGCTTCATATTAAACCTCCTTGACATATTTATTTTTTAATACTTTTTTTAGAGTGTTCTAGTTTTTTATACATAATCCATACCTATTCCCGGCTAAATAAAAATCGTTCAAAGCCGATCGATCGTCGGATATATCCGTCGATCAGCATTCTTGTAAGTCCACGCGTCTAGGCGTGGCATCGATCGAACTGACTACCTTCAATTACCGGGCTAAGAGCGCTTATTATTTAGAAATTCAATCGGTAAATACAATAATCGTTTCGCATGACAACGCGTTAGCCGGCGGCGGGTGGCGCGGTCGGCTTTCGGTAATGTTAGGACTTAATTAGCTATTGAAGCAGGATTATAGGTTCTTTGCGGTTTGTGATCTCGCTTTCGTTTTTTGATCCAGGGGTTGCGGATGTAAGAGCAATAAGGCATCGGGGCTCGGCTCGGCTCGGCAGGAGATGGAACTGGATGGTTTTTTGTCAGTAAGACTTTGGCCTGACCAAGGGCGAGAGATAATAATCCCACAAAGAAGGGAAAGTGGGCTTCAGGTGTGTTGGTTTAAAACTTATGGTCTAAATGCAATTTTATGTGGATTGTCTCGTGGATTGAGTTATCAAATAAAAGGT
Source organism: Spodoptera exigua (assembly GCA_902829305.4). Taxonomy (NCBI): domain Eukaryota; kingdom Metazoa; phylum Arthropoda; class Insecta; order Lepidoptera; family Noctuidae; genus Spodoptera; species Spodoptera exigua. The sequence continues at coordinate 11,293,335 of LR824605.2, forward strand.
AGGAAGGTAAAAGCCTCACAGAAATCAGGCGTGAAAAACCATAGCGTTGTGTTTGGCCGTGTGAGTGAGGTAAACGGAGGCCCAATCCTTCCCCTGTTCTTACCCAACCCTCGAAGCCCCAAAACTCCTCATCACCATAATGTCGGCAACGCACTTGTAACTCCTATGGTTTTGCGGGTGTCCATGGGCGGTACCGATTGCTTGCCATTTTTCTGATTGGTTTGGACAACTATTGTCTGGGTAGAGACGAGATTTTCTAAGTCGGGTTTTTAATATCTAAAAATAACAATATAATAGATATTTAACATTGTAATAATACTTTAAGGTATTGTGAAATAAAACAGCAATTCATGCATCCAACTAAATATTTATTTCGCTCATTTACATAATATAAATTGATGGTAAATGGCTACGTTTCACTAGTCAGCGAGCCTCGACTCAACTACGCTTTGTACTGAACAATTTCACTTGGCGAACTAGCCACCTAACGCTAACCAATGCACTCTATTACTTCACCAATACACAGTACAAGAAACATAATAAATACCAATGCGTTTGTAATGTTAAATTATTTATAAAAATAGCTGAAGAAATTTTTGGTACGATTATAATATGTATAATTACACTAAAATTAATTTTAAATACGAATCCACCTAATCTACTGAGAAATTATGTAACATTAATGTATTTTAAAGGAATATAATAATCACACATAAACATAGATTAACTAGACGAAAAATCAGTCGAAAATCATTCAGCTTAGGTAACTCAATACTTGTAGTACAAATATAGATAATAGAAACTTGAAAATGTAGATATAAAAAACTTCGATTAGGGTACGTTCCGCTGCCACAAGTGTTTATTTTTACAATAATTCCAATATAAAAATTGACAAATAAATGTGATTTGCGAATTCGTAGCTGTGGAACGCACCGTTAACTGTGTGTATATCATATAAAAAGTGTATAGAAACAACTAGACAAGTTTTTCGTAAAACAAAACACTGCAGTATATTTCGTATCAAGTCTGTGTGGAGATTTTTCAATAGCTATCGACATTGCTTGAATATTTTTTCAAATAGAGACGCTGGATAAGGTTTCGCATTGTTAGAAAAAAATAATATAGCCATACACATTAGAATGTTTTTTTTTTGGGAGTACCGATTGATCGGATTTCTACGTTTTTACATCTCACTAATTGCAAAGTATGAAAAGGTTTCTCAAACACGGAATTCAGCTTTCAATATCTCGGTCATACAATATAAAAAATCACGCAAAATCATAACAAATTTATATTTTATTTTGCGATAATTCTCAACTAATACTTGGCGAGTAAAACAAAATTTTCTAATGTAAAAAAAATAGCAATTATCATAATAAATATGTTGCGTATTCGATACTTGACGAGTGTTCTTCAAAACGTTCTAATTGTCGTAACAAGCTCGTTTCTATACAACTGTGAGAAAGATCTCGCTTATTTGATTTCTATGGAAATTACATATAATCAAAGCTTATCTAAATTTCACATCCCGAGCAGTTTTAGAACGGCGTAATGTAGATAGCTATTCAAAAATTATCAAGTTTACAACAGTTATATAGCAATAAAAACTAGATAATACATAATATTTTAAAATATAAAAATGTCGAACAATACAATTAGGATTACACACGAGTAAACACATTAACAGATGTAAAGATTTTACGAAATTGTTCGTTGGAAATGTAAATCTTAACACCTAAAACTTAAGGGCTATAATAGTATTAAAATCTAACGCGTAAATGTATTAAAAATATCACTTGATTATCGGAAAGACTTTTGTCGAAGATTTGTTAAATGTTGAGTAGAAAATTTGAATTAGTTTCATTGTATAGGTACTTATACTATTTGGTATTAATATTGCATTGCATTGTTTAAAAATATACCATAACAGATAACTATTTTATAAGTATAATGAATATATTATATCAATACAGAGTTTTTATTTATTTCATAGGTTTTTTTTACTTTATTACAGCAGTCAGCCTGGAACCGTTACAATTCAAATTTTAAAATGTTCTTTTTTCAAATCAGTTTTAGCTTTAATACTTTTCAAATTTAGAAAGCGAGAGATCAGTAGGATTAAAGCCTTATATTTACATCGTTATGATAAATACAATACAATTTTATTTAAAAAAAGTGAATGTTACCAGTTCTATGCTAATAATGTAAAAGTAGAATATGAAAATTGATTGAAAAAATACATCGAAACGACATAAGATACTAAATAAATTGAACCATTATTAGGGAGAAAGAATTAATTGAGGTTACAAATATTATAATGAATAATCTATTTTAAAGTAATATCAAAATAAAATCCACCTAAACTCGTTAAGCGTTATAGTTGCCAAACATATACAATTGTATTTGAGATAATTCCTTTGTTTCTAAATTTTCAAAAAATATTTTTTTTTGCGTATGTACTACATAAACACGGACTAAAATCAACTACATATTGAGCAAAGCAATACGGACTAAAATGATACATTTAACTTCGTACATAAGTTCAGTAACACAAGCATAAACATTGTCTAAATAAAAGACTATAAAGTACAAAATAACTTTGACAAAAACATTTGTTGATAATGCATTATTATGCAGAAAAAATACTGGTAAAATAAATTTACTGGCTAAAGTAAAATCGGTAGAGAAAACTCAATAAAATTCATACAAAAATAATACAATTCCATTCAATTATTTTGATTTACAATAAAATATGTCAATGTATAAAATAATGATACCAATTTAATACTATTTATAGGAATCATATCGAATATAATCACGAATAATACACAACAATCAAACACATTTTGAAAAATATCTAAGAGTTACAGACTCAACAGTGAAACTCTTATTAAATGTAATATTTTGGATTTTCATTGCCAAAAATTGGAAAGAAAGGGTATTTTAGTATATTGTTAAGTTTTAAATTAATATTATATCACTGTTATATGGCCCCGGACAGATAACTAAATGCATTCTGTGCCAAAACAAAAATATAATTTTAAATCACATTAAATTATATCTAATAATTTTATTCCATACAAGGAATGATATGCATACTATAATTATTATTATTATTCTAATAAATAAAGAAATATTTTGCCGAGCGCCTGTTGACTATAAGATAAGCAATGGCATAAGTAAAACTTTCTGCTATGAAGATTTTGTCAGGCGTCAACATTTCTATTGAGAAAATAGTTATATGATTTTTCAATTGCATTTTATTGACGGAGAAGTTACAATTATATTATTATATTTTCTAATAACACGTATTCTACATATATCTTGTAGAGATACCGGCTAGTACAATGCTAATGCAGACATTGGACGAAGGACATTTTATGACTTTTTATTGATCGTTGGAAACGGCAACGAATATTTTCACTTACATAAGAAAGGATAGTATACATTTTTATTTCATAAATGATTTTATACTGTACTCTTGATTAAAAGAGAACTCAAATCATATATAAAAAGCATCTTCATCGTATACTCCAATAGTTGATATATTTCTTTGAAACAAATATATTCTTTCGTTCGTAAACAGTCTGAAATAAACATTAATTTACATTTCGGTAAAGTTGACATTTGCTTAAATATAAATATTATACCGTCCAGTACTAAAATGTATATACAGTGTATGGACTGTTTATATTCTCAACCGTAAATGTAATCTCGGGAATTGTTGATTGTTGGAATTTTTCAATACAAGCAAAATTGACTAATACAATATGTTTTATTGGTAATGATAAAACCTATTGACTCAAACGTCTTTGTTTTCTAGGCAAACCACGATTAGCTGAGGTGGAGACGCAAATAAATTTTGTTACATTATTTTACAAAGCTAATTTTGCTCAATAAAATCAACATAAAAACTACCTTACTCAGAGGAATAACTCAGAGGTTAACGATTACCTATACCATTCCATAGTAGGTAATGATTTTATTTCAAAAGTGTTTCTAAATGACCTTCGAGTACGGCGAAAATTTATCATCAAGTATTTTAGTTATTGCATCTGTCAAATGATAACGTTGCCAGTTTACAAATCGGTTGAATAATTCACAATATTAAACAAACTCGGCTTGAATTAATTTTTCAGTTTTAAATGGCAATGAGTCGCCTTTAGTGTGTTGTCGGCTATACTGCCAGACGTTACATTTGACAAAGCATTAAAATCAAATTTCTTATTCTCAGTTAATGTAGTATAAAGTCTGTATTTTGTAGAAAATTGTCACCTTAACAGATCACCTAATGAGAACTACAACTACTATTGATTTTCGCTCGCGAAATGGCGTTAATGCAACGTGAAGTCTGTTCTGCCCATCACTAGAGCTGGCAAAAATTTGCTGCATTGGTTCAATAGTTTGGCACAAAGAAACTCTAAAAAAACAGGCTGAAATTGTGGCATTTGTAGTAAGTAAGCAAAAAATCGTTAGTTCTCATTTTATCAAAAGGACTTTAGGTCTCACTAGCGCCATTGGCTTACAACAAAAAACATGATCTTACTTTAACAGTGTGATTCGCCGTTCTCGTGGTGTCCTGAATCGAAGGAACTAAGATGGCCGAGTCCCTTAGGTGGTATTGGAGGGGGTTTCTCGCCCTCGTCCACCCGCAGTGGTTCCGACATCATTGAGATTATTTCCTCATATCGTAGTGAGTCTACTGTGAGATCTAAATCTGGAAGAATGGGCATAATGAGTACCATTTTTGGTGTAATACCTAATATTGTTGGTAGCCACTTGTATGGTAAGATTATTGTCACTATGGTCTATCGGTTTAGATGGCCTTTGACTGCCGACAGACTGTTGAAGGCGAATCATATGCTACCATAGGTCACCGATGACGTGTTTACTAAAGATAACAATGCCTTTTTTGTCAGGGGTAAAACCTCAAATGCCGCCCAGGGAAGGCGAGAGAGTGTCAGACTTTTACTGACTAAAAACCCCCCGTTCCTTCTCCTGCTTTAGGCCGAGACCGTGGTGACTCATTGCGCTTAACCCGCAACCCCGGCAAAGATAACAATCCTGGTATGACATTTTATATTAAAGAGGTCGATAAAATACACACAAACTTTATTTAAATTCAGTATAATCAGCTTAAATCGATTTGGTAAATACCTGATTGTAAAAATTTAAAAACAAGTTTTAGATAAAAAGACGTGCTAAGATTGTTTACATTTAATTAATTACCTAGACCGATAGACTACGGCCACACTTTGAGCACAATTTCAAACTTCATGCTGACTAAGAATTTTAATAGCTGAAGTAGATAAGATGAATGATTGAATCGATCGAACCCGAAATTTTTATCTATTCTAATTCATAATCGCCATTGTCAACAAGGCTATTAACATATTTTCTCTGTGGATTTCAGTAAAGATACTATGCGACACAATATATAAATAGTACTGGGGTTGCCAGATTGCGTCCTAAATTGGGGTTGCCAGATTACTTTTTACGAACTTTCTTAGAAAGGACCACATTTCTTACCTTTGTGCAGATGTCCATGTTCATCTGCATTTCCGTACGCATGGTCTACACTTACGCCGGAGTCCCGCGCGTCGTCCGGCGTGTCTATACAACGCGGCCCGCGGCGGGGAATGGCGGGCGGGGCTTCTATCCATGACCGTTTGTCTCCTATGAAAATTAATTAGTTATGTTCACACATTTAGATAAAGTATATTGTGAAGTTTTGATATGGTGAAAAAGGTAGTAGCGAATGGGCTGTCGCTGTTGATTTTTTAGGGGTAACATGTCTTTTCTCTTCTTTTTACTTTCTTTAGAAAAAAACGTTACCACACTCTAGAATTTTTTCTTGTATCGTGGATGTATTTTGTACAAACGCAACACACCCAGACAAGGAACAAAAATTTGTGGATCACACAAAGAGGAGGAGGAGGAGGAACTTGTGTGATCCACAATTGTAGTTCCGGGTCTGTGTGTGTGTATAAATGAAATTGTATGTTTGTAAACGCACTCACGACACAACTTTTCATTATCATATACCATATCTCGCCCTGGAGCAAGAGGATTGGAGCCCATCTGTGATAGTCTATAGGCTCTTTTTAGCGCGCGGGGAACACTACGCGTCTTTCCATAAGACCTTGTCAAATCTTGAGATTAGAGTTCTTATCCATTGTTTCAAGTATTTATATTCCACATACAGAAGTAATCAATGAACAATAAAAATATTTAAATAAAGATTTATTAACAATTCTTACATACCTGAAACTCTAGGTGGTAATGGAGGAGCATCTCCAGGCTCGCTCCAAGATGCGCGGCTGTGTCTGCACTGATCTACCAAATCACCGTCAATCGAGTCCCTGTTACATAAAAATATTTGAATGTATTTATTTTTTTGTATCGGTGAGCCATGCCTCGGCACGAATTGGTCTATTCAGCAGGAGTGATAGCACAGCTACGGTCACAGGAGCCGGCGTGGAACAACCACAGCGTTGTGTTTCGCCGTGTGAGTGAGGTTACCGAAGGCTCAATTATCCTTCCCCTTCCCTATTCCCTAAATGTTCAAATCCCTAATTCCCAAAAAGTCGCCGACGCACTCGTAACTCCTCTGATGTTGCGGGTGTCCATTGGCGGCGCTGATTGCTTACCATCAGGTAATCCGTAAGCTCGTTTGCCGACCTATCACATAAAAAAAGTAAAATAAATATGATAAGTATACATGAGGTGTAAATTCTCATATATGCAGTAAGTACCAATGCGACTTTTTCCGAGTTGTACGTACGTTTCTATAATTATTTAGACACCACTGACATACGGTGAAGGAAAACATCGTGAGGAAACCTGGACTTATAATTTCTAATTATAATCGCCAATCCGCCGTGAGCAAGCGTGGTGATTAAGGCTTAAACCTTCTCCGTGTGACAAAGAGGCCTTTGCTCAGCAGTAGGCACTTAAAGGCTGACGATGTGATATGATGTGAAAGGTAATATCATTAAATATTATCGAAATCATGATCTGTTAAATCATAAAATGCTTTAAATATATGCGTTGCCTAAAAGTTGGTTCAAAGAGGGAATCAACGTAAATTTAAATCAGTTTTAAACGACCAAACCGTTTGTTTTGTTCGTTTCAAAATCCTTACTTTAATTTTATGGAATGTAGTACTAGCTTTTGCACGCGTCTCTGTTCGCGTGGAATAGCGACTTCCTGCAGATTGTTGGTATAAAAACTATCCTATGACCTTTCTCGAGTTCCAAACTATGTCTTTACCAAATTTCAAAGAAATCGGTTCAGTAGTTTAGGCGCGAAGAAAACACAGACAGACAGAGTTACTTTCGCATTTATAATATTAGTTTGGATTTGAAAAAGGGAATCAATCGCAATCGCCTAATGACTAGAAGAATTTAAGCTGCTACACTGTAGCCATTCTTAGAATATTGCAAAAAATGTGATGTTATTTGTTAACTAATAGTTTCTGTACTATTCAATAACTTATATTATCATATCACTCACCGGTACTTCTCCAGGGGTGGTCTCGTCGGACTTCTAGGGTCTCCGGACTTTGGTCTGATGGGCAGCGGAGGTGCGGACTTGATCATGGAATTATCCTCGACACAGTCGCGGTTGTCACTGATCGGGAGACTGCTTGACATTATACTCTGTTGTTCCATTGCGTCTTCCATAGACAGCTGTTGACGATATTTTTATTTTATATTAGAAATTTGACTTAATTATTCCTTTATGACGTATTGGTTCGGAGGGTTTCGCGTGAATTTTCCTAAGTTATATGTACTTTTTAAGTGTATTTCTACGCCGCTGATTAACGATGTAGGAAAACAACATGAGGAGACATGAAATCGCCCATCCACCTTGAGCGTGACGAATTATAATTAAACTAGCTTTTGCCCGCGACGTTTTTCGCGTGAAATAGTGACTTCCTGCAGATCTTGGTTTACAAACAATCCTATGTCCTTTCTCGAGTTGCAAACTAAGTCTGTACCAAATTTCAACCAAAAAGGTCCAGTAGTTTAGGCGTGAAGAAAAGACAGACAGACAGACAGACAGAGTTACTTTCATTTATAATATTAGTTTTAGTAAAGGGATTTTACATGATATGTAAGGATTCTTATACAAACCGACAGATGGCGTTACTCACCGGTTTGTCATAAAGATGGCCGTCGTCGTAGTAATTATCGCTTTGTTGTATGCTCTGTGATCGCTTGTCCAGTGCTGGGACCGGAGGTAGTGGAGTGCTGAAATTAATAATTCAATTTAGTAAGAATGTATCTTGTTCTACATTTAGTTTCAATAAAAAGTGACTAAGTCATTTGAATTGATCATATCATTTCTTTTTGTTGTATTTTTTAACTTTACCCTATAATGTGGTTTCCTAAGGAGAAGAACAAATAACAAACTTCGAGGTTACTCTTTTTCAATCAGTGTTACATTATCATGCTGGATTCGGATTACTTTCTTTCTTTTTATATCCGTTGATCAAATTGGGATAATTTTAGAGTGTGGCATTAAACTATTTTTAAATTGTACGTGTTACTTACTTGACAATACTTTCTGATAGTTGTCTGCGCGCACGAGCCAAACCCGGTCCCAAGTTTTGGCGCAGTTGGTTAAATCGTTCCACGAGTCGCCTGAAATTTAATGACATTTTAGTCATATTTTTAACATTAATAGGCTGTTCTGGAAACAACTCATATTCACAACTTGATCTCAAATTTATACAACAACAAAGCTGTGGAACCGCAGACCATCTTTTTTTTTTCGTGAAAGTGTGAGCCGTAAAACCGGGTGGGTCGGAGTGATAGCCGATTGCGTTGTGTTTTGGCTGTGTAAGATTAGCCGAAGGCACAAGCCTTCTCCTACATCACCAATCCCTAAATCTCTCAAATGAACGACAACGTACTTGTATCTCCTCAATGTTGCGGGTGTTCAATCCCTAATCGCCAAAAGGTCGTAGTAGCATGTGTCCATGAGTGGCGCTGATTGCCTACTACCAGGTGATACGCTTACCCGTTTAATCGAACTATCCAATAAAAAACAACACATTCACAAACATATAAACACACCTGTGTAACGGCTTAACATCTTCAGGAGCCAATCTTCCATGCAGAGTAAGACCAGCGTCTACCACAGCGAGCTGAGAAGACACGAGCCTCCGTAGTTTAGCCGCGGCGGCCGCCTCCCTGGGAGTCGCGTTCCTTGCAAACTCAGCCGTCATGAACGCTTGTTCATACTTCGTGATACCGCCTTGTACGTTAGCGTCTATAGTCCCTTGCAGTCGCATGGAGAATGGGTTTATGTTTAATGTAGGGTCGGCCGTGTATTGTGAGATAAGGCTGCGGAGCTCTCGCTCTGTTGCTTCCATTGTTTCGCAGGCGTACTGGAATAGAATATTTTTAATTAAGTAAGGTTGCGCATTTGTTAGAATCACGTGTGATATAATTACCATTGTAAAACTAAATTAATATCGTAAAAGACAAACAAAACGAAATAGACGGCATATTCAATGCCAGCTTTTGACAGCAGTTACGCTCGCGTTCCCGGAGTAAAATTAATTATGTTCTTTTTACCAACTTTCATAGAAATCTATTCAGTAGTTTGTGCGTGAAAGTGCTTCAAACATCGTCACAAACTCTCAACTGTATAATATCAGTAAGATCCTTTATGAGATTTATCTATAGGAAAACATTTTAAGGCTATGTTTCACAATGTCTAGAACTCTGGACTATGAGGCTAAGTACCAGATAAAATATAGATTGTAATTCTTATTAACTATTTGCTACAACGTTTAATATAAAGCTGGCGAAAAAGGCTCCAAATGAAAAAAAATGTCAATTCATATTTATAAAAGTTATAAAAGCCACCAACATTATTAACTAAAAACTCACTTCTACTGGTGGAATTTCTTCAACAGATCTCGAAATTACTTCGGACCATCGTAGAATACCTGGCAGTGTATTTTCTGTCACTAAAGTAGTTCGTTCAATCCAAAGGCTCTGAAAAATAAGATTACAGTTTAATTAAGTCATAGATTACTATTTTAATAGCGACATGCAATGCTGTTTCTAAATTTCTCCACAATTAATGGATGTTATTATTCATATAAACCTTCCTCTTCAATCGCTCTATCTAATAAAAAACCGTATCAAATTCCGTTGAGTAGTTTTAAAACGTACATAGAGAATATAAGGACAGACAAAAGCGACTTTGTTTTATACTATGTAGTGATATAGACATGTCATTAAAACTTACAATTTATTTTAAGAGCCTTCAATTTTGGCTGTTCGTGTCATATTTCAAAGATCGACAGAAAATTATAAAATTACTACCTTACCTTGAACTCATTATCTTTGTCGATGGGAGGTTTCTGTAGAGGACGGTCACAGAGGAAGGTATCGACGTCATTGCAGGCGTAAAATCGTTTCACTTGTTCTGGAGTACCGGACGGCCATTGACGACGAGACGCTACCGGCTTCACGTTGCAGATTTGAATGTCTGTAATACGTTTGTAAGATTGCATTGAAAATTATGAAATAAAGAAGAGAACTGTCATAGGAAGCTAAGATTTCTTTAAACATTTTTTTTAAATCATTTCAAAAATGTATACTTTTTATATGTATATAATAACAGGCAAACGAGCAGACGGATCTCCTGACTGTAAGTGATCAGCGCCGCCCATGGACAGCAACAACAAAGTTTTTTAAGTATGTTTGAAGGTCGTGTCGGTTCGAAAGTACAGAAACTCAATACAGAAAGAAACATATCTTTTAGAAATTACTTACACTGACTGACTTTTTAGCGTCTTTTTAACGTCGTGATACTAATAACATAATTTTAAGGTAAAATTAAATTTATAGCAATAAACAAGTCCAACTATATCGTCAAACAGTTACGTGCGTATAGCATAACATATAATTGATTATTGATTATTGAAGCTATACTAACACTGTCCATCGTTGGCAATGATGGAGTCGTCGGGCTGAGTGTTCCGCATGAGTATATGGGCAGCGACGTACTCAGCCTGCAGACGCTGCGTGAACGCGCCGATACGCTCGTAGTCGTGGCCGCGGTATACGAACTGCTTGTTCTGGGAATCAAAGTAAAAGGAAAAACATAAATATTTCATGAAGTAAAAGAAGAATGCAAGAAATTCGTTTACTTGTTATTGATGTTTGTGTCTAACACAGCTGAAATTTTTCTCTGGAACTTTCCGTGCATAATACCCAAATAACGCGCTAATCTCCGGTACTACTGGTCCGAATTGAACAATTACTTTTGTGTTGGATAGTCCACTTACAATATCACGCTTTGACCAATAGCAGCGAGGAGCTGGCAAAACAGCGCGGGAGGAGCTAGTGTCAGATAAATTGCTTACCATTACGACCTCTATAGTGCCATAAATATTAAACTTTCTAAAACCGGTCGTAGTCGTAACAAATGTTAAAGTGAATAAGAAGTAAAAAACAAACTAAAAAATAATAATTATGTTTCATGAGGTACTACTGCGCCTACTCCAATGGAAGACAGGTGTGGAGGATATTTATATATAAACCAGGATTGCGGGTGCAAGCATACTTAATAATGTACCGCGGTCCCGTCCCAGACGAGGAGAACGAACGGGGTGTTTTTTAGTAATTAAGAATATGACACTAACTGGCATAACAATATCAGTCAGAGAGAGTCTGACACACTCAGCGGAGGAGACATTATATGACATGATAATTCCGTGTTTAACTAAATAAGTGAAACTTACCCTCACAAACAAAGGACATCCCTTTCCATAGAATCCGACTCTAAAGTACTCAGGTTCAGGCCTTAGTTGTTCCATAACGGAATCCAAAAAGGTCGCATGAGTTCGTAGACAGTGTGAGAGACGTGGGTAGTCGCATAGTTTTACTTCATACAGCGTTGCTAGCTCACGGAGTAGGGGCAGACCCTTTTCCCAGCACTGAAAATAAAACACGTTTTTGACATTACAATTTGATTTTATAAAGAGGCAGACGGTTTTCTTCTTTCTTTTTATATCCCAAGTAACTTGAAGAAGACACAATAGGATTTTTCTATTTTTCCCACAAGTTCTCACATCCTATCACAATTTACAGGAGTTGCAGCGGTTTTGGGAGGTAGCGGCGGGCTTATATATGCAGTGATAAAATATTTGTCACTGCATATATTGGTCATTATATGCAGTGACAAATATTTTCATTTGTTTTCTATTAAGTCCTATTTATGATTAATATATTCGCAGGTGGGCATAATCCTCCACGTCATGCTGTCTGAATTCTGAATCAACTTCGAAAGAAATGTTCCTATTCATTGTTATGTGTAAAACATAAGTACCTTTCCGCGATCAAAATATTGGAGAACTTGGTTGTAGATCGCTTCTTTACGCTTCCACTCGGGCATCTCAGGGTACTCGGGGTCGACGCCAATCTGATCGCTTTCCCAACTCAACGTTTCTGCGTACAGCTGTAAGTAAACACAAAAACGTAAACTGATAAAGAGCATTTTCAGAATTTTTATGTGTAGTCTTACTTGTAACATAAACGACAAAAAATATTTCCTCGCAAGATACCAACAGCTTATCGAATTAAACATTCCATAAAATTTATTATATTTTAGTTGAATAATAGGTACATCATGGATGAAGAAAGCATTCATTTATTATAGACTGCAATCTATATGAGACTGCACTCCATAATTAATTGACAAATTGGTGAAGAGTTAATTTGTAACTACTTAAGTTTTAAAAGTTAATCACTTTCTTTATAAACCATATTTGCAAACATAACATTCAAACTACCCAATAATCAAAATCTTACCAGTAATGTGCAGCCCGCTTCGACGAAGTTATCGGACGCGATGTGAAGGTCATGGAGTTTGTATACGTAACGCAGGTACATCTCCTTACGATCTATTTCGTTCTTGTAGAAGTTCTGGAAGAAAATCATTAGGCATTTGTAAATTTGTAAACGGTAGACAACTGTAGCCTAAGCTCTTAAAAAACCGAGTGACGTTCTTAGAACCCAATATTTTTATTATGCTGGCTAAAACTGTTCACGATAAACATTGAACTTGCCAAAAAAACTTCTAAATTGGTTAGTTGTAATTTGTAATCGATCTGCATGCAACGTCTGTCCTCCGTCGTCTATTACCACCTAATTTGAATTGCAGTGGGTCACTGCACATTAAATTAATTGCAGTGGGTCACTGCAACCAGTCGGCTATCTTTCAAACTTAAAGTTCACAATTATTTGCTAGAGAAACTGACAGATTCCACTAATTAGTGTATTGTTGTTTTTGTTCTTGTATATACTCGTAATCTATTCTTCCCATATTTAATTATATTATTTATATATTATTTATATGTTATATGTGTATTTGTAAGTTATATTTATTGTATTCATATATTATATTTTTGTATTATATGTATATGTCACCTTATATGCCTATGCTTTTTAATCATTTGTGTGCTTGTTTAGAACCTATTGTTAACACTTCTCTGCATCACCCGTGAGGTTGACTGGTAGAGAATGCCTTCGGGCATTAAGTCCGCCTTTGTATGTATTTTTTATATGTACATAAAGTGTTAAATAAATAAATAAAGAGGCGACGACACACAGTCGACAGATGAAACCCTACAATTGTCAAGTAAAATTCCAACCTACTTGGACAATTTCCAATTCCTAAATTAGTAAACATCACACCCTATGTATGTTACCTAAAAATTAAATTCTTCCTCACCAATAAATTGACAGTAGCGGCCATTCTCTTGTCCCTATGTTCAGCTCCTTGCATGACCGCGCGGTAGTCCAGCAAGCGCTCCAATAAGCGAGTCACGCACGCCACGAACGCGGCACCAGCTTCCCTCCAACCTTCCGTTGACACTCGTTCCATCAACCTTAACATTGTACAGAAGAATATAATTATTATTATTACGAAGGTCTCATAAGTTACTATTAAGAAACCCAATTTTGTCTTTATGGTTGTTATATGTAATCGTTCTGTCTTTTCGTCTTTAGTACAACGAGTATGGTTTTAATTCCAAAATGTAAAATGAATTTCTTATGACCTTCAAGTTTACCGAGTTATCTCTTCAAACAGTTACTTCAGCTAATTGTTATACATTATTGTAAAATAATTAACATTCAAAAGGTTCGTGAAAACAATTCGGAAGTGACTTTCTTAAGAATTTACTCGTAATAGAATTATTCAAATTTTAATTATGGAATACTTGATACTTGCGAATGGAAGCAACTGTCCCAAATCATTTTGTGGTGACATTTTCCAATTTATATTACACAAAATCACTTAAACACAATTCTTTGTCAATATTTAATCGAATTAATCCACATAACAAATAAAATAATATAATTCTACGAACACAAATGAACACAACGCAGAATATAACTATTTTAGTAACAGGTAATCAAAATGCAATTAACACAAATAATGAGTTCACATTTGTATTGTTACAGTTAATAAACGATTGGTTGGTACTTACACTGAGCTCAAATGTTCCCTGAGTAGCGTGGACAATATAAACGTTATTAAAATTAGAAAGAATTAGGATATAATTGGAATTAAATTATGAACATTGGTAGGATAAACTAAAGTATAATATTTTATTTTTTAATAATATTAATTCGAATAATAGTTTAGCGTACTAATAGGTACTGTTCAAGATTGACCACATTTTCCTTTTCAACGGACTACTATAACGGATACTTTAATCTGATGAAAGGTATTTACGAGCACGATCCCATTGGACCAAGGGTACAAAGCCGTAATAGCATTATTGCTTTGAGAAATAGTATCATTTATAAGCTTTATTTAACGTCCTTTTATATTTGGAAAATAAGTAAATGTATAAAGATACATAAATAAGTAGGTAAATAAATAAAGAGTAAAAAAATATATCATTTTGTATCCATTCATTTATAACAGTTAAGTACTATTATCGCTATGCGTAGAGGTAATCTTGCAGGAAAAATTTATGATTTCCCTGTATATTAGATATTTGATATTTAACATAGTTACGTCATGACTATTTGGATTCCTTATAATATAGATAAATACAATCGTAATATGTATTTATATTTGTGATTTGGTGAAAATGTCGACTAATTAACTTTTCTTTTAGTCAATATTTGTTTATGAAAAGCACGTGTTTGGGAAATTGTAACCGAAAGAAATGTCAAAATGGCTTCAGCAAGTATGCAAATAACTCATAAGTATGTTTTTAAATGCGGAAAATAGTAGTGTGGTTTAATTGTTTAGTGGCCTACATTTAACGTATTTTTATTTTTGAAACATAAGTTTCTGCATACAGTGAGCAGGAAACTAAACAAAATACCCCTTTATGTCCAAGTTTCTAATAACATTTTCAGCTGTACTTTTTGCTAAGTTGAAAAACGAACGAAAGAAATCGTGCGATTGGAGTAGCTCAATATCTTTGCTGGTAATAATACCTAAATGAGTAAGTGAAATGGTAGAAGACTTACACAGTATCAAAGAGTCGTCGGTAATGGTCATCCGCCTTGTTGTCTGCGACGAGTGAATCGAGTTTGTCGACCAGCGCTGCCTCAGTACGACGGGCGTGACCGGCGTGAGCGCGTTCTGCTGCCATTAGCGACACCAGCGCCCCTAGCGCCGCGCGACGAAGTTCGCCTACTAGAGTTATTTCTAGGAGAGCTCCTACTGCTCCTGGTACTAAGTGTAATTGGGCCGGACCTGTGCCACGATAAAGGAAGATAAATCTGAAGTTAGTATCACGTACACATGCACACACTCATACACCAAATTTGAAATATGTTTTTTTTTTATAAAATTTGTCCGCACTAGCATTTTCTCCTGTGTCGTGGGTGCTTAGCTACCCAGACCAGAAACAATATTTTTTGAACTACACAAAATGTTGTTCCTTGCCGGAAGCGAACCCAAAGCGCTAACCATGCAATCAAAGTCAGTTTGAGTAGTGAGTGGCGTGCGTTCGTGCAGCGGAATGTTGTTGAATTTAAAGATTTTAATTATGCAGATATTTAGTGTATGACGACGTTTAATTGTGTATGGTAAGAAAAAATTTGTGCACGCAAACATTGTGGAGAAATTCACCAAAAACTGATTCCGCTGGGCGAACGTTGTCCTGGCGGAACTTTTTTTAATCCATAGACTTTAGAAGAAAAGTGATGTATCCAAAAATTTGTGTGTATTTGTGTGTAATTGTGTATGTATGAATAAAACTAGTGCATGCATAAACTTCGGAGAAATTCAAGTTTCCGCTACGCGAACGTTTGGCCATTAGCTAGTTTTCATATAAAACGCTTACATAGAGAGCTGTAGATTTTTACATACGTTATTTTGAATTTGTTTATATTTGTTTAAAAAACAGATTTAGAAAAAATCGTAGGGTTTAAAAGATAAAAATATAAACGTAAAATACGCTTATTAGGTCTTAGTTCTTAAAGTATGCACTTTGGGGTCTAGATTTTCACGTTTATACAAACCTTGTAAGTGTCTGCAACATGTTGCCAAGTATCAATGATGTTCCGTTAGTAATTAAATAGTTATAGGACAAATTTACCATGAATAGATCACTGTTTACAAAGCAGTCAAATATCACGACTTTCTAAATGAATTGCATGGTAAAATGTATGCCAATAATTAGTGTATTCATTCAACAATTCACATGCAAAATTTCATGTCATTAAATTCAATAATTAAAGAAAAACAATTATAATACTGACGAAGCATCGAAAACCTACATAACCCGACCAAGTTCGGATGGCTACAAAAAAGCGGCTGTGCAATATATTTAGGTAACATCCCAAAATTTACAGTATAATACCGGTATTGAATTGGTACAGGTGATAACACACTTGTTGTTTCGAAATAATTTATAGGTCATTTATTTTTGGACACCTACTTTTTTAAATGTATTTGACTATGACAGAAAGTAGGTACTATTTACGTAGGTACTTTATTTAAGTATGCGCTTGAGACTTGAGATATAATCTAATTATATTTAAGACAAATAAAATTCATACAGCTAATTTCTATTGAAGATTTCACGGATCAGGATTCTAACTATAGACCCCTTAGGGAAATTAAATATTTACCACATGTAAGTATGTACTACTGTTTAGGTAAATATTTATCATATTGTAGCTTATTACACTATTTAACCAATATTTTTTATTACACTATTTAACCAATAGACTAGGCATGCACGAGCGTGTGTACGATACTGTTTTAATTTTTCCTAACGCTTGTGTACGATACTGTACCATATAAATAAATGCTATATTGGAAAGTTAAGAACGTTTCTTAGATATATGGCACGGCCGCTTTTTTGTAGCCATCCGAACTTGGTCAGGTTATGTAGGTTTTCGATGCTTCGTCAGTATTATAATTGTTTTTCTTTAATTACTGAATTTAATGACATGAAATTTTGCATGTGAATAGTTGAATGAATACACTAATTATTGGCATACATTTTGCCATGCAATTCATTTAGAAAGTCGTGATATTTGACTGCTTTGTAAACAGTGATCTATTTATGGTAAATTTGTCCTATAACTATTTAATTACTAACGGAACATCATTGATACTTGGCAACATGTTGCAGACACTTACAAGGTTTGTATAAACGTGAAAATCTAGACCCCAAAGTGCATACTTTAAGAACTAAGACCTAATAAGCGTATTTTACGTTTATATTTTTATCTTTTAAACCCTACGATTTTTTCTAAATCTGTTTTTTAAAAAAATATAAACAAATTCAAAACAACGTATGTAAAAATCTACAGCTCTCTAGGTAAGCGCTTTATATGAAAACTAGCTAATGGCCAAACGTTCGCGTAGCGGAAACTTGAATTTCTCCGAAGTTTATGCATGCACTAATTTTATTCATACATACACAATTACACACAAATACACACTAATTTTTGGATACATCACTTTTCTTCTAAAGTCTATGGATTAAAAAAAGTTCCGCCAGGACAACGTTCGCCCAGCGGAATCAGTTTTTGGTGAATTTCTCCACAATGGTTGCGTGCACAAATTGTTTTTTACCATACACAATTAAACGACGTCATACACTAAATATCTGCATAATTAAAATCTTTAAATTCAACAACATTCCGCTGCACGAACGCACGCTAGTGAGTGTCGAATTGATTGACACATTTTGACATAGAGCAGTTACATTGGAGGATTTGGGAATTAAATGATTGCAAAAGGTGAGAGACAAGACAGGGCTTAGTTTTTGGTCAAGCTTGACCACTCTTTATGTACTTCAACTTCAATATTTACCAAGGGCTACGTAGAGTAAACAAACGTACTTCTTTAGTGTTGAAAATAGATCAGCTTTGGGTGTCTGTTTCCCATCGAGTGGCTAGCGAATATACGGCCTATCTAGGGTACAAGCAACTTTTTCATTTGAACTTTGAAGACTCCTAGATCCCTTTAGAAACATACCGTAATCTGTGGCATACAATAATCTTAAAGTACGAACTTTCAGCAGCTTAAAATTAAAATTATATATTACATAAAAATAAATATCAAATTACTGCAACAAAACTCACCTAAAAGATTCCAAGTAGCCAAGACCCTCATTCCAGCGGCGGCGCGCATGCGCGGTCTGTCCGGCCCGCGACCCGACCAGCGTTCCGGTTGTAGCGCTGTAGATGTCACTAGAGCCACGCCTAACTCCATGTAGCCTGACCATAACTGCGAAAATAAGGAAAGTTATACATGCTACAAATTTGAAAATTTTCTTCTGTTAAGTTGACTACTTGTTCCGAATTCAGTCAAAAGAAATTATTGTTATTAAATTGTAAAGTTCAATAATAATTATTTTATCGTTCATTTAAATTATAAGTAGCATTTATATAAAACTGAGAAAACGTTGGATGCGCGACGTCACCGCGACGCGCACGCCTCCCCTGGCGTAATGTATAAAAGTCCCGTTGTGTTTTTATGCTAGTACAGCTTTTCTCAGTTCACTCACATGACTAAGTCATTATTTTCAATAAATTAAGTATGTCTTACGATAGTTGCTATTCAAAAACATACTTAACATGGTTGGTATAGTCTAGCCTAGTAATACTTAATGAAACCGTAACTCCATTGTTGCGGTTGTCCATGGGCAGCGCCGATTGCTCGCCATCAGGTAATCCGCGTGCTTGTTTATCAAATAAAAATGCCTCTTCAAACATACCTGTGAATCAAACTGAGGCGGTTCGTCTCCTAGGAACCTTTCGAGTAGCGGCTGAGCCAGGTCTTGGAGCGCTGACAGAAGAACCTTACAGCTTTGTACTCGCAATACCATCCAGTCTGCTGGGAACACCTGGGTAACAACAACAAAGTGTTTAACATTTATTTATATTTGATTGTACTCCACATAAGTACCCGCAAAAACCTTCATTGTAAACATTGTTGCACTGTGCGCATGCGCATTGTATTTTGAACTGCTTCAGTACACCGTTAAACCCTAAATGGTAACTACTGATATCTATCTATATTTCACGTCACATCATTAGAGTATAAGTGCCCACTGCTGAGAAAAAATAAGTTAAGAGCGACTTCAAACTTTTAATGAGAAATTACAAATTATAAGTTTGAGTTTCCTTACGATGCTTTCCTTCAGAAAGACACGTAACTCGGAAAAAGCCACATTAATACATGCCAGGTTTCGAACCCGGGCCATTACCACAACACATATCGATACTTCTACTAGGAAACTATTAGCCATTAACTATTCGCATTAACCATTAACTACTAGCTATTATTATACTTACGTCCTGTTTAATAAGATGTCTGAACACTAAGAAGGCTCGCATCAAGAAGTCTTTCAGCGGCTTCCGATCATGGGGGTGTGGAGCAAGATGGCTCCACAGTCGCTGATAATGGACAGGCTTTAGTAACTCCATTACACCGAGAAGACCAGCTACCATTGATCCCTGGGAAAAATAATCATGTAAGTATTATTATTTTAAAGACATTTAATTTTGTACAGTTATTTTGCAACTTTCAGAAGACATGGAATAGGGAAGTTTCCAACAAGTCAAAATCAATACTTTTATCGAAATATCAAAAAGGAAAAGATTCATAGAAAATTGTCATATGAAATGTGTTGTGACGTTGGGACATCATAATATTTTAACGTCAAATAGTATACTTATTTCTTTTGAATTAACAATAAAAATCAATATCAAGTAAATCGTCAAATAATGTCTGATTGTTATTCAGTATTTTTTTAGTTTTATACGTTGAAATAATTCGTTTTTGACTGAGGAAACAAGCCAATTAAAATAGGGTATGAAGTCCGCCTGACTGGCGGATCACGATTTATCACTATCTCTAATGTACTGACAATGACACTTTTACGAAAACATACCTCATTATTGCTTTTAGTATATTTTCTACTCAGAAGTTATATCATGACATATTTAAAATCAATTCCGAAACAAACCGACCTAGCGTCTATTGGAGAAAGATGGTATCGGTCATACAATGTTTGCAGCAAAGAAAATTTACCAACTCTTCTTTGTGTCCCTTACCAAGAAAAAAACAAGAATTGAGGTTTAAAAGTGACTGTATATGATAAAAAATTAGGTAGTTTATTAGGTCAAAAAAAATATTTGCGTTGTATAATTAATTGTTAATTTTAGATAAAAGTTTAAGTACCATTTGAAGTAAAACATTGACTTCGTGACGTCGCATCGCGATTGCGATTTTAAACAATAAAATTGTTTTTGATATTTCAATAAAAGTATTAAATTTGACTACCGAATTGCTTTAAAAATACAAAAGAAAAGCAACAGTTACTCACAAGTACAGGCGAGTTCCCTCCAATCAGATGTAGCACAGTCTCCACCAACACATCCAAGGTATTCAGACAGAGTACATCAACGTCGGGATCCAGTTCATCATCTTCTACTGGTCGATCAGGGTCTGGTTTCTTCCACAATAGAGCAACTAACTCTCCAATCATTTCCGCACATTGTTGAAGCTCGTCGCGTCGAGCGAGGTGCACTCGTAAATGGTGACAGGCAGTTGTTAGTATTATGTTTCTTGCTTCTGTGGATTGTTTATAATAATTTTAGGATCATGTTTGTGGGAGGAAGGAATCTTTCTGTAGGGTAATTTTTGATGATTATGAACTAATTTAAGTTATATGGGCTGTGTCATGATTAACGATTAACATTTTTTTTTAATTTTTGAGATGTTGGTGACCGATTTAAAAAAGAAATATACATTTGCAATACGAAAGTTACAATTCTTATTATTTTATTATGAATATTGACGTGGCCGCGACGCGTACTTACATTGCTCATGAATAAGAGTTCATTGTGAGTGGAAAATAGTAAAGCTTTTCTGAGTTTATTCACGTGAGTAAATACGTTGTTAATTTGCAAGAAATGAGTATGTCTGACGATGTTTACTATGATAAAAAGTAACAATTTGTACAGTTTAACATTTTTAGTTATGTATTTGAAACATGTATGTTTGCAAAAATATTCAAACTTCGAAAATTTAGGTAGTTATAGGATTAGGTAGTTACCTAGGTCAACAATTTATTATTTTGACTATTTAGTACTTACAATGTTTTTTAAAGACAATTATATATACTTTCACCTTCGCCTTGAGCAATCGTGTAACTAATACTCAAACGTTCTCCGAGAATAGGTCTTTGCTCAGTAGTTTTGAGAATTTGACTATTTGGAAACTACTGTGTTGTAGTTGACAATTTGAACTTTTTAAAATATTATAAAGAGTTAAAATTTGTAAGTTTGTATGTAGGGTAATCTTCGGAACTACTAGTCGGATATTCAAACTTCTTGCAGTACCTAATAGGTAGTTTCTGTGTTCATGCTATTAGGCTATAACTTATATAGTATGATTTGTGTATTTTAGTCAAGCAGAGACAGGTTTTAAACGCTGCTGTTTTGTTTAAATTCTTGGATAAATTAGTGTATACGTGTGCGAAGAAGTTAGTGTAATGTGAGAAGAGACGGTATGTGTTAGTTTACCAGGATCCTCCCCGAGCGGCCCCTTGAGTATGTCCTGCGCGGCGCGGAGGCGGGCGCGCGCGAGCGCGGGCGGCGGCGGCGGCAGGTGGTGCGGCGCGTCCAGCAGCGCGGCCGCCGCGCGCGCCGCCTCGCCCGCGCCCAGCGCGCCGCACACCTCGCGGGACACCTCCGCCCACGACGACATCAGCGCCACCTGCACACGCACTCATTTACCTCTCGTCTGCCGGTATATGACAAACAATAGAAAACACATTGTGTCTCACGGATCCCTGAACCCCTCCATAGCTCAAAGACAAATTTTATTGCACGGTTAGTGCCGTGGCTAGGAAACGCTTCGCAAGATGACTACCGCACGGAACAACACTTTGTGTGACCACTACGCCAACCGTGTAGTCATAGCTCAAAGGCATTACTTTAAGATACAAGTTTGTAATGTTGATGAATACCGCTGAGGCGCATTGAGGCCTGAGCCGTCAGGCGAGGGTCTTAAGGAGCCGAGGACGGTAATAAATTTTAAATTGTCTTTTTGTTAGATAAAATATAGATACAAAAAATAGACATTGTAGACTTACTTAAAATCTACACCACTTAAAACAACATAACTAAAAACTCAATACCAACAAGAAACAATTCAACGAACCTGAGCCGGCGCAAGATGTTCCTTATAGGGATGTTGCGCAAACGCCTTTAGCGCATGTAGGGCAGCCCTTACATCTCTTCTAAAGCTATCTTCATACTGTCCACCGGTCGCTCTGGCGAATAGACGTCGGGACCTCACAGCCAGCCTGAATACTGCTCCTAAAGATCGGAGACACTTGCGAATTGGTTCCTGACCTTCCGCACTAGCTGCCCATTCGGCACAGTGTTGTACTGACGAGAGAAGGCCTCTGTAATAAAATTATAAAATGGTGTGAAGATGCCTTGATCAGCCTTGAGTAACTGCTTCTCCATTTGACTTTTTGCCATGAATAAATATTATTAGACAGTTTGTCAAAGGCCCACTACATTTACATAAATTTGGCGCCATTTACCACACAACACGCAGCAATATCATCAATCACGATCTAGATTTTACATCGCGATACAACAGTTCGCTTTTACATCCATCTTGTTTTTATTGGTTGATGATACTGATATAATTAATTATTTATCTAAGAGTTTAATTTCGGCTTGTAAAAATGCTGCTTTATGGTCAGTTACTCGCGAGCACTTTTTGCGCTATGTGTTCGTTCATGGTAAAAGTTTCTCAAAAACAACTTACTTGTAAACTAGAGCTGCAGAGAAATGTTCTTCGATATATACATCTAGTACCGGCCTGAAATGTTGAAACCGGCTCTCGTCTAGCAAGCTGCATATCGATATCAGAACCAGGAACACCGTGCCTGAATGTGGAGTGCTGGAAATGAAAACAAAATTATATTTTCACAAATTTTAAAGTATTATACCAAGTTAATATGTTATTTCGACTATGTGGTCTGATAATGTAAGTTATTACGACTTCACTTTATGCATGACATTAATTAAAAAAATACATTGGCTTTTTGAGAGATGAAAGTTAATTAACATTTTACAAAGTTAATCAACGGTTTTACAACCACTATAAAATATGGGGTAGAATGGTTGTAACATTGTTTTAGAACAAACATAATATTTTACTCAAGTTCTCATCCTAGGCCTTATCCTTCCACCCGTCGTTAATCCCCGAATGCACGAAGTTTTAATAAATAATATCTCACAAAAGGTTGGCAATGCACATGTAATAACTCCTTTGGTATTATGGGTGTCCATGAGCAGTGCAAATTGCTTACCATCAGGATTATGGTACCTAAGCAATCGGCTAACAGATTACCATCTGCTCGTTTGCCAACCTAACCCATAAAAATTTGTTATTGTTTTAAATTAAGCGTTAAATTATTTGTAATAATAATATTATGAATAATACATAAAGCGATGCGGATATCAATAGCTCACCTATTTCCATCTTCAGTGGAAAACAGTGCAAATAAAGCATCCAGTACATCTCTGAGAAACTTAATCAGCTCTTCACAGCTGAGTCCGTCGCCCAGTCTTAGTACACGAAGTAATGTCTCTTGCACCTTCTCTGGACGGGCGCGCCATTGGAGTAAGGCTAGGAGATCCTCTGTAAATATATAAAAAAGTATTTTTTTAAATTACAGTATACAAAGGAAAATCTATATTATAAAATTGTTAATATGGTCCAACAAGATATAATTTTGTTCGAGCAGATAAGAAATTACAATGAATTATACGAAACATTACTTTTCCCATTTCATAAATGTATTTAGATATAGATCTGTCATTGTTATAGATATGAACATATTCGTCACATTGTTGCAGATCTGTGTTTGGTAGATATTCTGCAAAATAAACAAGAAAATAATATGTATTACCAAATTATTAACTACTAGCTGACCCGACAGACTTCGTCCTGTCAAAAATTTGTAGTGTTTTGTTCCTCCCTACTTTATATTTTTTGCAAAAAATATCCTGAACAGAACAGTCATCCTGGTAATAATTCGGTATGAAATTAAAAATAATTAAATAAATTTATTATTTTGATATATTTATATTAAACACACAGTTTTGATAGATATGATTGAATTTGAACCTTGTATAGCGGTAAGAAAGTGCAAATTTAGATTTTGAACTTCGTTAGGAACACACCTACATTTCTTAGATAACAGACAGTGCTTGTTATTTAATATGAACTTTATAATAATAGCAATTAAGCTCAAATTGATTGTACGTTTTAGTAATAAAACGTTTGTATGTGAAAAAGAAAATGGCTGTTTTTGGGGGTTTCTCGGCAATTATTCGATTTTTTCTCGCCGTAAGAACCATCCTTGGACTTCAACGAACATCTTTAAAAATTAGCAAAATTGCTCCAGGCGTTGTTGAGTTATGCACTTACTAACATATTTTGTGATACATTTTATATATATGAAGATGTAAAAATGGCCAGTAAATATTATTTTTCCACACATGATTATTTTGTTTACCAAACCAAATTATTAGTCTAAAACAACCTTGCTAGAAGTACTCTCATGGCCCATATATTAGATGCGTAGTTGAATTAACAGCGTTTGAACTTCCGACCCCTTGATAGGCAGCCAGTTATTTAGCCATTAAGATTTAGTCACATGATACGAGATTGTGTTTCGAGGCGGGAAATAATTTAGTTGACGAATGACGAATGAATAATATATTTCTGCTGTATGTAAAGCTGCATTGATAATACGTTTACAAGGATAAGTATTTTATAGCTGAATCAATCAAGGTTTTAAAATTATGGCGCCTTCAGTCATTGTATTACATGCTAAGCGACCATTAAGCATTATTTTTATTTCTATAATCAGGATAAAGTATTAGGTCTTAGTTGCGGATGCAAGCGTAATAATATACAACTACCGCGGCTTGGAGTAGGAGAAGGAACGGGGCAGTTTTAAGTCAGTAAGAGTCTGACACTACCCCTTGCTCCACTCTGTAGGAGAGAAGTCATTGAATGTTTTTCCCGTGAAAAATTAAATTGATCTACTTTTAATTAGCCTCAGATTTCAAAGTACTGTTTATCAATTTGATTCTCATGTCAAAGTAACTATTATTACCATGTAAGTTAAGTACTCAAAATTGTAATGATAATCAATCACATTTATGGCTAAAATTATGATGATAATTGCAATCCCAAACCAGGACCAGCTCAAAACATGGTATACTAAATAATCAAGTCATAACCTGCTCCTAAATGTCACTATATACTTTCTAAACACTGCATAAAAGACAGTTCAAGTAAAAATGAAAATTTTTTTTAGGAAGCATTTCCAAAATGTTATGTATGTATTACTCACCATTTTGAGTTAATTTTGTAGAACACAGCAGTGTGCTGATGGTACAGTTTTCTTTGGAACTTCTTTGGAATGTTGGCACCACACCGTTGACGGAACCCGCGCGAGCACTGTCTGCCGCGCATGATGGCAGCGACAGGTAACTCGCTGATGTCAGTCTGGAGATGAAAATATGGTGTCTCTTATAAAATTTTATGTTAAGAGTGGTGAGGCAAGAAACAATAAATCATAACGTTCGACTTTTAAATTACTCAATAGCCTGCATACGACTGGAAATAAAAAAAAAACTGGTGATGATTTTATGGTAACTATACCTATAATGTATACGTCCACTCCTGTCTGTACTTTCAAGGAGCAAGCGTTCTGACAAAAAGTTGTGAAAACTTGGTTAGTAATTTATTAATCGCTGGCTCCTTGTTTTTTTTGACAACTAGTTAAATTCAAGACTTTTGTAACTAGCATTAAAAACGAAACTTTATTGAAATTTCTGTGAGATACAAACTTGTGTCGTGATCATGTTTATAAATACGTCATAAAACATATTAGCTAGAAAATATCGAAAAAGTATATAAAGTATGTATGTCAAATAAAAAAATGAAGGTATGAAATAATTTTAATTGAGTCATATTTTAATAAAAAAACAATTAATTTTTATATAAAAAAAGATTACATGGGAGACTTACTTGGTAGGATCGTCGCACTTGTACACATACAGTTCATGTGCACCGTCTCTCAAAGTAGCCCCACTAGCTTCCATCAGTCGGGCGAACGCGAAACCGTATAGTTTTCTCTCAGTTTTGTCTCTCGCTGTAGGTAAATGAAATATTTTGTTAATAAAGTTATTATGTTCAATAGATATTATATACACCGGCAACGTCAACGTTATTTTTAATCAAAAATGAGTTTATTGAAGAAATTAAAAATTGATGTTTGAAATAAATATTAATGTTGTTAAGAAGATAATGATATTACTTACTAGAACAATGTCTGAACTCGATGCGGACATGCGCATTGGTAAATGTTTCTAATGGCACGGTGAGGCGAAGGTGCTCTCCCCACGCAGGACTGTTGTTGTGGTATAGTACTACTGACTCGTATGACGTAGACCCATTGCCACTCGCTCCCCATACACATTCCTGTGGAGATAAAAAAATAAAATAAATTGAATAAGAAAATAAGACGGTTGTTAACTAATTTATAAGTTTAGAGAACAGTTTTTTTTATTTATATAGGAGTTAGGGCATAATTAATTTACTAGGACCGTCTTGTTCATTTCCGAAACAACATCGGTTAAGTAGTTTGCAAGATTTTGAACTTGAAGTTTGTATGGAAACCGTGCCGCGGATAGTTTCGCTCAGCGAATAATAGATGGCGCTAACAGTTCCAACAAAACTTAGATTCGAAACAAAATCAATTTCACACAAAATTTAATAGCTTCTGAAATAGTGCAGCAGTAATAGAAAAATGGAAAATAGCTTTTAACTGTGACAGGAAAATTTAAATCCAGTAACGTTTATATCTTCATCTAAGACTAACTTTATTTTTTATGTGTAAATAAGATTTAATCTTAATATTATGAAAATGATATAGTCGATAATGACATGTATTCAGTCATTCTCCATTTCTCGAAACATTTTCTTTTCAATTTCAATTACTAAAAGTACAGCAACACATGATACTTGTATTTTAGTATGTATTTAGCTAGAGGCAAAGAACATTTGATCGTAACGAAGGAACCTTAAGGTCGAAAATACCTTTTAAAATCTCTCAAAGAACAAATAATCATAAAGTTACTTACATTTATAACTTGTCCCGTACTATCATGAACAGTGACAGTTGCTAAAACATTCTTCGCCGTACTTTTCCCGCCTCTTTCGAATTCTGCTTTCTCTAAAGTCAGATAGAGGTCGTTGCGGACGTCACCGGGCATGATGACGTCAGGGAAACCTCGTTTAGCTGTGACAGTGGCCCCGGAACCGACTGCTTCAGATATGCTCCCCGCGTTTGATAAGAGACGAAGAGCCACTACGATACCTGTAAAGAATAGTTAATTAGTAAAGTAACATTAGGAATTTAAGAAAACTCATTTTGCTGTCTGTTCACTCCATTTTGAATTTTATTACGTAGGTTATGATGGTAATGACAAATGGCGATTGCAAAAAATAAATTATTTTTGTAACAGTTTGTACTTACGGAATAGAAGTTAAAATCGGTTAAACAGACGAAATGTTTATTTTTATTATATGTCTTATTTTAACACGAATAGAGTATAGTATGGAATAAGTGTATGATAATTTTGTCTACGAAGTGCTTATAATCGAGATTTTCATGTCAGGTATGATCAGTTTATAGTGTTCAATTTCCTGTATTACCTAGATCTCATACTAGCCAATAAAATAAGGACCTTCTATCTATTCTTTAAGACTATTTAGAATTGTGCAGTATTAAAATTTTCCAGTAACAAATATTTTATACATTGATTAATCTACTGCTTTTTTATTTGACCTGTTCTGAGTCGATTCTATCTAGATTAACATCGACACGCTAAACTAAAAGGTTAATTTATTTGAACACCATTAGCTCTAAAATTGAAATTTCAAAAGAGAATTTGATACATATTTTTTTATCAATATAATTTAAGTTGCCTGCGTATTGGCTAAAATCCGTAATGCACATCTAAAACTACATATTACGGCAACGAGCGTATCACTATAAGCAGTATAGACAGGCAGATGTTTTTTGCAAACAGGTGTAGGTACCTTCCTTCTGTATTCAAAAGTCTATCAGAACAAACATTCAATAGTAACCCGTAACTTATACACCTGGCCCTTTTGAAGGTCAAAAAAATATTATTATTACAAAATTTATTTGATTTATTAATAATAAGCGCATTATACGTTACTTGTATTATACCCACAAGAATACCGTATGAATATATTATGTAAATGAAGATTGATGTGTATAAATACTACAAGGGTATTTAATTAACAATGTAAAATAAATTGTCTTCATCCTGCAATCATTTGAAGATAGCATCTTGTATAATTTGTTCATTGATACTTTAACTAAGGGGGAGACTTTGATTGGTGACAAGTTTTTAACATAAAAGCACGAATACGAATAAGTGTGGGAGAGCCCTGATTCGGCACGAATGGGTCGGTTCGACCGGAGTGATACCGCGGCCTCACAGAAAACCGGCGTGAAACAACCAAAGAGTTGTGTTTCGCCGTGTAAGTTACCAGAGGCTGATTCCTTCCCCTACCCCAATCCGTTCCCTTTCCCAGAATCTCCAAATCCCTAATCCCCAAAAGATCGACAACGCACTCGTAACTCCTCCGTCGTTGCGGGTGTCCATGGGCGACGCTGATTGCTTACAATCACGTAATCAGTTTGCTCGTTTGCCAACATATCACATAAAAAAAATTTAATGTCCATATATACATAAATAACATTGATTTTTGTCAGTGCACATTTTAAATGAAGTATTAGAGTTAAAATTCTTATTTCAAATAATGCTAAGGATGACACAATGGATGCAAAGTTATTTTGAAAGAGCTGTGACAATTACATGCCCTAAAAATCTAGGACTACTCAACTTGATTAAGGGATTCAAACCGAAACCTTCGTGACTTTCGTTTACCACACCAACAAGCCCCCAATGTTAAATGTTTTCTGAGCTCGTTTTATCATCAATACCGTAAGTTCGGGTTACTTTGACCCTGGGAGGTAACTTTGATCCAAATTTTCGAACCAATGAAAACGAATATACGTTTGGTTCTCAGTTATTATTGGTTAAAAAGGGTTTGGATCAAAGTTACCCCGCAGGGTCAAAGTAACCCGAACTTACCCGGTACTGCATTACTATGGTTTACAAATTAGTCCAGTCAAAAGTTGTCAGTCCAAAGTCTAACCTAATAGATATGCAGTAGACATTCTCTTGTTTCCCAGAACTGGTGTCAGACAGGTTCTCGACGTAAGCAAAGTTATCTAATGTTTGCAATTTATTCCGTGACATAATATTATGTGACTAGATTAGTGAGTCTCTAAGCTGTAAGCTTTTAAGAGGATTATTTTATGAAACGGCACACGAGCATACATATTACCTGATGGTAAGAACGGAGGAGTTACAAGTGCTTTGCCCACCTTTTGGGGATCAGGTGTTTGGAGATTTTGGGATTGGCGTAGGGGAAGGATTGGGCCCTTACACGGCTAAACACAACGACTGTTGTTGTTTCACGCCGGTTTTCTGTAAGGCCATGGTATCAGTCCGGTCGAGCTGACCTATTCGTGCCGAAACATGACTCTCCCATACTTAACTACTCATTTTTCATCCTTCAAAGCAATAAACCTGCTTTTATGGAAACCTTTGTGAAGAGTTAGGGTATATTAAGCTGTTTATCATTTGATATGGCGGCAAACGATCAAGAGAGCAAACGTGGTGATTAATACTCAAACATTGTCCTTGTGAGTGGCTCAGTTCTCTAATAAGTTTTGTCCATGGAAGTAGCATCGATTCCGAACGTACATAGAAGGTTTATTAACATTAAAAAGTTTAAATTTATTTGTTATTCATATTTTTGCTTGTTCGGTTAAAAGCAGGTGCAGTGATTGAGCGATACCTACAGTATGTAATATTGCAATAAATGTTTTTCCCACAATAATATTAGCACTTACCGTAATTGGGTTGTCCAGGTAGAATATTGCATTTGTTTGTTTGTTTCCTTATTAGCATGTCATGTAGCTGATGGAAGTCTTTTTCCTCGCATTGGTACACCTATGAACATTTTTTATGAATAAGTTACAATGCAGACGGCTGTTTTTAAAACTTGGTTTGATAAGCAAGATTGGGTCCCACATGAAACAATTAGGTACATGTTCGCATGACCCGCCATAACTTGAGTAGTTGGTCGCTAAGACACTATTAAAGAAGAGAAAAGAAGATAATTTATTTCGAACTCTAGAAAAAATGAGATAAAACGCACGGGCTGTCCCCCCTTAGTGTGTCCCTTGGTCCGCGACAAAATAGGCAACAGTCCAGCACATGCAAGACAGGCCCTTGCTCTGGTTCCACTAGCACCTTACGTAACTATATCTAAGTTACATAGAACCTAGTCATATTAACGTTAAAGAAATTGTTTTAAGAAATCACTCACTTTAAACGTATATTCTTTCTCGCCAGGGTGTTGTCCAGGCTGCCTTAAGAACTCAGCTAGAGGTAGAACTCCAGCGCCCAAAGGTCTTCTAGCCACAGGGCCTCGTCGCTCTCCGGTCCCACTCCCGCTGCTACCGGCACCAGCCCATCGCCCCACCCGTATCACCCACGCGACCAGCCATAACTCGCGAGAAAGATCCGTCGTTGATAGATCCTGGAAGAAATTTTGAACCTCTTCATTGCTTATAAAACAAATTTTGTTTTAATTACACATGTTTACAGAAGACACTTTCCATGACCGTATAAGAATAACAGATGAGAATAATTTATATTTTAATACAAAATATCTAAGTATAGGAGCACTATAGATGTTGATGTTATTTGTTGACTAGTTACTCTCACGCGGTTTCACCCGCTGCTCGTTTCCATTTAATCGTAGCGTGATGTTTGCCTATAGCACTCAGGAATATTGTAGCTATCTATCAGTGAAAGAATCTTGGAAATCCGACCAGCGGTTCCAAAGATTACCCCCTACATACAAACTTACAAATTTTACCTCTTTATAATATTAGTATAGATTAGGTATCTAACATTTGTAACAAGCAGTATAGATTATCTGTGATAAAAAAAAAACTATAATACGCTAGTAATTTTGCTAAAGGTGACGCTAAATAAAATTTATAGTAGGTATACAATTTCACTGTAGCTTAGAACTGCATAAAGTTACCGTTTTTGGTTGCATTTTACCCTGTTTTGCATGAACGATCTCTGACTATTGTTCTGATAAGCCCGATTTGTAAGATTGTTATAAAACATATACTAACACAATAAAAACATATCGCCTTATCTTAAACCCGATTGCAGTGCTTTAGCTAAAACAGCTAAAAAGGTACATTCTGTTATCGACACCGAGCCATATACCGGATTGAACCAGTTTCATTGCCTTAACCTCAATGACGTATAACAAAAATATCAAATTACAATTAAACATGTCGACGCACAATGTTTACTCTTTTTAAGTACAAACAACATGGACTTGGATGCAACTGATTTATCGATGTGCAATGTCCACAAAAAGCCTTACATAATTATCAAGTCAAAGTCAAAAAGTTTATTGCTAACTAAGTGTACCTACAATGTTAATGTTACGTTATAATAAAGTACTTAAGACATAGCAGTATTTTACAAGAATCGCAAATATTGTATACATATTATTTACAAATAATTCATTGTCAAAAGAGCCACATTTAAAACGTCAAAGTTGAAATTGTGAAGCTACTCGTAGGTGCTCACTCCAAAATGTAGATTCATAAGGAAGGTACTAAAGTAGTTACTGATGATGATGTAGATATAGGTACCTACATATATGTATAATGTTTAAAAATCTATCACAACACCCTGCTTTTACATATCTGCTAGGAATGTCCGACAAAATGACAGATAATGTATTCCACAATGTTCTAGTGGTTCTACCACTTTTAGCATCCTAAATAAGTTGTAGGTCCTAAACGGGGTCTCTGCTAATAACTCAGAAACAGTTATTTTCATAATACTCGATGTTTTACCGACTTAAAAAGCAGAGGATGTTTTTCAATTCTTGTGCTTTTATGTTTTTTTTTATGATTTTGGTGTTTTTCGTAAGAATAAGTTTAATAAAAAGTTTTTTTTAACTAGTGCAAACAGTATTAACTTGTTTCACAATATCGAAACGATTTTGTTCAGTAGAACATACCGATAACTACAGTCGGTAAAGCAGAATCGAACAATATCGATTAAAAACCTACAAGTAAGCTGTAGGTATTATTTCTCCTTGAGTAAATTTTATCGAAGCGAAACCATATCATCTGTGGAGCGTTAAACGACTTCTGATTAATATGTTTAGTTTACACAATATTTTCATAACAAAACAATGGCCATTTCACCTGAGGCGAAACGAATAAGTCAGTGACCTGGAAAATATATGGTTTTGTAATACAAACATAGGTATAAATAAATATCACAAAGTCGTAGTAATAATACCTATACTAACATCAATTTGTTTGCGGTCGTAGAATCAGGTCGTTCAATGCCTTCAAGTTTAGTGAGATAAATAAAATATCAATTGTTTGTATGTTGAGTTAATAAATGTAAGCAAAACAAATTGGTAATAATTTACAAGGTAACGTAACGACTGCGGTGAGTTACAATAGGAAAATTTTGTATTTAATTACTTTCTGCACTCTCTATAGGTAGGTAAGTATACATGATAATAAAAGTATTGCATCGATTTTCAACACCTGCAAACCTTCAGAAATCCTGCTTACTCCTTTTTAATTCTTATTCTATGACAAAACCTAGATAATTACCGACCTAGGAACTTTTTTACCCTAAGATTTTTTGTCTCCTGTGTCGTGGGTGCGTTTACAAACTTACAATTTCACATACACATCACGCACAGACCTAGATCAATAAATTGTGGATCACACACAAAGAGTTGTTCCGTGCGGGAATCGAAACCGCGAAAAACTGCAGGGCAACCGGTTGCCCAGACCGTGCAATTACGTCAGCCACTTACTTAGTTTATTTAAAGGACCCGGTTGCCTATATCTTACAATTGCTCGTCCACCACTAGGGTTTAAGTAAGGTAAAATCCTTACACCAGCAAGTCTTTCTCCCCATAACCTGGCCATTTTTTAAAAGCTTACGCCCAAAAACAAAAGCACATTAAGTTCTTACTTACCGCAAATAAAGTACTGTTGGCATGCAATCTGTCCACGTAATTGGAGAATCCGTCTCTGGCTATTCGGATTCTGAACCTCTCTGACAAAGGTTGAGCTCGCCTAGCGTCGTGAAGCCAAAGTAGCAGCTCAGCCTCGTCACCGCCTGCAGTATGCCCAAAGTCCCTCATGCTGCACATGAGGTGGTGGGACTGGACTGTGGTACTGGATGTGGTGGAGCTGTTTGAGGTCAGTGTGCCTGAGTTGAAGCTGCTGCCTGAACCGCCTGCCCGGCGAAGTGTGCCTCGCCACTGGGAAAGAAAAGGTAATAGTACAATAATATGAATTATCGATCATAAACCAGCTTAAGTCAGGACAATTCTTCAATGTGATTACGGGAGCTTCCTTATGTAATACTCGAAGTAAGATAACGACAAAAGACAATGATAAACAGTTCGTAGTCTCTTACTTTTAAGGGAAAGAGGAAACTAAAGCCTTGTAAGTTGTAATAGAATACATGTAAAAATTTAGTAACATATTTTAAATACTTATCAAATAAATCCACATTTTTAACAAGCAACATTTATTTCGACATTCGAAATAAAAATACCCGCAGCCACCATTCATTATAAACCATTAAATTGCAAATTCAATTTTGAATTTAGAAACATTTAAACACGGTGCCTAGATTTAACAGGGCATTGACCTATAAGATGACTTGTGTTTCTATCTAGCTTAGATCCAATGTCCAAGCTCGGATCACTCAAAAAGATACTTTGTCGTGAGTTCATTAGGCGCACGAGTTGACAAGACAAGTTTTCTTCATCCATAATACAGGAACAAGTTGGAGTCTGGTTTTATGTGGAGCGACTGTCTACCATCCGCAATTATTAAGGGAACCGGGTTTGCGCACTATTGCTTATTAAAACTGGTTAGGACTTTGTAGTCATTTGTCGTAATTTTTTTTATTAGGTTATAGTGATTTTTTGCACTAAATATACCCACTATTAATACACGTACCGGCTTTTTAAAAATCCTCAATCAGGCTGAATAAATAAAAATTGTTGTAGGATTAGGTTTGGAATAACATGAGATTCTTAACATGGCTACAGATAATTAAAGTCTTATGGAAACCTCTTTTATTTATTTTTGAGGGAGCGTCACTCAAGGCTGACTATAAACCACCCCGTGCTTTCTCCTGCTCCGAACCGTGGCCTAATCATTATTTCGCTTGGGCTCAAATGCAAGAAAATTAAAGGCATGTCAGCCAACTAAAGTCAAGATTTCATATGTATCTCTTATTATATACCTAATACATAAGACTAGTGGTAACATATGTTACTAAGTTATGAAACCCGACCTCTCTTAAATCACTAGGCTACGTATCCCATAAATGGCATCGCTATATTACTGGCAAGTAAGCACTGATTCGCTGACTTGTATTAAAAAAGAAATCGTGTCATGTTTGCAAGACCTCAGCTATTCAGTTAGTTTGTATTAATTTAGGTTCATTAAACCAACTGTCTCCTAAGTTTAGTAGATATGAATGAGCCAGCTGTTTTGAAGGGGGTGAAAATCATGCTGACCCGCCAGGGCGTGAGGGATTGTCAGACTCTTACTGACTGAAAAATCACCCTTTTCCATCTTCTTTTCCGAAATGGCCCGCAAACTGGACGACCTAGGTTAAAATCTGGACTTCGATCCAGAGGTCAGTGACATGGTTTCACGTATTTTCACCCTTAGGCTAGATGTCTGTTAAATATAGATCCCACATTTTCAAGAAGTAACTAACCATAATAACAATATCCTTGCGCGACCGCTTTTTCAGCGAACGTTTACAAGGAGTTTTGTCTGCATACAAAACTGTTGAAAAGCGGTTATTAAAAAAGTCCCTATAACCTTTTCCTGGAATTAATTTGTTTACAGTATTTTACACAATGATTGATTGAATTACTCGTTTCTTATTCATTCGAGTAATGCTGAGTGTAGGTAACAGAAGAACATTCATTCATTACTAAGAATGTACAGGAAAACAAGTAATTTAGTAACTAAAGCTTGTTAAAAACCATCGCTGTTTTTGTATATTTGTACCTATACCATGTACTACATTATATGTACATTTAATTTGTAGCCACCATACCGATGTGAAACAGCGTGCCATTCGATATCAGTTTATAAATGCCCATTAGTGAGCTAAGGCTTTTCTTACGTGGAGAAGGAACAAGCTTTAATCACTACGCTTGCTCAATTTTGAACTCACACCCACGAATGAGAAGCATTTATATGTGAGTTAATGAAGTTATATCCCACACTATCCGCGCGATACGCAGCGCTTTGTGCGTCCGTTGTACATTGCTGCAATGTTAGGGTTTGCGCGGGCGATGACGCGGCTTTCTGTTGCAATGTACGGCGAACGCCCGACGCACCCCGCGTCATCAACACATTGAACGCCATGGGGGCAATGTGTGGGCCACACTAGCAGAGGATTCGCCCTCAACAGTAGCCTATCAGCAGTCAATGAAATGAGATCTTACAGGTAAACGCTCTTAAATCTACGAATACATCCAACTAATCAATCAGTTGAATTCATCACATTATTACTGCTAGAGAAAAAGCCATAATTACCGCTGATACTGGATTATGGACCTTAACTTATATAATAATATAGTATTTAATGAATATAAAGTATATAAATTCCCAGACGTGTCATAAACTTGAACTTACATCTATTGCAGTCAAGATATTAAATATTAGTAACGGTTTTATAGTTTCCGGTGGGAAGAGAAGCATTGATTCAAAAGAAGTATATTTATAATTTATAAGTTCCCATACAGAATGTTTACAAGTTGTAAGCAGATATGCAAGTAGGATGGAATAAACATTAATGACATAAACAATAACATGAAGTTACCATAAATGCTGTTTGTGAATCTGCACTAGTGTCCACGTTAAGGCGTTCGACACTTTTATGACGTTCGGCGCTCTGATTGGCCAGCGCCAAGTTGACCAACCAACCATAGGGCTAAACGCGGTAACGTTCCGAACGCATTAACTTTAAGATAATTTCTCACTAGATACTCTGATAATATAGGATTAAAGAGAGAAATAGACTGAACGCCAGGTCAGCATTGTTTTATTTCTGAATTAATAGAGAAATGTCGATTTATCGTAAATATTGCATTTTGAAATTAAGCCGACTATGGAAATGTGCGTGAAATGTAAATAGGTATTAGATGGGACCCAAAAATAACCTCACACGGGTGAAATCGCGCGAGAGAAGCTAGTTTATGTATAATATGACACTAGCGACCGGTCGCAGGTTCGTACGGGTGAACATAAGTTTTTTATAGATATTTTAGCAAACAAAATATTATAACCTTTACTCAGGTTGATCGTACCTTTTCAACGGTGAAGATTTTTTTCGAATGTGCTAATTATTTTCGGAACGTATTGAATCGAACTATTTTTCAATCTGCCCTCTTTTTTATACATTATACATTAAGACCAAAGAACATGTTAAAGTTTAACAAGCTCCCTAACTTGTTTGACAGGTAACGTCGATGTCGTCAGTCTCAAGTCCCCATTTACAGTTAGCCCAATAGCAATATTTCTTGCTTTGTTTTAAGCAGTGGACAACGGTACTCATGATATTAGCAGCATTTAATAATATAAAAAGTATAGTGTATAGCTGTGTGTGAGGTGTACCTACCAGAGGCCCAATCCTTTCCCTCCTCCATTCCTTCCTATTCCCAAATCTCCTAAACTGTAATCGTAAAAACCCCAAAGGCAGGTGTTTCCACAGGCGGCGCCTAGAGCTAATTGACAATACATAAAAAAGATCTCAATCAACAAATAAAGTAGGTAGTACTTTAATTTCAACAACATGTTCAATGAAACCCTTCATTGCTTTGGGGGTGCTTCATTGATTTTGGCACAATCCTTCCCCTAATCCACAATCCCGAAATCCCCAAACCTCAAAACACTCACAACCCACAAAAGGTCAGCAACGCATTTGTAACTCCTTTGGTGTTGCGGATGTTCATGGGTGACGATGATTGGTTTACATCGAGTGATTCGAAACCTTGTGAGCAAAACCATTCCATACAAAAACACTGTATAATGCTATTTTCGAAAGCTTGTAAACATCAACTCTAAATAATGAAGACTACGTAGTTGAACCCGCATTCAAGAGCTAATATTTTTATTAAACCAATTTCCTCATCAGTTTATAAGAAACCCGGCGATAGAACATCCCATACCTAAGCTACCTCGTAACTTCCACTTAAGTCTGGATCAAGTTTGTTAAGGTTAATTTTATGGCGAATTCCTATAAATAAACGTGTCTCCTTGGACAGGAATAACCTGTATGTAACCATCTGTGTATATTATTAGGTGTACTCCGTTTTATAATGTACAGTTATGACCATTTTGTGTTATATGGGTATAATTAAATCAGGTTAGTTGTTAATGAAACTTATACCAGTACCTTTTAAGAGATGAAATGTCGAGTGAGAACAGGTTTATGATAATTTGGACATGAAACGTAGGGATGACCGATATACAACTTGCCTTGAAGAGTTATGTAACAGTGAA
The DNA here is from genome assembly GCA_902829305.4 of Spodoptera exigua. Lineage (NCBI taxonomy): Eukaryota > Metazoa > Arthropoda > Insecta > Lepidoptera > Noctuidae > Spodoptera > Spodoptera exigua. The sequence continues at coordinate 11,331,688 of LR824605.2, forward strand.
TAATGCAATAATTTACAAAATAATTTATTCGTTATGCCCAAGTGATGAGTGACCTCAAAGGCATGCTACAAAAAATATACATATATAGGAGTTATAAAAGTATACTAAAGTTTTTTCAAACTAATAATCCTAATACCCTTTCAGATTCACAAAAAAGAAGCCAAGGCTTCTTTGTATTATTTGAAATATGTATATTCCTTGGTCAAAATGACAAATTATTTATATCAGTAATTTAAAACAAATACATTTGTTTTTCAAAAAATATTCCTGTCTTGTCACGTGTCGAAAACTACCTTAAGATCAAAGCACTTGTGGTGAGCCTACCAAAGAGAAATCATCAAATATCTGCAGTCACATTTGGGATTTGGGCGTATAGCAATAAATTTAAAAATAAGAATCAATTTCCCCAACCATTACATACTATAATCACCCTTTTTGCAATTCAAAAAGTTTCTATAGTAAAGAACGAGCAAGAACAGATTCAATATTAACGATTACTCTCGATTACTACAATTATTCAACTTGTTATAATTCATAAAATGTTTTATAAATGACGTACATACATATATAAATGCGTATGTATATTATGTATGTCACACGTAGTATTGTCAAGACATCTAACATAGGTCATTTGTTACGCATTTAACTAAGTCACAAACAGGAAAAAAGCCATGAATGAATAGTAAAACCAGGGAATTTTCATCTGGGTTAATTTTTTAAATACAATACAATATTTTCCTTCTAGATTTAAATTTCTCTTGTTAAACTTATTTTGAATCGGAGTTTAAATCGTCTCACAATACGAACTACTTACAAGGTATAAGGTTGTTTTCAATGTAAAGAAATATATGTATTTAAGGGAATGTAGGAAAACTGCATTTTGCAGTTGTAAAACGCACGATTTTTCATAAATGGTTTTCATAACACAAAACATTGAAAAAAAAACAGACTCAATGATTGTCATATAGACAAAAATACTCTATAATATAAAACGAACGCAGGGGTTCGCGCACGTTAAAGGTTAAGCCTTTGCCCTAAATAAAAACATCGAGATAGACTTGTAAACAATCCGTTTAGTATCGTCTATACATAATACCTAAAACCTGTTTGATGAGGCATCTTATCTCACTTCAGCCCATTTATGAAATACCAGATAATGCAACATTTAATTAGGGCTTTAATCCTCACAGCTAACAAGAACATCTGCTTGAGATAGTTATTCTTATACGTTTACTCTTCTTCTGCTCCAGGCCGAGGCCACAATAGCATTGCTGTGCCTGACCTGCAATTCCGACTGAGAGGTTTTTTTTGTCAGGGGAAAATTATCAAATTTCTTCTCTCGTCCAAGGTAAGGCGAAAGGCAGTGTCAGACACTTACTGACTAATCTCCTCTCTCTCTTGTTCTTTTCTCCTGCTTTAGGCCAAGGCCGCGGTGCCTCATTTCGCTTACCCCGCAACCCCAGCTGAACATTAGCCCTATAGGGCCCCATCTGTAGTTGTCGAGAGGTGATGTTACGAAATAATTCTTAGTATAAAAATGCTCATGTGTTACAAGTTAGCTAGCCATGCATTTTAAGTGAAGCTATACCATAATGTGCACTTTCTACGTGTTGAATAACTTGTCAGTAGGTAAATAGCTTCTATATAAAAAAACCCGCTTAACAACAACAACAACACATTTTTAAGTTTAATGTTCTACGTTCTGTTAAACCCAACATATTAGCTTCTGATAACGTGGACAATTTGTCACCTATTATTATTTAAATTTTTTCGAACAAAAATGTGGGAATAGGTAAGCGTAGGTAGTGTGAGGTAGTGTGGCTCCATTAGTTTTACCGTCATCATTCCGAAGAGTAGGTAGATGCGTCCGGTTAATACCCAGTTTTGTCCTAAATCTGACTAAACAACATTGACTATTGATTTAGTTGAGGAAGAAATTCTACCCGTATAAGACGATTTAGCAAAACAGTATTTCCGATGTAAATAAAAAGTTTATTAATTCGTCAGAGGACTCTGAACTTTAATAACTCAGCATTAAATACCGTTTTACAATCCTTTAGAATAGTCCTGGGAGTGGAATACAATCGTGTGGATTTTACTTAATTTAAACAGACGAACTGACTGACTGCGAAGAAAATAAGTTTCACGTAATTTAGAACTTACCGCTGCTGCCCTTTCTGCGCTTTCAACATGGACTCTGTATAGTTCCACTAGGCTCATATCCTCAGGATCAACCGCTTCCGCGCCACGACGGGGCACCAACTCCAGTCCGAGTTTTCTGAAAATAAAGAAAATATTTCATAATTCAAACCATATTTTTGGGACAAGGTGAATTTAATACTATGTAATTAATATATGGAATTCATCATCATCACAAGTCCATTTCCGCCCCCGTATAGACGGATCGAATAAGACTCTTACGCCATTGTCACTAAGCTGAAATTACCTTACGCTACGTAAACCTAGGCAAGTAGGTGGCATGGCAATTGCCTTTCAATGAATTATTAGCACCAGGCAGGAAAATGATGATATGTTAATCAATATAAAAAAATCGTTCACGCTGTTGCTTTAATAATGAGTTTAATGTAGGTTTATTATATAGATAGATTTAATGTTATAATCAGTTGCTTTTTCAAAACAGTTCTAAAGTTTGTAAACCTAGATTTACCTAGTAAAAGTGTGGAAGATGATTTGGCACGAATGGGTCGGCTCGACGGATACCACCACCAACCACAGCGTTGTTTCGCCGGAGAGTGAGGTTTCCTTCCCCTCCCCTTATTCCTGTGTTTCAACTACACAGTTACCGCGGTGGTAGGAATCCGCGCAATTTCTCGCAAGTTTCGATTCCCGCATGGAACAACTCTTTATGTGATTCAAATTTCAAAATCTTGTTTTGGGTCTGGAAGTCATTTTTATGTAAACGCAACTACACAGAAAAAAAACAACGTTTTTTCAGGAAACACAAATCTCCTCCCAATTCCGAAATCTCCTAATCCTAATCTTCAAATGACCGAAAACGCACTGGTTTTGCTGATGTCCATAGGCGACGCCGATTGCCTACCATCGTGTTAAGTGATACTATCACATAAAAAAAAATAGAAATAATCAACAATACAAGTTTTTTTTTCATCAATCTTGACATTTCATTTCGCAAATAAATAGAAGATTAATCAAAGAAAGCTGTATTACTGACAAGGTTCTTATGAAATAAAAATCCCTTGTGAAATACCTAATTCCTACTTTGTTTCAAATGTAATTATTGTTCTATAACTCCCAGACATAACAAAAGCATAATTATTGATGCAAAATATAGCTCAATTTATATTTGACGTAATATGTTAATGTAATGACTGGTGAAATATAAGAAACATTTAGTTAGAAACAGATTTCCTTATAAAATCCCCATGTACGAACGTGCAAAGTTGCCCGTCGAAAATGATTCACGTCTAAAGGATTCTTGTTACCGCAAAACCTGTTTGCAATAGGTCACAAAATAAGGACAAAAACATCTTTAAAACTGTTTTCCTTTAAAAATGTAAAATTATGGACGGACTTATGTTGTAGCATAGCTTTTCTTTGACTTTTGTTGATTCGCTTTCATTAAAGTTCTTATCGAAAGCAGTTCTATACCACGGATCAGTCGGGATTGCGGGGAAAACGCAATAAGGCACCGCGGCCTCGGTCTATATAGAGTCTCATTTCACTCTGGGCGGCCGGCCTAGAGCAAGAGAAGGAACGGAGGTTTTTAGTTAACGACTAGACGTAAATTTGACACTCCCTCTCGTTTCACTCTGGGCGGGAATGATTTTCACTGACCAAAAAAAAAAATATCACGGATTAAGCAACATCAGTATCATAATTATATCGATTGCGTATTGCCAGCTTTGATTAGAAATCAAAAATCATTAGTAGGTACTTATTATCACTCCTTTTTCGACGAATTTTATATCGATCTACTGAGAACTAAGGTAATTTTGAAAAAGCATCGCTTAAAACCTCCCCCTTATTAGAAGACGGTTAAAAAATACATCAAAGTTCAGCCGCTTAACATTAATTAGGTAAACAGATCATAGTCGTGCAGATAATTGAAGCGTCGGAGATTGAGAATGAATAACAATAATAATGAAATGGTTTCAAACAACCATTTTAGGAGGCAAATTAAATGGACGCATAAACGGTCACGTAAGCGCCTACGTCCGCGCCGTTGTAGACTGAGCTTTCAATCACTCTTGCGCATTTGTTTGTAGCATTGGAAATGTAACCTTATCAACATAGCATTTAATATCATTATCATACGTATGTTTTTAAGAAATGTGATGCCTACTATTGTTATTTATTTGCAGTTTTTAAACAAACGTTCTTCGCATAATTTATTCTGACCAATGTTTTACTATGAAAAACAAATGGTATCGCATTGTATTCCAATTATTTGTGGTACATGTTTAACAAAGAGACTAAAATAGCACTAATTCGCTGGAAAACCAATGGCAATGACAATACTTATTGAAACGACGATACAATTAGACCAGTACCTATGCAATTTAGGTACTGTATTACCTAATTTTAAAGTGTGGGAGAGCCATGCTTCGGCACGAATGGGTCGGCTCGACCGGAGTGATACCACGGCCTCACAGAAAACCGGCGTGAAATAACCACTGCGTTGTGTTTCGCCGTGTGAGTGAGGTTACCGTAGGCCCAATCCTTCCCCTTCCCCAATCCCTCCCCAATCCCTATATCTCCAAATCCCTAATCCCTGAAAGGTCGGCAACGCACTCGTAACTCCACCGTTGCGAGTGTCCATGGGCGGCGCTGATTGCTTACCATCAGGTAATCCGTCTGCTCGTTTGCCGACCTATTACATAAAAAAAAACCTACACATATATAAAAATCTATCAAACGTTTTATGTGCAGAGAATTTAACATGATTCAGAATCAGCACCAGTGACTTCAGAAATGCCAGATACATTATGACGACAGGTAGAACAGGAAATGCCAATACTTAACATACTTATGTTTGAAGTATTGACTTTGTTTTTCAAATAATTAGGGATTTATATTTTATTACGCCAGCAATTGATCGTCTTCAGTAGGTAGGTACATATTAATTGCCGTAAAGTTTCAAAATCATATTTACGTGTAAAGGCTAAACCAATTCCGCCAATATTTTATTGTTTTTGTTGTATCTGTTGCCAGAAGGTTCTTAAGAGTTAAAACTTTGGAAACTTGGGAAAATATGTCCTAATAAAAGCCTAACGATAAGACAAGACCGCAATAAAACGATGGTTTTTCCCTTACAGACATTGTATCAGAGATCTAATGCTTTAGCAGAGTCGCAGCTTTGGCCACTCAAGCACTGCAGTAGAACAAACATTATGTTTATAGTATTAAATTCCCTAGGATAGGTCTATAAGAAGAAAAATGCAAGTGCTTCATCCATCATAAAGATTGTGAGGTGCTTGACACTCAAGAACTACTATTTAGTTTCAAACAGCCATAAATATTAGCTGACCAATAGATCTACTGGTTAAAACCAAGCTTTAAATACCTATGACATGTCTTCAATGAATTTTCGCGTAACATCAAAAATACTTCACATTACTTAACATTTATTTGACATAAGATGAGAATGACTCATCAAGTCCAACTAAATCAGGGTTTCTAATATACAAAGGTTATTGCAAATTATTTTGCAATATTAATTGTTTGTTTATTTAATTACTAAACTTGTGTATCTATTGCAAAACTATGACACATGTTTTGATTGTACCAAAATGTATTGTTTAAATCCTTTATAATGCATAAGGAATTAATTATTATAGGTAAGTAATTCCCTTTTAACAAAAGGCGTCGGGGAAAACATTTTGAAAAATGGGATGAGTAAAATTATTGTTCTACAAATGGATTTTTTGTACTGTGCTCAATTGCAATATTTAAGTCAGTATAATCTGTAACAGAAGTGCTATAATCTGTTGTTTGGTAGGGAGTTGGAAGTACGTAATTCTCCTAACCTGATTCTAGGAATAAAAAAGTACCTCAAGCTTGATAGAATGCCGGGGCTGTGGGGTAAGCGCAATGAGGCACCGCGACCTCGGCCTAGAGCAGGAGTAGGAACAGGGGGGTTTTTAGTCAGTAAGAGTCTGACACTCCCTCCCGCCAGACCCTGGGCGGGAGAAGTCATTTGATGATTTTCCCCTCACAAAAAAAAAGCTAGATAGAATGGTAGTTCAAGCGGCAAAGCTTTGAATAAATTCCGCGCCTCACAATGGTACTATAGCGATGCCACGTGGCAGTATTGCATACCTTTGATGCGCGCGAACCGGCTCACTCGCATTCGCAAATCGTTCTCCACACGAGACATTCCAGAACATTTCAATTTGTTTAAAATATAATAATGCAATATTGTAAATATTATATTAATGATATGTAGTATCTAAAGTCGATCCATGAAGGTAAACATCAGTTGTATATTGTTATTGGTATTGAATCTTGCTTTACATACGTAAACATATTAATAAATTATTCATCAAATTGTATATTACACGTGAAAAAACATTTAAAATTCTGACGCAGACTGTTCAAGCTATTTGAAAGTTGACCATACAGACATATTGTAAAAATTATGTAACCGAAAAGTTTTATGTGGAACAATGAACAGTATGGGCATACTTTTACTACCGATTTACTTAAAAAACAAAACGTGCAAGTACTTTGTACTTCGATTTTATTGGTCGATGATAGCCTAAATAAATCCATGGTATGGGCCGTTTAATGTGCAACACAGAAAGGTCACCAAACCAGTTATTCAAGCGACATTGCCTGATGTCTGGAGGTGGTTACCGTACGCCACCCAATGCGCAAGCGACTGAGAACAGTGAGAACTCTTAAAAAAAAGCTTAGAACATCGCTAGGAATGTGAAGTAGATGCTAGATAATTCCTTAGGAATAAATCCATATTAACTTTGCATATTTTGGAATCATCTTTTAAATAAATTCAAGGCTAAGTATCAATTCGATTGGTGAGACTAACGGTTCTTTCGCACACTTTGTATGGACAGAATTCGTGTATTTGACGACGTTTTTCCTCGAATTTAACGTTTGTGATACATACGGGGAACTGTTTTCTTTTTACACAACTGGAATATCGTTGAATGTAGGTTCACAGGTGTAAATGAATGTAGATGAAGTACCTATGACCGATATTCCGGACACTTGAAAATAAGGGGACATTTTTGCATGCAGGAAATGTCTTCGTTGTGTATAAATGGGTTGGAGCGACAATGTTTATATTGCAATAATAATTAAGAGGAAATATGTTAGACACCTGACGTTTAGAGGCAAATTTAGATATTGCCATATAAGACGCTTGTTACCATCCATCATTCCGAGACCGTCGATAGATAGTGTTAATATTCTTTCGTTATTCTCATGGTCAACGACCAATTGACATAGCATAGCCACCTACTTAAATATTCAAAGTTGAATGACCTGTCTAATCGACGGTTGATATAAAAGCTATAAAATTACCTGGCTACCATTTACATATGATGACGTAGGCAATATTTCCATTATATTAGACGAGTGACGTCACGTTAATGCAGATAGGGTAAGTTAATACGCAATATTATGAGCTTATGGATCGTCATTTGATTACAGCATTACGTATTTTGTTAAGTTATTGTAAACTTTGGTGTAGAAATATCCACTTATAGATTAACGTCACTTCTATACATATATGTATTGTTATTTCTTGGTATGGGTGTTCCTTGTTTGATATCCGCAAGGCCAAGCCAGAAGTGTCAAGTTTAAGTTTAACAATGTTAATTTGATGCACTATCTAGTCGTAAATAAATAATTTGCTTTGTTTTAGTATTTTCTAAAACAAATAACTTAGATTATCGCTAGGTACTTATGTTCCGTATTAAATATTGAGTTCCACATATTTTGTGCAGAACCTATAAAGTTGTACCTGGGTCAATTCTTTCCTCGATTTACTCATAGCAAAGCCAATAAAACTTTACTCTGGGAAACGAACCGAAGAGTCCTTGCTCGGCAGTTGATTATGCGGCCACACGACTACGAAACAGTCTTCACTTAATAAATTGTGCGTTAATGATGTCGCGTTAATTATAGTCTTACGTAATAAATACTGGCACGGATAGCATTATTTTATTAGTTTCTAAGTATCGTGTCTATATTGTCAGTTAGGTAGTACTTAATATCTTCGCTAAAAATTCTTTAGATTACAAAATATGTATATGTATGCATGGAGCATTAGTATCCGTTTATACTTAGTATAAGTTCTTTATAATGTATTTCTTCGTTGGACTATAGTCACTTATTCATAGAAACGAGATGATGCAACACCCCCCTTTTTTTTGCAAGCTTAGGGTTTAAACTAGGGTGTGACCCTAACTATCCTCACACATTTCATTCATTCATTCACCGACTGGACCGGGATTGCCGCACCTGGTTCATTAAATGGTTTTGTCATTACTCTTAATACGCACATACAAGAAAATATATATATTTAATATATCATTAAATATAAATAAAATCAAGCTTAGCTTCTTCATTATTAAATCAAACACTGATTTTATTAGAAATCGCCAACATTTTACTCGTAGATACGAGACAAAGATGCGAAAAGGAATTTCATTATTATTCCTCGGACGTTTTTTTTTATAAATTCCTAGCACAGACTTGAACCAGTGTTTCTCTCGCAGCCGAAAATAAACGAGAAATGAAGCTAGGTTTCATCGTGACAGCCCAAACAGGTAAATCAAGTTTTGCAGAGATCCGGCGCATAGAACTTCATCACGTTACAACATTTCATTAGACAATTATTTCGTAATACTTTTATATAAAACGCTTTTACGATTCACGAATTTTAAAACTTTCTTTATTGTTTTTAACTTACGTAGTTTTGTAAGATTCCTTTTTCGCGTATTTATTTTCAGTAATTTTATTCGATGAACACAAACAAAAGCATATTGAACTTTACTACCCATTCCAGTATAAAGAGTTTGTTAGGTATTTTATATAGACCGCCACTGCTTTACAAGGGTATCTAACTACCTCGCTATCAGTCATTTGTTTTGTTAGACTACTGCAATGGCATGTGTTGCTATAATAATTCCCAAATTTCTAATTTCTTTAAAAAAAAGCACATAAGATAATGATCTGAAAATCGGAATTCCAAGGACAATTGGTATTATTTTTTTTTTTACTATAGATTAACATAATAATTAACCACTAGTTAAAGAGCAAAAATGTAACTTCCAAAGAATCTCTGATGAACATTTTACTCAAAATAATGCAAAAATCCATTATTTCACAGTTGCATAAAAAAAGTAACATTGTCGAAGAAATACCACGTGGAGGCTCACAAGCGATGAGTCAGAAGGCTTTTAAGTTATTTTAATGGGCGGGACAACCGGTTGATACTTTTGCTAAAGTCCAATTTGGCTTTCCAGGCGTAGAATGCATTAAAGGCAAAGGTGTGAAAGAAATGTTGATTTATTAGTAGTCTAGAAATAATGCGAGACAACCATATCCCATGGATCTTAATTAAGTAAAAAAATCTGCAACCGCTGCCAAAAGCGATAATTAATCATCGTCACAAGGTCCGAGAAATGAGAAGCAAATATTTTTGCAAGCACGGACGTCAGCAAAAACTTGGTTTGCTAAGTTGAAGATTTTAAAAGATGACGATAAAACCTTTAGCAATACGTGGGCAAATAAAAATAATAAGTGATGTAGGCTTGCTTACACAGGGCTTGGTAAACTTACGTAATGCTAAAGTACTAAATATGGGCAATCGGGTAAGACCACATCTCAGCTGTATTTAGCTTTTTATATCGACTTAAGGAACAGGTAGACGGTCGCATGCCTGTCCAATGAGGTTGCAGCCGCAAAGGTATTAAGAAATATTATTCATAATTGAGCATTTAAGTGATATATGAAGAAGTTATAATGACATACGTTTTGTTTCATTAGTGAAAATAAAAAGATAATATAACAAAATTCTCAGACACTAGTTCAATCTTGAAATATCACCTGGATAAAATAATTAAAAGCTTTCGATTATCAAAACAAACATCTTAAACGAGCCAGCTGATTCTTTTGACATTAAGTTGCCGAACGCATTCAAAACAAGTCGTAATGTTAAAATATTACGATTTAATATTAATACCTAATAAATGCGTTTATTTCTAATGTTATCACAAGGGCAACATTGCAACTTAGTAAGTAAATTATTATTGCTTGAATATGTGTTAATTAACAGCCGCAAGCAATCTTCACCCGTCGAATCCGAAACCAGTCATCAAAATCTCGCCAAAAAAATCTACACGAGAAATATTGCTCACAGTGAAACCTCAAGACGGAGTCAAGACCCTCGACTCGAACTCGTTCAGTACCCGTGGCTACCAGCTACTGTGCATTTTAGCTTTAGAGGGAGACAGCAGATATGCGAGCCCGGCGTGCTGCGCGCGGAGTAGAGTGAGACAGATAGAGATGCGCGAGCGCAACGCAGCCGCCAAACATTGGTAGTAAAATCCCGCGCGAGTCACCGAGTACGAGGCCGATCGAATCGGGCCGCTAGTTCGTTCAGTTACGTTTCCGACCCACGAGCAGCTGGTGCGCTGTGCTGCGGGCCCCCAGTTGCCACTCGTTTTACTTGAACCGCTTCATTATTATTGTATGACATATCCCTTGTAATACAATGACGTTGAACTATTGTAGCAAAGTATTTTTAGACAAATAAGTGAGGCTGTGATCAGTGTTGTGTACAAAGAACAAGCGACTTGCGATCGTTAAATATTTGTTACCGGAGTTGCTGGAGAAGTAACAGTTAGGTTTAAAAGGTAAGTGAGTTGTGTCACAAAGGCTTACTGGATGGATTGAGTCGAGCTTAACTCATATCGACGACGCGAGGAATGTTGTTTGACAGCATACATGTGCGGGAACAAAAGCCTTGTGCATAGTCATCACATTTCTTTTTTATTCCAATCGCTGTCTCGCAATGTAGCTATGGTGGGTAAGTAATGAACGAATGATTACTGGAACCATATGAACCTAATGATGTTATGAATTAAAGACACATCGACGTGCCAGTGTCGTTTCTCATGGTCACAGGTAGCGGCTGTGAGCCCGTTTACCTGAGCGACGAGTAAGGGAGAAAGGGACGCCGTTCTATTTACCGGGAACTCCATTTGAATAGAATGGACAAAGCAAGTTCAGCTAAAGGGATGAACATAATTACACCGCATTGTTTGAATGAATATTACCACGTTTTAATTCATAAAACTTAGAATTCGTTGTGTTGTAGGAGATGCAAATCGTGTTATTTAATTGTCGAGATTCTAAATAAGAACGGCTACACATGTAGCTAAACACGCAAAATTCACGGTCCATGAAACTTCATTGAAGATGTGCCGACCAAGGACACAGTGAATAAAGAAATAAAAACAATCAAACCTCTGCCCGCTTAATTTTAACAACCCGGACATGTTCGCGTACGATACCAAATAACAATTACATTGTGAGGGACTGTAGAAAATAATTTCCTACCGTACAAACGACAGCGTACTAATAATAACTTCTATAGGTGAACTATATTACTCTTGTTAATTTAGACGTCATAATTACTGGTTATTACGAACGTTAAATAAACAGTAGTTTCCTCAGTAATGACATTAATGTAATCACGGAGTGTTGCCGTTATCTAAAAAGATCGTTTAAAAAGGTCAGCATATCAAGTACTTTAAATACGATTTCATAACAGTTACCGTAAAGCACATTTAAATTTCAAATAACGTTATGAAAGAGTAGGAAATTATCGGGTACTCATTAGTTACCGTGTGAGAGTTTCTTTGGTATGATGCCACAAAAGGGGGCATCTTTAACCGGTCTCACATATTATTCTTGTCACGGCGCGCGGCCACGGCACCTGCATCCATGATGACGCCGAAGCGCCTGGCGATAACCTCTAAAACATGCCTTGAACTTGCAAACTTGTTTAGTATTCATGTTTCTCATATAAAAATAATAGTATCACTAATTGGCAGTACTGTCACGGCTTTTTCTTGTACTTGTAAAGCTCTCGAGTACCTTTTAAATATTTAAATATTACTGAGAATGTAAAGACTGATGTTTGGGAAAATTGTTCCTGAATTTCTGTACTTGGCATTGGCAGAGAAATGTAGATAAATACTAAGCACGTTCGAAAGACCTATTATATACTTCATTGCGTACGCTGCACACGCGCTATCAATTAGCTCGCATAAGTTAAAGCATGACTTTGTTTACGAACCATAAAGAATTTCAATGTGTATCTTTGACCCCAGGAAGATAAAATATCATTATCTTTTTGCAATCGCAATAACGCCAATAAGCAATGCATTCGAGAATTTTATCAGAGCGTGTAGTTAAAAAGGTCTGTGAAATACAATCTGGACCGCATTAACGCAACCGCAGGTCCACATTAGAAGCGCATTTCCGTGCGAGTGGACACAAAACATGACGAAAGGCGGGCGTAGTCACCGCGGATGTTATGACCAACACAACTTATCTAGCCACCGCCTATAATTTCAACTCGGACAAATTTTAATAAGCAGTACCACGTGGTATTGTATTATTTTTCTACAATGTAAACAATGCGGGAAGGAATGCTGGTAACAATCAACGCAGTCAATGAGAGTTAATTATATCAGGCACGAGACGACAGTAGCCGACCAAACTGAATCAGTACGTTCCTTAACTGTGAGCGAGACTTGAGACGTGAATTACAACAGAAGCGACAAACTGGGCCGTTCACTTGCACTGCAAATCTGTACGTTACCTAATATTCAGAGCAATCGTTTCACGTCATTAGTCACGCTTTCTGATGAAATGTTTTATTGTCAGACTGAGGCATCGATACCGCAGGTTTGAGATTCTTTCCCACGAAAGTAGCCAGTATTGTATTGAATTTGAACGTGTGCTGTGCTGCTCGAAGCGGCTCACATTTACCGCAATTAGTGCCCATTCAGTTGGGATTGTTAGTCGCGCGTGCCCTGACTTAAAATACAGTATTGAAGTTGCATATGCGGCTAGCTCATCATAATAAAATATGAATAAAATGAAACATCTTAAAACCTATTCCATACGACGTAAAACAGTCAATTGTTTTGATTTACAAGAGAAAAACCTATAAATGCCGAAGTAATTTATAACAAAAGATATAAAAGCAAGTTAGCAAGGCGAAGTGCCGGTGATAAATCGGCTGCGGTAATAAGCGAGTGGAACAAGGATATGCAGTTAAGAGCGGCACAAAAGGTTCAGGGACGGAGCCCACCCGCCACTGCCTGTGCGCCTGTGCATGTCATAAACAGCGGAATGTACGCTTCACCTCCCCTCCCCCTCTTCCACTAACCCATTATCAGTCACGGCGTTAGCAAACAACGAGTTCCTCAAAATATTTATCACTCAGGGAATATGTCAACGTATCGATTTTACCGATGACAATGTGATAAGTAAATATTTGTAGTTTGATGAGTCTGTCATATACATACATGTAGTGCGAATCCAAAACGCGTTGATGCGTTTAACAAATTCAAAATCTGATTGGTATTGATATAGTAGGTGCGGCTAGCTAACGTTAATCAATTGTCAAGATCGCGACATGCAAACTTGTAACGATTGTCGCCGTTCAAACTGGTTTCCGCGTAAAATTCGCGTTGCCAAGCGATGCATCAGCCAGGGTCGGTTGAGGTAAAGCAGCGAGGGGGACCGGGGGAGGAGGGAGGTTAAAAACGCAGGAGGCGCACGAACAGCGGCCGGTCGACGACCCGCCACATGCCCTGCGCCGGCGCACCATTCGCCTCCACCGCACTCAATCCTAACACGATTACGATTATGTTAGCAAAATAGTTAAAAATATTTTGTGGCTCATATGTGAGTTACGTGTAGGTGACTAAAGGGGCATAAACGATGCCTATCAAATTCCAATACACATCATACGGAATGAAAAGCCAATATTCTACTCCGTCAATAACAATATTACAATAGACGCTCGTGTCCGAGATGATTTCATAACAAATTTCAATGATCAATTAATATTGCCCCCTGCGAGCGACCTAAATAGCACATGTTAGAAGCGACACCGCGTAGGAACGGGATCAAGAAGTCGTCAAGGTTAGATCCATTTATCATGAGTTGTCTACCAGACTATTGTAACTATTCATTCATTTATATACATCCTACGGCCATAGAGCACAACGAACATAAGCTTAGTTAGTAAAGTATAAAAGTCAATACGACAACTTTACATATTTACACGTGGAGCTGTGAAAAAAAAAAATATTGGTTTACAAAAACTTATGGACCCGACTGGTCAAGGCGTGGGCGGGAGACACGACAAGTAGATACATCGTTGAATTATGTTTGGGGTCATTGATTGAAATGACTAGCCCTAGTAAACCAGAATCGTGTTCTCATCAAATAACTGTTTATCAAATTGGGATATAAACGTACAAAGCCAATGTTTATACGAAAATGAAGACATGAGAACGACGAGGCGACACAGCTGTTACGCACATTGAGAGAATCAAAACACTAATAAAGTTTACCGTTTAAGTTCTAATTTCGTATGGGTGGCGTATGGCACTTGTCACGAAGTTAGTTAAGACGCGTCGATGTATTTATAGGAGTGTTTGTGACTAGTGTTCTAATGTAGACAAAGGGTTGTTAGTTTGTCATGTATTTGATAAATAGATTAGCAAAAAACATTTATTTGCAAGTCAATTAAAATTTCATGTTATTTCCTGATAAAGATTTACATTAAATTTGGATCTAGATAAGATTTGTTCTATATTCTGAATACTGATTGTTATACTTTTTGTTTCAGACAACGAAAGTAAAGAAACACATCCAAAATGGCGGTGTTTGGTTTGGTATCGTCGGTGGCGGGCTTCGTGAAGGTCCGCTACCTCATCGACAAGGCTGTCATCGACAACATGGTGTTCAGGATGCACTATCGCATCACATCAGCAATATTGTTCCTTTGCTGTATTCTTGTCACCGCTAATAACCTTATTGGTAAGTTTTTATTCTTTTTCCTGAGCCATTGTTGGAGCTGGACCTAGGATAGTTCATTCCGTAAATTTAGGATGTATTTATGACATGATCTATAAGTATAGACTGAGACCACGCTCTTTGATATGGTAATGTTAGAAAATTGCTTATATCAGCTAGTGATTTACTCACGGAAGTCGTAAACGGGATATGGGTCATTGTCGTATTGCTAGACTGATCGACGATGGGACAACAGGTTACAACTCTATACGTATTGTCTATAGTTTATTACGTGAAACAGACGAGTGGTTTTACAATAGACGAAATAAAGTAAACAATTTACTGAAGAAAAATGTAGTTCTCGTATCAACACAACTAGCTCATCCTTTGTTAAGCCAGTGTAAAAAAGTAATAAGGAAGTGTTAGAAACTTTTTAAAAGACAACAAAATAAACGAAGATCAAGTCAGGAAACAAATAGTAACACTAATACGATAAAGAGTAACTTTAGTGGAATAATTTTACTTCGTGACTATTTAAATTCAAGGAAAGTTTTTTTACATTTCCCATGAAAACATGTGACTAGGTAATCTACTAAATAATTCCCCCTATTCACGCTCCGCGGAGATTCAACCTGTTTCCTAACAAGGTGCATTACAATTTACCATTATGTATGAGATGGAATTACTTAACTATTGTTAACCTCGTAACTTGATATGAGTTCTGATAATATTGCTTATTTTAGTAGTCATATAACATTCTTGTGCACAATTGGCTATTTGCAGTTGTTTATTTAGAATTTTCTAGAATGGTATATATTCTTGTTTATTAAAATTTGTGACTTAATAAATACCTCTCATTTCACACGACCTAAAAAAATTACAAGCCAAAAATTGAATTAAAGTACGTAATAAAAATTAAATTATCATGATCATTACTATCATATTCGAGAAAGCATTTCGTTACTTAGCATCGTAATATTGTAGTGAAAGCTGGACTCGGTGCGCTTAATTACAAACGCTAATGTTTTTAAAGATGCAAATCTTGACCTAGACAGTAACCTAAAGACCGTATAACACAAAGACTCTAAACAGTCATAATAGTCCGTCTGGTCAGATCTAGTAAACACCGAAAAACTGTGAATCATTTTCAGATCATTGTTCAGAACAGGAACATCGTGTGTGTTACAGTTACCCAAATTGAGACGTCATGACAAATTGATTGTACAAACATATACACTCGTAAGCGTACGTGATAAGATTCAATTCAGTAGAGCGAAACGGGTCAGTGAACTTACAAAGCATATGAGATTATGTATTAGGCAACAAGTGTTCGAATGAACCGATTGTGGAAAGTTTGTGCATAGTAATTTACAGTGACAATGAGAGCGTTTGCATCTACTTGTCGACGCTTCCCAGGCAGTCAAAACAAAAGCAACTCTTGCTTATCCTTCTTTAGACACAGTTCGGCTCAATCGTTCGTTGACTTTACAATTTCGCTTTTCCCAACCTACTTTATTAAAGAGATAAGATTGCTATATAGCATGCGTCTCACATGTAAAATGCCCTATTTGTAATCTTTACTGGTCGAATATTGAGTCACATCTCTTTCTAACAAAAACCTTGAAAGTAGAAAACTAAACTTTAAATAAAGTTAAAAAAAAACGTTTTTAAATTGTATCATTTGATCACCAAAGCATGGAAAGCAAAGGTCATGGTAATCTTTCTACGGTCGACTGGAGTTTAACAGTAACAACAGTTCAAAGTCAAATACAATGTAGAACGCGTTAAATGTTAGTGTTTACATCTTAAATGTTATAAATAGCCTTTATTGCGGATGTTTATTTTACGTTACTAGTGAAATCCTGTGGAAATCCTTTCTTTTATTTATCTTTCCTTTACTTCTTCTATGACTTGTTTCTTAAATTAAAATTCTTAAATAAATATTGATATATCTATATCGCAACTAGAACCATTATAGCTATAGAATGTCAATTTCATTTTTTTTAACACATTCAGTGCCCCCGACGCGTATGTGCGTTTCCTCGCACGCACATACGCGTCGGGGGCACTGAATGTGTTAATCCCGAATAAAGTATTACATAATTAAGTATCAAGGAAAAAGATACGTTCCTAAAAACGCATCGTTCTTACCTTCCAAAATGTCACATCGACAAGCAAGCGTCTATTTCATAACGAACATCTGGATGCTATCAAGACGCGAGCTTATTAGAACCATAACAGTTATCGTGAACTCGATAAAGACTATAAAACAGTCGTCAAACGACTCGTCCGTCTATTAGGCACATTATCCCCAATTACCTAATGATTTACGTGTTAATGAAGCGATTATGACACACATGTTAATGTTTGCGTATTTGATGCTTACCTAGCGATCGCTATCGTTTACAATTTAAGGTTTGCCTTTATCATGCTCAACAAGTTTTCCGTCTATGATTCATTGAAAAGAAGGACTAATTTATCATTTGCCTAAATGTTTTTGGAATAACTATTAGGTAGTAATAAATTGTGATTCTGATGCAGAATCAGATAATTATGAACCAGTTCTGTGCCAAGTGAACGAGCTGCCTTTTATTACGTCTTTACATAATAACGAACGTGATGTTAGGAAGTGCTCCAATGAGCCGGTGCCGGTGGAACAAACGATGTTTACGTTCAACGTTATCGCGTGTTCCCCATTCGATGAGGCACAAACACAAACAAACTACTCCTTAATGACCACTTGTAACTTATACTTATTAACCATATGACGATTATTGCTCTCTGAGTTCAAATACGGTATAAAAATTGAATAAATTTGTTCGTCGTGACCTAGACTTGAAACAATTAATTCCAATTGTATGTAAAATGGATTTACTTAATGTTTTAAATGTTTTGTTCGAAATCCTCCAACTATCGTTTATCGTAATAACAGTTTCCACTGCAGTTGCTAATGTTCGTGACAGACAAATCACATTAGACAAATTAGCTAACCTGGTCTTAACAAATCTGATTAGTGTCTCAACATGTAGACTTTGAGTCTAACAGTTAAATTCTAAAATAAACAATTACGTATAAGTGTGTTGGTAATTTTCACTAGACGAAGACATTTAATGGGTCATTAGGCCGTGGTTCATTGTCTTTAACTTTCCAAGTCTACATACAATCCAACAGTAGTCATATCAAAATAAACTTGCATACTAAAGCGTCCAGGTTCCTACGCTAGATCACGTACTCAGTGCACATTGTCTCATAGGTAGTTAGTCAGCAATCCATATGGAGTTTATTGCAACGTTTGAAGTCGGTGATATTTGCCCTACATGCAGCCTGTACAATCACATTTGTGCCTCAGGTGTTAGTAATCATAATACTAAAGTTAGCAACGATAACACAGCTACATATTGGCTGTTACTATGCATCTTGCTATGACAACGAACCAACGACCTTTGATTAAATTATTGTTTGAATTACATAAAGTCGATTAAACTGCAAACAGGTTTTGTCTACGATATCGTAAAAAAAATCTCTATTAATTTCAATATATAATTCGAATTCGATCGTTTCATTAACCATATTATAACTACGATCCCAAATTGAGAAAATTCTGGATCCAAAGTATTTGATTTGGCTAGCATCATAGTTGCGTATTGCGTAGACCATACGCAACATTTAATCGTATACTGGAATTGTAAAAAAGGGATGTGTAGGGCGATAAAGCTTGTAGTACGTGACAAACAATAGATTTATAATAATTTTGGACGGACGTAAACTGTCAGCGACCACACTTTGCAATGGTCAACATTATTATGACACTAGTTAACGTCACGACCTAAATTCTCCACACGACATTTATGATATTTTTGTTCTAAATGAGCATATGCCATGTTTGTACACTATGATGTAGTACCTATAATATTAAGTTTATGCAGCCTTGCTCACCATGACCCAGTAATAACCAGGCAATCGCAGCAAAACAAGTATTTCAGGCTACTGTTGATAGAACTGTTTTAAAACCTTATCAAGTATTACAATGGAAAACGTAACTTAGAATTAGCATAAGTTGAATAGCTTCGCGATAACATTAACAGTATTGGAAAGGTAATTTGTTCGTTTTGTTGATGGTAAAAGCCTGAGTTGTGATTATATTGCAGTTATTGTCGCCGGCGATTTCTCTCAATTGTAAGACTTTATGAAGTCAATGCACTTTGGATAAAGAAGGCTGCTACTGTTTCTTTGTCGATGAATATTATCATTTCTTCCTTATTGCAAACTTTTTAAATTATATTTTTATAGAACTTGGCTTTTCTGTGGACTCTTTGTATGCTCTAAGTTATAAAAATGTCAACGAGTTACTTGCTAAGTCATTATTTATTATTTGTGTGTTCGTTTGAGATTATCAAGACGGCGATAAATGCTCTAACAATTGCAAGTGCTCGTTATGGGGCAATTAGCAAGCATGTGACTTCGGTCAATTCGACACCTCGGTTGTTGAGTCAGAGCTAACGGTATTCATATGATACAAAATTTCGAAATGCATTGTGACCTATGCAAATGGCTTTCATAGAATCGAAAGAAAGCCGAAGCTTTTTAATATTTTTATTTTGTTATGTAATGTGATGTAGGTCATATACCTACATATTTACCTATTATAGAAATAGTATTAATATGCACGTAGTAGTAGGTAGTTTGTTTCAATTATAATAATATCGATGAATGAGTATCAATATTTTCCTCTGAGGAAATCAGATAAAACGGTTAAACGTCATACATACAATACGCACTACCTGGTTGAAAGCAGTATTCTCAGAATTTTGTTCACAGCATCCGTCATGTGGTAAGTTGGTCACTCCCAACATTGTGGTCTGATACAGAGAGTAGTACCGTACCTATTGACGTGTCATTGTGCGGTTCAATGCCACCATCCAGCAAATTAAATGAGATCACATAACTGGATGAAACAGGAAAAATTAAATTCTCATTTGCTCATATTAATGAAACATTTTACGTGGTATGTGAAAAACCGACGAATGAAAAACTGTTTTTGAAAACAAACCTCGTTCTTTTGAGATAAATTAAACAATTTCGTGTTATAAGTTGGGTGGTTTATGAATTGATAACAGGAACATATAACATCGGAACTCAGCCCTCGTTCCGAGCAAGGTGATTTGAATCACGGTCGACAATTACGACGGGACGGCAGATGCACTATTACTGACGATATTAGCGTCATCCGCAACTTGTTGTTGCAATGTCAGGGTTATGAATAGATATTCATATTAATAAAATAATTATATCAAGTCTTGTTTGCTGTTGGACAAACCCTTTACTATTGTAATTCCAATAACATTAATATTTTATGGTTTCAATACTTGATACGAATATCATTATGCTTGATAAGCATGATATGCCATCTTAACGCAATTGATTGTTCAAAAGCAAAGTTCCAATGGCCTTAATCATAACGAGTATATTAATGTGGACTTTAACTTAACTGTAATCTGTTAAGTAGTCATAATGTGACTCAGCCGAGGGTCGTAATAACTCTAGAAAATATTATAAGAAATATTTTGATAAGGAAAATGCAGCCACGAAGTACCCTAAATCGACAGTGACGCACCACGACTTACATTTAATCCACGTCAGGTAAAAACCACAGAACACGATTTGCATACTTACCTGGTTAGGGTACAAACTTTCGCAATTTAGCTTACTTCGTCGTTTTTATAATTACCAAGAAATATGAAGGTCCTGTTTCATGACATTCATATAAATGACTGTATTCATTTAAAGGTTTAATAAATATTTGTTTTCCGACTAAAGACACGTGGAAATGTAAGTACCGTACTTAAAAACAGGTACGTAATATTACCCTTATTGTTTTCTTCTAGGCGAACCGATCTCATGTATCAACGATGGAGCTGTTCCTGGCCACGTCCTCAACACTTATTGCTGGATTACGTACACGTTCACTCTACCAAATTCACCAGCCCGAGGCATCGTACATCCAGGCCTTGGAAATGACTACGAAGAAGAAAAACGCATCCACGCTTACTACCAATGGGTGCCTTTCATGCTGTTCTTCCAAGTACGATATTTTTACCAGTCAATAAATACCAGTCATTAAAAATTGCAGAAGTCTTTGTAATCGATCGAGAGGTCTTTGTACCGCGTTGCGCAATGTATGATGTAATTTTTCTTCGAGCGAGTAAATCTGACTTGCCACCTCTTAAGTTTTTGCTACTACAAACAGGTTTGAAGCGCGATGATAATTTTCTATTCAATTCCATGACGTTTGTGTACGTTATAATAATGTTATATTGGATGTAATTGACAATTAACCTAATTGTTTCCAGGGTCTGCTTTTCTACGTGCCTCACTGGATTTGGAAGAACTGGGAAGAGGGCAAAATCCGCATGATCTCTGACGGTATGCGAGGAACCGCTGCCAGCATTGCTGACGACAAAAACAATCGTTTGGTAAGTTGATATAATTGTAGAATATTCCCAGTGGAATAGTAAACAGATAATGTCAGCTCATAAATAAGGCCAATATACATAGGTATCTTGTTTCTTAATAAAGTGGCACAATTGAGATAAGTCCCGATACTAATGAAACTTGATGAACGTCCCTAATAAGACAAATTAACTGAGCCTGGAACGTCTATTATGTAATATTCTGGTCTGTTGAGAGACCTATGTTGTTCATGACTAATTTTCTGTTTTGTATGTTGCAGAATCGGCTCGTCCAGTATTTGGTGGATACTAAACACATGCACAACACTTATTCCTTCGGTTACTTCTTCTGTGAGATCCTGAACTTCATCAACGTGGTTAGTATCTACAATCTGTATTACGATAAACTATTAATATGCTAGCTTTAAGATAATGGCAATTACTTATCATCAGTAACCCGCGTGTATTGCTAATCTAGACTCAACATAATATAACGCTTAACTTACTATATGCATTTCGGAATTTCCTATTTTATTCAAATGAATAAATAACCAGTAAAAATGTGCAACAAAAACGTACTACAATCATGACTGGAAGACACAAGGGACCATTGTTAGATAGCCTCAAAAGATTATACCCCATATAATGGGAGGCGTGGTTAAGCCATGGCTAATCTTCCTAAAATGAAAAAGATCTCAAGACACACGCAATAATAAGAGTACTTTGATAATTTCAGGTCGGAAACATTTTCTTCTTGGACACATTCCTCGGTGGTGCTTTCTTGACGTACGGTACCGATGTAGTGAAATTCTCTAACATGAACCAGGAACAACGAACTGACCCTATGGTAAGTTCAAAACTAATAAAACACATCTAACATCTTAAACACATAAAAACTTTGGAGCTATGGCTCACTGAATTGAATGTTTCGTTCTAAATAAAGTTATTCTATTTTCTACTTAAAAAATAGCTAACATAAAACTCCTTTTCCAGATCGAAGTCTTCCCAAGACTGACTAAGTGTACATTCCACAAATTCGGAGCTTCTGGTACGATCCAGAAACACGACGCTCTCTGTGTGCTAGCCTTGAACATTCTCAATGAGAAGATTTTCATCTTCCTGTGGTTCTGGTGAGTTGACCTCCATTTACTTGAAATGCATGATTTCATGCATTGGACATTTGACACTACCTACAGTTAATATGTATGTACGTGCCTGTTTTATGTTAAGTTGTGTTTAATTTTTGTCATGTGTTTCTTTTTTCTAGGTTCATCATCTTATCAGTAGTAAGCGGATTGGCTTTGATGTACTCAGCAGCAGTGATCCTATTGCCAAGCACTCGCGAGACGATCCTAAAGAGACGTTTCCGTTTCGGAACACCAGCTGGAGTCGAATCACTCGTTAGAAAAACTCAGGTACGTAAACACCCGTAAAGAAGGGCAAGAAATGCGCAAATTTTGAACGATTTTTGGCGATTTTTGGGAAGTAATATGTTTAAAGAGTTGTTTTCTTTTTAGGTGGGTGACTTCCTACTCTTGCACCTGCTTGGACAGAATATGTCACTGCGCGTGTTCGGTGAAGTGCTAGACGAACTGTCACGAAGGCTGCACATGAACTCCAACGCACCATCAGCCCCCTCCACTCTCGAGATGGCCCCCATCTACCCGAACATTGACAAGTACGCCAAGGAAACAGAGACGTAAGTTTTGAGACTGAGCAAGCAATACACAAAACACTACCAGAATCGTCCAGTTGACCCTCGAATACGATATTTGAGAAAGTTATTTAAGTGAGATTCCTATACAATCCATTCATAACAATCTCAAATCTTGTATCCGAGACTACTTCCTTAATAGAAAGTTTAGGACGCAGTGTATTGTTATTTTATAATTGTAACGCTCATTCGCAGTAATGTAAGAAAATTCAGTTCCAACGACATGAATGACCATGACATTCCTTATTTTACCTGTTTTAAAAATAAGACAACAATTGCCTTTTTGCCTTGAGCTTTAAATTTAGTGAAAAAATACGATTAAATTAGTATAAAATTTGTTGAACCATTCGTATGATATACAAAGAACTGTTTGTTATACTGATATGGAATTTGCTGTGGCACTATCGACTATGCGAATCAGCAACATTTAACTGTTTACATGACTACTATTTGTTTCGTGTTTATCTAGTGTTGTAAGTTCAATGCAACTCGCAAATTAAATGCAAATGATATTTTAAAGTACACACGAAGTATACACATAATCATTTCTATCATAATTATAGCCTATCATTTGTATTAGTTTATTATAAAAAATAGAGGTTAACAGCAAGGGAGATCTGGGCAAATTATATCTAGACATTATTATATAATATTATATTTTTCATCAAATATATAATCGCCTTGCCCACATCTTTTCGTGATAGCCTCGCACGTGAGATATTTAAGTTTAATATTAACTTCTTTTATGTATTGATAATTCGATAAAATGTTAAGACAATAGCCATGCATTTGACAATACGTGATCTATATTTCCATACTAAACAGGCTTGGTCTTAGATTTTATCTAATTGATGATATGAAATATTCAGTGAGTTAATTGTAGTAGATGTAAAGCTATAACAACACTTGGGAATAAACATATCGACTTGAAAAAGTCTTTCGATTATAATTAAGTAGATAGATATTATATAATTTTAGATTATTTTCTACGTGCTTTTCTTTTGTTCCATTGATTTAGTAAGCATTATGATAAGGATATAAATGTAACTAATATTATGTATGTGTAGTTAGGTCTGGGAGTATCTGCTGATAGTCAAATTTTATATAATGTTACTTCAATCTCAACGATTGATATCAAAAGTATATTTGGTACTAAGACAAACGATCATAACTATGTAAATGTATGGCGTGTGAATGGATTATCAAGGTACGTGTGTCAATAAGTTCGGAGTGAATAATTATACTCATAAATTGTTCCAAATGTGCCATTAAATAAGATGTCCAGAGGAAAGGCCACGATTCTCAACGTATCTCAAATATTATTATAGAATAAGATTTTGAGTCATGCATTATTTTAATAGATTGTGTGAATGAAATGAATTAGACTCTTGGAATCTCGAAACAATGTCTTCCATGCGCCCTTGTTGTGTTGCAATGGAACTGGACTAAGACAGTTTGCTATGTATTGACTAGTTTTTAATATAAAACTTTGCCATTCCTATATAAAATGTTTTATAGTGAATATAAGATGCTGCCCATATCCTACGTAATATCTCTGAGACTGCAACAATCATTATTTTCAATGTGTTACATTGTCTACATTATTATTTGGTAATAAATGACTTCAAATATTTTAATTCTAGTTTTATTTTTGTTTCCCCAAATTATAAATAAAGTATTTACATAATTATTTGTTCGATTAAAGGTTTATAAGTAAAGTATGTACCTACCTAGAACAAATATAAGTGTGTTGAAATAATTTATCATTTATCGTAATATCCTGAAAATATTAACTCGAACAAATAAAAAAGTTGTCAATATACGTATTATACTTGTGAGCTATCCACACAACATTCTTCAAGCTGCAAGACGTCAATAAAAACTGCTTTACAAATAAAACGTCAATAAATACTAGAAAGCAAATCATAATTTATTACTGGAAAGAAAATCAAACACAAGAACACGGAATAAAAAAACGTGAAACTGATTTTATTTGATGTTTGACGCAAACTTTCTAATTACTGAATTACCTTCCTAAGAATGGTACCATTTATTTATCCAGCATTTTATGTTAAAATATTTTAACACTGTTTGTTGTGGACATAATAAATAAGGTTTCAGACAATACATAGACAAACAACTGCAACTTATGTACAGAAAATGTTTTTGCTAACTCTTTTATTTTGGATTTTAATTCTCTATAAACCAGAGGAGGAGAGAGGATGACGCTAGTTAACACCAGTATCTATCTCACTATAATCAGTGAAAAATCAACGTAATAATTTCAGAACACCTTCAAGCGAAATTCGACTTCCAAGGTCCTATTTCTCTAGCTCATTAAGTCAGAAATCCTGTAAAAGCAACATGCATTTATGACTCACCTATTCCCCCAGTCCAGTTTGGCGACCAGCTTAAGTCTCAATGCTCGAGTCTGGTCTTGAGTAAGGGTCCCGGCTAGGAGTGCTCTTCTGCCACTTAGGAGTTCCCGCATCACCTTGGCTACTGCACTGAATCTGTAGGTCTCCCGCTCCTGGAGAATTAAAAAAAAAACATATATGTACCTTAGAGTAAGAGCTTTTGGCCGCCATGGTGACCTAAATCTTATAAAGTTATGCACACTAAATAACTAGGCTTACAGTAGTGGGTTTGGGTCCAATTACCATCAGACGGCATGTAATCTTTTCTGCGATAGTAAGAACTTTAAATATAAATTACTAATTAAAAAAGGTTGACTTAAGACTATGAGAGATATCCAAATGAGTTACCTACTTTTATATAATAAGAGAAAATAAATAAATCATTGCATTATAACCTCTCCAGGAGACTTAAGATGTTTATAAGAAAACTTTCAACTAGTTGCGTCTGCGCAGTAATTGGAAGGAAGGATGTGGGGATTGACACATCGTGAAGTAGTTACATCTCGTCTGAGAACGACACAATTTATGGGGACAAGTGAATGAAATAATTTAGAGAACTGAATATGCCTTGACTAGTAATTCTGAAGTTCAATTAAATTATTATTGAGGCGCATTATGCATTGTATCGCAGGTTCATTCATGCTTCCGCAGCCCAGGAATCGGTCAGAACTCAGAATAGCCAATTCCACTTAATTCTGATAAATTGGGATCTTTTGAACATCGTAGTCCATTGAGCATTTCTATACAACAAATATTTGGTAATTATTGTCCAAGTATAAAGCAACAAAACCTTATTATAACTGCACGCTGTGGGAAAATCTATTAAACCGTAAGTGCGTTTATTGCAGGTTAATGTATGGTTTATTTTATGTAGATGTATATCTGAATGGCGGGCAGGAGATGCACACGTTTTTATTATGCGAGGATAAATTACAAAAATTAATTTTGGGTGGGTTCTGTCAGTTCTGATTTGGGTTCTATTTGAAAGTAATGCTACTCCAACGAATCCTGATCGACGCTGTTAAGTATGAAAAAATATAAACATCAAAAATCTTTGTTTTGAAAATTTCGAGTACCTATCAGAAAAGTTTTGTTTTACTTTTCACATAGGAACTGATAAGATTATTAAGTAATTTGAACGTTATTCAAACGTGAATGTTTGATATTTTTTTACTGTGGTAACATTTAGTTGAGACTACTTTTTCATTTCATTTCAAGTACAATAATAGCATACCAACTAACATTTTGATGATGAGTGACAAGTTGCCGTTTAGTTAAGCGTAATTAGCTTTGATTGGTCCTCTATTAGGTACAGGCGACGTCGACAATATCGTCATTGAACAATTTAAATAAGCTGTTCATTATATAAACTGCGTAGTAGTCAAAAACTACTCCACCTACTCGGTTTATTAAAAGAGGTTATAAATATAAGTTCTGTTTCATTGAGGTCTTATCCCCGAACATGGTGACGTAATTAAAGCGTCCTAAATATTCAATAAGAGGCAATTAGTTAATATATACTGGGAACAATTCATCATCATCAGACTACGAGCCTACGTCTGAGCAAAGGCCCTTTTATATAGGCAGAAATGTATGAGCCGGCAACAACCCTTTTTTTGGAAGGGAAAAATCATCAGATAACTTCTCCCGCCTAGGGTGTTGCGAGAGTGAGTGTCAGACTCTTACTGACTAAAAACCCCCGTTCCTTCTGCTCTTTGCCGAGGCCGCGGTGCCTTATTGGTCTTGCCCCACAAACTCGGCAACCGGAGGCAACCCTGGATATCGTATTGCTATCAACTCCATCGACATCAGGATTGAGACCATTTCTAAGCAAACGCTCTAGTAGTCACTCGTCCAAAAAGAAAGGCAGAAGATTAATTTCTGAAATTCTTTCCAACGACAAAATATAATACCTACTCATTCTTAAAATCTTAACAACGAATTCGAGTATTCATAACTTAAAAAAAACATTGTTCACACGGAAAAAGAGTAACGACGAACAATGACTCATGAATAACTGAGAAAATAACAAAGAAATCTGTGAATAGGATGTGTGCTTGAATTTTTAAGTAGATACTTATGGATGTTTTAAAGCAAATATCTTCTGTGTTGAATAAGAAATATATTTTGGTATTTTTAAGAGCGAGTTTTCAGACAAGTCAATTCAAAAAACATAGAAACTACTGACCCAATTGTAATGAAATTTGGTATTCATACACAATACATCGAGGTCTAACAAGTTAATCACGAAAAAGTTTACATACTTACTACTTAATTAATGACTTTAATTACTATTCTTTTTGAACTGTTATTAACTTCAGTTTTGTGGATATAAAAAGAAAAAGAAAAAATAGTTGTGTGTTGTCAACACACAAATATTTTTTCTGTAAGGAAATATCTAACGATTATATTCGGGATGCACTGTCACTATGGGTGGAAGCTGTGAGGCTGAAATTAGATGAAATAGAGGCGTTGCGCGATAACTACATTCTCAGTGGAAACTAATGAGGTACCTGATCCTCCCAATCTTTCTACACGAACTGAGCTGAGATACAGGATCGCCGTAACATTGACGCTCTGGAAAAGTGGTGTCGGAGACGCATGCTTAGAATCCTATGAAACACGCATCGAACCAATGAATCCACCACGAAGGAACTCAACATCAAAGACAGGTTGTCGTCGACTATACAAATACGAATCTTCTAATTCTTTGGCCACAACAACAGTAACGAAGACTTAATTGACACGATGAACAGAACTTATTAAATCTGTGAACATCAACGATTGCTCTCACTCCGCAAAGCATAGAGCTAAATGGCGACGCATCACAAGCGCAGCACCAGCACAAGAATCGACCAACGCATGACCACAACAAACACGACACGAAGTACACGAAGTACATGACTAAGAAGATCTTACGATATTGTAAGCCAATATTTTTAATAACGATATAAGATAAGTACTGCAGAAGTATTTAGGATTCGATACCCTAATTTCAAATCACTGATCATTTCGATACCCTACACCAAACACCAACCACTACCCGAAGTACTACGAGGCGAGATGTAGGGTATGCCCAGTAGCCGAAGCATCTATTGTATTATTTGTATTGCACCAACGACATACCGCGAAAAATTAAAGTCAATAAATACTTTACAATTCCACTGTGACCTGATAGAGGAAATCGTAACGTTAGGTACTTAGAAAATGATCCTTTATTTACAAAGTATATTTATTTTTTGTTTTTCTTGATCAGACAATGAACCGTACGCGACGTTATTTCTTTGTAATTGAGATAAATATGCGATTTCCGTTATCGAAATCCGTCGTCCACTTGTCCCCCTATTACAATTGAACTAATAACATAACATAACTGGCTAAAAGGAACATCAACAAGCCGTGACAATCCATTGCTGGACCATAGTCTAGAACACTGATATGAGGGCTTGCTATAATTTCCACGGATCTCCCGTAGGTAAGTAATTGGACCGCATTAGCTTTCCAAGTGCGTTGCCAAACGCTTAGGTTTTTAGAGATGTGAGGATTGGTGGATTGCGGATGGGTTTAAAAGGTTCGGGGCTTTTTTAGTTTTCCCAACTTAAAGAAAACCCAAACCATCATCAAATGACTTCTCTCGTCTTCCCAGGTTGAGGCGAGTAGGAGTGTCAGACTCTTACTGACTAAGACCCACCCAGCAGCAGGAGAAGGAACGATTCTCCTGCTTTAGGCAGAGGATGCGGTACTTTACTGCTCTTGCCCCGAAGCCCCGGAGTTATGAAGGAGTGCTGATGTCCAATTTCTGTCTAATATACAGTCAGTATTTGCCACACCCACGAAAAGAGTATGGTGACGAAGGCATTCTGCCATAACCTCACCGTTCAAAGGGCAACGAATGAGGCATCAACGAGTAAAATAACGTTCCTCAATAAAACAATTACTTAGTATTCAATAAAAACTACACACATTAATAATTTTTGTTTATCGGTACCGGAAAACGGAATTTTTCTTCATAATACCAACATCATTATAATATATGCGAATTATGTGCTGTACGTTTGTAATAAATATATTGTTATTTATTGCTCGTCAACTTTCAATCGTGGCTCGTAGCTCAATAGAAATTCTAGGCGCGTGACGAGTTTCCTGTCTCGCGTAATGCCGTGGTTAAATAAGATAGCAATTAAGTTCGTTCTCAATTATAGGACTTATTGTAAGTTTAATATTTAGAGTATTTTTTATAGAAGGTTTTTTATGTTGTTATTTGCTATCGTATTGAAAGTTAATTGTGTTTATGGTATATTCGAAATAGAGAGGCTACGAATGCGTGATGTCACAGGCGGCTAGACGTCTTGATAAAAAAAAACTTAATCTAATGAATATCTCATTCGGGAGAAAATTCAGTCAGAAAAGCTTTTCAGCTTTACAAGCCAAGCACCATCCCGCGTTTGCGTAACATTTAATTTATTAGTATAAATAATACATTTCAAGTAATGAACTCACAAGTGTTTAATATTTAACTATATATGTGTACTGTGTATGTACTACCTGGAATAAGTTTAAATCAAGGCAATGATCAATTAGTTTAAAAATCCATAAATTGATTCAGGAGTTCAACACGGCAAAACGATTTGAACATTGAATAAAACGTGGCTGCCGATAATTAGTAGGATAAGTCGTAAATATAATTGAGAACCACAAGTGCAGTATAATTTTGTTCTGTAATTATAAAACAATAAAACGTAATAAAGTTTCACAAACATACTGCAGTTACCAGACAAAGACAAGTTAGTCTACAGTCATTACAGTATGAATCATTGCACATTGCTCAACAAGTACTTGTAGACAAAACTCAAACTCTGATCTACATTAACGACACTTGAGTCCTTTTTATTCTGTACCTACAGTATATAAATGCTGCTCATATATATCCATTTATTTATTTTTGAGTCTTTTGAATTATTTTAACAACAGTAAGTAATAAAAACGTTTGTCTTACAGTGCAGCTAGTTTTCTACACTAATATTATAAAGAGTTAAAATTTGTAAGTTTCTATGTAGGGGGTAATCTTTGGAACCGCTGGTCGGATTGCCAAAATTCTTTCACTGAAAGATAGCTACAATGTTCCTGTATGCTATAGGCTAAAATATCAAGCTACGATCAAATGGAGCTGAGCAGCGGGTGAAACCGCGCGAGAGTAGCTAGTTGTTCTATATTCTAGTTTAGGTCTGGATACTCAAATTGCATACAAGAAAAAGTAGATAGAATCCTTATTATTCCCATTATAAGATATGTGTTCATTAGGTACTCAATTCAAATCTTACTCAATACACTTACTAGTTTAATAGATCTTAATAAAATTAGATAGACAGATTACATATTCGGAATCTGAATCAAACTGAATCTATAAAATACTAGTTATAAAATATATAAGTGTGAGGATGTATGTTGGTTACTCTTACTCTTCGACAATAGATTACAATCTGGAATAACATGAACTAATTTTTAGTAAATACTTAAAATCTGACTTACCACATAGAGCTTTTTCCACAACCTGGCCCATTCTCTCAAGACACATGCAATCTCCCGGACCAGTGGATCATCCTTCAGCTCTGCTATGGCCGTGGCACCGGACCCCTTCACAATACATGGCCTTATGGACACCACACATGATGGAAATATGCCCCATGAAGACCTGTTCTTGGAGCTGAAGCCTCTGTACCAGACTGGAAAGAAATAAAATTGTAAAGTAAATTAATAAAACTTAGCTTTGTAATTCTGGGAATGTCAGAGTAACTTATTGCAATAATAAATTTACCAATACTTTGGTTTAGCAAAATAATAGACAATATTTTTTTTTTATATCATGCCACAAATAATAACTAACTTTTTCATCATACACTAATAAAAAAAACCAGTACTTCCTATGACTTCATTTTCTTTTAAAAACAAATGAATGTAACCATAAAAAAAATACAGAATGTAACCATAAAAGTCTACATAAAAAAATACAGACAAATTGAGAACCTCCTCCTTTTTTTGAAGTTGTTTGAAAAGTAACTAGTACCTTTATATATCACACTTAAAAAGCACAGAAAACAAATAAATATATTTAAGATCAGTCATAACAAACATCTACTTAAGTAATTATAAACTTATAATTGAGTATTTAATACTTGACATTCTAAATTAATTAATAGAGCTAGGTCTCTTCCTTTAGGTCAGCTAAGTACCTAGTTTGTGGGATGATAATAATTAGGTACAATTAGTACATTATAATGGTTGTGTTTCATAGATAAGCACTAAAGAGAACAAGAACTTGTAACTGATTAACATTTCATGTTATGTTTTTGTGTCAATGTCTTTTTGCATAATTGAATATAAACTCAGTTGTATGATGTAATGTTCGAGAATATATAAAGTGATAACATTTGTGATTTTTAAGATTTATTTAGATTTTTCAATCATAGCTTGTTTTTGTGTATATCTAGTGGTATGCCTATAAGAAACTGATTTCCATTCCTGAATCTATCTTAACTTTTTCCGATACTTTTTTCTATAAAATGATATAGCAAAACAAAAACAACAACAAAACAACAATCAAGTTGATCAAACTGGCATAATATGTAAACTATAGATGGCAAAAATGTCTGTTAATAAACTGTATGGGAAAATAATGTTTAACCACCACATAATTACTGAGAAAGTAATAAATTTAAGAAGTGTTGTTTCATCACCTACTTAAAAGAAGAGAGCACATATTTTGGGTGTATCTCTCAACATATTTTGGGTGTATCTCTCAAATCAAAAAAGGAGTATTCATACACATGTACTTACCTCCATTTTCTTCCAATATTTGGACGGTCTCTCCAATTTCCAATGGCAATCCAGACCTAACATCGCCTTTCCAGTTATAAACAGCTGAAATGTAAATATTTAAATATAATTCAAATAAAGTTATAATCTAAAATCAATATTAACTCCCAAGGACCTTAAGCATATTTATAAATAATTCTTATTTATGACAGAAGAGAAATTATATTATTATTGCATTATAAAATACCAGTAAGATTTTTGCATTGTTTTCAAATATACAAGTTTATGTTTCCAAGGATTAACATTATAAATTTCCCTGCCAAACATACTTTCATTTAATGTTTAACTATGAATGAAAATTATATTCTTTGTAAATTACATAACTTTACACAGAACAGTAAATAGAACCATCAACAGTAGCAGATAAGATATGATGCTATAGTCATAAAATCAGTATTGTTACTATTTAATATGTGAAATAATGAAATTGAGATAAATATATGTTTTTGCCAGAGTATAATAATTGCAAGGTTCTACTATGCAGTATTTTTTATAAACATGTAGGATATGCAGCGGTATAATGTAGAGAATTAGCTTAAAGTGAGAGATAAACAATTAATTGTAGGACAGAAGAGTAGGTACAGAAAAATAAATGAAAACATACATTTAAATAAAAAAAGTATAAATAATTTCGTCTAATAATTATTATGAATAAAATAATCTTAAACACTAAGTACAAGTTTAACTCTATAAATAGCCATAACAAAAAACAACTTCTTGATCTGAAAAACAAGGCCAAAAACTAAGCAAAACAGACTTGGTTGACAAACAGTGCATCCCATCAGAGTTGCAATGACCAATCAAGTACATCCTTCTTTAAGATGTTATCAAAATATCATGGTGAGTCTCTCATAACTTTTGTCTTTCTTAGTTAAAATTCATAACATGTTATTTCGTTTCCGCTGTAATTGGCAGGATGTTTCCGGACCGCGTAATGCTGATTGATTAAAAAAAAATACAACTTACCGACAGCTATCTTTGGTGATTTCGTAGGAATCCACATTTTTGCACCGAACGCCGCCAGCTTCAACAAATTTTACACACAACATTCACTGAATCATATTAGAAGAATTGTTATTTTCTTCCGAAAATAGATTTAATCAATTCCGAACAAAAACCTGCGTTCGATCAAATTTTTGACAGCAGTGTGGAAGTGATGTGAATTAGTATTACTTAGTGTTAACAGGTACCATAATAGTAAAAATCCGTTAGTATACTAAACAATTTCATTAGATTAATTTTGTTAAAAG
Source organism: Spodoptera exigua (assembly GCA_902829305.4). Classification (NCBI taxonomy): domain Eukaryota; kingdom Metazoa; phylum Arthropoda; class Insecta; order Lepidoptera; family Noctuidae; genus Spodoptera; species Spodoptera exigua. The sequence goes on from LR824605.2 coordinate 11,365,445, forward strand.
TTTAAAACATTATCACATAAGATTTAATTCTACCATTACAGTTTATTCTGGTTATTTTGATTTTTATGACCAAAACCTAAAATTAGTAAGTACTATCCATTAGTTTCTAGAAATTTATTAATATTGGCATTGAATAAACGTCTTTAATTTGTATACACAATTCTTAACTTATGAGAGGTATTAAAGTACTTTGAATGACAAAATGTTTCAATAAAATTGAATTAATGGAAGATATCAACAAGATTACATATTTTTTATGCTTGTAAAACATTGCCTGCGTTACCTTTGACCCGTATTTTATATAATTCTTTTCACTCTGAAATGACTGACATACTTTGATGGATATTTTTCATTTTTTTACATCAACAAAATAAAATAGTCGAGTCTAAAATATTTGTTTAATTGGCAACATTACGTATTACGTCATTTTTGACTTTGACTTTCGTTTTGTAAACTTGTCACATTTGTGATGCATTCGTACTTTTTGTAAACATAGAAACGTTTGTTTTGTTTGTATGTTAAAAACTTGTTTAGGGAAATTATAAAAATGTCCGATAATTTTATACCTTTAAACCAAAGTACTCCAGTTCACAACCGATGGCAACAGAATAATAGTCAAAACTCAAGATATAAGGGTCGTGGTGGTGGAAATCGTGGAGGCCGCAACAATAGCTGGACTAATTCGCGAAATAGCTTTGGAGTGAGTATTAACTGGATATATTTATAATTTACGGTCAAACATATTGATAATGTACCTTTTATTGATTTTTCCGTATAAAGCAAAAAGGTTCATCACATCTCGAAATGGCGCCACAAAATGTTGTCTTCACCATTCTGTTTAATGGCCGAAATTGAAGTTACAAAGTGATCAACGTGCTAAATATTATAGCACTCATTCAGAATTGGAATGTTATAAATACTGACCTTTCCATAACAATTGTCATTTTAAATAAAAAACAATATTACCACATGGTATGTTAAGTACTGAAAGCTAAATTAACACGAGTTACACCCAATCAAAGCACTATTACCATAAATTTTCGTATAAAAATGTCTATCATGGGATGATCGAATGAAAAAACAATTACTTGAATATTTTTTCACCATACTTGTAATTACTTAGGTATCACTACAATTTCTCTCCGACTTCCTATAAAATGAATAAAACCTTAATACAGTGTTTTTTTTTAATTTCAGAACAATTCTAGTAACACTAGTTATAATGCCAATAACAGTCCACAACAAGAAAGGTTTAATGTAGAAGCTTATATACATCCGTCAATGCTGCAAGATCCCTGGGCTGAACTGCAAAGAGAAATGGCTCATAATAATAGTACTTAGGACTTAGTATTAAAGTTTTCAATACATAGCTTAAGAATATTGTAAATAAAATCAGTGAAAAGTGTTTGTTATGCTTGTTTCTTTGTCTGTAAGTAGACATTTTTTGCTTTTAAAGTACTTTAGAACTGACAATATTATAATTTGAGAAAGACTTGTATGTGTTTTCCAAAAATATATTAGATATAGTGACTGGTTATTAGTCTAGTCTATTTAAGTTTTTAGTTTTGATTCAAATATACAAGAAATTGTACATTGGGCAATTGGGCATTAGTATAGCTAATTGTACTAGGTAGTTGACACTTAAAAATATGATTAAAAAAAAAGTACCTCCTTCTTTTTTTGAAGTCGGTTAAAAATTGATTCACATCAGTTCTGCATTTGTAATTAATTATTTTATTCATAGGCATATATCATTTGTAACTATTGTTTGTAAAAGTCGTTCATACTATAGATATCAATAATTGACAATATGGCAAGGTATCATCCTTTATAATATTCATTATTCCACCATTGAAACTACATATACACAATATTCTATCATCATTACATCTGCTACAATATGTCCACTGCTTATTGCAGTGCCCTCCAGTAAGTATGACTGCTAAAAATTTATTACTTAACTAGCTTCTGCCATCACATCACCTGACCAGCTTATAAAATAGCCTGTGCTATTCCATACTATGGTCTAGTCTAAAGCCATATAGTTTGTATGAAAGAGTTACAACCATCCATATAAACAATGTCTCGCAGTTGTAATACTTGTAGTAATTACTACTGTTGCATTCAAGCAATGTAGTGTTGTAAGATATGAGTAGTAAAATAAAATCATCCATAAGTAGGTACCTAATATAAAAGTATTTAAGTGTTTTAAGTACTTATAATTATATCGAGACCATCAATGTATCTCAGAAATTTAAATATGAAACTGAATTCAATAAACATGAAAAGTTAATTAAAAAAAATCGTTTTGTTTTACTCTCTGAACTAATATTCTATGTTTTTTTTATGGTAACATTTAATTTATTGTGTGAGTAAACAATTAACATTCACCTAAAGCCCAGGTATTGACAATGAACCTTGTTCTGCAATGAAATACAGTTTATATTTGTGTATACTAGTTATGAGCTACTCCGTTATGATTTCATTTTAGTTTTTCCTATTTAACTAGTCCTGCAAGTAATAAAAACAAAACTGCAGTAATACATAAAAATAAAAATGTTGACCTATTTTATTAGGTAGTTGCGAAAGGTTTTACATAAATATAATACTAAACAATTGTAGTATATATATTTTTTAGTTACTTGATGGCTTAGTAGTCATTCGGTTCACGACGGCCAGAGTATTATTATTGGTAGCATGATGGCGCTTAAGTTTTTTGCGGCCTAGGTTAAACATACCTTTAAAAGAAATTGCTTTTATTTGAATATTTTTAACTTACCGGTAGGTAGTAGATATGATATGATACGATAATAGGTAGGTAGAAACGTAATAGATACTTTTTTGTCAGTATGTAAACACCACTTTTTGGAAATAAGGTGTTTAAAAGTACCCACCTATTTATATTTATACAGTCTGCTTTTCACACTAATCATGTGAAGAGCCTTAATTTATTTAATTTCTTATTAGGCTGCTGATTTCTACCTCTGGGTTCTGCTAAATAAAGTTACTAGCTATACATACATATAAGGAGGTACAAATCCCATCTTCTCGTTTGAAGTAGGTAACTGTGTCAAGGTTATGAGAATAAGGACGAGGGATGCATGTACTTATAGACACCCGCGTGTATCTATATATTGGCATGGTAATACTGTAGTTTTCTAGGTACCCATGTACATAATATGTATTATAATGTTATAAAAGTGAGATAAAAAGAAAGAAATATATTAAATCAAAGGCACGTGTGTTTGGAGCAATGTTTATTGCAAGACTGAAGCGCCACCTGCAATACCTTATTAGAACTAAAACATAACACCTCCACCCTTATTTAGTTCTACTAACAATTAGATTAACTATCATAAACTTAAAACTATAAGTAACATACAAGTCTTACTTAACTAGGTACATGCTTATTTAACTAATATAAATGTTAATTAACATACAACACAACAACAATAAAAACAAGAAAAAAAACCTTAGTAACAGTAACCTACACTTGATTAAAAATAAAATTATTATTAATCTATTTCCTCAAACCCATACCGAACAGGTGGTTTACGAAATCTTTGTGGACGGTTTTTTCCTACCCCAGTGCTAGGAGCCGTCTTATTTTGATCTAATGGTACATTAGACACATTCGAATCAGGTTGAGGGCTTGTAGGCGTGACAACACCTGGGCCTGTTTCGGAATCCAACCTAGGGCTCCTTGGAATACCAGGATTTGTAATATTACGCTCCTGCTCACTGCCGTCTGGTACCTCAACATTGGTTGAGGGGATGGCCAAAGACTTGCGTGATTTCTGATTTATTTCCAATTTTGTAGGTATGTCTAACCCTACTGTAGTGTTTGGAACGTTACTGGCTATAACCCTTTGTCTCAGTTGATCGACATGTCTGTGTATTTCCGTACCGAAACTTGTTCTTATAGAATAATCTGTGTTGCCTAACCGTTTAATTATTGTACCAGGTTGCCATTTATCTGAGCTCCTATATTCACGATACCAAATTTGAGCACCAGTCTCGAATAAACGCTGTGAACCCCCCTTATAGTACTCACTACGTGCCTGACGTATCGCTACTCGAAATTCCCTTTCCGGCTTCAAATTATCTAACCTTAAACGAAGACTACGCCCTTGTAATATTTTGGCTGGACTATCACCAGTAGTAGTATGTTCTGTATTCCGGTATGTCAATAAAAATCTGGATAACGCTATATCAACATCTAAATTATCTTTTAAAGCCTTTTTTATCGCGCGTTTACAAATTTTGACTGCGCTTTCAGCTGCACCATTCGAAGATGGGTGGTAAGGGGCTGTAAAGATGTGTTCAATACCATTATGTTCCAAAAATTTCTGAAATTCAACACTCGTAAATGGTGGTCCGTTATCACTAACGATTTGCTTCGGAAGACCAAACTGCGACCATAGTTTGCGTAATACGGTAATGACAGCTTGCGCAGTCGTTTTATTCATTTTAATAGCTTCAATCCATTTAGAACACGAGTCGACTACAATAAGATATGTTACTCCCGATATCGGTCCCAAAAAGTCGATGTGCAACCGTGACCAAGGTCGCGAAGGCCAAGGCCATGAGTGAGAAGCGTGCTCGGGTGGTGCGTCGGCCATAGCAGCACAAACGCCGCACGCGCGACACTCCGCCTCCAGAGCCTCGTCTATGCCCGGCCACCACACATAACTTCGAGCAAGTGATTTAGTCTTCACTATTCCCATATGCGAGTCGTGAAGCTCACGAAGGACTTTTTTATAACACGATGGTGGTATAACTACCCGATGACCCCACATAATACAACCTAGTTCACAATATAGGTAATTCTCGTCTTCTATTATAATATGGCTTTAGTTCCTTAATTTCGACCTCGGACGGCCACCCATCCACTATATAACTTAAAACCCGACATAAAATAGGGTCCCGTCGAGTTTCCTTTTTAAGAACATTGTAATCTAAGAGCAAAGCTTCCGTTGCAAAATGTAAATAGGTTTGTTCAGGTAGTTTAATCTCCTCACATGTTACCTCGTTTTTTTGCGAATAAATTAATCGAGATAGACCGTCAGCTGCATTCTTATCTGTTTTAATATATTCAATCGTGAAATCGTAAGCGGATAGTTTAATTGCCCAACGCTGCAGACGACTGGCCGCCGTAGGTACTTGGTATACCTATATATGATCCAAAAATACTAACAAGCGTCTTGTGGTCTGTACGCAGTACAAATTTCCTTCCATATAAATACTGATGAAATTTGTCAACAGCAAATACAATCGCTAATGCCTCCTTATGAATTTGGCTGTAGTGTACCTCGTGAGCCGTGAGCGACCGTGAGGCAAACGCCACTACTCGCTCGTCGCAGCCGCCGGGTGTGCGCTGCGCCAGCACCGCGCCTAATCCGCGCGCGCTCGCGTCGACAGTCAAAACAGATTCCTTTTTCAGATCACAATGCTCGAGTGTGCTAGTACTACACAAAAATTTTTTGACTTGTATAAATGCCGTATTCTGTTAAGGACCCCATTTCCAATGATTCCCCTTTTTCAAAAGTTCGTACAGCGGTGCTAGGTGCATGCTTAAATTTTTAATAAACTTCCCATAAAAATTTACCATCCCTAAAAAAGATTTTAGCTCAGAAACATTTGTTGAATGGGGCATAGTGACAATACTCTTTACTTTGTCTGGATCTACTCGTACACCACTCCTATCAAAGATATAACCAAGATATTTTACTTCTCTAGCCAGAAACTCGCATTTACTTTTTTTAATTTTTAATCCATTTGACTCCAAAATTTTTAAAACTTTTTCTATAGATTCTAAATGCGAAGGCAGGTCTTTATTCCTTATTAAGATGTCGTCATAAAAAATGGTTACATTGCGTGTGTTCTTGAACATATTCACCATTAGTTTTTGAAAAATCCCTGGGCTCGAAGATAAACCATAAACTAAACGACAGTATTTGAATAAACCCCTATGTGTATTAATTACTGTGTAATTTCTAGAGCTTTCAGATAAAACCACCTGGTTATATGCTTGCGACAAATCTAATTTAATAACATACATATTTCCACTAAGTTCGCTAAATAAATCGTCCATCTTCGGAATCGGAAATCTGTCGATCACTAAGACTTTGTTAAGGGATACCTTGTAATCGGCACAAATTCTTAAACCGCCATCTGCTTTCCGTACCACAACCAGTGGAGTGGCCCAGTCGGAGTGATCAACTGGCTCAATGACGCCGGTCTTTAGCATCGCGTCTAGCTCCGCGTCGACGCGTTCACGCAGCGCATACGGTAGAGGACGCGCGCGACAGTACACAGGCACCGCTCCCTCTCGCACCTTCAACTCAGCCACACCGCCCGTAAAAGTGCCCAATGTACCATCAAACAGGGACTCATGTCTAGAAACAATTGTTTGGATCATATGATTGCTGCATAATCCATTATTAAGATGATTAACTATATGATTGGTGCACGAATTGACCTTACACACTTTAATCGGTATTTTGAGTTCGGCTAACCATTGCCGACCTAATAAATTCGTAAGTAATTCCTTTATTAAAAACATACAAATCTAAAGTTTTAACTACACCGTTATAGTAAACAGTTGTCTCTATGAAACCTAAAGGTTGAATAATAGAACCATCATAGAATTTTAAACTTAAATTACATTTTTTTAAAGGCAAATCACTGAATAATTCGTCATACACTGTTTTTCGAATGCACGACAATGCTGAACCTGTGTCAATTTCCATTTTAAGTAAGTGATTTTGAACCTTAACAGATATACGCACCGGTTTATAATTGCTTAGTGATAATTGATACATAGGCTCGTCGTCGCACTCGTCGGTAACGTCCGTAGAGTACATATTCATGCTTTCAGTGTGCACTTCTTCATCTTGCTCCTCGTCTTGCTTGTAGAACATTCGTGTTCCGTTACCTCTCGCCGTATTGCGCTGCCCACGCTTTGCCCCGCCGACCGTGGCGCGCCCGCCGTTGCCGCGAACAGATACACGTTTCCCCCTCGAATATGATGATGATCTGTACCGACCACCACCACTGGCAGAATCCGCCAGCTCTTCCCGTCTTGCAATCCTTTGACACATTCTTCTCAAATGTCCTGTTTCACCGCACCCGCTGCACTCATAGGATTGAAATGTACAATCGTTTGATTTATGCTTGCCGCCACATCTCGGACAACTGTAAAGGTTCAGCTTGTGTATTCCTTCAGCTGCTTCCCCATTGCCAGGCTCCACTGCACTCGCGTCCCGCTCTGCAGCCTCCAATGACAACGCCAGACTGACCGCTTTATTGTATGGTAAATTTTCCTCCGCAAACAATTTTTGTCGAATCATCTCGCTACTCAGGCCACATACCAACTGATCTCTAAGATTATCATCCAGGGCAGATTTAAACTCGCAAAATTTTGCAAGTTTTTTAAGCTCCGTCACGTAAGTAATCCGCTATAGATTCGTTGGTAAGTTGACGTCGTTGTCGAAACTTGTATCTTTCAGCCACAATAGATGGTTTAGACTGTAAATGAGCAGCTAATATTTCGACAGCCTTATTGTAAGATAATTCTGACGGTCTTAATGGGCTGGCTAATGTAGATAGAAGATCATATGCTTCTTCTCCCATAAATGAAATTAAAGTAGGTAATTTAAGCTTATCTTCCACTTTATTCACTATGAAATACATTTCGAGTCTTTCGATATACGATGACCAATTCCCTGATTTTATTTCAAATTCCCGCACTTTTCCGACCGCCATTTTGTTTTTCCTCGTCGCCACTATTAAATCAAAGGCACGTGTGTTTGGAGCAATGTTTATTGCAAGACTGAAGCGCCACCTGCAATACCTTATTAGAACTAAAACATAACAGAATATTGAATCATACGCTGATTTATTACTGGGCCCTGGGCTGCGGGTCAAGCGCAAAAACGTACCTCGGCCTCGGCCTGAAGCAGGAGAAGGAAAAGGGGGTTTTTAGTCAGTAAGACCCTCTCGCCTATGTACTCTGGACGAGAGAAGGTATTAGATGATTATCCTCCGACAAAAACTATTATAATCTAATATAATTTATACCTACCTACCTCCCTAGGTACCTACCTAATATTCATTGTGGATTGATTTTTGCAGATTGTAGTTGGCTTAATGGCTACTGTAGACTGTAGACCTATCGCCTAATTATGATTTACATAGTACTTCCTATAGTATAAACCTAAGCGTCTCTTGTCCTACCTTTTGGTAGGTACCTTTAAATTTGTTAAGTACTACTTGTGAAGGTAGACACAATCTAGTAATAAGTATCTTTATAAGCGTGACAAGAACCAAACCGTCGCTTCTGCGCGAGCCTCAAATATCATCACACCATACAGGGCTCACAAAGACCGGTGGTCAGTCGGGGTCGCGGGGTAAGCGCAATATGGTACCACTTTCCTGGCTTTACTGTTCTTAGTCAGTAAGAGTTTGACTCTCCCTCTCACTCCAACAACGGCGCAAGAAGCGATTGAACAAATTACGCCTTAATAACTTTGAAGATTTTAAGTCGCACATAATATTAAGTCATTAATGACCTAAATTCCCGAACACTTTTGTTGTTAACAGTACAAACACATAATTACTCGTCCTTATAACCCTTTATCTGGTACGCGTATAAAACAAAACAAAACAGATTCCTAATGAGCAGTGACCGGACCGGTTGTGATTGTATTTTTTCAATCGATAGTTCTAGAGTTCTTATAAAGGTGCATCGCATTGTATTTTGCATTGTACTCAAAACATACACGGATACATGGAAAATATGAAGTTTTCGAAGCTTGTGTTGTGTTTTGTGATTGTTAACGTGGCTTTGGCTCTAGGTAAGTTGTTTTTTTATAAGTATAAGATAGTGATTCCCTGTTTATCTAGGCTCATTTATTTTCTTTGACATCTGTTGTGTTTAAATATTTTAATACTTTATTTTGAAAATAAGTATGCGAAGTTATAATTAAAGACACAGCTAAGTAGGTAGGTATATGATTAGTGATAAACAAATGAGGTTTTCTAGTCCCGTGGGAGACGCCAGTAGGTTCATGAAGAAACGGTCGCCATAGCCGAAATGACATGAAACCTTTTTACACCTATTTTAAAGAAATCTGAAGTTACAGTATTAAGTTGGTAGGTGGTTAGCAAATACTTTTTTTTGTGTAGTTTAGGTACTATGTAATTTAGAAAGAATATTATTTTATCCTGCGAGAATTAGCCTAGCAATACTGATGCGAAGTGTATCAATATCAATATTGCTCTTATTGCTCTATAATATAAATTAGGCACCTACTTAGGATAAAGCAGTTAAGCAATAGTCCACGTGTTTGTGATCATTCACATAAAAATTTGACGTTTAGATAAATACAATAAAATATTGAACAATAACTAGGTATAGGTACTTTTATTTATCAATCGATCGATAGGTACACTAAATTTTAGATATTTTTTAGCTAATTTTTAAGAAAATAAATACTTAAGCTAGCTGTTTGACCCAAAAATTCTACGACGTCATAAATCAGTGTTTCATAAAAATTTCATAGAAAAGTATCGTTATTGACATTTGGATAAAAGTATTGAATTTGACTAGTAGGAAACTACCGTAGGTATTACCTAAGTACTGCAAATTGTCTCGTCCCTAAGTACAAAATTTGTAGGAATCTGTAAAGTTTTCTACAGTTCTATATTTAAATAAGTTTAGAAGTTGCGAGATACCAAGTTGTTACCTACTTGATAGAGATTAACAATCGTTAGACAATATGGTATAGTGGCGCCAAACTTGACGTACCTACCTACAATGCTTTAAGGTACATATTTGCAGAGCAGATAACTTAACTTGCTGAGAAACTTACACTTAGCAAGTAACTGCTGTAAGGCGGGCAAGTTTAATTCAAACTATTGGGTTTGCTTTACAATTTACTTACTTATTGCTCAGCTGAGAGCTAGTTAAGTTAGTTTGATATTCCTAGTAAAAACATCTACTTACGAATAAAAACGTCTAGGTATATTAATATCCTATACTAGCCATTCTCACGCGGTTTTACCCGCTGCTCAGTTCTATTTGATCGTAGCGTGATGTTTTATGCACTACTACCTATAGCACTCAGGAATATTGTAGCTATCTATCAGTGAAAGAATTTTGGCAATCCGTCCAGCGGTTCCAAAGATAACTCCCTCCATATCTACAAACCTACAAAGTTATAAATTATACTATACTAATATTTTAAAGAGGTTCCTCATATAGATTTTGCGAAAGCGTTGTTTTGAAAGTCTCGTTACCTATCTATGAAAAAAAAAATCGTGTCTTGTTATAATCCTTTCAACAAAGTCAAATATCAATATAACAATGAAACAACCAAACAGGGCAGCATGGGGGACCATGCGGAGAAGCTGGGTATACCTACTTAGGTAAAACTTAGAACACGGTTGCTGGTAGATACAAGATATCAATACCCAGTTTTTCGAAGGGGGAAATCATGTAATGACGTCTGCGGTCTTGGCTCTAATTGACTAAAAACCACCACGTTCCTTCTACCTTAGTAGTTAGTAATTATACCCTAAACCATGATGTTAATAAGTCATACAGAAGCAATATAGGTTATATTGCGTTGAAGTAATATATATTTACCTAAGCAATATAGGTAATATAGGTTATAGTAGGTATATAAATTTAATGCAACTAATGTAGGTAAGTATCCACTGGATAGCTTTATACTTAGTGCCGATAAGTGCACGTGTCTTTAATTAACAAGTAATATTAGTTACTAGATAAATGGGGCATGACCCTTGAGGATAGGATTTTCATCATATAGGTAATACCTAGATACTTAGGATACCCATCTTATAGTAATTTGTAATAGTTATTATAAATAGATAGTAATTTAACGAAACATAGGTAGGTAATATATTTGCCTACCTGACATCGCGGGGTTTCATACAATCCACCAATTTTAATATGTAAAACTTGGTATCAAATCATTCACCACGCTAACTTGAATTAAAATTTCAGTAGGTACCTACTTACCTAAATAAAATGTTGTAGTGAATGTTGTAGGTATACCTAGGTACTTCAAATAAATATAGAAGCGCGGAGTCTCCTAATACCGCCGTTGTTTGCTAAAAGTACTATGTCCCAAAACTCAAATCGTTGTAGTAGATTTGGTAAAAAAAAGATAGGTGATTATTTAGAATTTATTTTCATATAATTTGGGATGACAATACATATGTAGGTAGGTATCTATCAACTTGGAGTAACCATGAGTATAACTAACTCAATTTAAAAGAAATAAGATCATTGACCTACAAAAAAATGCTAACCTTCATTGACATTCACCTGAAAACTATTAGGTATCACATGATTAAAAAATTAACTTCTTCGGTACCTACATAATATACAATATCTGGCTGATTGTCGAAATGTAAGTAAGTACCTACACCAATTACCAAAGTTTACCGGTTCCAATAATAATACCGGATACCGCTGTGATAAAACTGCTGGTAATATTCAATCTTTATCTTTTTATTGGTCGTAAACATTCCATTTAGGTACTCGCAATTCTTCCTTTTACCATAATTGCGATAAAATTGGTGAAGTGAACAGGGTAAAACGATTCCGATTACTAAACAATACACCCCTATTGTGACGATTATACAAATATAGAAAACAAATTCATAGAAATAGAAATCAAGAAATATACTTCTTAGAATATGATGATGCGATTTAGAATAAAACTTATGAAGGAACACTGTAGTTTAATAATAAGTAGGTAATAACTTATAAGGAATCTTCATCGGCATAGCTAGGCATAGGTGGTGAGTCTTTGAGTATGGCCTAGCCCTTAAAAGTACCTGAAGGGCTCAATCTTCCTATACCAAAAAGAAGTTGAAAACGGCCCACATGACAAATATAAGTGTGGGAGAGTCATGCTTCGGCACGAATGGGCCGGCTCGACCAGAGTGATACCACGGCCTCACAGAAAACCGGCGTGAAATAACCACTGTGTTGTGTTTCGCCGTGTGAGTGAGGTTACCGGAGGCCTAATCCTTCCCCTCCCCCAATCCCTCCTCAATCCCTAAATTTCCAAATCCCTAATCCCTAAAACGTTGGCAACGCACTCGTAACTCCTCCGTTGCGAGTGTCCATGGGCGGCGCTGATTGCTTACCAGCAGGTAATCCGTATGCTCGTTTGCCGACCTATTACATAAAAAAATATATACTACGTTAGTTTGATATATCAATCTAGTCCTACCACCAGTTAATCTGCATTTAAAAGCTTAGGTACATTTTAAAGGTTTAACATCAATAAAGTTATAGTTAGTTTGGCCCACGCCACGTTTCAAATGTAACAGTAAGTTAAACGGCAATGAAATATTACAATCCGCCATAAGACTTATTATTCATTCATTAGCAATTTAAATAAAACTAAACAAAATTCCTTACAGCGGTCTGCCCACCTGGTGAATACAACCCTGGACCTAACTGTGGCTTGGAACCATCATGTTCAACAAGAAGCTCTCACGCGTACCCGAAGCATACCTGCGATTGTTGGTGTATACCCGGCACTTATAGAAACCTGGATACTAACGCCTGTGTCGACCTTAAAGGATGTTAACATTAAATTTAAGCATTAATTTTATAACAATTGTGTTTTTCTATTTCACAATGTATCCTGTGCATCTAACATATACATATATGTATCAAATCATCATCATTATCAGCCTAATAAGTGCCCAATGCCGAACAAAGGCATCTTCTCACACGGAGAAGGTTAACCACGCTTGCTAAAAAAATGGATTGGTGATTTCGAAGTTATAATTTGTAATTTATTAGTCCAGGTTTCCTCACGATGTTTTTCTCCACCGTATGTCACTGGACTGGTGTCTAAGTAATCATAGAAAGTAGGTACTTCTTATATATAGATAAATCGGAAAAACTTACATTTGTACTTGCCAGGTTTCGAATAGGTTTTAACATTGTTAAAAATGTTTTAACTTATACAAAGACATTGCTGAGTTAAGTTAATATAATAAACAATGAACAAAAATACACTGATTAATATCAACCTTAATTTTTTACATAAGCTCATACTCATTCATATGTGTAGATATTTTCCTGTAAATGACACTATAACTTTTAAACCAGTTTGGAGCCAAAAACCACAGTATATGATTCATCATACTCAAACATCGGTAAACAGGCAGATGCTTGCCCGTAGGTAACTAATTAAATTCTTCAATTAACGATCTACACGTTTTTTTGCAACATACCAGAACACGGATTCCTTATAAAAAGTCGTGGGTTCTATTATGCCTGGCAAATTAATTGGTCACTAGACCGAAAAACTCAGAAAACCCTCGTTCTCCTAAACCGTATAACAATGACTGAAGAGTTGTAATTATGTGCTCACAAACCGTACAATTTATTGTTATTAAAGAAGTCATTATTATGATATAACACCATTTTGTTCATATATATTACCTACATACAAAAAGTTTCTTCAATACATTTTATTTCGTCTTTTGTACTTGCATCGGTGACTTACTTGTTTCCTTGATGTGTGACGTCAGGTCCTATGAGATATTCAATGATTCTTTTAACGAAATACAGATAAGAATAAGTCCTCTATTGTGCAACTATTGTGCAAAAAGTGTTTAATTAAATAAGAGATGGACGTGATATCAATGATTGTAAGACAAAAATGCAATGCTGTGTCGCGGCCCGACTTGGAGTAAGACAAGGAATGATATGGTTCTGAGTCAGTAAGAGGCTGACACTCCCTCTTACCCCTCTACAAAGCGGAAAAAGACATTGGACGCTTTTTCTCCCACAAAAAAAAAACTTTATTGTCTAGGATTGAAGGAGGACCACCAAATTGGTTGCAGAAGGCTTGAGATAAAGATGTAGATTGAATGATTCTTAGGAATGTAATGACTTAATTGTATTTCTGTAACATATTAAGAAGTCATTTCTGAGGTAAAGCTGGTGTAGTGAATCAACTACATATTTATGTCGTGGCGCTTGGACTTCAATTCCGAAGGAAACCACTAACTATATAAGTACCTACGTACTTGTAATCGTATGATAGTGATGATAATACAAAGGAACAAAAAATAAAAATGTGCTGAATATTTTTATGTTAATTAGCTTTAATACTTACTGAGATTTTATTTCTTCAAAACAATGTTTCTTTATTCTTTACTCCAGTGGAAAAACCAAGCATAATTTTTGCGCCTAGAAACATCCAACGTAACGTGACCAAAATAGAATAATTATAACCGACCTCATAAAAACATGAATATACCTATACATATACATATACGTACTTATATACTTCTATTGTTATATTACGTTTGTATATAACACGTGAGAATCGTGTTTGAGCCAATCAGTCTCATCTCATCGCTTGAAACTAATCGTTTTCAAATTGGTTTTGCGGTACCTACCACAAATTATTAAGTATTCTAGTTTCTAAGAACATAATAGTGGGTAGGTAATATTGATAACGATTCATTAAATTCAATCTACGTAGTTGGTTTTGTTGAACTATCAAAATTAAACAAATATACCTATCTATGAATGCGACCTATTTTGTCAGTCAAGAACGGTACCTATAGTGCGAAAACAATTGATGGTTTTAAAGTAATAAAATGCTTGTACACAGTGTAAGATAATTGGTCTAAGATGTATAATTTTTACGTTCTAGTTGAACAAATTAGTGGCACAGATAATCAAGGTGAAGAAGTTATTTAAACAGTTGATGTGTTGTGATAAACTGCATTCGTTGTTGTGTGTGTGTGCCGTCAACATGAGGAGTTTGACAGTTTTATTTGTTTTGTTCCTGATTGGTATTAGTTTACATCAGTCTAATGGTGAGTATGTTTTTTATTTTCTTTTGTTTAACTAGCTGACCAAGCCAACTTCGTACAGCCTCAAATATAACAATTTTTTATTTATTCAGTTCTTGTAAGCCTTCCCTGTATATCCAGGAATATTTCAAGACCACACTAAGCCACGCCAGTCCAGCCTTTTCGAGTTTTAGCGTGACTAACGAACAGCAATTCAGTTTTATATATATATATATATATATATATATATATATATATATATATATATCTAATGTTTACGTGTATCTATGGTTTTTCCAAAAGACTGGAGATGTGTTCTTTTTATTTTGTTTTGTATTGTTGTTCGTGTTTGTTTTGCACAGTTTTGATTAGGTACTTGATTGTGTTTATTCAATTCAATAATCGTGGTGTGTTACTGAGTATCTAAATCAGTATTCAAGTTAACTTTAACATGCACACACACTTGGCAAGGTGTTAATGTTTTTATGACTATTGGGAAGGTGTTAATGTTTTTATGAGGATTGGGCCTCCGGTAACCTCACTCACACGGCGAAACCCAACGCTGTGGTTGTTTCACGCCGGTTTTCTGTGAGGTCGTGGTATCACTCCGGTCGAGCCGACCCATTCGTGCCGAAGCTTGGCTCTCCCACACTTATTTGTTAAAATATTTTTTATATACCATCACGCCTTTTATCCCCGTAGAGGTAACCATTGTTTTACATACGCCCACCGTTCATTAGTTATAAAATATGTTATGATACTTATGATTCTCATGTATGTAAAAGAATATATTATTAGGTGTTTTCTTAGATCACCCCTATAGGTAAGAAAGCCTTTTCCTTTAAAGACTGAATAATCATCATCATCATCATCCGCCTATAGGTTCCCACTGCTGAGCAAAGGCCTCTTCTCATACGGAGAAGGTTAGAGCATTAAATCACCACGCTTGCTCAATGCGGGTTGGCGATTTCAAACTTATAATTAGAAATTAGAAGTCCAGGTTTATTCACGATGTTTACCTTCACCGTATGTCAGTGGTGTCTAAATAATCATAAAAAGTACATATAACTTGTAAAAAGTCACATTGGTACTTGCCAGGCTTCGAACCCACACCCTTATGCATGAGAAGCGGGCTCTTTAACCTCCGGACCACCACGACGTTTTGACTTGGCTGACTGAATAAAACATAAACATTTTTAAAATTACAGCAAAATGTCCACCAGGACAATACGACCCTGGCCCTGACTGCTCCTTCGAAGTTATCTGTGGTCTTCCAAGTGCTCATTCGGCGAGACGACACTACTGCGACTGCTGGTGCAACCCTGGGACCTTCAGGGATACCATCACTAATGAGTGCGTCGAAAAATGTCCTTAGTTTAATGAACATTTATTTCTAAGTATTTTAGGATGTTTATTTTAATTTATTTAAATGATTGACGTGGATTGAGTGTTGTGTTTTATTGTAAAGATTTTTATTTTTGATAGATTTTAAAGATTGGCGGATCTTAATAATATTATGTTTTTTTTTTACTTGCAATAAACTAGGGCTTGACTGCGATCCCACCTGATGGTAAGCAGTGATGCAATCGTTGATGGTAAGGCGCACTAGTTTATTAAGAGTTTATTTCATGTCTGGATAAAAGGTAGGTCCATACTCTTTGTGTTAATCTACGGTGTAGAAGAATCGTGATGCACGGTACCGCTGCTTGTTTTATTATTATTCTGTGTCTGGGCATCATGTCCATGTGAAATGATAAAAATGTAGAGCATATACATACATATGGTGTTGATATATGATTTATACCATATCTATTGATTAAATAATAATATATCTTATACTTTTGATTGGAACTGCCTACTAACATTTAGACCTTTAGGTGGTATAGGTTAACTAGTTAAAAATAAAATAAGTCAAGCAATAAATCTAACTCTTCACATAAGGGAAGATGAATATTAAAAATACATTTAGAAAATGAAAAATTAAAAAATAACGCATTAAAAAACAACACTTAAATAAAATGAATTAAAGTTTAAGAGTTGGAGGTCACTCCGTTACCGCTCAGAATACAATGTCAGGACTAAATATTAAGTGATACTAATACGTGACGTAAAACCACATTTCAAATTATTATATATATCGTATGCTGAATACAAAAGAAGCCTAACTCAAAAAAAGAAGACATTTGAATCTAACAAAATATGTTTCAATAATAAGGTTCAATTTTTAAATACCCTCTTTTGTTAGTTAGTTCTGTTTTCTATAAAACATGCGAATACACTATCGAACGGTTTTGCGTGTGTAAAAAAAACGAATACGTATTTTAATAATCATCATTCCTTTTTAAAGTACTTACTTAACATAAAAGCAAATAAAGATAAATATCTACTCACTGTTAATTAAGACTTACTTTACAACTTCATAATGCAAGTTAAGTTCAATATATCGACAAAGAAAACTATTTGTAGAAATAAGGTCAAATTCGTTTAATACCCTTATCTTTAACCTAGATATACATGTGTCAGAACTCTGGACATAATATTTATTTTTCATTCTGATATCTAATTTATGTCGTATGAATACATTACTCATGTATCATTATATTTCTAGGTCAATAATTTTAATTCATAAATATGTTATTATTATTACTCTAGAACAAAGTTCTAGTCATTAGGTGTCAAGACTGTCAAAATTCGTAAATGTAAATGTACTACTAGCGACCAGTCCCGGCTTCGCATGGGTGTAAAGCTGGTGCTAAATCTCTCCACTGTTTAATTGATAATCCATAAAAAAATAGCATCAAAATCTATATAGGGATATAGGGACAGAGAAAGCGACTTTGTTTTATACTACGTAGTGATAAGAGTTAAGAATTTTAGCGCACGATATTCAAAATATCTCGAGAGCTATTGATTGATATCGAGTGATGATTATAGATCCGATTCTTGAGGCAAGTTTTAGTGCAAAAATCGAATCTAAACTTTTAAAGATAGGTACCATAGTTGCCTTAATACTTGCAGATTTGTAGCTGATTTACCACCATAATCCCGAGAGCTCGTAAGGGTAATAGCTCAGGACAATTCAGTATAGATCTTTGGAATGCTCATACCCTAGCTGCCGCAGAAGACGCTACGGACGTTGGGGATCAAGAAACTATCTCCGGCCACCGTAAGCGTGGACCAGAACCAGAACCAAGCGTAATAGTTGTCAGACCTCTACAGGTGAGGCCCACTAAGGCAGATGTGTTGTATACGTAGGCAATCACAATAACGTACCACGGCCTGGTTTGGAGCCGGAGATCGAACAGCTTGATTTTAGTCATCGGATGATATTTCTAATTATAAAAAAGGGATCAAAGTCTCCTCTATATAAGAAAAAGTACTAGTCGGCTTTAATCCTCATAATTTAGGTACGCCAGGCGGGTTTAAAGCAAAAATTTAGAACTTCAGGTGCAACAAAAAAAATATTCTACTGACAGGTATCAGTCACGTGTGTTGATTGAAGGACAATGGGGGTCCTTTAACCGACACTTACGCTTACAATACCAAAAAAAAAAAATACCCCCAGCAAGAGAAGTGGTGTTACAAACATGTTACACTCTACGGTCACCACTTCAAATTTATTCTACGAACTAAATACAACCTAATCATCATCAAAATAAAATCACGAAACCACATGAAACATTGATTATCGCAACTAAACACACAAACTATCACAAAGTAATCAATAACCATTTACCTAGCTACCATTTTATAATAGTTCCTGTAACTCCATTGAAAAGTCAATCAACCATTATCAAGATGGATCAAACGAAATTGGTTTGAAATTGGCCAATTATTGAGACACACCTATACGCAATTGCTCTATCACATCGGACGGTGCAGAATGGCAGAATGTGTCATGCTTTTTACTGCGAATTTTTTAATATGCTTCCCGGTGATGTTTTTGTTTGAAGGGTTAGGTAAACTTTATAATGAACACCATTATGTCAATGACTTTTTTTAATTGAGGAATTCTGATATTTTTTTGTATTTTAAACATCGATAGTTATTAATGGAGATATAAAATATGGAGCACTACTTTGTCTAAGAAAATAATATGACGGTCCATTTTTTATATGATATTTTGGTAAGCGTCATATCAAAGATCCACCTGATGGTAAACAATCGGCAATTCATTGCCTAAACAGACACCCCCAGCATCAGAGGAGTTACAACAGAGTTGCTGGTGTTTTGGAGGATTTTAGGAATTAAAGAATTTGAGGTTTTGTGAAATTATTGTACTTAGGGACTGGACCCTCACTCACAAGGCGAAATAAAATACAAGCTTTGTTTCAAGCTAGTTTCCCAATAGGCCGTGGTATCACTCCGGTCGAGCCGGCCCATTTGTGCCGAAGCTTGGCTTTACTACGCTTTATTAAGTGGTAGATATTAATTAATTAATCGAGGTGGTTGCACGTCTGGTTTCCAGCTATTTGAGGAGTCCTTAAGAATGGTAAGTATTAAAGAAAATACATTGTGACGGTTCCCATTTTATTATGGCTGAGTTTCAAAGGTTTATACGAGATCGGATTTTGTTTATAGTGAATCAGTATCTAATAGCGAGCAACGATTTGGCGACGTTGACGTCCACGGACAGCAGTGGGCGGTAGCTTTCCGTCGAGTTGACCGAAAAATTTTTTTTATATGAGTGGCAGGTTAAATAAATGAATAAAGTTTTTGAACTGCAAGGTTGTAGTATAAACACTATTACAAAAAATAATTAAGTAGGTTCGGCATAACATAGAATATTCTGTATACAAGAAGATTCAAACCCTGATGCAGACATTACACTAATTTTCGTCAGTTATGTTATGGGTGTGCTCCAAGTAGGTTATAGGCGACGACCACTGCCATAGTTCACAAACAATGCCAATCACAATGAATAGTACAAGCGGCAGAGTTGTCTCAGTATAGGGAAAGTGCCTTATATTTCGTGTAACAAGTGATTGGTTCCTTTAGTACTGAACTAACCAACTGGCTACATAACTGATAGGTAACTTTAAACTGAATCAATATTTATTTTCATACCTGTATACAAAACATTTTATCTCCCGAACAAATTTAAGTATGAGAGAGCCAAGCTTCGGTGCCAATGGGTCGACTCGACCGGAGTGATACCATGGCCTCACAGAATACTGATGTGAAATAATCACAGCGTTGTGTTTCGTCGTTTGAGTGAGGTTACCAGAGACCCAATACTTCCCCAATTCCAAAACCTAATAAGGTTAAATTCTTCTAGTGTTGCGGGTATCCATAAGCGGCGCTAATTGCTTACTATCAGGTAATCCGTCTGCTCGTTTGAGGCCCTATAATATAAAAAACAAAGAATTTGACCTGAGACTATGCTTGGGAGCAGAGTAGTCACTTATGACCAGACTCGTTCAAAATATATTTTGTACATACATAGTTATAGTCGTAAAATGCTCAATACAGTGTAGCTAAGTGCTTGTCGACAGAGAAGGCGGTAAAACACCGACAAATAATCGTTTAATAGGTTCCCGTCTAGAGCAAAAATTGGTTACACTCGTTCAGTGAATTTATGTCGACTTAGTAAAATTATTGCCTTGGAGACACTTTAGGAAAGACTAGGCTTAAAATAAAGTCTGTTTCAGTGTTATTTTTTGTTCATCATCATCAACATTGTCAGCTGCTTTTAAGTGTTAACTAATAAAGAGGCCATTTTGAGTTTGAGCCGCCTATAACCAGGCTTGCTCATGGCAGATTGGCGATTTCAAATCTACAATTAGAAAGTCCAGACGTACTTCACCGATCTTAAACTTCGACTATGATTTAGTACGTGGAGTCGAGTTTTTATAAATATTTTACACATACAATACCCACCTAACATACTAACCCGGGACAACGATTTCTGGATCACACATAGTGTTGTTCCGTCCGAGAATTAAGCTTATCAGCCACAGCAGCCAGTTGCCAGCTTTTTTGTGAGGGGAAAATCATCTAACGACTTAGGTGTGAGGGGAATATCAGACTCTTACTGACTAAAAACCCCTGTTCCTTCTGCTTTTTGCCGAGGTTGGGCTTGCACCTCAACCCAGCAGCCAGTTGCCCAGCTACTGTGCGAAAGCTGTGTCTTCAAAAGGCCCCTAGCATTTTGAGAAGAACGACTCAGAATTGTGGAACCCTTACCCTCACTACCGCCCTAGTGGCTAAATCCAGCAGGCGTTACATTAAGCAGCAGCTATTGCGGCATATCCCTAGTATCGGCATATAAACTATCAATATTTAGTTTTGTTTTAGCTTTGAAGTAGCTATTTTGAGCTGTCCGAGCTTCATTTAATAAATATTAATAAGTTTTTATAGAACAGGCTTGAAGTAAAACTGTAAGTACTTCTAAATCTAGCTATTGCAATATTCATAATAAAAAAAAAACTGACGTTTATCTAATATTAGAACATTAAACATGATCAATTAAGTCGATTAAAATATAAGTGAGTTTTTTTGTATCATCTAAGTTGTTTTTGACAAGTAAACAAAATCTCAATAGCAGAAAAACCAAGAATGGATCCCCTAATTTCCTTTGGCTAACAACAATTTTCTTTTTATTATTTCTAAACAAAGTCAACACTCGATACGGAGGCTTTCGCCACATCGCGCCAATGAAACGGTGAAACTAAAATAAATATAATTTACGAAATTGCCCTAATCAATTCTGTTGAGGACCACGCCATTTTGGAATTAGGGACCCGTGACCTTGTTATGCAGATTCTGATGTTTTTTCGGTCGATGTAAAATGTTTTTGCGTCTTAGGTCCGCCTCGTTAAATAGTCTTGTGTTTTCTATATTACTTACAGTACCAACAAAGCTTATAAAGTGATGGTATGTAGTCACCGTTGCTTACCTGGGTTGTGGGTGAAGCGCAATGAAATACCGTTGCCCTGCACAGAGAATAAGATAAAATGGGGCATTTTTACTTAGTAACGTCTTGCTTAATTGAACATAAGTGACTCCTAAATTATACAACAACATTAATGCATTTTATAACAGTATACTACTTAAAAAAAGACAGTAATTTGGACTAGACTGGACAGCGCATTCATTGTAAGTGTTAAGGAAACGCCTGCAGCTAACTGGGCATAAGTACTTACTTAATCCAATATCCTTTATTCGGGTGAATGCTTAGCTCTTACTGTCAATGTTCTTAGTAAGGGGAGTACCACGTATAAACAATAGTGTTTTAGCTAAGGTATTGACGAAGGTTTTGTCGTTATCATTATCTTTGTGCATTCATGTCTATCGATACTTTATAGTCTGCCTTCCCCTGTATAAAAAAGTGTGTCTTTTTTGGGAAACTACTCAATTGCATGTATATGAAAAAAAACTTTGATAACAATCTAGGTTGTACTGATTTAATATGTATAAATTATTAATTAAAGTGTCAATTCTTGAAAAAAGTAAAAACAATGATCATTAAAAAAATAAGTTCGATTTAATAATATACCTTACATATTTTCCAAATAGCATAATAAATATTTCACAATTGCCAATTCAACTCAAAGCAGCTACGCACAATATCTCACAAAGTAGATAACATTCAAAGTTATCAAGTCATTTCGCCGAGTTTTCCTCGAAGAGATTTTCCCAGATCGCCTCACGATAACGGATCCCGTATAGGGAAAACAACATACGGGAAAAACGTTAGTGAAATTTCATTAATTTGCTCCTAAGTACGAAAGTGATCCGTCCGGACGATTCAAAGCTCGTTTTTGGGCTGTACAACCCTCTCGGAGGGCTGGGAGGGCCTCGTGTGGTTTAGACCGGTCTTTGTGCGGTCGGATGTAACCCTCACCGTCGTATTGTAGGCTAATATCAGTCCAAACACGTTTGACTTTTAGCCCTCGTACGTAATTATTATACCCTTAATTATTGGCGCTTTAGAACGTTTTGCGATGAATTTATTATGCTCAACTGGGATGTGATGGTTTTATTTACAATTTTAGACTGCGAACCTTTCAGTAGGTTATTTTGCTTTTAGTGACTCAAGGAATGGTAAAGTATTTAATACCTGTTGATGTTACTATGACAGAGTGCCTAGACTAATTTAGAACAGTGAGATAATGCCTAGATCGAGGAGTAGTTAATTGTAAAATGAATCTGCCTTATCGAGTCGAAAATCATTTAGCTTCTAAGTCTATATACCTCACTGAGCTTCCTAAGCATTCAGTTCATTACACTGAAGACTGCCAATATAGTTCAGTGGGGCACATAATCGTTCCTTGCATGTTAAGTGATTTTATACTACTTATGCGCCTGACCTATATTCACGGTAAGCATTAAGGACACCTATAGCGTCAACGCGACACTTAAAGGGGTGATGTCAGAAAGCGATTAATAGGTCGTCTGGCGTCTCGGGGTGCACCGCGATGGTTTGGCGACCGGAAGCGGCTCGCACCGAATAATCGCATCGATCGCCAAAAAACTAACCCACATACGCACTGGCAGCGTAGCCGGAATTATTAATCGCGAGGAGTAAGGGGGCGAGAGGGTGGCGGAGTGGTGAGCAGCGCGCAGGCGCGGGCGTGCGGCGGGCACTTCGCGAGGAAGGCTCGCGCGCTCCGGCCGCGTCCAGCCCGCGGCGTCGCGATGCGCGAGCAGCCGGCCCCGCGGCCGCTCCCGCAAGCGCCGCGTTAACCGGTACCCATGCAGTGGCGAAAACTTACCAGGTTGAAGTCTTCGCCGGGCGGACAGTCGCGCGCTCGGAGGATGCTCTGCTGCGGCCGCAGGAAGGTATGCGATCCGATCGATAGCGCGCGCCGAAACCGTCGCCCCTCCCGGCCCGGACGCCGACGCCGTTCGACGACCCCGCTCACTAATGCTTCACTAAATCATGCTTCTTCTTGATTCCCATCTTTCCTTAGCCTAAGTTTGTGTTATCAAGTGTCTCTATTAACCGTAGTTTTTCCATTAATTAGTTGCAACCCACTGTAGCTAACACGACCCATGCCCTATCATTGACAAGCTTGACGTCCTAAGCTGCTTTAACTGTAACTAATTACTTAATTACCTGTAGTTGTGAAAGTATTTAATAAAGTATCGTGGACTATTAATTGATCGAAGAAGTGAGCATTGAAAAGTTCACGTTGTCTAAGCAATTAGTGAAGTTACGTTGAAGGGCGGGTAATCAATCTGTAGGTCATATGAAAGTGGGCCGTCGAATCGATCATTATTTGTGACCATCGACTATGTGCTATTATGATTATAGAAAATGGTTGGTAGTTGGTGGTACTCTATTTTTAATTTGTCGCCGCTAGAATTCTGAAATGAACATATTTCTTAATAAATGTTACAATTTATGAAGTAACTATTATGTATACAACGTGTTTAAACTATGAGTCGTTACCAGAGATCGTTATTGGTTGCGCTGTCCCGCCTTGGGTACGTACAGCATCTCGCCATCTTGTGCAAAGACACTGGTACTAACCTAAACTTATAGTTAAACTTTGATAGTAGTATACTCAACCTTATCTTTCATAGTACTATGTAACCATTAATTTTATCGATTCGATGATGAATGCGTTCGATAATGGGTTTTTTGATAAGCGTGAAGTTGTATTATCATAATTATAAAATAGCTTTGTATGTATAGTTGTACTGAAGGTTAATATAGACAATTTATTTTATTGGGACCATATGTTACTGAAGATGGTAAAACATAATATTGACCTCAATGTATTGTGGAAATACGGTCCATTTTATAATAACTTCGTGTACAAAATTAAGGCTAGATGAAAAAATTTAAAACCTATTTGTGTACACAAATAGGTTTTAACTTAACTTTATTCTTAGGACATTAAGAAGGAGGAGTTTGGAATTGCCCCATCATCTCTCTTCTTCTTAGGTATGAGAAGTAAATAAATAAAATAATTAAAAAAAAATATGTCATATGACATGCCGTACACCAAAACTACAACCCTATTTAAAAAATAAAGATACACACACATTCATTGACCCGGGAATCGAATCCGACACGTGTTACACGTTGCGCGGCAGCCAGTTGCCCAGCCATCGCGCTAACCGTGCAATATTTGTACATTTATGTGTTAAGTACACATTAAACAAAGGCTTAAGTTTTATTAAATGTATTAAGTAGGTAATAAACTAAACGCGGAGAGATATCTGCCAAGAACCTTCGCCAGCAGACCTGTCATCATCAGAAAAGTCTATAAGTCTTCAGTTGGCGTAAGTTTTTATTGAAAACCAAATAAGTATCTACATAAAGATCACATAAGGTAAAATGTACCTAAGAAGACAAAAAAATATTATCGCAACATACATATAAAAAACATTGTCATTTTTCTTACCTTGGCGCAGTGGCCGAGCAACAATCTGCTGCGCAGCGTGTCGCGGGTTCTTTACCTGTACGGAACAACTCCACAATTTGTTTTTTCTGTTTGAATGTGATGTAATGTGGACTAGGAAAACATAATTATTGAGTAACTAAACATATGTGGTCGTGCTAGCCCAGGGGTTAAGGTGCCCGTTTCTCATGCACAAGGGTATGGGTTCGAAATCAAAGGAGTACCAATCAAATTTATTCCGAATTATGTGTACTAAATTTATTTAGTCAGTACTTATCTTAGCTATACTACTACCTATCTAGACTGACTAAAAATGTCCAATTATAAGATTGAAATCGCCAATCCAGTTTGAGCAAGCGTGGTGATTAATGATCAAGTCTTATATTTATAAGTGCCCTTCTGAGTAAAAGGCCTCTTAACATTGGTTTTCCACCTACGATACAGGAGAAAACTTCTATATCTAAAACCTGTTCTCATATATAGAAGAGTTAATGGACACCTGAAAGGAAATGCAATTACTCTTTACCGTGTAATTATTGTCACTTAAACTGATGTTTAAATTTAAGTACCACTTACATATTACTTTCATTATATACTTATTATAAGTCATGAGTTTTATGAAACTATTTTTCTATTTTGGTAATGGTTTTCTGGCATTCACTGGGAAAGTTGTATCTTTACTGTCTTTGTCATTCCTACATTGAATCGAACTATCATCCTTATGTTCAATAGTTAAGACTGCGATCATTATTTTTAGTCTCTCCGTCCGAATACAATTTAGGTGTCTTCAAGGCTAGAGTGAATAGGCTCTAAATAATCTAGTGCGCCTTACCATCAACGATTGCATCACTGCTTACCATCAGGTGGGATCGCAGTCAAGCACTAGTTTCTTGCAAGTTAAAAAAAAATATGAATTATATATCAGGGTATAGCGAGAGGAAGTTTCAGGCTCTTACTGACTAATAACGCCCCGTTCTTTCTTCTGCTCTAATGTCCTGCTGAGGGAGCAGTACCAGATTGTGCCTGGGGGAAAAGAAGGGTACGTATGGGAGGGTTTTCAGTCAGTAAAAGTCTGACAATTCCTCTTGAAGTCATTTAACGGTGTTCCCCATCAAAACCATGTCTCTTTTCATTTAGATTACGACAAGGCGTGTTGTTATTTCACATTCACACACTAAACAATTGTTTTCATAAAAATTATGGCCATTTGAAAATAACTCGTGTTACTTAGACATGATGTTCGACTTTTATTCGTCGCGTTTTATTGTCACATCGCTATAATGATTTGTGTCACGAATCCCTCTCTATATGTCGTAGATACATATCTTATGTAGGTGTATAAAGTTTACAAATCTACTTTTTTTTTGGTGTGACTAAAGAAATTTTCCCTATATCGGGACTTTTTGGTGGTCGAGCGTTGATTATCTATAACGTTTGGTATTCTATAGTCAGAATTTTAATTCGATTCCTGAATTGTCAAAACTAAATTATTGGTTCAGAAATATTTTATTTCCTGATAAACTTAGTTGACGAGAGTAAATTTATAAACGAGAGGAATCGATTCAGAAATATTCAATTTCCATATCGAATAATTTCGCAACGTCACTATTTATTACGTGTCATAACGTTGTAACACTGAAATTGTCAAATCTGTATAGTGATAACTATGATTACGTGGTCGGTAATACTTGTTTATTGTATAAAATTAAAGCTAATTTTTTTCGTACAATACTAATAATATATATAGGACTGAGATTCAGAGGATCTGATCGATATAAAAATAAGTGTTACAAGTAAACAAGGTTCGATGAGTCTATAGGTATCATATTTATTTACAGTTAAGTTAATGAAAATTATACCTTATTACATAACTCGCAGAGCTTACCTAGCGCGCAAACTGAAAACGCCTCAACAACAAATAAAAATACACCAACGTACTTACATAATAAGTATTAATGTTCTGTAACACATAATGCAAGAAATAGGTCATACAGCTACTTTGTCAGTACAAACCCTTTATTCATATTTAGGTAAACAGATAAGTCGATGATTGAAGTAATTGCGACATTTACATAATAATTAATAATTCACTATACCGTGTTTGTCATGGCTTATCTAGGTCAATCATTTTCACTTAAAAAGCATAGGGTGAAATTCAGAGAAATGAAATTGATTATTCGATTTTCAACTCTGCTGTTTACGATTTAGAATTTTATATAAGTAACTATAACGAGTATAAAAGATACAACGATTAAAAAAATATATAAATATGTACTTGATATTTATGCTGATCATTCAAGTGTGAGAGATCCATGCTTCAGCAGGAATGGGTCGGCTCGACCGGAGCACGGACTCACAGAAAACCAGCGTGAAACTACCACAGCGTCGTGTTTCGCCGTATGAGTGGGGTTCTCTGTTGCTCTCGGTTGTCCATGGGCTGCGCTGATTGTTTACCATCAGGTAATCTGCCAGCACGTTTGCCGAACTATCACAAAAAATATTAATTAGATAAATTATTTCTTTAAACTCTCTTCGTTGATATTGTTTGCACAATTTATTAAGTGGCCATTAAATCTTCACTCTACAGAAGACAATATTCTTGTTGACTTAGTAAAACTTAACCAAAGAAACGGTTCGTATTTGTTTTGTAATTACTATTACGACTAGTTTCCACCCGCGGCTTCGAACGCGTATACAAGTAACTTACCCGGGATATTAAAAAGCGTTTAAAGCGATATCTCTACGAAAATATGCTAATCAAGTATCATTTATAGCCTATTCTTGAGAATATTGTAGCTATATATCTGTGAAAGAAATTTGGGCATTCGATCAGCGATTTCTAAGATAACCCCTTACATAAAAACTTACAATAACCTCTTTATAATAAAATTACAAGAAATTGTACCATAGAAATATTTTAAACTAACTCGCAAGACTTACAACATGGTTGTGCTAGGGAATCGAATAAAAATCGAAAGAGATCCAGTACCCACCTTTATCATTCATGTTCTCTCATTTTATACCTCAGTACCATACTTTTTCATTTTCAACAGAGCATTTGCATCAACCATTCTGCCATTTTTACGCTGATGACGTGAAACATGTATTTTATAGAACTTCATCTTTTATGGAAGCTTGCATCGTGATGTACCATATGTACTTTCCCTCACATCAAACCAATTTTATATCTACTGATATATCTTTAGAGGGATTCATGTTTTACTCGTTGAATTTCCAAATATTTGAGTAATCAGGCTATAGGTATTCTAAGGCTAGCCATGACTTGTTTTTATATGAAAATGATATGCATGCTTTGATCGGATCGGCTAGAGTCTACATTGTGTTTTCGAAGTCTCACTTTCAAATTGCTCTTAACAAGAATATTTTAGATTATAAAACGTTTCCAATTCTATCCGTTGGTTAAAAACCAACAAAGTCACGTACACCTAAAAGAGTTGTACCTACAGCACTTTTCCATCGTTTTCACATACGACAATTTCATTCCCGTTTCGCATTCAAAACAACTCGAGACCGACAGAGATAATCAACGCCACGGCACAATATTGTGTTGTGAAGTGACTCCACTCCATTCAACCTTCACCGAGGGTCGAGCTACCCGAGATGGGCGTGGCTTACGTCAAATTACAATAATCAAAGTACGACGCACTTTGAATTAGTAACAAACTTTCCATGGGTTTGTTGGAACCACTTGACAACTATTTACTGTCGCGACTTGATGATGAAGTGTCCCCCAGTTTACGGTAGATTTACATAGTTAAAGTAATTATGTTGAGGAGTTTAAGTACTAAGAAGTTAACATTTTCGGTTATGTTTGGAAAGTCCTTTTTAGTGGCTTAGTGAAACTGTTTTCGCGGTTCTGAAGGGTTTTTCTTTTGGGACTTTAGCTGTTCACAGATAACCGTAACGTTGAGTGATGCCTGTAATGATGGCGTTGGTTGTAAAGGTTCAAATTAGGTAAATTAATAAAAAGCAAAACATAGATTTTTATCTCGTTGAAAATGAATATATGGAAGAACTCTATGAATTGATGACGCCCTAGTACCAAGCAGGTGTATTGTATTGTCCATAATCTTTCCCAAAAATGTATATTGACGGAATTCTATGTCTATGTTAACTTAGTTTAGCAGCATATATTTAAACTAATACACTATTACTGAACGTTAAATAAACGTGATGTTTATATTCATATGTACGTTCTCATTTTGTTATGCATTCAAGTAAATAGCGTCACATTATTTCTTTACTCTAAAATATTATACTTGTAATGTCAACAGTGGCTGAAATATTGGAAACATTGCTTTATGTAGCTATAGTTTTTGCTTTCAAAATCTGATAAGGATTTTATGCAAAATTCGTAGATATGATTGTGTATACAGCTGACACACGCCCTGACACATTTGTTAAAAACTTTGATAGTACGCCCTATAAACGAAGTAAAGGGTTCTGTATTGGCGATTATAAATAACATACATTGATCCGATATTTTTTGGACTTACGTATATAAGGTTCGTACTCTTTTGAGTGAAATGAATTTGGTTTTCTCTAACATCGAGCTTAGCTAAAATTTCAGTTACTCCTAAGAAAACAATGACATTTCAAATTTCGGTTTAAATCAATGAATGGGTAGTTTATCTAGTACATACTACACAGTCTATATAACAACCAACGCATAATTTGCGACACACAAAACTAATCCACGATTCGTAGCGAAAACTTAGGTACCGACGGTTTTCTTTTTTCGCAAGAGCAACCCTAAAAACCGGCTTGATACGATAGCATTTAAGTGAAGCGCGTTAATAGGCTTAGTGCGTTCTCTTTATCTTGCCAAAGTGTTCCACTATCTATTGTCACGGCACACAATATTGCAACCGATGACGTCACAACGTGGGCGGACAACTCTACTCAGGGTAACTTGTTTCATGAATGGGAACAGAGCCCGGATATCGATAGGATGATAGGCAAAGTTCAAGGACTTGTGCACCGATGATTCTATGCGAGACAGGTGAATTGATTGTTTTATTTGTCTTGTTGTTCTTTTATGAATGTTGTTACGATGTTTTGCAGTACATATTCTACTTGTTTATCGAAATAGTTTGCTTTGGTAGTTACTCCTCACAAAAAGAATTGTAAAAAAAGGTTTTTAATTATGATAAAAATGGTCTATTGAAGTATGAAATGTAATAAAACATTACGTTAGTTAACTTACATGCTCTGTTTTTATATTTTCATCACTCTTTACAAGTACCAGTAACCGTCATTCCATAGAGTACAAGAATATCGATGCATCGTTGACATTACTCGGAATCGCATCGATATTTCATTCGATTATTGTAACAGTGCATTAACTGTTATTTATGGTACCATCCATTCGCTGTCTGATTCGAATTTCGAATATTGTGTTGCTTTTGTTTATTGATGGTTATTGTTATTGTTTTCGATTTATAAAGTTCATTGAACTTGATGAGTTGCCGTGATATTGTAACTTGAATTACCTGTAATTAATTTTATTGGTATGATGTCTATGTGGGTTTATTAGTCTTAATTATTCATGTTCTTCTAATTGGCTGAATAAAGCTTCTTTGCTCGTGTATAATATAGAATAGTATATTGTAATAATACAATATATATATTCATGTAGGAAAAAACTCCGGTATACGTCTAGTTATAAAACATCTTCAAGTGATCAAAAGGCAAAAACAAATTATGAAACTAACAACAAAAAAAAATGCAAGAAGTAAAGAACAAACGTTCTAAGACAATATCTTAAACAAATTGAAAGGATCATTGCTCGGGGCTAGCTACTGCTTCTATTTAGCCGGCTCAATTTAAATAAATCAGCCGAGTCAATTCACAATAGGTTTTTGTATAATAAATTCAATCGTCTGTCGACTTTCCCGTCTTTGTTCGTCGTTTAACCAATTTACCAACTTTCAATTTTGTAACAGAATAAAAGTATATTTCTTTCTTTGTTTTACGTTTTCAACCGTGTTGTCGCCGAGGAAAATTACTGGTATTGTTTTGGTGAACTTTGATGAATAGGTATGACATTTGATTCGGTTAATTGGCACTTTCTGGGCTTAACAATCTTAGACTGGCGACTAATTAGTATAAATTTAATGATAAAAACATTAATCTTCAGGTCTTAGATTAAAGGAAGTATTCCAATTCTGTAAAGATATCTGTAGGTCTTTTTAAAATTTAGGAGTTTCCGTTTCTAGAGTTCTGACTTATTTTACGGACTAGGATACAAAGCAGTTACCATATTGAGGGTATCAGTGCCGGGTTACGGGTCAAGCGCAGTAACTTACAGAGGCCGTGGTTTTCAGTCAGTAAGAGTCCTACACTTGCTTATATCCAGGACAGGAGAACGTTGAATGTTGACGAATAAAAAATCTTAAAATAACAATAAAACCATCATAGTAGATAAAAGTATAAGTAAACCTTTTGTTTTTTTTTAGTGGGGGCAAAATCTTCCTCGTCTATAAGTCGAGAAGGAGTGTCAGACTCTTACTGACTAAAAACCCTTTCATTCCTTCTCCTGCTCCAAGCCGAGGTTACGTTACCTTATTGCGCTTATCCAGCAACCCTGGCTGAACATCAGCCCTGTTGAACCCCACCTGTAGTGGTCTATTGTCTCTTTGAGGCATAAGTACTACCTACCAACGTTT
The DNA here is from genome assembly GCA_902829305.4 of Spodoptera exigua. NCBI lineage: Eukaryota > Metazoa > Arthropoda > Insecta > Lepidoptera > Noctuidae > Spodoptera > Spodoptera exigua. The sequence continues at coordinate 11,397,357 of LR824605.2, forward strand.
TAAATGTCACACAAAGATCACATACCCTTGTATCGAAGCGTTCATCTCAAGTGACCTAACTTTAAATAGACGCCCACGCACTCACGTCATCTGATCTGACGTCATGTGGGACGTAGATGCAGTGAACGAGAAACCTTAGTGAATTAACCATTGCGTCAGTAGGGTGTCGGATTATACCTAACATGTAAACTTTATTAATGTTATAATTGTAGGTACTGTTACGTCATTAGTTAGTCATTTAACTGTGGAAAAACGGGCTTCGGGATGAATGGACCGGCTCGATTGGAGTGGTACCACGACCAACTTGAAAATACAACATATTTTATATCAAATCCAAAATCATCAAGTTCCTAACAATACATAATAGAACAGCAATGCACTTGTAACTCCACTGGTAGCGTGGGCCTCTAGTGCTGGTCGCTTTCTATCGGGCGATATGTATAAAAAAATGTCAGTAGTAATGTAATATAACTAGCGTTGGGTCATCAGTTATGAAAAATCCAAAATACGTTTTAATGTAATTAACGTGGTCGTAGGTACAAGGTAGAAGATCGAAGACTATTATTAGTACTTGTGTCACATTATGTCATTACTGTTATATAAGTTTTAAGTTTATCACTCCTTATTTAACACGGTCCATAAATATTTTGTTCGAAATTCAATTTTATCTGGTAATACTAAGCAACTATTTGATATTGTTACATAGGCCCTTAGTAGCTTGCACTAAGATTATGGTTATAAAAACTTTTTATATTAAGATTTATTGCGTTTAGTATGAATAGTTGCTATTGTGGGAGATACAAAATTTATTGAAATTTGTTTACGTGACTTAACTGAAGGCATAAGTCGCTCATGAATAAGAGTCCCGTTGTGACTTGAGCTAGAGCTTTTCTCAGCAAATTCACGTGAGTAAGTCGTTATTTTCGATAATTTTAATTTTATTTACGGAGTAGCAACTCTCGCGCGAAGTCATCTGCTGCTCGGCTCCATTGAAAATTTTCATTTTCAATAATCAGATAAATGTTATTTGAGGAATAAAATTGTTGCTGCCAGTGTCTTATACAAACATTCTGACGCGACAGCATCATAATTATTCCCCAGATAACTTTTATGGAACCATTGAAAAATCAGCCCTTAAAAAAGAAATGCCTATTTTTATTGACAGTTGTTGATTTCATCCCACGTAATCCTATTGCTGGTAACAAGAATCGCTTAGAATAAAAGTTAATCTTAAGGGATGAAAAAATCAGGAAAATATATGAATAAGAACATTATTTGTGTACGTTTTCCTTGAAAATGTAGGCGATAATGTAAAGGAAAACATGTTTACAATTGGATTTTCCCTTTAAATCTCTTTTACAATGGATTTTCCTTAATATAATTATTACCGTATAAATACTGTTTTTGCAGAATTACTAGAAAACATTTTTATATTTTTATTATCTTTGGTATTTTGTCAGTAATATTATTTATTTATTTATTATTAAAATTATAACAATCTGTTGACATGTTACGGCTAATTGTAATACCATGTATAATGATACTAGTTTATTTCATTTCAAGTGAACTATTAGGGTGTCTTCTGGGAAATCTAGCTGCATGCACATGTACTAAATCTACGTAAACACTTTTTTTTGTTAACCAGAAAAAGTTAATTAAAACGGCGAGCGGAAAGTTGATGAAAAATATGCAGTACTTATTTTAAGTTACATTTTTTTTATGTCGGCAAACGAGCTGACGGATTATCTGATGGTAAGTAATCAGCGCCGCCCATGGACACCCGCAACGGAGGAGTTACGAGTGCGTTGCCGACCTTTTAGGGATTAGGGCTTTGGAGATTTAGGGATTGGGAGGGATCGGGGGAGGGGAAAGATTGGGCCACCGGTAACCTCACTCACACGGCGAAACAGAACGCTGTGGTTGTTTCCCGCCGGTATTTTGTGAGGCCGTGGTATCACTCCGGTCGAGCCGAACCATTCGTACCGAAGCTTGGCTCTCCCACACTTATAGTTGCAGTCATCTAGACGATTAAAACACATACAATTTTATTCTGAAGATTTTCCAGCAATCAGTATTCACAAGCTTTTGTTTTCTTCGAATGTAAGGATGTAAGTCTCTGACATACATCGCTTTAGAAAGATCAGGCCATAAACATGTTTTTTTTTAACTTTCACAAATCTGGTCCATCTAACACGGATGCCAAGTAGGTTATATTTGTAGTATTGACAACAGATTCGCTTAGACCATAAATAAAACTATAACCTACTTTTTAGAACAACCTTCCACAGACCTTATTTGGCTCTTCGCCATGGTTTATTGATGTTATTTGGGTTAGAATAACATGTATATCACATAAATTTATTATTTTTATCGCGGATTCTGTAAGTTGTTGAGTTGGTTAGTAGGTAGGTATACTATCTATAGAGTTAGGCAAACATAATATTTGAATATGAAGAGTCAATATCATGGATTCACAATTTTACAGTTTGTAAATAAAATTTAGTTCTTAGATTGATTTTGGGGTCGCCAATATGTATATTAGGAATTCGCTGACCAACCAAAAAATAAGTCTATGTGTTATTTCAGACAATATCAATCAATCTTTATGTCATTTTTTCATTAAGATCCGTCAAGCAGTTTTTTCGTAAAAGAGTTACAAACATTTATCCATTCATACTGTCACAAACTTTCAAATATTGGTAGTATGTAACTGTTAAATTCTTTAAATGCTCAACACTACTCAGCTTTGATGACCGATGACCGGCGCCGGCTTGAGTTGAGAATTTGCATTCGATGTTTTCCTCCTTATTACATTATTTTCACTGCAAAATGCTAGAGCTATACCTAAGTTTTAAACAGCATGTGAATGAATCGATTTAATAAAGAATCAGCGTTTCACCTTTAACCTCATTTTTCTTGTACACAAACCAATTGTCATAATAATGAAAATAAAAAATTCAAAGAAGTGTTCACAGGGAATACGAAATGTTAATCCATTTTGATTGTTATCTCTCACTGAAATTACAGTCGCCCGATAGATATGGAAACTCAATGCAATTATTAACCCATTAACTTTTTTCAATCTAGAAATATTAGGGTGGAAATATTTTAAATATAAATCTACCAACACTTTTAATATTACGTAATTTTTTTGTTAAAAGGGTAATTATCGATTTCTTCTAATACATATAAGCAAATACACTATCTTGGTAATAAAACAAACATACAAACACATTAGACAACATTTCTAATATTGGTACGGATTTTCACGCTAGAAGCGTAGGTGTTGCGTAAAATCTGTATACTAATAGACACTCCGCTAATGTTAAACCGTTAGTGAGTAAACTTTTAACAGCTACACAGTAATTGGACTAGCAGGACTTTACGCTTCAGTGACTTCAAGCTGTAACTTTGGGAGTACTATCCGAATACTCTCATCGAATACGAATACGGGCACCGTTTTGCATTAAAACTTCTTTAAATTAGAAAATAATAAGGAAAATTTAAGAGGTAGACTACATAAACATGTCTTTATACACATTTTCATTAATGTACCATGTACCATGTACCATAAAAACGCTAATATGCTACGAAAGTTCGTAGCCCTCGTAGTCTCGTAGCCCTCGTAGCGAGCTACGCTGAAAAACTATTCATCGTTACAACAACTTAGAAAATTTTAATAAGCTCTAAATGTTTTCTTTGTTAGAAATTCTTTTGAAAAAAAAACCTTATTAATTTGCTTCTAGATAATGATTTACTTTGATTTTTTTTGTACAAAAAAATCTTTACTCAGAAAGTGCCTTTGGAACGGAACGCGTTGATAGCTTTTAAGACATTTTTTGTGGGTTCATAAGAAGGCTCGGTATTGAGAAATTTCCTGCAAAAGCTTTTGTTAACGAGACAAAGTATTTGTTATTTAATGAATCTCATTGTTTGCCTGTAAAGGAGTTCTTTTATGTTAAACATGTTTCCCGATAGTCTTAGGTTCCTTATTACGAGTATTATGCTCGGTGTACTTCATTGTCAGCGCAACCAATTACTCCATGTAAGTATTTTGTAATCATGTGTTGTGTCTTTCTATTTAATAATACATCAACATAATGATTGGTAGGTCGAGCAGTTGATTGGTGGGGGTGATTAAGTAATAATTTTAACGTTGAAAATATTGATTTTGTGTTGATATTAATAGAATAAAAATAATACCCAAATACAACATACTTTCCGACATTTCACTTCTACTTAAAGCATCGAAATAAAGAGTATTAAGTATGTCAAACACGAAATACAGACTTAAGATAAGTAAAAAATCAGGTTACAGCTGACATAAAAGCTTTTAAAAATAGAACCGCAAAAATTCTATCAATACCGCCATTTGCTACTTGAGTCTGACAAATATATTTACAGCATCCACTTTCTATTTTTATCTCTATGAGATAGGGGCTATTTTCCTTTGTAACTGATTTTAACGCTTCGCTCCAGTTGTCGACGTTTCAGCTCTCGACCGTCTAGAGCACTTCAGAGTTCGAGTTGGCACCAAATTTTAGGTTTCAACGCTTCTCATTAGGCGCCGCTCACAGAGACAGGCGGGCGAGGGCGTGTGATGTGGGGTGGGGGGAGTGGTTGGGCGTCAGACCGGGAGGACTATTGTACGTTAAGACGAAGCGTTTTGTTCCACAGCTCTTTATATAACAACTATACATAGTCTTACACGCAGTATCACTTACTGATATTAGCAGACAGATGCGTGGGATTTCCTTGAAAAATAACAAAACAGAAAGCTCGTAAGCCGCAAGGCTCGTCGCGAGACAAAACTAATAAATAACCATGATTACAAGTTGTTTTATTACATTGTAACTTATAATTTACTGTCGAAATAAAAACGTGAGGCGTTAAGCACTGCGAACAACAAATTAGAGTAATAATTTACAACATTATTTACGACTAGTAAATCTAATTTTATTTCAAAATTAGATCGTTAAAATGTTGTTCGATATAATGCCTTGCTTGGCATGCAATATTTAAGTTAATATGAAAATGTTAAGTTTCATCTAAAACCTATATAATTAATGTTAACTGTGAAATTAATATCATTTATTTATTTATGTTGATACAGATATTAGTTAAGATAACAAAAAAAAAACAAGACACATTAACAGCATTCATAAGTTCTTCTCGCAGTACCTCATGCATTCTAATATAATTTCCTTCCACCCATCTTTAAACAGATCTTATACGTACTTAAGTTATTAAAAGAAAAGTTCCAGCTACAGTTCAAATTGTTTTTATCACTGTTTAAATGAAACAATGATCAGTAAACAACAAATGCTCTAAAAATAATTCACATAATAGAACATATAGTTCGACACCTGCGGTGGGAAGCGCTTAAAAGCGTCGGTCGCCATTTCACTTATCAAGCAATTAAAGGAGTAATTTAATGTGTGCTACAGTAATTAATGGCTTTTACTTGAAAAACAACGCTGTATTTAGTACGTGATTAATTTTCCAGCTATTATGTTACAATTACTATGTAGTCGACTAATTGCAAAATGGATTGCAGTAACAATTTGTTAGTGATTCATTTATTTTATACTTCGCTGAGTTTGTTGCAGGTGCACGGTAATTCGTAGTCGAAATTGCAATTAATTCGTGGTTCATGAAATTCCTTTGTATGTGACTTGAATTTAAGAATGTATTTCAATTTTTCTTACTGGAATTGGTTTAGACAGAAATTGGAAATGTATCTTTGGCTGACTAGTTATAGTTAATTGAAGTTCGTGATTGGAAAATTGTTTTTAAAGAAGTGATTGTTTTAAAGTAACATATAATTTGTTTTTGAAATATCTGATTACATTAAAACTTTGTTTTTATATAAGTTGTTATTATAATGAAGACTTATTTTGTAGAAATTATTCAAATTTAAGTTTATCAAGAACTCATGCAAGATTCTGTTGGGCGTGGTTGTCTAGAAGAGAGCTGAGGCGTCCTTAATGAGTCGTAACATCTACGATGCGATTTGATCTTTATTTATAATAGCATAAAAAGGAAATTATGATGATAAGTCTGATAGTAACAAATATTCTAAATATAATAATTTTATATTATAATAATTTTTAAAATAGATTGGTTGAGATCGCTCTAGACAGAGAAGTTTGGAAGGAAAAAAAGCTCGGGACACAGTGGGACACACAATAGGCTATAAAAAAATAGATTGGTTTATAAATAAGAAACATTTAAGTATCTTCAGAAAACTCGAATTTTACTTATCAAAATATGTTTAAATACTTCAGGATAAGTTCGAGAAGTTGTGTAGTTATGAACTTCTTTTTTCGAAATGCAGTTAAAAAAACACAAATTTTAATAAAACCACTTATTAATTATATTTTAAAATATGCTAAATTCCAATGCTTTTAAAGCAGCCCAATATGGCCTAAGATGTGAAGGGTAATATGGTACAAAGTTTATAATGGCTCGTACGTGGGACCATGCCGAAGTGGCTTTAATAGCACCACGGGACATTACGCGACTTGCGAGCATGTCCCGCTTAAAAATTTTCGCCAAGAACTCCAAGCTTTTAGTATGAAAGTTTGGCAATGTTGTGTCGTAAATATTTACATAGGCCGGGACAAAGAAGACAGTTATTTTAAGACTGTAATAATGTAGGTACGGCGAATACTAAAGTATATGTTTTATTAAATTCCACTCAGAGATAAATTAGAGAAAAAAATGTTGGTTTTATTGAACCACACTGGAAATAATGATACTTATGAGTGATTCATCTCATTTTGTATTTAATTTGTATGTATATTATTGTACATTTATTCAGATTACAAATTAAGTACTTGACCTTTTTGAAGGATGAGTGACGTCATAAATCCAGAACATTCGGTTTACTCAACTGGTCCACATTTTCTATTATAATATTTGCAGTAATGTAAACATATGACTAACAAATATGTCAAGAATTTCTTGCTGTTGTCTTAATACCTCTTTAGTTGAATCACCCTGCAGTACAAACGGGACAAAGAAAGGAATTAATTTAGTCGGTGAGTCACTAAAGCCCCTGAGGCGATGTAGGGTAGGTGTCTCCTGGTAATTCCACACTTTGTCTAAGGTTTCTTTAGTTCATTCTAAGCTAAATTAAACTCTAGGACACAAGAAAACTTGTAGAAAAAACTTTTTTAACAACATACTCAGAAATATACACTTTTGCAAATAGAATTTTAGTATTTCAAGCTTTCGATTACTGAAAAATAAGGAAATTAGTTATCAGAAAATAAAGTAGAGAGAATGACAAAAAGTTGAGAGTCAGGCTAATAAATAACGGTCATATATCTTAATCCGAGAGAGAGACAGTTGAAGAATCGCTTCACAAAATAATTGTTATAAAAGATAAAATAATATGTGTGTTTGTGAACTTTAAGCGCCGTAATGCAACGTTTTCATGTGAAATTTAGTGTAATAGATTACACAGAATTTATAAAATCCAGAGTTTCATAGAATTAATCCTCTTTAGAAGACTAGAATATTTATTTTCTTTTATATACATTTCAAAGAAACGCGTAAATCGCAGCTTAGTTCGTGAGCTCAATAAATAAACTTCAAGAGAAATCTTTAAGGCGTATTGATTCACTTACTTAGAAGCACCTTATCTCGTTAATGTATTGGTTTTTAAATATTCAAGCGGCAAACAGTAAACGATTTATTTAACGTGACTTCTTTTTCAAATGAATGTTTAGTAATTGTGTTTTATTGATGAAAGCTATCAATAAAACACGTTTGCAACTAAGATGTATAATAGAAAATAGTAAAATCTAGGGCACTAGCCAAATTGTACATCTACAATCGTTATCGTTTAAGAAACGAAACAAAATAAACGTGTGGAAAATTTTTAAGGGCACAGGTCAAGTCACGTGGTCTTCGAATGAATTCCTATACAATTGTGTTATTTCTAAATTGATAATGTACATTAAAAACACATATATTAAAAATCAAATATATGTATTTTAAACACATATATTTGGCTAGATGGTTCGTATAATATGAAAGTATAGTTTTTTCAAATTACAATATGACTTTTTTCAGTTTTAATTAACCATAATAAAAACTGGTTGCCTTTTTTCACTGACAATTTGGTAATATTGTATACTGTCTCTGTCTCTTTCATATTTTTATTTTTAAAGCAATTTAAAGGAGTGTAGAGCGTCGAAAGCTTTGGAAAGTACATTCATTCAATGTTAAGAAAAAAGATACGTTACACACATCTCATCTCTTCAACCACGTTCACTGTTCAAAAACACAGTTCTATACTAGATCGAGAAATTTATTTGCAATGCCCGCATGCTAGGCCAGTGTTCTGTGGTAAGTATGAATCTACAGGCCAGACAGTGAACTATTGACTTGAGAGATTTGAACTCTGTCAGCGTTATCGAATTTACATTCCGTTGTTCATACGAAAAATTATGAGGTAAGTGCTTTTACTGTGAGTTAAAGTAAAATAGATTTCAGACAAAAAAGGGAATAGCAATAATGCAACTAAAAATGTTGGCAATACAAGTTCATTAGTTTTTGAAAACTATATTATAACTATAAAACACTAGCGGCCCATTGCGCCCAGCCCACATGCCCAAAGGGTCATTTGTTCTAATCTTCCCCTCTACTTTTCTTATATTTTCTTTGATAAGAACCTTCTCCTGACTTTAATAAATACAACAAAAAAATAATTACCAAAATTGGTGCAGGCGTTGTTGAGTTATGCGCTTACAACACATTTTGCGATCCATTTTTATATATAAGAAGATTTACTTAGTAACGGTAGCATATGAAGTTTACCAATAGCATCATTGTGTCTACATTTGAAAAGTCATATGTCTTTCCTTTTTATGTGGGCAAAATCATCAAATGGCTTTTCTCGCCCTGGGGCGTGGGGCGATAATGAGTGTCAGACTCTTACTGACTTAAAAACTCCCCGTTCCTTTTCCTGCTTATTTCTACTAGCACTGCAACCTCGGAAAGTCATATGTCTAACAACCCAAGCCACATAGTTTCACGTGTCTTATATGAAATATAACTTGCTCTTTCCAACTTACCGTAACAGGAAAACAACTTAAATTATCCATAACTTAACCCGTAATACTTGAGATTACATCAAGTTGAAGGATGTATCATAAAGGTTTTATTCGGTGAAGGAATTCCTCTGACGCCATTGTTTACAAGGTAACCATTTGTTTTGTATTAAAGCTATATGTATAAACGTTGAGAATAATTTAAAGGGTACAAAGGGTACTTTCAACAGCTTGCCGTATGAAACAATTACGTGGAATTACAGCCGCGAGGTTCTACATCAATTATTTGTCGGCTAAATAGGAAATTTATTGGCGGAATTCGTGTTGTTGGTATAGTTTCTCAAAGTAAATTGTGTTTCTGATGTTTCTTAGTAGTGCACGGGCTTCGGATCGTCTTTTAAGCGCAAACATTATGACAAGAGATATAACCATTTTTAAATTTTGGAAATAAATTGGAAATTAATTAAGCATCGTATGTTATATTTAGACGTATTATATTTTACATTTAATATATAATTTTAATATTCTAAGCTTTGCAGACACAACGTTACTTGCAGATAAAAGGATTAAATACTAAATCTCCAACTAGCAACAAACACTAGGTACTTAGTTTACATTAAACTTGATATGTAGGTATATAGGTACATAAACCATTTCAGACTAACATAATTATCTTTATTTCATTAATATAAATATATTTACATATTTCAGCTGTGCTGTAGGTATAGTGCGGGTAGGATACAATACAATTGTTGTACTAACTACTCTTCCCTCGGAGGTCGACTATGGTTCACTTCAGACTGCTATGGGCTGTCGATACAGACTCAGTTATGACCATAATTGTTGACTGCATCGTGATTAGAGTTCAAACCTTCTTCGAATGAGAAGAGGACTTTGCTCAGCATCAGGCATTTATAGGCTGATGATGGTGATAAACCTACGAAAAGGGCATTAAAAATATTGTCATCCTGCTGCAATAGAACTAAAGTAAATAGCTTTCGCATTCAGAAATTAAATAGAAAAGCTTAAAGAAAATATTAAAAAGGACGAGACAGAATACTCCCGTCTAGTTAATGAAAATTACTGAGTAGACATAAAATATAAGTACTAAGACCCAATGTATTTTCCTTATATGGCTATAAATGGTTTTTAAAGAAGATGATTATTCACGTTTCGTACATTAAAATGACGTATTTAATTGAAATAAATTGCAGTAATGTATTCTAGAGGTTTCTTCTCAGTGAATTATTTCTTTGTGATTGAAAATGTTTAATGTATGAAACATGTATTCTATTGTAGAATATTATATTCTACTGTTTTAAGGGCTAATAAATAATGAAGTGACTTCTCCAGCGCTGGGTGATTGAGAGATACTTGATGATGATGAGATTTTCTCCTGTGTCGTGGATGCGTTTACGAACATACAAACTCACATACACAAGCCAACCAGACCCGAAACAACAACGTGTGGAAAGTGTTGTTCCTTGCGGGAATCGAACCCACGACACGTTGCCCAGTAATCAGTTGCCCAGCCACTGCGCCAACTATGCAGTCAAACGGTGCTTGTGATATTAATTTAAAAATGTAACCAACACAATATCCATGTAAATGAAATAGTTATAAGATAAAAGATATCAATTCATCTGTAAAATAGGTCGTATCTTATTGAAAGGTCATGGGATGTCCTCGCAAGCTTCAATTATCTGTTGGTGATGACGTCATGGTGTCACCAGCCTTGTAATGGAGTTTAGCTGACGGCTGGCGCCTGTCTCGACTTCGCACCAAGCGGTTTTAATGAAAGATTTTAGTTCGCTTTATTTTGTTTTTTTTGCTTTATTTTGTTTTTATAATACTTATATATAAGTATTGTTACTTAGGTAAATAAGTATGTGTGATGTAATTGGGCTTACAATATACAATAACATGAGTGATAATTTTAATTACCAACTTGTATGCCTAATATTCACTTTGTCTGAAACCATATTATTGTGAATTCGTCGTGACAGCCAAAGGGATTCAGATTTCAAAATAAATAATGCCTTGTTTTTGAATGGCTTGTAGTTTTATGGTCGTCATCAATTAATTTAATAATTTAGACACAAACAGTCGAAATTGTATGTTGCATACTTTATATGATACTAGCGACTCACCCCGACTTTGCAGAGGTGCAATTAGAACTAAATTTCACCACTATGGAATGGATGCTACATACTATATAGGAAAATGTGGAAATAAATAAGTTTTAATTATAATACTTTCTCCGCAAGCTATAGCTATTACAAAGATATCACCAAAATCCGTAACATAGTTTTAAGAATTTAAGCATACATGATAGATGTAGAAAAAGCGAATTTGTTATATATATACTATATAGGTATGTGATAGGAAGTTCCAATGACTAATTATGTCATAACTGGTACTTAAAACTTCTCTAGCTAACCTTGACATATATCAGTTTCCAACAAGATGAACAATAAAACATATTGCAGAAGACATTATTAATAATGGTGGTTGTCTCCTGTCTAGACGACATCCTTGAACTACTACCAAACAGAATTATTATATGGGGTAGAACATTCAAGCTAAAAGGAATTTGAAATTAAGATTACGAATTTTTATACTTAAGCATAAAATGTTAATAGATTTAGATTTCCATATAATTTTAGAATAATTTATAATTCTTGATGAAGAATTTCTTTTTTCGAAATATGAATTTTTAAAACTATTAAACTGTTAATGATCTCTGTAGGTGTGTGTGTGAGGTATAAGTATTTCCAATAATAATTCTTTACAACTAGGTATTGAGAACCAAAATTATTTAAGATAGCTAAAGAAATGATTAAAATTGTACATTAATAATCAGAATGGGCCCTCGAAGACAATACCTATAACGAATTTTCATTAACGTTTACAAAATTAATCTGTTTTTGTAACTATCTTTCAAAATGTCTGTATTTCATGTTAGAAAGCAATTGGCTGTAGATTAGATGACATGATCAGAACCGACAGTTGTCCGTGTCCTGTCTAGTCGATAGCCTTCGCAAACCATCGCCCCAAGCCTCAGATATTACATGCAGCTTTCCTGATTGAAAAACTTGATTGCTTTTTTATGAAACTGCATTTTCCCTTGTTTTTTTTCCAAGAAAATTGATTTTGTGGTAACCCTGTAAGCTTTTAAACCAAAGGTCTTTTTTAGTTTTCTTTTTTTTATACAGCTTAAGTGAAACGTCTGAATATTTTCATCAAAGATCGAAGACTGTTTGGTATTCAAATATTCAATGTATGCCTTCAAGTCCATTGAACAGATTTACTTTTTGAAGTGAAAATCTAAATCCATTCGTGATATTTGTGTGAGTAATTGCTTTTGAGATATTTTTTTTTACTTAATTAGTGCACATGATTTGAGAGATGTAACTAACCAAGTAATATTAAGCAAGTAATATTAAGGCATTCTAAATGAACTTTATTTTTTTTTATTCATACTTCATGCACAGCGCTGCATAGGCGGACTTAATGTCTTAGGTATTTTTATTTAAGGTATTAGGAAAAATGCAATTTGTCAAATGAGTGTCTTTATATTATTTCCAAGTAATATTAGTGGCTACACCATACGTCGATCCTGCTAGTTCGATTTACAAGAAAATACTATGTAAGCTCACAAAAATCCCTTTTTCAAATGTTACATCTCTAGCACAGATTCCTATCTAGTTGTGAGCAGCAAAAATTGTACATGGCGTCTTCAAGAAAGTAAAACGTCAAAACGGCGTGGCAAGTTTTATCGCATTCCGAAGTGGCTTTTTCACGAGACACCATTTCACGGGTCTCTGAAACCACTCCATTTCATGTGCACATGTTTTATAGGGTAACGTATGTTTTTCGCAATTTCTTTTTACTTCCACCTTAGGGTACACTAAAAGAGGGAAGAATATAATGAAATATTTTCTAGTTAGACTTCAAAGGAGATTGAATTGTGTGAAAATGAAGTAATGAATAACGTACAGGAATTTGTATACGAATACCTCATAAGAATTTTTTTAAAGAATAGTAGGTAGTAGTAATTTTGATTGCGTATTACTAGATTTTACCCGTGGCTTCGCTTTCAGTTTATTTGACTGTACTCTGTTTTTGAGAGTGAAACATCATCAATATGGCTTTGGCAATATGTGTTTATCTATTTTTGATATCTATACTAAAAAATAACTTACGCTTAGGCTATAATATAATTACCTACTCACCCTGGTTGGAGTGTTTGGGAGTGCAGACTGTTCGTTCTTTTGCTCCGGGTCGGAAGCTTGGTACATTATTGTACGTTTGCACCCACAACCCCGAGCACAAGTGTACGTACTAAAATCAACAATACTTCTATTCAAATTGTGTGTGTATTAAAACTGAAGAAATCGTTAGGATTTATTATTTAATCCATCGATGTTAATATTTGGTAGACGTAGATTATAAACGTTATTTAAAACAATGGTGTCTCTAAAAATTTTATTCTTACTTGATACGGTGCCAAGTTTTGGTTAAAACCTCCTTAAATCTTGGTCTTGAATCTGAAAACGATTTATTTTCTCTTGTTTAAGACAGTGTTTGGCAAAAGGTGAAAAGAAAATGTAAATACAAAAAATATATAATATTTTTGCTTTTTGTCGTCAAATAATGCAAGTTCTAATGTACTGCATTGAGTTTTAACTTTGTACATATGTATATAATGATGACGATGACAACGATTTAGCCGACGGGTGTTGTTTAAGTCAACTCATCTTAAGCAGACTTCTAATTCTTCCAAACACACGAGGCATGTCTTGACCAAGACAGAAACTTGTACCTATTGCACCAAAAAAAGGGAATTGGTACATACACTTCTGATATTCGATTCATTTTTCTTCGTCGAGTTCCTCCTCGTAAAACCATTTACCTACATAATCAAAAAGTATTTACCTACTAAATAATCTTCTACAATGCTTCCTAAGTATTCGTAGCATAAAATAATTTCCGTCAGCTAATTCCTCCAACTTTCATAGCAATCTGATGGCATCCCTTAGAATGGGATAATTATACTGAATGGACTTATCATCGCGCTCTAATTCCCTTATGGGGTGAGGGCAATTCTAAGTGGTATTAATGCTTGAATCACGGGTAACTGAATTATGTTACGGGAACCAAGGCAATGGTAACTTGATTTTGAAGATATTCAGAACGTTATATTATTTAATTTTGGAGTAGCGTTAGCCGTGAGATGACAAGAGTACTCTAAGTAGAATAAATTTTACTCTGTCAAAGTCAAAGTCAAAGTCAAAATCATTTATTCCAACTAAACCATAAATAGGTACTTTTGAAACGTCGAAATAGAGAAGTAGTCTGTCAGTCTGTTTGTCAGTGAAGCTAGGTGTTCATTCCAAATTGTAGATTCGAATGGAGAAGAACGAGCAAGAAACTCAATTCGTTGCTCTTTAAAAAAAAATTGTTTTACAATTTCAATAATGTCAATCTTCCCTTGGGTGTGGTAATAGTTAACTAAGAGATTATAAACACGTCGTAGTGGCCCGAAGGTTAAAGAGCCCGCTTCTCATACATGAGGGTGTGGGTTCGAAACCTGGCAAGTACCAATGTGACTTTTTCCGAGTTATACGTACTTTTTATGATTCTTCAGGCACCACTGAAATAAGGTGAAGGTAAACATCGTGAGGAAACCTGGACTTATTTTTTCTAATTATAAGTTTGAAATCGCCAACCCGTATTGAGCAAGCATGGTGATTATTGCTCTAACCTTCTCCGTATGAGAAGAGGCCTTTGCTGAGCAGTGAGCACTTATTCTGTCTCTGTTCATCATCATCATCAGCCTGACCGGACCGGATAACATCATTCCCTTTTAAACATAACACTCGATGATAGAAAATATTTGATGATTTTCCCGCCACCAGAAAAATGTGTGCTATGGGGAATGCTCATGCTCAAGATTAAGAGTCCCATTGTGACTTGAAGCTAGTCAAGTTTAAAGTAATTTTAAATTATTTGGTAAGTCGTTGTTTTCAATAAATTTAGCACTATTTAATGTTTACATCCAAATCATCTATCATTCTACATATGATTGGTATTTTTTTTTCTATGTAGGCTGAGGTATTGGATTTCTCAATGATCGAGTGGACGCAAGTGTGATAGGTGAATAAGAGGACAGCCCAATTGTTAGGTTTTTAAATTTCGAATTTTCACCGATGGTTTGAAGTCTGGAATTGCGCCGATGTTATTCGTTCGTTCGATGAAATAAAGAAATAGTATTCTAAATATGCCTATTCGTTATAATGTAAGGAGTGTTAGTGTATATAAGAAAATATTAATGCGAATTGATGAGCAAGTGTGTGTGTCTTAAGTTGTTAGTTTGTGTTTGTTGTGACTTGAATCTAGAAACTACTAGGTTTTCTCTGTTAATTAATTTGAGTTCGTCGTTAATATCAATAAAGTTTGTTTTTAAATCATAGTGATGCAAATCACTAGTGATTATTACATAAAAATGAGAACAAATTGTAATTATGTATAAAAGTTACGATTTGTTTTCAACATAAAAATTAATTCACAATATAATAAAACTTAAAAACAAATCTACAAACCACGTCAACCTACGTTAACAAAATTCGTTAATTAAATAAAATTCAACGTAAAAACACGCCTAAAATAACATTTTTTGTGTAATAAAATACCATTTATTTAAAATATTGTTGTTCAATTAGCCAAAGGCTATGTTATTTAATGTCAGCGATTATTATTTTACAAGATATTTGGGGAATATTATCCTGTGGGTGGCAGGAACAGACGGCACGTGGGTAGAAAGGTTGTGATCATGCGCCTCAGGAACCTTTCATGTGTCAATTTAGCATAAATGTTATGAGTATTACTGATTAATATCTATATTCGGTTCCTGTTCAGTGAATAACGAAATTTCGTATGTGCGCATAATTTACAAAAGGTCGTATTGAACATTTGTCTTAGAATAACCTGTTTTATGGAGAGTAATTGAGGTAAGATATCGCATCTTACCTCAATTACTAATAATCTACCGTAGATATCGCATCTGTATCAATTATATTTACCAACATTTATATTTAGAGTGAGGGTCTTATTTTATATGAATCTTTTTAATACATTATAGTATACTACGTATTATGTAATTTATAGTTAAGTGTACTTTATTATATACGTCATTGCAATGCACTAGGTGAGTGATATCATCAAATGATACCAGAATAATGAAAAAAAAACATAATAGGTATATCATAATCATCTTGCATGAGAATGTCATAAACAAAAAGACACATCACCAGCCTATAAGTACCTACTGCTAACCAAAGGCGTCTTTATGCGAGAGATAGAATGACTCAAAGACCGCGCTTACTCAAAGCAGATTGGCGATTTCAAACTTTATAATTCATTTTTTTTCTCATTTTTCTTTAAAAAAAAGAACGTTGCCCCACATTAGGATTTTCTCCTGTGTCGTGGGTGCTGTTACAAACATACAATTTCACATACACAAGACACCCAGACCCGGAACAACAATTTGTGGATCACACAAAGAGTTGTTCCGTGCAGGAATCGAACCCGCGACACGCTGCACGGAAACCAGTTGCCCAGCCGCCGCACCAACCGTGCAGTCAATTAGAAATTATTAGTCCAGCAAACATTCACCTTATGTCAACGATGTCTTAAAAATCTTAAAAAGTATACACAACTCACTAAAAGTCGCATTGCTACTTACAAGGTTTTTCATGCATGAAGAACCTTTTCCACGGAACCGTACGGAGAACGGCACGAAAAAAAATATACCATCAAACGATTCACCATTTGCTAAGACACAAAAATAATGTTAGATAGGTCAAGAGAGTTCTCAAGCGCCATATTTTAAAACAAACATAAGCTCGGGGCTTCTTAAAATAATTACTTTAGAATAGTCAAAACAATATGTCTTGTAACTTTCAAAAAGGGTAACATTTTACTATGGTCCTGTAGGCGTTAGTTTTCAACCTTCCAATGGTCCAATGATTTTTATCTCCTTCCCCCGCATATTCCAGCAACCCTGCGTGGGACCACTTTGTAACTTTACACGCTTTTTTAAATGTGAATTCCAAAACAATATTATTTAAGGGTCTTGTAACCTTTTAAGTTTTATTAATATTTTTTTGGAATTGAATTTATTTAAATTCAAAGGTCATTCTCAGGCTTTTATGCTTCAAATGGCGCTGTTAATTTGTTAAAATTTTAAAACGTCTCTAAGTATTTTTCTTTTAATTCCATCGAGTCTTTCGAAGTATTTCCCGCCTGATTACTGAGATCCGTACTTGAAACAAGTGGACACACAGGCACACGACCGGTCCGCTCATCCGTGATGTGCACAGTTTCCGGTCCTATGCGTAGCGCCGTCTGATCTCTGCAACCATCCGGAAAACCGGATTCTCGCACGATTTTATCGGTTATTTACGGATGAACGCTAATTCGGTCTACTCGAATTCTTCCTCAAATTTTTACAAAAAAGTAACATGCAATAACATTATTATGCAGTCTCCAAATCCTGGTTTAGAGTCTACAACAACATTTGGCACTCAAGCTTAAAAATCTGCAAGTACAAAACCTGTTTAGTTAGGACTCCATTTTTACTCGAGTTGTACCAAGAAACTTAATGCACTACCATGCCCTTTGCAGCGTAAACTCTTCATTACGCCTTCCAATAACGGTAACGAAGATCATTATCATACCTACACACCGCTACCCCACTATGCACCCTTGAGTGCAGCGCCGAAGGTTGCCCAAGTGCATTGACTCCAGGTAACCCGCCTAAATTTCGTAGTGCAGGGAAATAGGCTCTACGTAGAGGTGAGACGGCATTTTCAACGTGGTCGGGTTATAAATGGGTGGTAGTATTAAGCAACAGGTGGTGTTCTGCGCGTTACGTAAGGCGGCCGGCGCGCGCACCCCATTGAGGTAGTAGTACGGCGCTATCGATTAGGAGTACGACGGACCATCGATCCGAGGCCCCTAGTGTGCTTCACGACGTCTTTTTAATGTACGTCTTGGATTTGTCTACGGTATTTTTTTAACTAATTATATGTTGGACGTAGTTTGCTTTCTGCAAAACGAATGTTTAATTTTCGTTCACTTTAAAATTTAACTTAATTTCCGTTGATTTTTATTTCAACATTTTCTTCAATGTTCTACAGAACGTCAGTCCACACGATATGCGTATATTCGATTTACCATTGAATAGCGCTGAGAACACGTGGGGCATTCAGGGCGTTGACGTAACTTTGATTTGTACGAGTGTGAGTTCGGGAGCCACTGGGAGTGGTCCGTTAAAAACTTTTTGACTTACAACCAATGGATACGTACAATTTAACAATGAGAAATGCAAACCGTTACTCTGTCCCATTCACTTTGAAGTTAATGATTTACAAATTGTTGTTCATTCATATCGTGTATCTGAATCTTGTAGCTTAAAACTTGAAAACTTAATAACGCTCACGGTTTTATTCGATGGAATTTTATATTTGGCCTGATTTTTTTAATATGTTCTCGCATACAATGATGTATGTACTTAGAATTTTCAAAACTCTTGGAAAGGTTTTAAATGCTCTTTTTAATATTTTTACAATTTTTTTTTAAATGTAATTTATCAAAGTTCACGTGACCTCATTCTTGTCGGGATCTTCATTTTGCTATCATATTTCATCTTGGTAATAACTACTCATTACTGGCCGGAGCTCGCGGTAATAGCCGCGTGGACTAACCGCTATTAGGGTAAGCTACGTTTGCCGCGGTCAGTTTTTGAATGGGTAAATATTTTTAGTAGTGATTTACGTTACACAAACTGATATTGCATGAGTAATTTAATACTAATCTGTACATTAACTGTAATAAATGTGGAGCTTAGAAGAATAAACATCTATTACATACAAGAGTTTAATTCAACACTTTTGACTATAAAATGAGAAAAGTTAGGTACATTTAAAATTAATTGAAAAATTAGTGACGTTGTCTTGATTAATTAATTTAGTGGGAACATTACATAAAAAGGTCGATTAAAAATTATAGACAGTGAAACGATTAAAGAAAGAAAGATCTAAAGAAATATTAAAGAAAGAAGAACGAATATCACAACTCTAGTTATCAAATTGAGTACAATGTTTTATAATATTAATTACTTCTTTATTTCTATCTTAAATGAAGAATTCATTTTATATAATTAAACAGGGTGAATTTTATAACTTTCTCTGTAAAGCGTAATTAATTTTGTTTTGTAATGTAATGTAAATTAATAGTTTTCATAATATTAAGGATTCTGTTTGCAAGATCTTTGAGCTTTGCGAAAAATATAATATAGTAAAGGTCTAATAATTGGATTTAATTAAATATTTGAACTAACAATGTTTGATCGCAATTTAATTACTAGCTCCTGCATGCCAGTGAGCTTCGCCTTCACTTCACAGTATTTACCATGGCAAAATTATACTATTTCTTATTCTAGACCATAATCTATCTCTATATCAAAATAATGATAAGATCCGTTTGTTAGTACTTTTCACGTGAGAGAGAACAGAAGTGCACCCATTCATCAAAACTATTATAACAAAATATATAAATATTAGTACAAGGTGGGTTTGAAATCAAAGTTTAAAAAGGATTAGGTTTATCATATTTTAAGTGTAGGAGAGCCATGCAAATGGGCTGGCTCGACCGGAGTTATACTACCACCTCAATCACAACACTGGAAACAACACTAACGTTCTGTTTAGGCGTGTGGGTGAAATTATCGAAAACTAAATTGTTGTCCCATCCTCAATCCCAAAACCTCGTTCCTGAAATCACAATAGGCTGGCAACGTTTGTAGTAATTTCTTTAATATTACAAGTGTCAATGGGCGGTGCTGATTGCTTACCATCAGATAATCCGACTGCACGTTTGCTGTTTTCATCGGATAGGGAGTCAAACGAGTAGCCAAATCAGGTGTTGACAACACCTATGAATTTAAAAAAAAAAACGTTGTCAAAAGTATAACTTGTTTGTACTAGTTAATATAACATAGTTTATATTCCATCAGATAATCCGACTGCACGTTTGTTGTTTTCATCGGATAGGGAGTCAAACGAGTAGCCAAATCAGGTGTTGACAACACCTATTAATTAAAAAAAAAAAAACGTTGTCAAAAGTATAACTTGTTTGTACTAGTTAATATAACATAGTTTATATTACCAACGTCTGATATTAATTAGAGGCAATGGTTTGCTGTCACAACATTAATGTAAATTAATGGAATTTACAATGTTGCGGCGAATCCGAGTTATTTAA
The DNA here is from genome assembly GCA_902829305.4 of Spodoptera exigua. NCBI lineage: Eukaryota > Metazoa > Arthropoda > Insecta > Lepidoptera > Noctuidae > Spodoptera > Spodoptera exigua. The sequence goes on from LR824605.2 coordinate 11,417,747, forward strand.
TATCGATAACAACGTTTTCGAACGAGGTCGTCCATATATTGTGTTTCGGAATTATGCGTGTAATGAGTGTATTAAATAAATGTATGGGATTAAATTACGTGTTCGTGTTTCGCTATTGACTGGGATGTTTTTGTCGTTATTATATGAATATTTGCGATGTGGCATAATGGGATTTATTGTGACTTGAAATTTATATTTGGTTCAATATTGTTAGAGTTAGCGACACGTTGGCTAACGAGCAGAAACATCATTTTATGGTAAGCAATCGGCGTCGCTTTTGGATACACGCCTAACACTAAAGAAGTTACGTCCTTAGCCGTTGCCGTTTTGTGGACTTTTGGAGATTTAAGTATTGGGGATTGGGAATGGTGTAAGGCCAAAAGGATTGGGCTTTTGGATAACCGCACTCACACGATAATAACGTAAAAAATGTATTTTTTTAACAAATTGTATGTTATAAGTAGATTATTTCTGGTCGTAATAGGTTATATGCCACCTTTTTTCATACTACACCGACAAGAGAACGGGCAATTTTTTTAATCGGTTTAGTAGAAGAATTTCTTAGCAATCGTCTTCGGAACATAACGGTTAGTAAAAAAATATGTATTTTAAGTAATCGTTTAATGTCTTCGAGTGCGGCAGTAAATCACATTTCATACCCCAACTGCACAAACGAGTTGACGATATACACGCAAATTGGCTCGTAGCAACTCACGCGTAGCACTTTACTACGTACAACATTGATGTCTACGCTGCGAGAATCAAATGCTACGTTTTCGCTACGATGCATGCGTAGCGTAGCGACTTCATTGAATCAGTCATCATTAGATTGAATTAAATTGGCGTAAATGTCACTCTCACTTTTCCCGGTGTCAATTTATTTGATGCGAAGTATTTTTATCGGTATGGAAATATTCGTATACGTGAAGTGAATATGTCGCCGATGTATCAAGTGCCTACGTATCGCGCGGGAGAAAAGCGTTCATTCATTTTTATTATGCGAATTATGAAAGATAAAACAACGACTATGTTGACGTTACTATGATAACGTTTTGGCGAAGTTAGAATAGAAAAGGGTCAATTGATCAGTGTAGTGAACTCTTGAACAACTACATGATAAATCTAGGAGAGTACAGAGATACAGTTTTATTACTTGAGCCGGTGATTACTCCGCGGCGCGCATCCGCACCGAGATAGCTACTGAAAATTACTTTATGTTTGCCCTAGAAACTGGTTTTATTTTTATAACTAGATGTCTGTAAACTTCATTTACAGGATTTCCTGAAAGTTACCTGTTTGTTGTTTATGCACATCGAAGCGACATTTATGTAATAATTTCAGATACATTCAGAATTTTATTTAGCTAAAGAATACTGAGATACTTAGATAAGGATACTTTCTGAGAGCCAAAATTTATGTTAGAAATTCTATAATTGAATGGCCTTAATTGTAGTTTATCTATTAGGCACAAAGTTTACATAAAAAACTAGTTTAGATATTATATTATCACTGTAAGTTGAAAGACTTCTATTACTGAACAAAGGCACCACCCCACTCTATAGTTTCTAATAAAACAGAACAATTCACGGTACAAATCTCTGTCCTATAAATAAACTGTATGCCCTTTAACTTAGGTTCACTTTGTACCTAAGTTTATTTTCCAACTAACATGACAGGACATGACAGGTCGAACCTCGTTTGACGGCAGTTCGTCAAAATAATTTATTCACAAACCCTAGTAAGTAATCTATTTTTGGGCGTTCGAAGAACGTATGTATAAGCATTGATTACGACCTTTTAGCTTTGGGAAATATTTACATGGCTAAGGCCTTATGTTCCTTGCTTTTTAACAGTGTAATTCGATTTTTACTGCTATAGTTGGTTTTTATGTGTAATTTTTTATATTTAAAGATTTCCTTCGTTTGAAGAGTGTTCGATTCTTTATAAAATTCTCTGGGTGTACTTATTTGAAACTTATCGATAAGTTTCTTTATTTACCTTTTTATAAAATTAGTAATTATTAAATATGTATTACGGTGACTTACGCCCGGTTTCTGAAAGGCTTGTCAACGCTAAAATTAACTAATCTCCTGTTAAATCTCTTGTCAAGTGTCAATTGGGTTGCATAAAGCATGATTAATCAACTAATTTGATCATTCTGTCAGTTGACATGGCTGTCAAATCAACTCAAGAATCGAATGATTATCGCAATTTTGGGTTTCTGAAACGCTGGTCAAGCCTTGATCATAGATTATTCGTCTGTCAAAAGCTCGGTCAACTAATCGGTGCTTGTTGGCGAATTAACTTACGAATACAACTAATTTTTCACGTGAGTCTACATTTTCACTTCAGATAAGTATATTTTTTTAAGGTATGTTAAACAGAAATATGTATTACGAAATTTTATGTGTAATTTGTAATAATACAATTTTCTTTGTAAGTGTAAATTATTTGATATCTTGATTAACTTACATTGATTCTGGTTTTAGATTACGATAATGCCTCTTTCGAATAGTAGCATGATGAGTATCAGCACATCCAGCAGCGATGAAGATTTAAGACCAGAATGAATCCGTTTGATTTCTACAATGAAGAGGAATTTAGGAATCGGTACCAACCAACGGACAAAGGCGTTTGTGCTGTTAGGTACTAGTTAACATGTTAGAGCCGAATATTTAACAGTTCACTTTCAGGAACGATTCTATCAGTGCTTTGGATAGGTGCTACTGACAATAAGCTATTACCATGCTACATGAGCATTTCAAATTACGGTTGCTGAGAGTGCACAAATCTACGGCTTGTAGAATAATAACAAAAGAATCTGCAGCGATTACTATCCTGTAAACATGAAGATTGCACAAGGATAAAAACAGAATCCTACAAAATTAGCTCTTTTCCAAATGTGATCGGGGCATTTGACTGCACACATGTAAGGATAGTCTACTAGTGAGCCACAAGCTAAGCTGTACAGGAAAGGATATTGCTCAAGTATATCTTAGGATATATTCAAGAAGATATTTGTGCTCTTTCAGTGATAAATTAAAAAAACACTTCTGTGCGCACACCTTTATTGTTGACTCATTTTATTGTTAAGTAATATTAATGGTATGTATTTTACGTGAATACAAAGAAATAACCATATTATTAACATGTTTAATTAATCTTTATAAAATATAACACTTGAAATATAAAAACTATATTATCTTACTTATATATATTATCTTACTTATACATATTTAGTTAGTATAGTAGCTTACGTATATTTAAATTAAATACTAATAATGTATATTTCTTAACCAAACGATTTATTTTATTTCGAAATATATGCTGTATATAGTTAACCGATATTCTAATAACTTTTTTTTATTTACATACTCCATCTTTATTTCATTATACTTCTTATTATTTTGTTTCTGAGTGTCTGTCTCTCATGTTTAAATTGTTTCCTTGATGTGCAACCTGTAAATAAATTTCATTAAAGTTGCAATTATTATTCATAATACATTCTTAACCTAATGTACTTAGTTAAGAAATCAGGACAGGTATTTCATATATCCTAATCTGGTAATAGTTACAATATTATGACTAGCTAGTATGGGCATTATAAAAGTATTTTAAGATCAAAAACTTACATTTTTATTGGCTACATTCTGTCTCGTAGTTCTTTTTAATTCCAATAGGCCATGATTAGCTGTTTTTGGTTTCGAGGCACTACTGTAGAATTCGTTCGTTCTGGTTTCCCGAGCTTCATTTTTATTAATAGTAGAAATAGCATTTGTGCACTGATTATCAATTATGTGCTTGTATCTGTAATAAAACATGGTGCGTATTATACATCAGTCTTGGCTGCAGCGCAGGATGTGAAGTAAAAACAAAGATATTGAATACTTTTATACAACAATAGGTTTATAAAACGCAAAAGGTAAAAAATATATGTTTATACTTATACTTACTTCTGGACTAGTTCTAAAAGAACATGCCTTTCCCTTTCGATGAAATTCTTCCCTCGTTATGCCATTATAAGCAAGTTTAGTTAGCATTTTATTGAAATTGTAACTATAAATTTGAATTTCGCAGAATTGTTTGACATCAATGACAGTCCGTAATTTTTTTTATATTAACATATTTGACAGATAAGAATGAACTATTGAACAAGAAAGAGCAGTGTGGCTATGATTATAACGAAATCGCATGTCAAATCAAAATAATCATAGATTAGTTAATTATGCCCTGATCAACGTTTCAGAAACCCAAATTGATTTGACAGTCATGTCAAATTAATCACAGTGTTAGTTGATCAATGAATTGACAAGCCTTTCAGAAACTGGGTGTTAATACAATAAGATCTTGATAGCAAAATAATATTCGCACGGGTTTGTTTTCACACCGCATCGCGTCAACGTGCATAAAATCAATGGTGTTTTTTGAGCAAATTTTCACAGTACAAATTTAACTTTAAACATATTGAATGTATTACAGAATTGCGAAAAAAAACGTTTATATTTTATTACGTTGTTCGGGCAAGCTCTAACTGTATTATTTTCTTTTTACCCATAATATACGAGTCATATAACTTGAGTTTTTGTGAATTATGTGACTTAATAATCTGCAGATGTTACTATTTATCACAAATGAGAAAATATAGAGAAATTCCTCTTTACATTGAAACTTCTTTATGTACAAAGAAAAGCCCTTTGGGTCATGGAAAATTTCCAACCCAATCAGTAATGGAAATTTCCCAAACACCCTTTATGACTACAAAGTTAAAGTAAGCCGATACAATATTGTTAGTATAAAATCACAGTCAAAGTTAAAATAATTTAATTATTTAAATATGTATTAGTACCGAGCAATTATTTTCAAAACATCAAAATAGATTTTTCCATCAGTCTGTCTGTAGATGGAGTTAAGCACGTATTTCAAAATAGATTAGGAGTAAAGAAGTTAAGCAGTAATTTCTTGGATACTCTTTTAAGAACTGAGCATATAAATAAGTAATTGAACACAAGATTCCAAGAGCTATATAAAACAAATGGCAAACATTTACCCATAAAAATAAACAGGTTAAAACAATCCGATTTAAACTACCTCTATCTGATGGCATTACTCGACTAAGCCATTAAATATATCTTTAAGACCTAGATAACGAGCAAACAACTCGGTGTCCTGCCTCTAGTGCTCTAATAAAACCTAAGATTAGATCCCGCAGCCATACTGCACTGGATATTGCATGACAGCTAACAGAAGTCTATTATCCTTCGAACGGAATATTAAAACAACTGACAAATGAAAATGACACTTACGTCCATCGAATAAGATTTAATATGAAACGGCAGGTGGTTACTTCGTTGTGGTTTGCATCGTTGCTTCTTGTAAATACATGGGCCATGTTGGCCATGTAATTGGTATGCAAACAGAAAGGTTAGCAGGCCCGTTTGCTGAATCGTGTGGTTTAATCGGATCTTTTTTTTACTTACTTTTTTTGTCGGAGCTATTAGGGCGGGCACAGAATGAATCAACTGTACATTTGTTGAAGTGAAATATTGTGTTGCATGACGCACTCCTTTATGTTACGTTGTCATTACTTCGTTAGTACTATTGTGTGGTGCGAATTTATTTAGTAGCGTAATAAATATATTTATTACATCGTCTTTTTGTGGAAATTTTCTTCCAGAGTTATGTATTTGTTTACAGACACTCGTAGTCCTAAATTTAGTACCATTAACTCTCATACTATTTTTGTTCACAATGACGTAAACAACTTTATGGTGCTTCTTTCAAAATAAAATGTCTCATTATAAACGAAATATAAAACACAAATATTTTGTGTTCCTACAAACCAGTACCGTCCTTATCGTTAGTACCGTTTCTAAGAAAAGTTCGTTATTCCACACAATTTATTCCATTGTCGTAGGTTATTCAGTAACTTGAACAAATCGAGCTCATACAAACACATTGTCGTGTAAAGATGTAAAGAGCACAAAGGAATGTTTAAAAAATAGACTTTGCTACGCGGCTACGAATTTCGTAGCTTCTCGTAGCATTCTAACTGTCGTAGACATTTGCATGTAGCGTAGCGCTGGAATACTAGTGACTAGAGTCTATTGCTATTTGCTATACAGATGCAGTTTTATCTTTTGTATGCAGTAGATTTCAAAAATCTTTTTATGTGGTCCAATTGAAATGGCAATTATCGAATTCTTAAATGAAGAAAGAAATATAATTTTTAACGTAGATACTATGACTCTTCTGGCGTTGCATGTGTCCATGGGCGGTGCAGATCACTTACTACCAGGTGATCGTCTGGTCGATTGCCTTCGATTCTATAAAAAAAACACTTTGACTATTTATTGCCACACTCAGATTAGAAATCTGATTTATTCCAAAATCAGATCTGTCAAAAAATAATCAATTCGTTATCACTACACATACGACCTCGTGACGATAGCGCAACATAAAATTCTAAAATTGAAACGTCCATAGATAACCTAAATCGAATTTTAATTCTGACACATGACTGTACATATTTCTTTCTACTTCCCCGGTTTTTGGCATACAATTGGCTGCTGCGTGGCTAGTACAGTTGTGGGATGAGTCCAGTCACCCTGCGGTATTTGGGGGCTTGCAACTGCAGTACAGTGACCTCATGCGTACGCGAGAGGGGCGCAGGGGTGCCTCGGAAGTAGGTCAGGGCCCCGCCCCCTCGAACCCCTACCCCGCACTTGATCGACCGCCAAAAATTTTAACGCTCACACAAACGAATCACGGGATGGACGACAATGATAGACCGACAAATCATAATTTGATTTGATAAGAGGAGCGTATATCCGACAGTTTGGTTTTCTTAATGTTATATTATATGATAGGCTCGTATGACTTTGTTTTATACTAAAATCATCAAGTTATATATTTGATAATGTTACGAATATTTCTCACATTAATAGGTTTTCTCAAAATGTTGTTGCTAACAATTTTACATAAAACCATTGTTATCTAAATAAAACTCTTTTTTAGAAGCAGATAACAGCCAGACTAAGTGCCATTTTTATATCATCGACCAAAACGTTGACTTACCTTGTTTAAATAGTTTTATCAGTGATGATGTGATATGATGTTTATCATTGATATTTTTTATTCTATTTTTATCATTTAAATAAGAAATCCAATAAATAATTGCATGCTGCAGCTGACTTCACCCTGAGTTTTCATTCATCATTCATGAAGTTATATGACGTGACGTCAATCGCTGTTTTCATTCACTTTCATGTTTATTTATTAATATTTAGTCTATGAATTGGACAGTTAAATGAAAAGTGAATTACATTTTATAAAACAAGAGAAAACTATTATATATCTATAAATAAGCAAACATTTTAACTATTCAGCAAATGTAACGGTATAGTTCAATCATATTTCATCGGTATTTGAATGGTTTCAACCGCGTTATAGTGATACATTTAAACATCAAACCATTTTAAAATACGTTACTACATTGTAGGGAATACATTTCAAAAAGAAAACCTCTGCAGTCCATATATTTTTAAAATGGTTCTTTCTTATCGATATCTTCGCACCACATTCACATTCCACATTCAAGGAATGTGACAATATTACGCTCCTCGGAAGAACGAAGGAAATAAGAATAGCGGCCATATTTGTTTGCAGTGTAATAATATTTGAATGAAAAGGGTTCGATACAATACATTATACTCGTTCTTTGACGTTACCTTTGAATTTTAAATGAAAGTTTCTTCGGTTAGGCTGCGGTTAGGTTATTGTTTTTAGTTTAGAAATGTTTTTGAAAGTATTTTAATCATTTATTGTGACTTTGTTGTCAGTGTAGTCTTTGAACACTCTATGTAGTATGATATCTATAATAGATCAACAACGCAATAATAAAACTACCTTGCCAATACATAAAACTACCTTGTCACAAATATGGTTATGCCATTCCCTTACAGATGGTGTTAGTAAAATTGAACCTACATATTGTTTTAAATAAGGACTATTGAAAGGTTAAAATAATATTCAAACTGACACGTGTAGGGAGAGAATGTACCGTTTACTAAGGCCATACTCTCATATAGAATATATTAGGCATTTTATACATTTGTGTATGTAAAATAATTTAACATTTTCCTTTCACGTGCTAATATCCTCGTTGTTTAACGTCGGAGCACGTATTTAATATCATATTAAGACGTTCAAAGGGCCTTTTCGAGTTAGAAAATCGAACTCATAAGATATGCTAATTAGTTTCTTATCTCATCAACAATAGGACGTGCCTTATATGTAAGCGTTGTGCCTTTGTTCCGGGGTCTAGGAAATAGCGGAAGAGCTGGCTTGAGTCCGGGGTATAGTGTTTGTTGTGATGTAGAAACTTGCTCCGTTTTCTGTCTGTTGTGTTTAAATTTTAAGGATTGAGAATCGGAATGTAATGTAGTTTTTGTTATTTATTTTTACATCTATGTACTATCAGTGTCATAAGTGCATGGATGATTCCAAATCAAAATCGTTTGTACGGCGTTTCATCGCCTTAATTATATACCATGGATGACATAGATGGCGCTAGTATACTAGTGGTATTGAAAAATATACATTTATAGTTTTTATCAGATACAAAGTTATTAACTTAATAATTGTTTATACAAATTATTGCTACGATATTCCAAACCTTTTTAAAGCAAAGCACGCAATAACCAGGATTCGAACTCGGTAGCATAAAATTAACCGATGCCACTAGCCATTAGGCCATTGCGTAACCTTGAAATGTATTGAAATTATCCTACTGTTTATTATATTGAAGTTGTTTAGCAACTTTAACCCGAATATAAATCTCAAAACAGTTGAGGGTAATTTAATATTAACTAGTTAAAAATTAAACCTTTTTGTTCAATCATAACATTCTTTACTATCTTTGAGTGAGTTCAGTCACGATTTGTTTAACAAGTTTTTAATATTTATTTTATTATGAGTTTGCGTTCAAATATTGATATGGCTACGAGGGCCCAAATAATAGCATTGCATAATCAAAGCTTAAATCATACTGGAATTTCTAGAGAAACTAGCTTAAACGTAAGTATTCTTCTAAAATGACCGTTTGTTATTTATTTTATTATCCATGGTTATCGATACATGAAAATAATAAATAATACACGTCCCTTACAGGTAAAGACTGCCACTTTATGGATATCTAAAGCTGTTTCAAGAAGAGGGTTCATTGGAGCACCGTAGTGGATCTGGCAGAAGACGTGATATTGACTCAGACCAGCTTCAACTTATGGGGCAAGGTTATGAGGGAAATTACTGGAGAATTGTCATCTTCAGTGATGCAAACAGTGAAAACTACAGAGATGTGCTGAAAGACGTCATGAAGATGTGCTAGTGATAACGTTCGTGCAGGACAATAAAATTATCCTATGTGTAATGTTCCATAATTGTGCAAGTGTTTAGTCAGCAATCAGACATACGGATTATTCCTTGCCCAGCGAGATAGGAGAAATGAGATCGATAAAAATGGCGGCTACACTAGTTCTTAAAAGAAAAGATATTGTTGGCTATAGGATTAAGCAATTACAAGACCGGGGTAGCTATAATTTATTTAATGGATAAATGTTCAAACTTAATGTTAGTAGGATAAATTTATTGACTACTTTATAACCAGCAACTGTTATACAGTAATGATTTTAATGTTTTACTAAATATGAGAAATAAAAATAAAAGCAATATTAATATCTACAGATGCTATTGATTGCAAAATAATAAATTATTTATTTATTAATTATCTACTATTAACAATTCGTCCCATATCTAGTGAATGCTATATCCCGGTATTAGAAATGTTATTGATTTAAGGTCTAGCTTCAATTTCTTCCTTGTTCTGGAACGAATACTTAAGCTATGAGCCTATGTCATAACATGATGCACAAAATGAATCACTTTAGTCAATACTTTAATTAAATTTTATGGGGAGGTAAAATAGTTGCAGAAGTAAGGTTGCATATCATATAGAATCGTATTATAACATTGTGTTTAAAACTAACTAATAAATTACTAGCACAACACAATTTTGATTTAAAATACTTATTAATCTTATAAAAAGTGTAATAAATAATGTGTCAGTTAGCTGAAAAGTCATTAGGTTAGGGTATACACTATATAAGAAAGAAATAAATATTATGTTTTAAGAAATAAATGTCTGAAATTATAATGTTACTAAAATAGTTTTATTTGTTATCCTTTATGAGAATTAAACTTAGTATTAGTCTTAATCTGTAAGAAAAATATGTTACTTTTACATTAATAGTTAGCACATATTATAAAAGTTATTTATATACATTTATTAATATAATTTTATTCTAAAATAATATATATATTTATTTTTGTTATCTTTTATAAATATTAAACGTCAAATTTTTTATTTATATATTATTATTATTGATCTTATATAAAAAAATATATAAAAAAACCTGATTTTAAAAATGATAACCCGGAATTGAACCGGTGCCCTTTGACTTCATTATTCTATCATTCTTATTTATCCGAGCTACCGATCTCATTTTTTATGATATTGAAAATGCGGGTTAGTTTATAACTTTTATTATGGTCTATCATTAATTATTGACGCCATATTTTAATTGGTTTGCTTGACTTGACGTAGATGGCGCTATTTAAGTCCTCGAAAATGAGAAAATTAACATAATTCATGTGTATTTGAATATAAATATATTATTGTTTCTTAATTATTATTTTAACCATTAAAAACCTTATTGTGTGCCTCTGCAGTGTAAAGTATTCAAGCTTTGAAGGGTTATTTTCATTTAAAAGCAGCGCCATCTAGTTATCAATGGTAGCGTTATGCAAAACCTGTCAGTCAATAGTCGACCTTAAGCTCTCCATGCATTTTTGTCACCCTTAGTACATATATGTGAATTATTTATATGTAGTACATTGTACTGTACGGATACAATGGTTTTCAGCTAACTTTTTGTCGTTTTTGGTTGAACGACAACAGATCGACGAAAAATTCTTAGTCTTTAGTGAAAGTTTATATATTTATAGACAATATGAATTCTGTTTCGTATCAAATATCCTTGATTATTAAGATATGGTTTTATAGAGAATGTTTCAGAGATATTCTGCGATAATGAGATTGCAAAGTTGCGTGTATTTTGACCTGGGCTTTGCAATAGATAGCGATAGATAGATAGCGTTTTGTGGTGGCTCGGAGGTTAAGGAGCCCGCTTCTCATGCATGAGGGTGTGGGTTCGAAACCTGGCAAGTACCAATGTGACTTTTCCGAGTTATATGTACTTTCTATGATTATTTAGACACCACTGACATACGTTGAAGGTAAACATCGTGAGGAAACCTGGACTTATAATTTCTAATTAGTTATAAGTTTGAAATAGCCAACCCGCATTGAGCAAGCGTGGTAATTAATGCTCAAACCTTCTGCATGCTGATTTGCAATGGATGAACAATTGTTTCACATAAGTACAAACAGCTGACCTTAAAAGCTTTTATACCAAAAGACGAAGTACAATGATCGATAAAAATAAAATGAAACTGCGACTTACCGAGCAAGAAATAGGTTCGATTTTCGGAACAAAATTGCTATTGATAATATTTTTATATACTTAGCGTTGGGTAATGTGTTATAAAATAACTAATAATGTCACTAGCAGACCTTACCTAAGAAAGTTATGGTTAAGAAAGTTTCGAAAGGGAAGAAAAGGCGAGAAAAGAAGCTGTTACTTTTAAACTTTCTTAAATATTACAATTCAGTACGTTTGTGCTCAGTGTTAGAATAACTTTACCAAAATTAACCTGGCTCTCCCACACTTAAAGTTTACTTTAAGTGTGGGAGAGCCATGATTCATCCCGAATGAGCTCGCTCAACTGGAGTGATACGGTGGTCTCACTGAATGGCGTGCTATAACGCCTACGTTGTATTTCATATCTTACTAGCGGCCCGCCCCCGCTTCGCACGGGTCCAACTATCTCGCTATCTAAGGGTCACTTTTTTCTAATCTTCCCCTCTACTTTGCTTATATTTTCTTTGATAAGAACCTTCGAAAGAATTAGCAAAATTGGTCGTGGCGTTGTTGAGTTATGCGCTTACCAACACATTTTGGGATCCATTTTTATATAATGTATAAAGATTTACAAATTATTAAGCCAAAAGCTCAAATCTCTAACAATTTGTAAAAGTAGGCACCTTACTTATAACTCCTTTCCTGTTGCGGGAGTCCATGGGCGGAGCTGATTGATTACCATCAGTGGTGATCATCTGGTCGGTGATCGTCTACAAGTTTGCCTATACTAACAATCATGTTAACCAACTAGATTATTATTTTCTCCGTGTCGAGTTTAGGTAGTACCGATTGTCTTCACAGTATTCTTGATAATTTTTCACCGTTTTGCCTTTATATCGCTTTTCTAGGGTTCATGTGCGTATGTAAATGATATTTCTTTATTCCACTGTAACTTCCAAACGCCTGGGCAGAATTAAACATATAGTATATCGGTGGAATCCTTAAATTGTCCCGTGTGTCATAGGCTAGGTTATATCCTAAAATAGCCTCATAGGGCTTAAATAACAAATAGAAATTTGATTTTGGAAGGAGTCAGTTGATACGTTGATCATGATATTAATGTTATATTAATATCTATTGTTACAGGAGAACGGGCGCGCGGCGCCGGACCTGACGGCCTCGCCGGGCCGAGCACCGCCCGGGCCGCCTCAGCCGCCGCGCGCCAACCATGCGCCGCCCTGCGTGCTGCAGCCAGACTTCCGAAAGGTATCATTGTGAATTTTAGGGTTCTACTCTATAGATAACATAATGTTATATATAGAGAATATAATGTTATATTTAAAAAGTTAACCAAAAAATGTTTAGACTTTCACATCACATCATTATTTTTGTTTCTCTGCAAGAGTAAGGTTACTCAATTCCTCCCCTCCTCAATCCTCAAATCCCTAAACGTCTGGTAAAGAATATGCAATTACTCCAGTGTTGCATGAATCACTTACCGTCTGGTGATAGGTTTGCTCGTTTGCCACTTTTATCCGAAAAATAGTGTCGATTTCGAAATATGATGTTCAAAATATGTTTAAAAATGGAACAGATGCAGAATGAAAATCAACAATGGAACCAATAATATCGTTTTAAAATGTTGGAAAAAAAATAACACATTGAATAGAATTTTTAAATTAAATTTTCTTTTTTACTCAAAACTAATGGCATATTTAAGTAATTTACCAAAGAATGTAGGTATCTTTCTTTATTTATCTGTGACCGAATACAACTTGACAATTATGTATTGGCGCCTTAATTAATATTCTTTTTTTGACATATTAGGTATATTCTTTGTCTTTGGATATTTATAAAAAAAATGTTGTGTAGTTTTCTATAATTTTTAACCATTTATTTTCTATAACACAGGTATCAGGAGTGAGCAATGAAATATTCAGGCAGATTGAAATGGTGGAGAATGACCACGATTCGACCACGGCCGCGGCGCTCGAGGTTAGTACCGCATTATTTAATGCATTTTCTTAGGATTGAGATTCTTTGCTTCTAGAGCATATTTGAAAGCGAAATGTTTTGATGTTAATATTAATTGGATTTAAATAAAGACTATGTGATGACGTCATAGTAATAAGTTTCAAATTGAGCCTATCTGCCTTGGTTGGTGCGGTGGCTGGGCAACTGGTTGCCGTGTGTCGCGGGTTCGACTCCCACATGGAACAACTCTTTGTGTGATCCACCAAATGTTGTTTCGGGTCTGGGTGTCATGTGTCTGTGAAATTGTATACATATTTGTAACCATACCCACGACACAGGAGAAAATCCGAGGGTAGGCTGTTTTTTTTTAAAAAAAAAGATTGTTGATTAGTTTTCCTACTTCCGTGTAAGATGAGCCATTTGCTCAGTAGTGAGTGCTTATTATAGGCTGGTTTTAAAATTGTTTTTTTTTTTTTTACAATATTTAGAATATTTTGTAGAATTCAGAGTTTTCACTCGCACACAACTATAAAATAAACAGTATGTACAAATATTTGCTCATACATTACTGACACATGTGTATGTATACCTATGTGATATATTAAATTTTCAGGCGGTGGAGCGCCGCGGCGAGATGATCGTACGGATTCTTGAAATCAGACAAGTGGGCCGTAACAATATTGAAGCCGCCAAGAAGTTCTTCTCATTACAGGTACTGTGTAATAATAATTATAATTATGTGTTAATATCTCTTTCTAGACAACCTTCAAGATTTAAAAAGTATTCAACATCAATTTCCGCCATCCCCATTTCACCTTCGGACATCCCGGCGTACGGCAAATATCCACCCTTACGTTGTTGAGACACCTGCGGCCCGGACTAAGCGCTTTGCCTCGTCATTTATACCGCGTACATCGAGGGATTGGAACAGTTTGCCGGCTGCAGTCTTTCCGTCCAAATATAATTTGGGTGTCTTCAAGGCTAGAGTGAATAGGCTCTTAATAAACTAGTGCGCCTTACCATCAACGATTGCATCACTGCTTACCATCATGTAGGATCGCAGTCAAGCACTAGTTTATAGCAATTAAAAAAATAATAATTATATATCTCGGAAAAAGAAATAATCTTCTTGGCTTAAACATTTGAATAGAGTCGGTTGAAGTAGAGCTGTAATTACTGCTAGCCTAACTTGTATTACTCCGTACTTGAGAACGGTTAATAGTTTTCACTTTACAACAATCTATGTTCGTAACAATACCTTTACCTCAAGCCGGAGCAACTTTGCATAAACCACAACGTCTTCCATAACATACAATAGCGAAGTTAACATAAATAAATTGAAAACAAATCGTAAGCCGCAATGAATACTGGTCATAGCACGAACTTCTATGAAAATGAACTAGAATATCGTGATTGGAAAATATAAAAGAAGACAACAATAAAATACCTACTCCAATCATGTCACTGTTCTTTATAAAGAAATGGCGTCATGAATATTTAAAATAGTTTAGAACTGTGATTGGAAGTGGAGGTGACGTTGAGACTTTAAGACTAGTTTTTTAAAAAACACCAGTGTTCTCAGGTAATTTTCCCGCTCCATTGACCCGAATAGTCTGCTCGTAACCTAGTACGGGACCCACTGTGAAAGAACGCTACTCTAGTGAACCCTTTTGTTCGAGCCAGGCTGGCCTAGATCGTAGGGAATGTGAACGCAATTTAGACCAGCATTGTTGGGATGTGCAGTACGGCTCATACCACAGCTATGTAATATTGTCCGCTATAGATTCTGTGGTTTATTCCATTTGCGGTTTCCTTGAATTGCGCCGGTTTTGCTTTGTGCAATACAATACTATTGTCGTTAGGTGTCAGATTGGTTTCGAATTGAAAACTGCACGCATCTGTTGCCCGATTTCGATAAACCTAATGAAAATGTGTTTGTGTTCTATTTTTCATTCTACTTTACAATGTGGGGTTACAATTTACATTAACATTTATCATTAGGCCTTCCTGCTCCTCTTTGCTTATGATTTAATAATTAATGTTTTTGTTCTTTCTCAGGACTCTCGACACGTAGTTCAACTAGTCGAAATTGTAAAACGTCCTGGCCAGACATTGGGACTATATATCAGAGAAGGAGATGGTGGAGCGAGGACGGACGGAGTGTTCATATCTCGAATAGCTCTGGAATCTGCCGTCTATAACAGCGGTTGCCTAAAAGTTGGCGATGAGATCCTTGCGGTGAATCTGGTGGATGTGCGGAGAATGTCACTGGATGATGTCGTTATTATAATGTCGATACCAAGGAGGCTGCTGTTATGTACGAGACAGAGGAAAGGTTTGTATGAAGATAGTAATTTTAAAATAGATTTGGGATGAAGTAGACCAATGGTAATGGTAATTGTGAGGAAAGCCGACTCAGGTCAGGTCGTCTGGTCGACTTTATGTCACGAGCGACATAATTGGGATAATTTGAGAAGTTTCAAATCCCAAATTATTAAGAGCAATATATACCAAATTAAGTAAAAATTACTTCACCAAATTCAATTTAGTTTTGTTGTTATTAGGTAAATCAGGACCAGGCTCTCCATCGATGCCGAGGTCAGAGCACAAGCCACCGCCAGTTGTTGTGCTCAAGAGGGACTGTCGAGATGACGACGAGAGAGACCGGGACAGGGTTGATGGGCTTTACTCGCAGTAAGTATACGTACTTCTGAAGTACAGAAGAAAGAAGTTCAGCATGCCAAAGATAGAGAAATTCACTTAATCGATAGTCATTTAAAGAAAGATAACTTATTTTTGTCTACACAGAAAATAGATTAAATTATAATAACTTGAGAGTTGTCAAGGGACACCCTGTTACAATAGCTTAAAGTGTCTTTACAAATTTCTTGTTCTTTAGGTCTAGCCATCTTTCTAAATGTGCTATAAATAGATAAAGTATTAATATGATTTGATTCATAACTTTAATTTTTGTTGTTAATGTTACCAGACATGGGACTCTACGATCTACCGGTCCCAGTGGAGGAGTTCGGCCAGTTGGCGATGGAAGGGAAGAAAGAAGTCGGATACAACTCGGTGCTCTGTCACCGGATTCAACGGCATTGGATTTATATTACAATCCACGACCGTCATCTGATCATTCTACGTGGAGGTAAGATCAATACTTTCATTGTTAAGGACTGATGAAGAACAAAGTTAATATTCTCGTTTTGTCTTCAGCTACAGGCCTCCACCACCGGTAATCACGGAGCAACCAAAGTCTCAAGCGACTCATTTCGTACCGTACGAAAGATCTTATCCAAACACTTTGGACAGCTTGGCCGAGAAGGTTCATTCTTTCTATCCTGCTGACAGCGGAAGGTATGATAGGTACTAAAAGTTTTATTGTACATTACTAATATTAAGTATTTTTCTTAAAAAAAAAAAACACTTTTTATTTGCTATCTTCTCATTTCAGTACGCGGTTTGGTGGTCGAGTTCCAAGATCGGGATCGGAACAGCAGTTGCCTAGAGCAGAAACTCATTCCGATTTCGGTAGACACTCTTTGCTCAGATCTAGCTTAAAGGCCTCTGCTGCGACAGGAGGTAAGAAAACTGATGTTAACTGTTGAAGATATGTTTTATGCCTGTACGAAATCATATTTATCTATAAAAACTTCTTTCAGCGTCAAGCTTAAGATATAATCAACGATACGGTGGTGTAGGAATGACAGGATCTGGCCTGACAGGCACTGGATTAACAGATTCAGCATTGACTGGAACCAGTTTGGGCCCCGGGCTTCCTTCTGGCCTTTCCACAACAGGACTCAGTGGCCTCACTGGTTCAAGCCTAGTTGGCTCAGGCTTGACAAGCTCTGGGCTAGGGTCAGGATTAGGAGGAACGGGACTTGGCTCCACTTTGAGTGGAGCATATGGTACCACTGGACTTGGTCTGCCATCATATAGTAGTAAATTCGGAACAGCTAGGAGGAATCGTAGTCTGGACTACTCTTCAGACACTGAGGCTACGGCTCCTACTAGAACTCCTTATTACTCAGGCCTTAGTGGTTACAGGAGTAGCACTTTGGGAAGGGACATTGGATCGAAGTTTAATTCCTTACCAAGAGACGTAAGAGGAACTGGTCAAAGGTAAGCATTGGTTCCATTAATATTATTTGATGTGAAAAATAAGTTAAAGCTGTTATTTTTTGTTCTTTCATATAGGTTGGGATTAAGTAGACGTGCAGGAAGTGTTCTACAAGATGAGCCGGAGCCTTTGTCTTCTCGTTTAGATCTTCGTTCTTCCAGGGGTGAGTAAATATATTAACAAAGAGGAATATTTCATAAGACCTTATTTTTAAGGCAAAATTTCATGTACAGGTCGTTTACCGTCTTCTCCTTCAGTATTTACTTCAGACGAGTATAGAGCGTGGCTGTCACGAGCGCCCTCTACAAGTGCACTCTACGAGACACTGCGTCCAAGACTTCCTACGCATTACTCAGCTGAAAATATACATGATGCGCTCAAAAACGTAAGAATTTTCTCAGTATTCGGTAAGCACTCTCTTATTGATATTTTTCTCTTTTATTAATACATTTTCTTTTCAGATGGAAAGTGGCAGTAGGTTCGGGTCATCACTAGGTCTTGCAGGTCGTAGAGTGGAAAGACCGCGGCACTTACCTGCCCGCTCAGTGTCATCACAGCAGTTGGGTGCAACGCAGCAGCTTGGAGGAGGAGCTGGAGGTTCTCCTTCAGCTCGTCGGGTCCGGCAGCTGCTTGAGCTAGGATCTCGTTTCAATTGCCCCAACCCGAGCCCAGTTCCAACTCCTGGCTCCCGACATCAGAGGCATCTTGATATTAATCCTAGCGGTAAATATTATGTAAAATATATTGGTATATAGATACGGGAACTCTAAATTTACATATGTGTTCAACATTTTTACAGAGTTCCTAAAGTATAAAGTTGAAAAACCAGCGACTGGCGGTCTTTCGGCTTCGATGACTGGTTTGTCTCGGTTGTCTGGTGGCATCTCGGGCATGCTATGGGTGCATCTCTTAGCTGGACGTGGTCTTCGGCCATCACCGTCAGGAGCATCGCCAGGATCGCCACCATCAGGTCCACTAGCACCTGCACAACCCCCAGTTGCACCAAGAGACTTGTATTGCGTACTAGAATGTGACCGTGTACACAAAGCTCGTACTGTGGTGAGTGTCTTGAATTAATAAATTCTTATAACGCCTGCAACACGGGACTACAATTCCATTTTGTTCGTTGTAGGTTCGCACGGGCGAATTACAATTCGACTGGGATGAATCTTTCGAACTGGATCTAGTTGACAATAGGCAATTGGATGTCCTGGTCTACTCGTGGGACCCCCAACACCGGCACAAGCTCTGCTACCGAGGCGCTGTTACTTTGCCTGACTTGTTGTCGCGCGCACCAGCTCATCAGTTGGCTATTAAGGTAATTATCATTACATGACATCATGTTTAATAGATATTGACTTATTCATATACTATATATCATATAAGTATAATCATTAGAAAATGCTCAATGTAACTAAGCCATCAGGTTGAAGCTTTCATACAATTGTATTTCCAGATGGAACCTCGTGGTACTTTATACGTTCGTGTGAGACACACGGAACCACACGATCTCTTCCGAAGAAGACCAGCGCCCCCTCGAAGCTCTGCGCTGTTCGGGGCTGAGCTGGACACAGTAGTCGCACGGGAACCACGTCCACCACACGCACCCCCTGTGCCACTGATAGTGAGGCGGTGTGTTGAAGAAATTGAGAGGCGTGGCTTGGATATCATTGGTGAGTAAGACATTTTATTACTTTAAGACTAGTTACAAAAAGTTGTTTTGACCAATGGATGGTACTCGCATTGGTCATACAACTTTTCATACAGTTTTACGAATAAGACTATTTTCTTTGATTAAGTCCAGTAACTTTTAACAGTTTTTGATGGTTATTTTGCAGTTGTTTGATAAACCCACGATTATGATTCATTATTTCAATCGTGTCTCTTGTTTTTAACTATGAAATCGTTTTTTATCCAGGACTTTATCGTTTATGTGGATCGGCAAGTAAAAAGCGTATTCTACGGGAAGCGTTTGAGCGAAATGCTCGGGGCGTGGAACTGGCGCCTGACTCGGTGCCAGACATCAACGTCATTACTGGTCTGCTGAAGGACTACCTCCGGGAGCTGCCACAACCGTTGTTCAGCCGCTGCATGTATCAGATGACCCTTGATGCTCTAGGTTAGTATCTATATGAAAAGACCAGTCTACACGATTAAAGCGATTATTTGTCGAGTTGTTACAAGTTCATTGCCAGAGAAAGACATATAGGGTTTAATATTCTGTTGGGCTTAGTAGGGAAGTACGCTCACTTGCTCAGTTTCTGGGTTTCATAATACGGTAGCTTCCAACTAATCTACTATTCAATAATTTTATACAAATGTCAAAAAGGATACTTCGAAACGAAATTGGTATGAAACTCCAAATCCTGGCTTCATAGTATTTTTGCATCATATAGTTTACTTATTCCTTAAAAATCAGCTAAAAAATATAGAATATTCGACGAATAAAAATGTATTTATTTTTCAATATTTTATTGTAGACGTCGAAACGTCGAATGAATTTATTTTTGACCTAGGAAACTACCCACTGTTATTGTTGATAATATTATTCACGATTTTATCATCAGAATCTATGAGACTAATCACCTATTTATTTTTAGGCATATGTCTCCCAGATGACAGGGAAGGCAACGCTCGACTGATGGCTTCAGTAGTCGAGTTACTACCGCGAGCCTCAAGAGCGACCTTGGTCTTCTTACTCGACCACTTGGCTCTGGTGGTAGCAGCTCAGGATCGTAACAAGATGTCTCCACAGCATCTTGCAGTGGCTCTAGCACCACCTCTAATGCTCCATTCTCAACCACCGACAGAACTTGACTATCAAAGGTCCATCAACGTTCTGCAGTGTCTTCTCCAGATCTGGCCTGCTCCTAAACGTTCAGGTAATGTCATCTCCCGATTTAATTTTCACATTACATTGATTCGTAAAAAACAACATTCTGAATATTGTTGCTTTAATTTTGACTGTTTGATTACTGAAAGTGTTTTTTTCATATTAAAAGAGATTATTTTTGTACCTATGTCAAAAAAAAATACTTTAATAACCTTTGCCATAATCTTGATCCATCAGACAAACTTTGTGTATAGTTAAGTTGGACATTACGTTCGCTATACAACTTGAATTGTACCTTTTTGATCAATAAAAAACGAGGGTAACCTAATTCATAATGTTGTTTTTTACATCATTACCAACGCTGACTGTCAGCATAAACGCACGCACCCACTAGAATACTCCAAGCCAACCCCCATAACACAACTAGACAACATTCACTTCGCACGTTGCTATCTTCAATTTATTGCTCCAATCATTCCACCTTTAGGACTGTTCAACACCAATCAGTTAAATAATTAAATGAAAATATAATTGCTAAAAGGATAATGATAATGAGGCATATCTTACGTAAAATTATTAAAAGTAAATAAGTTAAGTTGTTACGTTCTAAAATAAAGATTTTAACCGAAGTCCCCAAAGGCTTAACCACAGTCCTTTATGAGGGGGATCTTTGAAGTCTATGCTTGACCAAAATTATATTTTAAAGTTTATCGCGTACATTAGCACCCTTTAGTTGTCCAATTCCTTCTTCTGCATGCACTAGCTATTCTATTACTATACTTATACACTAGACAAGAACACTGAATGTCTAAAGGCTAAGCGGTACCTTAACGCATGTATGTTTGTAGACAGTTCGGCGCGGCGAGTCAGTAACCGGGCCGCGTGGAAACAGAGTCAGTGCGTCGCCAGCGGCCTCACTCACGCTCCCCCAAGGTATAATATACCTTAACACGACTACAATAAGCAATATTATACCTTAAAACACGAGGAGAACACTTGACTATAAACAAAACAAGTTTACTCAATATAAATCAATACTTCAATAGTACCTAGTACCTACCCAATTTTGTCGATTTCAATTTACTTTTCATTTCACTTTTTCAATCATTTTCCTGTTGAGTATCTTATCATCTCCTCCTTGACATGACATTGAGAGTCTACAGTTATGTATAAGCCGCGTGGTAGGATGTTTGTACGTTGTGTTTGTCGGCAGGCCGAGCTCCGCCCTCAGTCAGTCCATATCGGCCTCCAGTGGCAGCATCAGCAGCATCTCCGCCGCCAGCTCTCTCGGGTCGGCCCGCGCCAGACCGCTCGCCGCCCGCACATGTAAGTCCTTTAATGTAATAAAATTTGATATGATAGGATGTAAATTTGTAATTATGAAAATGTTTAATTAATTAAGTGTAAAATGCAATTATTTATTCTTCAGCAAAGGCCAATCGTTATTTTTATATATTTTGCAGGTTCTCTCATCAGTCAGGGCAGGCCAATATCGTCCGCAGTCGCCGCTCAGAGGCCCTCTGCCCGCTCCACCTCGGTCCCGTCAGGTGACAGTATCCTCTCCAGGTTCACCCAGTAGCAGCTCCGGCAGTCACAGCCCTGCGGATACTATTAAACATGGAGGATCTGTGTCCTCCATACTGAGGCAACCGGAGCGCGCTGCATCACCGCGGTCTTCGCCGCGATCTTCTCCGCGCGCGTCTCCCAGAGCCTCGCCGCGCGACTCCCCGCGGACTAGCACGCCGCGGGACGTCAGGGAGCATGGCCCGCGGGACTCGCCGCGGGACCACACCCCGCGCGACAACTCTCGTGAGCACACGCCCCGCGACACGTCGCGCGAGCACACCCCGCGGGACGGGCCGCGCGAGCCAGGATCCCGCGAGTCTCCGCGTTCCGTGATCCCGGGCACGTCAGCGGGCCTGGCCGTGACGCTGAACTCCCCGGGGCGCGTGGCAGGCGGCGGCCTGAGCCCGCGGTACAGCTCCACCAACCCGTTCCTGCAGCAGTACGACGCGGAGGAGGAGGCCGAGGCCTGGCGCGCCGCCGACATATTCTCCTCGTCCTCCACGCACGCATAGTGCTCGTAGCGAATTGAGATTTTCTAGTCAATTTTTTTAATCGAATCGAAAGAGTGCTACGATTCCGCTGTATATTATGTTGTTTATTCGACGAGCGTGGTGCGCGTTCGTGTAATGTTTGTTATATATAGAGCGAGTTACGATGTATATTACTGTGAGAATGTATACCTGCTGAGGCGCGAGGTGACTCGCCTCGCCGGCCGCCGGCGTCCCGCCCCGTAGCCACTATAGTGTTTATCGTATTGTATTGTACATTGTATATAATAAACGTATATGTAGGTACGCTCCAATTTTGTACCAGTCGGGCGGGACCGCGGCGGGCGGCCCGCGGCGCTACACACATCATCCCACATATCAGAGACTTGTGTACGGAATCGAAACCATCAAGTGAATGTCCAGACTAGAATCATCAAACAAATCAGCTTCCAATATAAGACTTATGAGAACCAAACTAAACGATTTACCTTAAAATAAATAATACACTATAATGTTAGTATCGACGACGGACACAAGTCAGTAGCTCGAGTAGGGAGAGTGTATCATAGATCAGACGTACGGACTGTCTTGAGACTGAGACCATATCAGAGTAGCTCGTAGACTCGAAGGCTATCCGTCGTAGAACGAGCGATTTCGTGGCATATTGGAAAACGTCTAGAAACGCAAAGCTATTATGAATGTTAAAGTACTATTCAAATAATCCCTGTTCTTTAATAAAGTAATAAATATATAACATATTATTATATTAATTAAATATAGTATTAGAACGCATTTTTACGAGTCGCTAATTCTATGAAGGAGAGGAATTTAATCCGTTTGGATCGGTCGCATTCTCAAGATCAGGGGCGCTGTGTTCGAAATTCGGCTGAATGTTCAAATGGATTCACTATACAACTGTACCGTATTCAAAATTGTACTTAAGCATTCGAAATTCGAAAACATAACCTCAGTTCTTATCTAGCGTCTGCTAGACATATAAGAGTGGGAGAAATCGACCAATGACAGCACTGATCCTACTTTCACTGCCATGATTGGTCCATTTATACTAGAAAGCATATTAATTATACACTTGTTTATATGTCTGTCGGAGGCTACACGGTTACTTATTACTTTTGAGCGACACTTCAAGACGAAATTTTGTTATTAAATATTAACTGTTTATAAAAATAGCATTGCACAAATAACACGACTGATATGGGACACAAAATGTTTTTGATACTTTTTACTTTTTGTACCTGTTCCTCGTTTGTAATAATGACTAGGGCTTCGTTGGAGAACCTCGCCTTGCTGTACCTCTATAAATTTATATAATATCAGTATTGGTGCACGAGTTCCCTTAATTCTCATTCATTCAGTTCATTCTTCGCAGGGGCCTCTGACGTCAGTCATAACTAATACTATAAAGGAATTCGTGTACGAATAAATAGTTACATTATCTTGTATGAAGGCTGAAAATCGATGACAATATGTAGCGATAATTTTAACCGATCGTACGGGTTGTATTAATCGAACGGTCGCCTTCATGAAGATTTTGATTGTCGGTTCGTATTGCTGGACACTCAATGTTTTAGATGTTATTTATATACGTGTGGAAAAATGATTTCTATTGCAAAATATTAATATTAAATATTAGAGAATAGAGGGGTTTTAAACACTCAATTTAGATAAATGAGGATGATCGCAGTGGATCATATTGATCAGAAACGTGTTTAGTGTAGTACAACCATAAGTTCTTTGTTCGATGGGAGATCTTATATAAAAATATTTTGAAGATATTTGAGTCTTTTCTGATGTCCTTTTGGTCTGAAGGACGAAAATCTAGTTGTGACTGTTATCACGATAGTTGTCCGGCAATGGGGACCGACGGCTTCCACTCGCTGCGCCTTACTCGTCCTAGTAAAATTATGAGCTTAACGAAAATTCGTTTAAAAATATACACGTGTAATCATAAGACATTGTAATCGGCAGTAGGTCTATCGCCTTTTATTGTAATATTTTAGACTTTGATACGATTGATCATGACTTGTATTGTTCACATTTAATCATGACTAAGGCGTAGTGTTTGGATTCATAGCTGTACGGGTGCTTGCGTGGTCGACGTTTTGTTATACCGATTGTTCGCCGTCACTGTCTGAGTAATTTACAGAAAGATTGAGAAGGTCTGTTGTTGAAGGGTTAAAAAAGAAAAGCAATGGTCTACTTAAGTTTATTGTAGACGAGTGATGAAAGAAACAGTATAACAGAAGGTTAGCGATGCGAGCAAGCTCTAAATGTTGTGAGTGGCTTGAAGTGTCGCTCGACAGTCCTGTAGCCAGCCGCGATACGGCGGTAGTGTGTAGTGACTACGGCGCACAGCTTAAGTTGGCTTCGATGGGGCAATAATTCTGAGAGATTACACTTAGGTTTCGAAACGTCACACCTAGGTACCAATGAAATGTAATACAGTTATAACGTCTTTGTAATTTTAGCACTTGTTAGAATCCATCTATAAGTATATAAAAATTAATTTATTGAAAATAAAAACTTATTATACACGATTAGAGTTACATATTCATTGACTTGATATCTGCCCGCCCATATATCTTGTATATTAACGATTAAAAGTTTAACTAGATATATTCCAAATTAAATGAATATAACGATTTAATTGATAGATGCTATATATTTTAATGTAGATAAACAATTTCATTGATTTCTATGTTTGTTTGTTTGTTGATGTACACAGTGATAGAGTTTTATATGCAAACCGATGGTAACACAGCATTTATAGAGCAAGGTTACGATACTCGGTTATAAGGAAGTACCTATATAATTTGGCCTACGTACAAACTCGATACGACTACCTATATCTTTAAAGTTTAGAATATCGTGTTTTTCTATATCTATTTATAAAGAATCTTCTCTATTGTTAGATTTTATGATGTTACAGTTGATGCAAGAGATGGCCAAGTGTTATTCTCTCAAAGTTGATGCCGCTGTACGTTTGTGTTGCGGGACGATGGTCCCTCGGATAATATCAGTATTTCGACAATTTGGTAAAACGTAGCGTTACATACGTGAATTTAAAGTAAAGAGTACACGCTGCCCGTATATGTACCGGGCGGCTGGAACACACACGAAAATAAATAATACGACGTTATAATCGTTTCATTTATTCATTCCCTTCTTGTTCCACCCATGTAGTTAAGCTAATCTCTCCTAACTTAAATCGATAGGATTTAAGTTCGTCGTGTAAACTAATGGCATTCAACCAAAACTAGTTAATTTATTGAAAATAACGATTCAGTCACATAAATTAACCAAGAAAAGTTCTACTAGTAGGTATCAAGGCATGCTCAGCGTGCCCGTCGCTGCGACGTTGTTGATAAAATTTATTAAGAAAAGGCCAGAAAATAAAAGGAGCAGTTTAGCATATTTAAGTACTACAATACTCGCATGGGGGTTTTTTTTGTAAGGGGAAAATCATCATATGACTTCATCCAGGGCCGGGCGGGAGGGAGTGTCCTGCTCTTACTGACTAAAAATCCCCCTGTTCCTTCTCCTGCTCTGGGCCGAGGTCGCGGTGCCTCATTGCGCTTACCCCGCAACCCCGGACTCGCATGGGGTACAATGATCATTGCTGTTATGTTTAACTAACTCAGTAGGTATAAAAAGTCACCAAGATTATTTGAAATCGAAATCTATAGTAATTTATCATGAATTTAAGGGAATGACTTGTCGGGAGAAATATTACAGCTTACAGAAAACCAGGGTGAAACAACTTCTACGTTGTTTTTTGCCGTGTGAGTGAGGTTAATGAAGGCTTATTTTCTACCCTTCCACGAAAATCTTAAATCCCTAATCTCTTAGAGGTCGCAAATGCACTTGTAACTAGTGTCCATAGGTGGCGCTGATTGCTTGCCATCAGGCGATCTTAAAGTTCGTTTGCCGCACTATCCCACGACATCACAACAGTCGCGTTTTAAATAATAAAAAAAGATTATTTAAGAAATTTTAGTTACAATATATTGTTTTTCCAATTATTTTGTGAAAAGGGTCTATTCATTCATACGTTTAGTGTTCTTAAGAACTGGAAATTAAAACTATTAAGATATTTTTAATTTGCTTGCTTTTTTAAAATTTGTTTGATTTTAATTTAGTGATTAGTTTTTATTTCAATTAAGATGGACTGCTGTACGGTCTTAAATAAAACTTTATTAATATTTAATATTATATACTACAAAAACCTGAAAAGTCTTTCTCTTATTATAATGTCTTGGGGACATTTGTGGCATCTAGATTATCCAGACTACTAGAAATAAATGAATAGCGACCTCTAGATTTCAAGCTAAGAACCTCAATTAGGGAAAGACAATCACAAAGTTGTTTATGATCAGAAATTCCTAACCAACTGACTCCAAAAAATAAGTGAAATTTGTTGATCAGCGTTGCTAGGAAATATTTTGGTGTCTTACCGCTAGATGACGCTACGGTGGGTTGTAAACGAATTATAGGTAGCTTGAATATATAACACATAGGTAGGATTTAATATAAGTTTCAACCGTTATTATTAGACAATGAGTAAAAAATAAAATTAATCATATGAGAGCCATGTTTTGGCACAAATCGGCCAACTCGAACGAAGCGGTAGGTCCCATGGGTACACAGAAAGCTGGCTGAAACAACCCAAGACCATGATTGTATTGCGTCAACATGGGCATGAGATTACTGGACTTATCTACCCCGCCGCCCGAACACCAAATCCTCAAAAAGGACGACAAGGCACTTGTTACTCCACTCCTCTAGTATTACAAACATAATATAATATGAGCGGCGTTGATAGATTACCTACCATAAGGTCATTTGTCTACTCTGTCCCATAAGAAAATATAGTAAGACACAGTTAATCATCATCATCAGCTTATTAGTGCCCACAGCTGAGCAACGACTTCTTTTCACACGGAGAAGGTTTGAGTATTAACCGCCACGCTTGCTCAAGGCGGATTGGCGATTACAAACTTATAATTCAAAATTGTAATATAATTGTCCAGGTTTCCTCACGATGTTTTCCTTCACCGAATATCAGTGGTGTCTAAATAATCACAGAAAGTACATATAACTCGGCAAAAGTCACATTGGTAGGTACTTGCCAGGTTTCGAACCCTCATGGATCTGAAGCGGGCTCCTTAACCTCCGGACCACTATGACCGAATTTTATTATACTATACCATATTGCTGCAACTGATTTTTCTTAAGCCCGAGGCTCAATCCTCCCATCTCCATTTATAAATCTCCAATCCTGAAATCCCAAACAAACGGCCAACAATAACCAACCAAAGGCCGGCAAGACACTAGTAAATTATTCGGTGTTCTGTCTGGGTGTCCATAGATAGGGCCAATTGCTATTCATTAGGTGATCCATGCTCGTTTGAGAACCTACCCCACTAAAAGTCCTAAACGTGTAGATAACAGAATCACAGTTCAAGTTTATATCTATAGCTGGAACAAATCTATATTTCTACTGAAAAATCCTTAATGTTTGATTTTAGTTTGGTAAGTGCGTAATATTTTTTCTAGTAAGCATTATATAGTGGGTTTTCGTGTAAACCCTTTTAGTCTCGCCTGAGCGACGCCTCAATTTACCTTATTTTTTAACCTGTAACTAAATTGCTTGAGTGAGGTGCTTTCGGTAAGTTCACACTCTAGGAAGATAGATGATTTTGTTTTAAGATATATCTTCTTATTATTTTAAGTGTTACATTGTTTTAAGAATTTTACACTTTTTTATTACAGCTTTTGCATTGATCAGTATTATTAACATAGAAATACTTTTTGTTAATTCAATTTCAATATATGTTTTTTTTTTAATTTTAAATGGTGTAAGTAGCCATCTGTGTTCACGGTTCCTAGTAAAAGAGAGCCAGGCTTCGGCACGAATGGATAAATACCAGTGCCTCACAGAAAAAACTGGCGTGAAACAATCACAGCGTTGTGTTTCAGCAAGTGAGTGAGGTTATCGGGTCCCAATCCTTTCCTTCCCCCAATTCCTCCCCAATGACAAAATCTCCAAATCCCTAATCCTCAAAAAGTCGGCAACGTTCTCTTAACTCGTCCTTTGTTGCGGTTGTCTATGGGCGGCGCTGATTGCTTTACCTTTTAAAGCTATTTGCTTACCATTAGGTAATCCGTTTGCTCGTTTGCCAACCTATCAGATAGTAAAATAAGGAATTTCCAGAAAATACCACTGAAGGTTCCAAAAGTACCGCGTTCTGCATTAGGTTCTTGACCTAACTATCTAATGTAAGCCTGTTCATGTGTTGGTCGAGGCTTTTATCCATGGGGCCATTGGAAGACACAACTATCGGCACACTGGTAGCTGGGTCTAGATCCCACATGTCGACACTTTTACGATTGAAATCGAGATATTTACTTGCATAATCGTTTTCATCTTTTACACGATTGTCGTCATGTGAGATTGATACTATATGTCAATTATATGTCATAATTAGTACGATGGCTTGATTGTTGCCAAAAATTGTCCTATCAGTAATAATAGTTCGATTCCAATGCAGTGTGATATCTCCATTTTCGAGAACTGGGTCAAACAAGTTGTTTAACCCTTAAATTATAAAAATTATTTCTATCAAACAGTTATATTTTTCAGTTACGTTAAATTATTTTTAATTTGTAAATATCTTATTTTTTGTTTTATTTTAGTTAAAGTTTAATTTTTTCAGTGATTGTAATGTATTTTTTCTTTTAAACAAAAAAATAATAAATAATTTTCGTGCTACAAATTTTATGTGCTTGTATTTTCGCATTAAATATTGTAATAAATATTTTTAGAAATTAATCTAATAATTAATTAATTGATCTATGTTGCATCAAAGTTGATCTGATGTACCTTTAAAATATTAATTCAATTAAAATTAAAGCCCATTGGTATTTCAAATTACATATGTTGCCTATATTATTCTAGCGGTTTAGTCATTATCTGCCAGCTTCGAATTTTAAAACATTATTCAACTTAAATCAATTTTTGCCTTCGTTTTTGTTAAGTTTCAAATTGACTTATTTGTATAGAGCCCTTGAAGATATTCAAGTCACTTGAGTACCCAAATTTAAATTTCAAGCAAGCAAACCTTTTTGTTTAGTTATTTGAATAACAAATATAAAAGGCTCTTACAAGTCACTGGTACCTTAAAAATAAATAGAAAAATGTAAAACGGGACTAATGGCTGAATAATTTGAGAAAAAAAATTGATTCAATAAAATACTATAATAAAGTAATTATTTAAAAAAAAAGTTTAACTGCTATTAGAAATTTAAATATTAAAATAAATTATGCATGCATAATCGCTTCACTACATATCATAATAAAAATACAATCGAATTGAGTACCTCCTCCTTTTTTGAAGTCGGTTAAAAACAAAGGCGTTTTTTCTGGCCCCGTATCTCTTTGTTCCTTAAAAACTACGCAACGGATTTTGATGCGGTTTCTTTGAAATATGGAATGATTGAAGAGAAATGTTGGTATGTATAATAATATGCATTTAACAGTGGAGAAATTTACTTTCAGCGAAGGCAATCACCAGTGCAAAGCCGAGGCGGATCGGTAGTACGTTAAAAGTAACAATAACGGTAAAAAATAATTCAAATCAGATGATTAAACGATTCGCCATGAAAATCCTCTTACAAGATTTACAGAAATTATCTTAATCTGACATTATCAGGAAATACCATCTTCCAAGAATTTGAAACAGTTTTCCCGGGTACGAATGTTTATTATCCAAAATTATATTATTAAAACAGGAATAAATTCAGAACTTTCCGTTTGTATTTCATCAAAGAAAAACAGATTAGTGTTATTACACAAACGGCGAAATATTAACATTGCTATAAATTGTAAAAAAAAATATTAAATACCTATATACATTTTGCTCTATAATTATGCTACAAATTGAAAAAAGTAGTTAGATATTTTAAGTAGATTTGCTCATAAAACAACACATTGTGTTATCCACATATTGTTGTTTCGTTCGAGTCCAGGTGGCACATACACAAATGTAAATAATATTTGTAGAATATTTGTAAATGCACCTACGGCACTGGAGAAAATCCTAGCGTAGGGCAAAGCTTTTTTGATAAAGATCTATATAATCTAAGTTTTCCAATAATATTAATAGAACATTACAGCACATGCTTGACAACTTTTGAAATTTTTAACATAATAAGTAATCATATAGGTAATATGTGTATGATAATAATTTTACTCAAAAATCTTATCTTAAACTTTTTTAATAGATCGATATTAATATACCCCATTCTTCACCCTCCCCCATCCTACCTCGATAATCCCGAATCCCAAAGCACAGCTTCTCCAAACCCTAATCCCCAAACGGATGGCAACACAATCGTATCTCCTTCCTCATCTGATGTCTAAGAGCGGCACTGATTGCTTCTTATTAGGAGAAACGTCTGCCAACATATCCCATATAAAATGGTGAATTATTATCACTACATTTCGCAGTTTACAGCTTATTCTACCATTATTACAGAATGTACCCAATTTCCCAATATGTAGGTGAAACCGGTTCGATTTCGTTCCAATATTAAACATCTAC
Source organism: Spodoptera exigua (assembly GCA_902829305.4). Taxonomy (NCBI): domain Eukaryota; kingdom Metazoa; phylum Arthropoda; class Insecta; order Lepidoptera; family Noctuidae; genus Spodoptera; species Spodoptera exigua. Next base: position 11,448,895 of record LR824605.2, read on the forward strand.
ATAGCGATACCGAATTCATTTCCGTTTCCGACCGAGCCTCGGTTGCACGGACTTGTCCGACACAACGCCGAATTTAAGGCGAGGCCGAATATTATTTAGACATTTTAATATTCGTTTAAAAGTTAGATATCTGTAGCTTATATCTCGTTTTCTTTTTGATGTTACTCATTCAAAATTATTTGCAAAAAGGGATATTTTTTCAGAGGGTAGTGGTGGGGGTAGATAAACTTTAGGTTAACTTTCTCCCGTCTAAGGTTAAGGCGAGAGGGAGTGACATACTCTTACTGACTAAAAACCCGCTAGTCCCTTCTCCTGATCTAGGCCGAAGCCACGGTGCCTTACAGCGCTTGTACCGCAACCCCGGCAGCCATGACGGTTATTTTTGAAACCCACTTAACATGAGACGTACTATTACAAAAAATCCAATATTCTGGATGTATCCATGTTTTCTGACAAGAACACAGCTTATTTGCTCACAATGTCGATGAAAAACAGTAAGCTAAAACAAAACAAAACACAGTTTTAATAAACTTTAAATAAAAACAAGAAGAAATAAAGAGTTCATTTCCACAGCATTCCCTTAACCGCGACGAACAGACGAAAGTTTTTTACTTACAACTTGAACTAGTTGTTGTAGTTCTGTTGGCAACAACTTCTGTACTGTTTATGACTATGTTAATTAAAGCTCTGATATGCTGGTTTTGTTGTTATTGTAATAGGAAAAGAGTTGAATTTTGCAGTTGTTATTTAAGAACCTCACAACATTTGACTCAAATACTTATTTTACTTTTAGAATAAAAAAGCTACCTATCCAAAATTTCCATATCATAAAATTATTTAACGAATGTATGATTATTTTTCAATATACTTACATATTTTACAGAAATATTTATATAGAAAAGTCAAAATCATTTATTCTTGGCCGATAAAGCTTCCCATTTATCTTATTTGGGTTTATAATCCTCGTGTCGTGTTATTTTGTCGATTACGATGTCCCATATCTCTTGCAGTAGTTGCAGTCGATTAAAATGGCAGTCAAAGTATATCAAAGAACATGTGATTTGAATACATACATCTACTCAATCCTCTACCTATTAAAGGCATGTCACATTACACCACTACCTAAGTCGAACCGTACATACGTATATTCTTATATTTAGATCTCAGAGTAAGGCAACGTCTCTCAGTACCCTACTAATCAGGTTTCCATCAGTGGGATCACTTAAATCCACTCAAGAGCTAAGCTTCAATATATTTGCAACGTTTCAGAGCAAGGAAAGCACACGAGGGTCTTAAAGTGGCATTTTGAAAGGTCAATTTGTGTTCTGGTTTGTTAAAATCTGCAAATTTAAAGTTCAGTGACTTTTTGGTTTCGTGTGACCTTTAGGTAATCTTTAGAATAGTCTTTTATCAGCCTAGCTGCTATATGTAAGTTGGGTGGGTTAGCTGGACGGAATATAATTAATACAACCTTAAACGAGCCTTAATTTTTTTTATTATCTGATGGTAAGCTATCGGATTGGGGATTTGAGGATTGAGGGATTCAGTAATTGAAGATAGGGAGAGAGGTGAGAAATGGAGAACTCATACGAAGAAACGCTTCTTTATTTTAAAAAATGTCTGCAAGCAAACATCGTAAAACCCAGTATATGACTGATGAACAACGATAATAGATTATAGTACCTACGTCAAGGAAAGTCGTTGTAAGTTACTACTGGAACCAGTTAAACTTTGGATATAAAGTGGAATATGCAGGGAACTTCGCTGATAAAACAGTGGACCCGCATATCCTTTTAGGAATGAAATCAAACGAGATATTTAGATCTGTTTGTATTGAAATGCTTGAACTCGTAAATAATAAAGGTAGCGGATTTCGAAATTATCAGTTTAAATACAAAACAATATTAAGGGCCTACTTGGCGGGTTCTCCGAAAAACCTTTCATTTTTATTTAACAAATCATTGTCCTCTCGGGTTGTTAAGCATTTTAGTAACTTATTATTCAATACTAGCTAGTGTCACGCGGTTTCACCCGCTGCTCGGCTCCATTTGATCGTAGCGTGATGATTTATAGCCTATAGCACTCAGGAACGTTGTAGCTATCTATCACTGAAAGAATTTTGGAAATCCGACCAGCGGTTCCAAAGATTACCTACAAACTTACAAATTTTACCTCTTTATAATATTAGTATAGATATATCATATTACAATATTATCGATTGCTTGTAAACAGTGGTGTGATTTAATATACCTAATAAAATCATGATTTGATTTTTAATCGGTAAAATCGTAAATTTTGGGTAGAGACACTATATTACTAAAAGAACTCAGTGATAAGTCAATATTTTAAATATTTTGTGTAGATACACAAAAGTGCATTGCACCTATATTGTGCTATAAACACTTTTTATTTTTTTTACTCTACATTTCATTTTTATCGTCAGTAGGAATCGAAAGACATTACCGCAATTGAATTAAACAAACGCCTCATACATAGTCAAAGTCAAAATCATTTATTGCAACTAAACCATAAATAGGTACTTTTGAAAAGTCAAAATAGAAAAGTAGTCTGTCAGTCTGTTCGTCAGTGAAGCTAGGTGCTCGTTCCAAATTGTACATTCGAATGGAGAAGAACGAGCAAGAAACACAATCATTACTCCTTTAAAAAAAATTTTGTTTTACAATTTCAATAATATAACATTTGGTATACATATTGCACGCCTATGTGAGAACAATGCAGAGACAAGTTGTAAAAAATAATAATTAAATTAATTTTTACATATCTTTATTAATAAATATTTTTCGATTCATTTCTGCTTTGTTTCAGTTTTTACAGAAAATTGAGGCAAATTCCACCGTTAAAACACGAAGAAACTAGATCAATTAAAAAGAAAACCATACTTAAATAATTGAGAGATGAAAAATCTTGCCTCCTGTACTAATTCCTCCCTTCAGGCACCATTAAAGTTCAGGGGTCGAGTGGTAAAATGAACATTGTGGCCTAAATCGAAGGATTCAAATCAAAAGTTCAGGGGAAAATGTATTAAAAGGAAGAAAGAATGAATTACACAAAAAGTATTAATAGATAGGCGCTTCGGGAGTGTAAATTACTTTTTGATTCTCACAAAAAAAGTTGGCAGTCTCATTCGTTCGTTTTTCGAACGTTTGTGTCGAGTATTCGAATTTTGAATATTTTTTCTTTGCGACAATGAATAAATGTCGCTGGCAGGCAATTGTTTTGAAGAGGCCCATTAATTATTTTATCTTTTTCTTCGTCTGGTTTTGTTAAGATAAATGTGTTTTGCTAAAGACTATGCAGTGATGCCGTTATCTAATAAATTTTCCTTAAAAATCAGATTACATCTTGTTTGGAAATATACTTATGTGTATCCATAAATTCTGATATGATAAATATGAGATTATGTGTTATGTTTATTATTATTTTATCTCATGATATTTTGCAAAAAAAAGTACACGCATTGTATTCTTCTCAAAAATAACGATAACATTTACACTAAGTACCTCCTATACCCACTATTTTGTTTAAAAAAAATGTGAATGAAAAAGCAAGTTGGAATTCGAATTTTCTAATTGTTGAAATATTATTTTTATTTCGCAGAAAAATGAGCTGCTTCAATTAATTAATTTTAAAAAACCTACAGTTACGTTAAAAATGAATTATTTTGATTTATATTTCTGTTTGTTTTTCCGTAGTGACACACCGAAATGTGCTGTGTGACCCGATTTAAATATTTTTGAGTTAATATTGGCAACTAAAATTAGTTTGGTCAGTAGCAAATAGCTATCATTTATCTTACAGCATTTTACGCAGTGTTTTTCAACATATCTCAGTGAATTTCACAAACTAAAATACATAGAAACTCGTTAAAATTGTAAGATCTGTGAACAGGTACGCTTTCTCGTTCATCAATCAAATAAGAATGATTACTCTGTCAAAGGTATTTTAATAACGAGGTTTAGTCAATTAATCATTTCAAGTCTAACTGACGTGTTGGTCCTCTCGTTCTGTAGATAAAATACTTAGCTATTATTGCAAATGGTCGGGTTTGTATAATGCCTCGTCACGATGATAGCACTAAAGAGGTTTAATTATTTGTCCTGACACTATTGAGAAACTATTTCCATATGAAGATATCATTTCGACCGTGTTACAAATAAAGTTGACTGTATTGTAAGTTGTTAAAGAGGTCGTGGTGTCTTGCAGGTTTAAGGTTTCTCATGCATGAAGGTGCAGGTTTTTTCTCAGTATATTTAGACTCCACTGACAAAAGCTGAAGGAAGGAATCGTAAGGATACAAGTCAAATCAAATAAAAAATTGTAATCACCAGTCCGCCTTGAGTAAGCGTGGTGATTAATTAGATTTGATAGACTTTTTATATAAAAAAAATTTTACTGCACGGTTGGCGCGGTGGCTGGGCAACTGGCTGCCGTGCAACGTGTCGCGGGTTCGATTCCCGCACGGAACAACTCTTTGTGTGATCCACAAATTGTTGTTCCGGATCTGGGTGTAATGTGTATGTGGAATTGTATGTTTGTAAATACTGATGTCTACGCCCATAGAGAAAGAACTTGTGTGTGTACGCCACTGTCAATAGGCTTCGTTGCTAATATTACATAATATTTTAATGATGTTAACCTTTTACACATAAATAAATAGTCTTGTCACTAAATTATAATGAAATTTAGTCTATAATTCTATATCAAGTTCTTTAGCCGCTTGTTAGTCCATGGACGTCGGGCGGCGAGCTACCCTAGCTTACCATCCGTAGACTCGCGATTTCTCTTAGGTGCCTTTTCTAATTATATATTGTGACCGGCTGAACAAACAACAAAGTTTATGTACTTGTGACATTCTTCCTTGTGTTCCTTTTTTGGATTTATTATACAGCATAATTAAATAACATACTATGAAAGCCAAACTTTTAATTATACACATCTGATAGCAGTCTTGTTCATTTTACATTCTTGTAAATAGGATACTACTACTATCCAAACGTAGTGCAGGATGTGGATTCTGGATGGATACAAAAATCAGAAATTATGAATTGTTCCTCAACAGATTGAGGAACAAATTGATGATGATGTTTTAAACAATGAGTGATCGTAAAACCACCACATATGAAACTAAGAATCACTCGTTTATTTAGAAAACTTCCAAAATTGATTTTCTTTTAAAAACAAACTCGAGATTTTTACATATCGATTTAAAAATAGCTACCTGATCACATATGCAGTGTAGCCTCGATACAAAATGTCAGGTGACCACAACCAAATAAACCAAGCTATTAATACATATGTAGTTCCTACTGCAGTCTATTCTCAGATCGACTGCAGACTGCATGTTCTCCGAAGGGAAGGCCTAAGTGAATAGGTTGCCTATGGTGCTCTATTGTAATTGGCATCTAATAGCGCTTACCACCAGGCGAGATAGTGGCCAAACGATTGCCTAATTTCGAAATTAAAAAAACATAAATAGCGAAAGGAAACGGCATACGGAAAAATTATTAGTTCGAAATCATCGCTTAGAGAAAGCGCGGTGATTAGGTAATCAAATGCTCAAACCTTTTTCGTGTGAGAAGAGAACACTCCCAATGTTCTCTTCTAATATCATTAATGATTTCTCTAGTGTTGCGTATGAGGATCTAATCCATCAGATCGATGGCCTTCTATAGATAAAAACATAGTTGTATCGAATTATTTTCAAACTAAATTTAAAAAAAACATAAATAGCAAAAGGAAACGGCATACGGAAAAATTATTAGTTCGAAATCAACGCTTAGAGAAAGCGCAGTGATTAGGTAATCAAATGCTCAAACCTTCTTCGTGTGAGAAGAGAACACTCCTAATGTTCTGTTCTAATAACATTTATGATTTCTCTAGTGATGCGTATGAGCATCTAATTAATCAGATCGATGGCCTTCTATAGATAAAAACATAGTTGTATCGAATTATTTTCAAATTCTGGCCTATCTATCCATACTAACTCATCTTTTTTGTCATCGTTGGTCTGTTTTTAATGGATAAACAAACAGGATGTCTTATTTTAGTGTTTTTGATATCATTCTTCACGGTCTTCGCTATACGAGTAGTGTACTCGTTCATTAGAATCGAACAAAAACCTAGTGTTTGTAAACAGCAAATATATTAGTATTCAGAGATTACAATAGTTTTAAATGAAAGACCTAACGTAACATTTCTATTTGAGGGTCAGATTTATTAATATTCCATTGAAATGCTAGAAAACAAATACGTTTCACGTCAAACAAGACAGATAAGTTTCGTTACACTTTAATATATTCGCCTGAAGCAATAAGCAATATATTCAATATAATAAATTGCTCTGTCGTATTTTCTATACAAATAACAGCTTTCGAAAGGGTCTGCGGGACCCCTCCTTGCCTTTATCTGGTTGTATCATAGCCGTCCTTAGGGCCGCTCAATTTTATTCCCAGTTGGTTTTCCCCATCCCCACTACCGAAGGCCTGCCAACGTTTTTATGTCCCGCTTAGATTATGCCGCTACTGAACTATTTTTCAATTTATTTTGGTTCGCCAGGGTTTAGTGATGTCTTCTTTGGTATTGAAGAGATAATTTTGTATATGAAGTAATATGTAAATCTGAATATGTCTGATAAAAGTCTTTTACTCATGGTCCTCCATCCACGAAATCCGTAGGTAAACAAAACCGTTAGTACATTTATTTAAACTGCGCAAATCTTCTCCGTGTTAGAAGAGATCTTTGCTCAACAGTGGGCACTTATAGGGTAATAAATAAAAAAAAATAAAGACATACATTAAAAATCTATTCTATAGGGAAAGCGAAAATATTGGACAAACTCATAGTTTAAGCAATTAAAACCATAGTTTAACGTTTTAACCACACATGTCAGTTTGTATAATTATCACTAATGGATTCCACAAAGCCGCTGGTCGAGGGCGGATATGAAATGGTCCGGTAAATACTTGCACAAAAACCAAAAGAAAATCCGAAGTAATTTTTTGAAACCTCAATGCAATATTAAATGAGAGATATTATGATGTGACAAAAATGTAATGCGTGTAACAAGAATATACTTTTTCAATTTAAAAAAAATAGAAGAGAATTTCTTATGTTTATACAAAGTTTTATGCCACATTTGGTGATAGCAAACTGAGTAAAGTTATTGTAAATAAATTGTCAAACGTGAGTAAATTTTCGAAACGAAACGTTTTTTAGAATTGTAGAAATGTTATGTTTTTGCGAATGTCCCCTACATTCGCAAAAACATAACATTTCTCATTGGTCTAAAAGTCTCGAAAGCATCTAAATCCCTCATTAAAGTAATCATTAGTATTTCATAGATAAAAGTTTTTTTTTAAATTAAAATCACATATTTCACTTGAGTTCGTTCATTACTAGTGTTATAAAAAGGTCAGGTATTTTAATGAGAAACCTCTTCTAGCTCTCTTAATGAAATTAATCTACTTATACACACGTGTTATAATGTTTCAAAATAAATTATACATATCTATAAATAATGTGGTTGAACATATCAATTACAGATAGTATTTTTTTATTCTTATTTTTAATTTGACACATTTATACTGATGACGTTTCAAAATTCGAACCAATCCAATACCTACTTTTTAAATTATTGATATTTCAACGTGATTGTATAGTTTCTAAATGTAAAAATAATTGTCAAGATTCCTTAACGTATGAAAAAGTATAAATCTTGAGATTTATTAATTTAAATTTTCATTTATATTCTGTTCAGCTTATCAAATCAAAAATATTATTTGTTCACTCAACAAAAAAGAAAGCAATGAGGCATATAAAAGATAAATGATTGTATCTATTGAATTTATTTTAATCCGTATTTGCAAATGTAAGACGCAACGTAATTTAATTTCTTTTAATTTTTATATTTATTAAGAAATACTAACAAAAAGTTTTGCTAAAGAAAAACAACTACTTCTCTCAGTTGAATTTAAGAAAATCATGCTCATTTATGCTCTGACTGTATAGGTACAAGACTTTTTATTTCGATTGTTGTGTTCAAAGTCAAAGTCAAAGTCAAAATCATTTATTCCAACTAAACCATAAATAGGTACTTTTGAAACGTCAAAATAGAAAAGTAGTCTGTCAGTCTGTTCGTCAGTGAAGCTAGGTGCTCATTCCAAATTGTAGATTCGAATGGAGAAGAACGAGCAAGAAACTTCATACGTTACTCTTTTTTTTTTTAAAAAAAAATTGTTTTACAATTTCAATAATATAACATTTATAGTATACATTAGTGTACCCTTATGTGAGAACAATGCAGAGACAAGTTGTTAAAAAAAAGAACAAATGAGGGGACCTATCATAAAATTTTACTCCTTTCTCGTCTCGAACATGGCGCTCACATATGCGTACTCACAATCTTTAAGAGTGCTTCTATATAAACTTTTTGGATATATAAACTTATTATATTTGGATTATTTTTGGATGCATTATTTTTGAGAATTTTACCTAACTGCTGACTATATTTGAGTATTGTCCAGTGGAGCCGAACCAACATGCTGCCAGGCATTCTTATCCTCAATATAATCTGAAAGTTTGTAGTATGCCTGTCTACACAATTCACGTTTAATATAAGTTTTAAATTTTCGTTCGTTAAGATTCAATACAGTACTTGGAATTTTATTGTAACAATTTACACAGAACCCCATAAAGGATTTCTGTACCTTGGACAGACGGAATCGTGGCACAGCCAGCCTATCTTTGCCTCTTGTATTAAAATTATGTCTATCGCTTCTTTTTTCAAATAATTGCAAATTTTTCCTTACATACATAATATTTTCATATATAAACTGACAAGGCACCGTCAGGATATTTATCGTTTTAAATAGTTCTCTCAGAGATTCGCGACGGGGCAAGTTATATATCGCTCGGATAGCCCGCTTTTGTAGAATAAATAAATGTTTTTAATTATATTCAAGATATAAAAATTGTGCTTTAAATTAAGGTATTAAAATTCATTTTCCTTTGTTGAATAACTAATAACAGACGTGTTTACTTCTAAAATAGCCAGTACAATTTTCTCTTAAATTTCTCAACCAACTTTTGTCCTACCGAGCTTAGGAGATAATTATCTAAGTTATGAGCATTAATAATACATCTGAAGGAAGATTAACTTCGCTGTACTTAACGGGCCCATCTTAAGCTCCTTTTGATCAAGAAGGGAACATCAACACTTTGTATCCAAAAGGTTCGCTTGGTAAATATTTTGGGATCACCTTAAGGGCGACTGGAGCTGCGAGGTCAGAGTTCTAACCAAAAACGTAATGTTTGTGCAGTGTTCGCCAATATTTGTGTTAGAATAGGAAATGGGATATTTTTGCTTGTAATAGGAAGTTTGTGTAGTAGGGGTAAAGTTGTCTTTGTAAAACTTGTAATTAATAAAGATAACTGTGATTCGAAGGATGAATGGATGTAATGGTAGGTGAATGTAGATGATAATAGAAAAATACTTATAATGTTTTGGGGCCTATTGTTGTGGAGGGCAAATTAATAAATAACTTCGCTCGCCCAGTGTATGGCGAGAGAGTGTCAGAATCTTATTAATTATAAACCGCCCCGTTCTTTCTCCTGCTCCACGCCAAGACTGCGGATCTGAAAGCCGTTGTGTATTAGATAAAGTTAATTGTAGAAAGTAATTTGTCTGAGCTATGTGTTACACACATATTATTATTAAGAACTTATATGAAGGTGGTGAAACAGCACTTAAACTTTTAACATTAAAAATCTTATGATAGAGAATTGTACAAAAAGAACAGACGCACAAAAATTTTTTTTTTTATTTGGACCCGAAATAACTTTTCATGATCAATTACTTTTCGACCTATCCAATCTTTCCCCTACCCCAATCCGTTCCCTTTCTCCCTTTCCCAAAATCTCCAAATCCCTAATCCCTAAAGGTCGACAATGCACTCGTAACTCCTCCCTCGTTGCGGCTGTCCATGGGCGACGCTGATTGCTTACCATCAGGTAATCCGTTTGCCCGTTTGCCGGCCTATCACATAAAAAAAACTTAACACTAGACTCCCGACCTTATGACCACACAACTAACGTTGTCATTAGGTTCGAAGTTTTTACACTCGAAATCATTCAGATATCAAACGCGGGTCGTTTGTAAGCACAACACGCCGTCAGCATGGTTCGTTACTCCGCATTTTATACGCAACATGTTTATTTTTTTTCTGATTTTATGACTAAACGAACGATCTGCTAGAAATTCAATTTTATGCGTGCCTGTACTAAATAATTGGTGATCGTGTTTTATGAAAAAAGAAAATAAACACATTTTTTTAAATGGCTTGATTAATGTGTCCCTCTAAGCGCGTTGATTTTTTTTCAGATTAACAGGTGTAACATTCTCGAAAATATCAAAAGATTTTCAAAACGGACTTTTTCAAGAATTGTTTAGTAGCCTCTGACATTTAATTTTTAATTTGATTTTCGTGTATTGTTGTTATAAAGTATTTACGCCTAAGTGGTTTTCGAAGTTAGATAAATACTGCATGGCTGCATTGGACATATTGAAAGACATTACCTTGTGCAGGCTAACTCAAATTTTCATTCCAATATTATAAATAAGGTTTTGTTGATTCAACACCGTCTCAATTATTAACATACAACGTGAAAAGAACGATCAGGTTTTCTGACGAAAATAACACTTATAATAAACAATATAGCTCATCAAATTAAATACGGTTTTAATAATATAATTTTAAACAAAAAACGTAAAAATCCTACTGAACATATCTGTCACTCGCCATAACAAAACCGAATAGCTACATGACGAGTACATTGCAAGATAAAAACACCGTACATAATCCGTGAACGAGAAATGAATTGGACTGTAAAAATAGGGGTTTCCATCCGATAGTCAAGAAAAATCGATAATGAAGAGAGTCGACCTCATTTTCCAGGTAGCGTAGGGAAGGGTCCACAAGTACTCTGAAAGATGGATCTTTTGTGGTCCAATGTATCTCAGTGTCACATTTATAAGGATTATTGTGGTACCACGATATTTTGAAAAGGGTTAGGTGTTAAAATGAGGAATTGTAGGGACCTTGCCTATTATTTTTCGGTATAAAACGTGGTTATTATTTGTTATCAGAAGTCTGACAGGGTAAAGGGATTTTGTCGTATTAAGACAGGTTTTTGGCTGTCTCGTTAACGTTTATATATGTTTTCGTCGTTATATATGTTTTGTGACGATTATCATTTAGAATATTTTCTAACAATTATCAAACACACGTAGTCAAGTTAAGTCATTATATCTTCTTTTACGTAGTATGAAAAATAAATAGATCGATAAAATTAAAGCATTTAATATGCTGTAGCAAGTTTTAAAAATGTACCTATCTGTAATTCAAGTTTTGTACCGTCCAGTACTTTAAAAAAAAAACTTGTTCAAAATGGAATTTCGAGGAGTAAGAGTAAAAATTTATTTTTTTGTTAAAACGATACTAATAAGGACACCATTACCAAGTCAGGATTTATTCATAAATTAAACCTTGTGTTGTTAACTGTTACAATACTACATACTACACGTCTTGTTAAACCCTAATGATAATGTACCTACGAAATCCGAATTGCCTTCTCAGCAGTTTTATTTTCGATACGCCAGAGAAATAGTTGGGAAAATTCTCTAGCACAAATGAATATATATTATATCCTTTTTGCTAGAATAAAAAGGAAATTAAAATAACATTGTTCTATTGTTAGTGACATCTGTTCAAAGCTTGTTAGTTGTTAGTAACATCCTATTCAGTGTCTAAGTATATCGCATCCTTTTTATTTCAAAGACGGTTAATAAGGAAGTTTTGTTCTATTGTATAAAGTAAGTAGGCGGGTTCTTGAGGGTGAATGTACTTACTTGTCATAATCATAATCATTTTTATTTCATAGAATACGGTAGAGGTTTTATTAAAGTCAATAGTTCGTTATATGCTGCATACTGATATGTGGCGTGAAAATAATTATGAACTCACAACAATTGTTATATATAGTAAATTTTATTATACTTGACGACTTAGTTAAAAAATAAAAAATATAATTCATGTCGATTTATATCTTACTATTATTATAAATATAATGCAGGTACTGGCAGGAAAGGCAGCTTCGGCACGAATGGGTCGACTCGACCGGAGTGATACCACGGCCTCGTGGAAAACCGGCTTAAAACAACCACAGCGTTGTTTTTCACCGTGTGAGTGAGGTTACCGGAGGCCCAATCCTTCCCCGCCCCAAATCCCTTCTCAATCCCTAAATCTCCAAATCCCTAATCCCTAAAAGGTCGGCAACGCACTTGTAAATCCTCCGTTGCGGGTGTCAATGGGCGGCGCTGATTGCTTACCATCAGATAATCCGTCTGCTCGTTTGAGGACCAATTACATAAAAATAAAAAATAATATAAAAAAATAACCCCAGCGTTGTGTTTCGCCGTGTGAATGAGATTATTGGAGGCCCAATCCTTCCCCTCCCCTAATCCCTCCTCAATAAATCTCCAAATCCCTAATCCCTAAAAGGTCGACAATGCATTGTTACTCCTCCGTTGCGGGCGGGTGTCCATGGGCGGCACTGATTGCTTAGCATCAGGTAATCCGTCTGCTCGTTTGCCCCGACGTATAACATAAAAAAAAAACAAAATAAAAAAACATGTAATGAAAAAAAAAAAACAAATTAATACAAAAACATTACATATTGAGAGTAATAAAAACGTTATATTTTCATGCCCTCGACTTCATCTGTGAATCATAATAAAATAAATGGCTAAAACTCTCATCTTAAATGGTCCTTTCTTTTTTAAAAAAAAAAAATACTTACAAATTCTGTCACATATGTAGTTTTAAATATCTAACCATACATAGTATTGGGTAGACGCCAAGAAGCGACGACTTTTACGCCGGAACTGTTAAACTAATGATGAAATTTGATTCAAAGATAAAATAATATGTTTTTAATGCTACTTGAACTACAAAAACGAAGAAAAAATAATATGATTTGTGATAAATGTTGTCTAAGACAGTATTTTAAGCGCGCTGCTTCAACCGTATCTACACTAATATACCAAGAGAAAAAAATATATACGTAGATATATTAAAATCAATGTTCTTCAACCAGAAACTCCATTTTGTTCTCATGTTTTTTTAACAACGTACTAAAAAGATACAACGCTATAAACACCTACTGGAATACAACCGGCAATATACCACGTTCTCGTTAAAGGCATTTCAGGAATTACCAATAAGCGTGATGAAATCCGTGCTATTTTTATAGACAACTAATTACTTTCGTGAAATACCTTAGTGTCGGTTATTTTTGCAGTTTATAAGGGAAAATTTTAAACTGCAGGTGATTTTAGCTCTTTTTGTGATCCACAAATTGTGGTTCCGAATCTGGGTGTGATGTGTATGTGAAATTGTATGTTTGAAAACGCACCTACTACGACACAGGAGAAAATCCAAGCATGGAGCAACGTATTTAAAAAAAAACCTAGGTACTCACTAAGGAATTGAACACTACAAGAATCTAACGCCAAACTACAAACATTACCTAGACCGCCAAGACAGTGTTGAACGAGAAAATTAATAACCCAATATTTTATGGGCAACTTATGACGTCATTAAACAGTTACTACCCTACACCCATATAAACGTCATCTGTTAGTACGCTGTTGGAATTATCGCTTCAGTTAATTAAAACAGTTCTTTTCCAACGTTACAAGTGTCATATAAATTACGTCGGAACCCGGTCCCTTTTTTATTTTTTTCGCAACTGTAATATGAATTTGTATTTGACTACCCGCTTCTCAGTCTCGCATTAATGATATTTTTAAACTTTCCAGGGTTTATGCCAAGTTTTTCTTTAATAAAAACCCATGTTCCGAAAATAAGGACAAAAGAAGTAGATGAATTGTTTTGTCGGAACAATGTACATATATTTCTGAAAAAAGGCATTTGGTTTGTTGCAAAGATCTTAGACGCGTAAATAAATCAACATCAAATAAATGAATCATGATCATAAATAGATCAACAGATAAATCTTGATTCAGAAATTGTAGACTATTTTATGTATTAACTATAAGAGTCTCGTTGTGACTTAAAACCTTTTTGAAACTTTTCTCACTTAGTTCACCTGACTTAAGTGTAATTTTACCTCCTCGTGTACGTCCTAAAAAATATATTACAATAACGTAAAATTCAAGATTTGGGGTCTCAACATATCAGTTTTATTTCAAAATCATCAATCCACTTCAATTTACCGAAACTCATCTATTTATCCTCATTCTCGAAGATAGATATTACCATATAACCTTAATTTATTAAATCTCATCTGACTTCTAAGGCTCGCGGTTGATCCAGGATCGAATTTGTTTCCAATTTCTTCAAATTATAATCTCTATTTTATTGGAATAGAAACGATTGGATCGGGTACTTTAAAGGTAAGGATTATGGATTTTGTAAAGGTCTTAGTGGTATTGATTTTATTAGAAGCTTTTGTTAAGGATATCTTGCGTTTGTAGCTAGTTTTGTCATAACTAGTGTTTACTTATTTGAGACTTCACTAGCTTTCCAAGTCATATATACTATCTAAGATTATTTAGACACCACTTACATACGGCGAAAGAAAACATCGTCAGGAAACCCGGACTTATAATTTTTAATGTTAAGTATTGAATTCGCCAATCCATCTTGAGCAAGCGTGGTGATTAATACTTAAACCTTTTCCGTGAGATGAGGCCTTTGCTCAGCAGTGGGCACTTATAGGTTGATAATGTGATTAGTACAGTTTTGGTAATTGCTAGTTGAATACTTTTTAATTATCTGACACCTAAATTTCTAGAAAATAATATATTGTTCTTTTAAAATAATGTATGTTTATAAAAATGTTTGATTATGAAATCTTACCGGACCGATACCCAACAGTATTTGTATACCAGTATTATTAGAATTCAGTCGATGGCATATAGAAAATTTTGCGGAATAACTTGAAAAGCCTTCGCTACCGTTCTGAGGGGCTGGCACTTGAATAAGGTATACGTATATCATTAGAAATATTCATGTTTTTGCCCACGAGTTTCCAAGGTAAGGGGATTTTTGTTATCATTAGGAATTGAAAGGATACCCTTTCCTTTTGTGTTCATAGTTACCTGAGGCATTTACGGTTTCGATTTTTTATAGGTATTAATGTTGTTGCCCAGTAATGATAACTGAATTTATTTCTTTATTTTGAGTTTGGTAAATATTATGTCTAAATTTTTAGCTATGTTCAGCTTCTGTGTTGTTCATCACTACATAATATGCAGCATAAAATAAAATCATCCTCATGTATGATCAAATCTTTAAAGGCTTTTGATGCGGTTTTTTAAAATATGTAGTATTGAAGAAGAAGGTTTATATGTAAGTAGACATCGGTAGAGGTTTATATGTATGAAGTATACATCCATTAATTATTCGAGAAATTTAGTATCACCATTGCACCCATGCGAATTATTTTTACCTTATCAAGGAATAAATTTGCGTATTTTTTTATTATTACTTATTTGTCTATATTCCAAAGTACATACCGTTTATAGCTGATACCCTTAATACTTCTCTAAGCTAACTCCCAGCAAAAAATGAAATAAGCTTATTCTATGCTTCTAAAAGCAAAAACTAAAAATAATTGTTTTTCACAACACATTACAGTATACATAATCATAATTATATTCTTTTTTCTAAAAGAACATTCTTCGTATAAGCCACGTTGAAAAGTTATGCTTATCGAATTTATACCCGATATTTCAATACCGGCAGTCGATTTGCTACTACCAAATATTTCACTATTCGAACGAAATTTTATTCGAAAACTGTGAAGCGAGTGTAGAAATCTGATTCCTCGATACCTAAGTCGGTTTTCCGTCTGCATTTGAAATATAATGTTCTTTCTTTAAAATAAATGTTCATTTTGTATTTTATTTTGGACTGAAAAATATAATTTTAATTTTATTCACTGCATCGTACATTGTACGTTGATTAGTGTTATGAAAGATGTTTGAGTGTCATAAGTATATTTAACTGTAAAAAGAAATAGAGGTACAATTTTTTCGCACACTTGAGATCAGTTTGTTCAGGCAGTTAGATGAATGGTATGACACTAGCTAACATTCTAGACCCTTTTGGATCAAGAAGGCCCCAGCAATCATTATCCCAAGTCTTCATCAACCACTTTATCCTATTTTAAACTATAAGAATAAAATTTGCTCCAATAGCAATTACACTATATGTCACACGCCCTTATAGTTCAAGATACGATTTCATTAAAAGCAATGCCTTTAGTGAATCAATATTTCTGTTAAATTTTATAAGCAACTAAATAACCCGAAAAATTGATATCTCTGAATAATAAAAGCAATGATTGGAAACGATTTGAAGCACGATTATATGGCGTGTAAATGGATTAGCGGTTGGTCCCTGAAACCCGGGGCGCAATAATTTATTATTACATTTACACGTGCGTAGTTATAAGCTGAGAGATGTTGTTCTCGCGCCTTAGGCTTTTGTTGGGCTTTGAAATCTGCTGAAAAACACTATTGATCAAATAAGTTCTAAGTCAACAGTAAGGATTTCTTCTGATTGTCAGTCGGTTGTGTGACGTCACCATGACGCGTACGTTGCTAGTCTAGTAAATAAGAATCCCGTTGTGACTTGTTACTAGTAGAGTTCTTCTCAGTTAATTCATGAATGTAAGCCGTTATTTTTATTACTTGTGTCTGTTTCGAAGTAGTTTCTATTCAAAGTTAATTTTGAAAAGAGCATGTAGCCCACTCTTTGTAGCGATATTGTAATTCATTTATGGTATCTATATAGAGGTATATTAAACTTCGTCATTGTTGTCGTCACCCAACCAACTGGGACTATAGGCATGACGCGAACGCTGCTCATGAATAAGAGTCCCGTTGTAGCTTGAAACTTGTCGAGCTTCTCTCAGTTTATTTACGTCAATAAGATTCCCGCAAGTGAGTTGTTATTTTTGATGAATTGACATAAAGTTCATGAGATTACTACGCGATATTTTATTAATGTCCGATTAATCTGAATTTCGAAAAACATCTTAAAATGTGATTTATTGTGATACTAGCTTTTACCCGCGACTTTGTTTGCGTGGAATAGTGACTTGCTCCAGATTTTAGGTTTAGAAACTCCTATCCTATGTCCTTTGTCGAGTTTCAAATATGTCTGTACCGTAAAACGGGGTGAATAGAATTCGAGGGGTAAATAGACACGGAAGAGGGGTGAATAGATACTAGGAAAATTTGCCAACATCTATTCACCCCTTTCGTGTATCTATTCACCCCTCAAATTCTATTCACCCCGTTTTACCGTACGAAATTTCACACAAGTAAGTTTATTAGTTAAGGTGTAAAGAAAACACAGGCAGACAGACAGACAGAGCTACCGTCGCATTTATAATATTAGTTTGGATATCAGATAATATAACAGATAACTGAAAATTGGAATATAAATATATAGATTTCTTTTTACGTATTTATTATCATTTGTAAGAAAGAGCAACTAAACACGCATATAAAGAAGTACATTCAGTCAACAAAGTATCGGGAATGAATGTTTTTTTATGGTTCCAAATTCGAATTTTTTTTTTTTTGTTTATGTTAGATTGGCATAACTGTTTTCCATTTTGGCGCGGAATTTGAGTTGCATCTGTTATTTATATTAAAAACAGTGCTGTTTTTAGTTTTATAATATCTAGTGTGTATTGCGAATTTCATAATGGACAAAAACATCGAACAAAGAGTTTGTCTTAAATTTTGCATCGCCAATGAAATTTCGTGTTCGGAGGCACTCAAAATGTTACAGAAGGCTTACGGTGAATCGACTTTATCAAAAACACGTGCTTATAGTGTGGTACAAAGCGTTCAAAAGCGGTCGAGATGTGATGGAAGATTTGCCTCGTTCTGGTAGGCCATCAACGTCTGCAACTGAAGTTAACATCGCAAAAGTGAAGGAAATAGTGAATGAAAATCCTCATTCAAGTTTGAGAGAGATGGCCGCCGAACTTTCTGTATCTCACGAGTCGATCCGTACAATTTTAACAAATAATTTGGGTATGAAACGTGTTGCCGCTCGGCTAGTCCCAAAAGACCTGAATTTTCTTCAAAAACTAAATCGCATGAAAGTCGCTGAAGACATGCTAGAACGAGTCAATACCGACCCAACATTCATGAAACGCATTGTTACTGGTGACGAGACGTGGGTTTATGAGTTTGACATGCAAACTAGTCAACAAGCTTCGGAATGGCGCCTTCCAACTGAACCAAAACCGAAAAAACCACGTCAAAGTCGATCAAAAGTCAAAGTCATGTTGACTGTTTTCTTTGACTATCGCGGTGTTGTGCACTCAGAATTCTTGCCCGAAGGTCAAACGGTAAATAAAGAATATTATTTGAGCGTTATGCGGCGTTTAAGAGAACAAATTCGACATAAAAGGCCAGAAATGTGGAAAGAAAATTCTTGGATTTTGCATCACGATAATGCGCCTTCGCACAAGGCCATCATTGTAAACGATTTTTTGTCCAAACACTCAACAAACACCATCGAGCAGCCACCATTTTCACCAGATATGGCTCCAGCCGACTTCTTTCTTTTTCCCACACTCAAATTACCCCTTCGTGGCACCCGTTTTCAATCGTTAGAAGACATAAAGGAGAATTCGCGGCGAGCACTGAACTCAATTCCGGAAACAGCGTTTAAAAAAAGTTTCGATGATTGGATTATTCGTTGGCGTAAGTGTATCGTTTCTGAAGGAGCATACTTTGAAGGTGATAAAATAAATTTAGATGAATAACAAACATTTTGTGTATTATTGACCTTTTCCCGGTACTTTCTTGACAGAGTAGTATAAAGAATGCGGGGCGTAAATGCAACAAAAATATAGTTGAAACTCGTATGGTAAAATATGGTATCTTGGATAAAATGGTAGTGGTTAATGGTATGAGCAAACAGGTCTTGGTTGATGACCGATCCTTAACTAACTATACAATAATGATAATAATATTAAGACTAAATGTTTGGGTCAGTGTGGAACTGTTAATTGCGCGCGCAATTGACATCAATAAACTGTACTTTGTACAAAGAGCATAACTCGAAGCAGGAGCAAATCATAGGCGTTTCTTAAAAAAACTAAAAAGTAACTAATACCTAATTACGATGAAATAGTAATTTTGAAAAGATTTTATAGCTTACTAAGTAACGATTTATATTATTATTTTATAATATAGTACACATATCTATCGTGAGACATACTCGCTATTTATTATACTATAGAGGTTTTACATTCGCTGGTTTTGTAGCCACGTAGTGTAAGGCTCACGGCGTGTCGTAGCATAACAGCATCCTCTCTACCTGAGGACGCAAATCCCACATAAATAATTCATTAGTAACCGCATTGAGAACAAAGTGTTGTTTAAATTCTATTGTCCTTTAAGCTTGTATTTTCTTTGTTCCTTAGCTTTAAAACAATATGACGATACTAAGGATAAAATAAATTACTTATGCATATTAAATTTCTGATATGTTTGTGTTGCAGAATTTTTCAAATATTTAAAATTTTTAAATATATTTTCGTTTTAATGTTTATTATATTTGATCATCTTATCAGTCTGTCAGCAATCACCCTGTGGTGAAAAGCCTGACAATTTTGCATTATATGATTGTTATAACATGGACTGCTGTTTATATTGTTTATATGTATAACGCAGGTCCAATCATTCCCCTCCCCTAATCTCTAAATTACCAATTCCCAAATCCCCAAAAGTCGTACTCGTAACTCTTTTGCTGTTGCGGGTGTCCATGGGCGGCGCTGATTGCTTACCATCAGGTAATCCGTCTGCTCGTTTGCCAATCCATCACATAGACATAAATATGTGAATAATGTGTGTCATAATATAAATAAATAAGTTTTTCACACAGCATTGTGTAAATTTTTATGAAACATCCAATTAAATGTTTTTTATTGTCCATACAGATCCTTCTATTAGACACAATACGATATAAATTCGTACGAATTTAATTATTCGACAGGCACTAAGTTTTCTTCTATCAAATAAAACCGCAAAAAGGTATAAATCATCTGATCTACATCGACATCTACATACTTATAACTAAAACGCACACCCAATCCGATATTCACGAACCATATCGTTCCATATTTGAATGTGACATAAAATTTTAAAATCGCATCGTTCACGTTACGTCTCCGTCGCATGTCGCCGTGGTACAGATGAAGTGATTTATGCGTTGTTGAATTATTCATGCCGTTCGTGTCTCGTCACCGTCATGGGGAACAATCGGGTCTAGGCAATCGCTTTATGAGGAGTACAGACACCTTCGTAGATTAACTAGTTCATTGGTAAATTAATTTAAGGTGTTGGAATCGAGCTGAAGGCGCTTGTTTAGATGCAGATTTGCAGAGCATTGAAATTTATTCTCCATATATTATCATGTACATGTACGGCATGACGTATGATAATATATTCTTACAAACGTCTTATAAAATTAAGCTTTTAAAAAGAAACACTAACAATCTTAATCTCTTTTTAATCATTCAAATCTTTGACTACACAAGCGGAATAGTTTAAACAAATCACACATTAAGCTAATAAGCTATAATATAATTCTTACAACTGAGCTGTAATTAACAATTACTACACAAACAAGTATTAAGTATATAAGGATGATATGAAACGATGCTAATCGATACTATAACACTAAAATACTTCCGTCGTATCCAAGGCTCAGCACCAGGCAAAAAGGGACGCTGACAGCACGCTAAGTCTTTTCAACGTTTTTTTCAAAGGAAGTAGGTCAGAAGGAGGTGTATCGTTTTCACTCGAAGAAGGTTAGATGAAGAAATATCTAAGAATATTTAGTTGTTAGTAGCCTGTTCAGACAACCCACCACAAGGGATGCTTCATGTTTGGTTACATAATGTTATGTGCAAATTGAAAAAAATACAGCAAGCTTTGGCGATTGCTAGTGCAATGTATGTATAAGCCGCCAATAGCTTATATAGTTTAGTATCTAAATTAATTACACTGCCTAGCCTAGAACAGCTCGGAGTTTTAGTCACGAAGAGACTGATACTCCTTTTCGTCCCATTCATCGGGGTATAATTATCCACCGTAAAAATAAAAACCTCTAGTGACCCTCGTGCAGCAGTAACACATAAACATCTGACAGGGCTAATCAGGAGTGCTTAACAAAATCTAAAATAATGTGACCAAGGCGAGCGAAAGTAAATTTTAGACCATCAGCCTTGGCCATTAATAAGGGTGTGTGAAATCCTCACCTAATGAAGACGCCATTATAATCTTGAAAGCCTTATTTGTACATAAATATTTAATTACACACACACACTAAAGATTAGCCTCATTACGACTATATACGTATATCTGTGTTTAAAGTAAATACTTGTTTGTGAACAGTTTCTCTTTTAATTAGTGACAATAATTAACACGTTTGAACAGACTAGTCTTCCTATATGAGTTTTCTAATAGAGCTGATGTTCAGCTGGGATTGCCGGTCAAGCACAACAATGTACTAATCCCTAGCGTGAAGCAGTAGAAAGAAAAGGAAAGGGATAGGGGAAGCCCTATCCCTTCCCGATCCTTATATTCGCAACTCCTATCCGGCCGGCCTATTCAAAAGGCCGGCAACGCACTCGTAACTTCTCTGGTGTTGCGGGTGTCCATGGGCGGTGCCGATTGCTTACCATCGGGTAATCCGTCAGGCTCGTTTGCCGACTTATACCATAAAAAAACATGGCGGGAGAAGTAATTTGATGATTATCCTCCTCTAAAATAAAACTATTTAAATATATTTATTATTTTTTAAAAGAAATTTTAAAATAATTAGATAATAAAAATTACGTCACTTTTCAAGTAAATGAATCGTGATTATGGATTTATAGCACTTTTTTGGTTAAACTGATGCTTGTAAAACTGTACAACTACTGGAACAAGAAAGGAGGATTGATTTAATATAGTGAGCATGAGGTGCCTGATTTAAACACGAGATCGAATTATACGAGTATTAGAATTTTCAGTAGTAAATTACGATCTAGTAGGGTCTAATCTAGTTTCTTCGAAATGAGGTGTACATAATAATACATATATGACAAAGATACTTTCTACACCTCTTTGGAGAATGAAATTTTTTTTTTTTCGTTATCTGTCTCTTTGACCAAATTGTCGTAAGTGGTATTATTGAGGATTTATCAGATTTTCTTAGTAGTACCAAGTAGTTTTGAATTGCATCCGTTAAACGTATAGCAGGACTCACCACTGCTAGGGCTGCTGCTACTGCACTTAACATAATTGTGTGTATCTTGTAATTCATCTGCCACATATCAAATACTCTATTTAACGGTAAAAGTAAAGGTATAAAATCATGACGATACATACAACGTTGTAATACCGTGAAACATACTACATCCATTTTGTAAAACCATTCTGTATTTCCATTCAAATCTATTCAAAACTCACACTGTATACATAAAAACAACACACACACACACACAGTTGCCCTCCACTAAAGGCTGATTCGATTAAAAATTCACTTACAACCACTATGAAAACGTTAACGAATTCAAAGCGGTGCGCTGTCAGTGGTATAATGAAAATTGACACAATGTTTTAACTCCCGTTAAAACTTTACGTAATCGAATAACGTGAGCCTCTTACCGTAGTTTGAGATAAGAAGGTGCTTGTCACTGTAATTAAGAACGAGTAATAATGACTGACAAACTATTTGGATTAGCGTTTCGAGTTAACGTTTGATAATTAACGGTTTTCCAAGAATTGAGTGGTTACTTCCTAGTTATGTTAGTAAGCCATTATGGTTATTATGATTAGGTAGTGCGTTGTTCTCAAATATGTGTAAAATAAGGTGTATTTAATAATGTATAAGCGAGCTTGTAAAACGTAATTATAGGTATATTTTTTTTAAAGTAACAACGATGGAATTTCTTGCTTGTTATCCTCCATTCGAATGTACACTTACTTTACTTTTTTTAAGTGTTGAAACAAATGAACGAGTCTAGTAAAATCCAAGTAAGATCAAACTCATCACCTGTTACTTAATATGAAATTAGAGCTTTACTGATTTGTTTTAAGATATATTTTTTGGTCTTGTTTATTAATCATGAGTACAATGTCCAACAGGAAGAAGGAAACTTCTTTTAAAAGCTATATTTTATATTGAGGAAAAGCGGTTGATAATGTCCGACTAAGTCAGTTTGTCGCAATTTGACTTACAAAATACAACTGACTATACAATATCAGATTCTTATTTTTTAACCTTTCTCTGTAAATTATTGGTAGGTAGAATTAATCATAATCCTTCCTTAATCAAAATGGATACAAAACTGGATATTACCAACAGACGATCCGAAGTTTAATATCGGTGAGCTAGATCTAATCTATACAATTATAATTGGCAAGTTTTATGATGAAATAAGAATAAAGAGTGTGTGTAAACCCGTTTGTATTACGTACATTCGTTACATTCATATTGAACTTGAAACGTGTTAAAATATTACCTCAACAAAAACCAACTACATCTTTAAACACACACATAACATAAAACAAAATATAAACATCTTCCACACCTGAAGCCTGAACATTGAAAAATTACAGAAAAGTGTTTTAACGTATTACCTACTACACGGGTACATTTTGTGTATTTTTTTATTACGTGGAAAAAGCTTTCTCGGTAATGTGTATGTGCTCACACCTTTTGCTACCACGTTATTACATTAGGTAAGCTTGGTGCAATACTCTCGCTATATAATACTATGAAAGCACTTTAGCTAAATTTGCCTGAGGTTATCTTATGAAGTGTGCTCTTAGTGGATAATAAGGACGGCGTAATTGAGGAGACTTCATTATAGATTAATTCAGTTTTATGATCAAATTTTCTCATCTCTGAAACTTAATGCAACAGTGATAAGTGTTTTGGCTTTTTGAGTTTTCAGCTCTCAATAATAAAGTTTATTTTGGTTGTGTATATTTGTACAGTTTTGTAAACTCTGTTACTAAGCATACAGCACTGTAAAAGCTTGAATGAAGCTAAAGAATACTTAAACGGGCTTAGAAAAGATATCATACATCACAAATGAGTGGATTTCTCGGCTACATCTTTGTAGCGCAATCTCGTAGCCACATCTCGTAGCAGCCTACGACGTAGCTGGTCTGCTACGTAAATATTGACGTAGTCTAAAAAGGCACAGT
Organism: Spodoptera exigua; assembly: GCA_902829305.4. Classification (NCBI taxonomy): domain Eukaryota; kingdom Metazoa; phylum Arthropoda; class Insecta; order Lepidoptera; family Noctuidae; genus Spodoptera; species Spodoptera exigua. Next base: position 11,473,235 of record LR824605.2, read on the forward strand.
TTTAACTTCTCATACAGCCTTCACCTGAGCGTGAATACTTTGTTCTGGATACATTATTCATGTTGTCCATTTATATGCGAGGTTCTATGACGTACGTACTATTTAGCAAATTACTTTCGTTAAGGGTTAGCGCTTAGTGACAACATGTCTAAAATATGTTTTTATTTCACGCGGTATACAATTTAAGAATATAATGCAAAAAACATTTTTTCTATAAGCTAACCTTCATTGTAATTGGAAAACATTTTCGACAGATTGGAATAAATTGATACAAAAAAAAATATTTTTTTTAAGAAATTTTTATAAAAATAATATCATCTATAATCAGTGCAAATGGGACAGTCAACAGTAAAGAATATTTTTGAAGAGTTAGAAAGGCTTACAACAGCTGCTTAATACATATTATATTATTTCATACATATTTCTATTAGACAGACAATACTAAATTCCCAGCTGCTACCAAGTTTCAATAACTATGAGAAACGATATTACTGAAGCTGCGTACTAATAAGCGCGGTCGGTGACTTACGAACCGTATTCAATGATTTTGGCCATGTTCTAACAATATTAATTCAGATTATTTAAGCGTAAATCTATTGAATTGTGTTTTGATTAAATATTTGGTGATATTTATGATTTGCTTCAGTTCTGGTTTATGGTTGAAAACGATTTTAATTACAATCAATTTGTAAGCCATTCGTAATTATTACACTAACATATACATACATATCTATTATATTAACACAAACCTCCGCGTTTATAATATTAATATTTAATAGTCTGTGTTGTGTTTCTGCACAAATAATATAAAAAACACATACATGAAAAGGCTTTAAAAGTTTTCTCTTAACGTGTCAATACTATTTCAAAGTTTAAGTAACTTAAAATAAAGCTTTTATGAATAGCCTTTTCTTATACCAACTACATACCCAAAATACAAAACAACCCCTCCTTTTTCTATCCTTCATTTCCCCAATCCTCAAGTATTTAATCCTCTAAAGATTGGCAACTGGGGACTGGGTTTCTGTGAGGCCGTGGTATCGCTCCGGTCGAGCCGACCCATTCGTGCCGAAGCATGGCTCTCCCACACTTGATGTCTTACCATCAGGTATGTATGTGATAGACTGGTAGAATTTTTAGCAATCTCATTAGAAATTAATATAAACGAAATATTTCTCAATCTCAATATTTTCATGTTTGAATGAAAATATAAGAATAAGAGCCTATTTCATCACCTTCTCATAAGTGCACGATAAATTTATTTGGTACAAAGCCCGTGAAAATAACGTTCTATATAAGAATTTCCTGGTACTTAATGGCTATTTAGATGTTTTGAAACAGACCCTTAATATTTATTATGTAATGTAAAAGGAATTTAATGTAATGTATAAGGATTTGCATGTTTATTATTTAAAGCACTTAACTTGTTTCGTGCCAGGAACAAATAGGACGGAAGTATTATTAATTCTTATTAACATATATGGTAAAGTATAGCTTGAGTAATTAGGTAAGACTTTTTAAGTTAACAATTTCTATGTGAGGATAATTTAACTGTTTGTCATTCTTTCTTTTAAGCAAAAATCAATGAAAGAACCCGAGTAAAATTTGACAGAGATAATTTCAATGCAAAGATGATTCAAGATCTGGAATAACTTTTCATCTCGGAAATCATACTTTAAAATAAATAAACACCTGTAATTTGCTACAAGAGGCTTTAAACCAATAGGAATTATCAGCTCTGTCGTACCCTGAACTTACATAACATTTATTACTATTAGAGCTAGCTTAATATTACACTGCTGACTAGCATTACTGTTGTCGTGCTGAACAGCATAAATGTACTCACATTATTATTCCTTTATTATATCCTCGCTTTCTTTCAGAGGTGACCAGGAGGTTATGATACCCGTTTCTCTAGCTTGTTATAACTCGGAAAATAACTCTAAGTCTGTCTGTATGGTTTCATCATAGACATTCAGTGAAGGACAACATCGTAAGAAAATCTGGACATGTAATTTCTTATTAAAAATCGCCAATCCGCATTGGGCAAGCGTGGTGATTAATAATCAACCCTTTTCCCCGTGTTAGATGAGACCTTTCCTCATAAGCGCTTTACCAAAATCCAACATTTAAAAACCGAAAGTTGATATTAGTAAGTCAGTGAATTCATAAAATATAAAACTACCTATTCAGTACTAATATAATATACACGCGTCTTGAACTACGTCAATACAATAAAAAAGGTACAAATGTAGCCATGATTAAGGCCACCGCGTCAGCAGCATAAAATATTTAAAAGACAATATACCGAAATTGGTTTCGTGAACTTCTAATAAAATCCCTAACATCAGCTATGAAATCACTGCTGTATAACATTTGATAGGCCTTACGTTGCGCTCTTGAATTATTTATTTTCAATCTGATATCAGGGAAGGTTTACTGTATGCAATTTCAGTATATTTGTTTAACTTATGAATGGATTTTAGATTATGATTTAATATGTCTATTGGAATTATTTTACTCCGGCTTTAAATGGTTTTCCTATGTACCCAAAACCCTATTTTATAATATAAAAACTTAAAATTCAGTAATCTTCCTTTAATGATAATATTAAATAAGGCCTTTCTGGCTATACTGGACTCTACCCATGCTTTGTCAATCTTTTTAAGGAATTCAGAGCGTAATGTTCCGTCTTTCGACTTCCACGCGATTCGCCTTTTCATTTCCTGTTTGACGATCGTGATGTTTGACCGCAACTTCATAAATTGGCTATCCAACACATAAATAAGAGGACTAGGCAAATAAATTTATAATAAAAGTGCTATATTATAAGGTTGGTTTACAAAATATACTATATTTTTAACATCGATTATCTTTTTATTAAGAATAAATACTCACTCACGTGAATTAACCGAGTAATGCTCTACTAGTTTCTAATATCAACGGGACTCTTATTCATGAGCAGCGTGCACGTAGCGACGAACGTCACGGAACCGATTGTTATAAAAGGAAATTTAATCAAGGTAAATCTAATATCGACTTAGTAGATTAAATATGTCTGTATAATATTCAGTTGGAAATTATATACAAATATCTAATAAACGTCACAAACACAGCTTTATAGTTATTGTTTTAGACGTCATAGTTGATTGAACATAGAATTTAATTATTGCAGCGTAGGATCTACTCTAAATAATAGCGAGAATATAAACGATTAACGATTCTATTGAATCGTGACAGCGAATAGAAATTGTTTAGTTATGCATCATGTCGGAATACAAAGCATTCTCAGTAACAATAACATAATAGTAGAATTATTGTTTTCTCTACCTGGATACCTGCAGTGTAGTACATCTTTACTAGAATTCTGTTTACTATTTAATTTTTCGTTTGTCGTGGGTGCGTTTACAAACATACAATTTTAATATACACATCACACCCAGACCCGGAACAATTTGTGGATCACACAAAGAGCTGTTCTATGCGGGAATCGAACCCGCAATACGTTGCGCGGCAGCCAGTTGCCCATCCACTGCGCCTACCGTGTTGTCACGAATTTTGTAAAATGTTGTATTTTTGGTGTGTGTTGGTGACTGCTAAACTGTACCTAAATTTTTAGTTTATACTATATTATATTATAATATAAAGGCATTATACTTTATATTATCATATACACAAAACATTGTACATAGGGCGGATTTTATGCCTTGAAAATTCTCTACCAGTCAAACTTTAGTTAATAGGGTTAGTAGTTAATTTATTGGTTAATAAAAACAACTTTTATTTCATTACACTCAAATCACTGCCTTATTACTTAACAGTAAAACTTCATAATTCATTAAACTGTCTAGTTTATAAAATGGTGATGGCATGTAATAGAACTTGTGGTATGAACTAATTAAAATGTTGACCTGAATAGGCGGTGGTGACGGGTCAAGTGTCTCAGGGACTGACAGGCTCGTGCCCAGAGGAGTCGTTACACGTAATGTTGTGTGGTTATTAAAATTGAGTTTTATGAGTACGACATAGGCAGTATTTTCCTGCTGATATTTCTGTTTCATTTGTATATCTATCCTTTTCTTGATTTGTATTTGCTTCATATGTTTCAGCCTTTAATACAACTTAAGTTTATGGCATTTTTTGTATCTTTTTATACATAATTTTGGTGCAGCGTATGGCGTGCTTAGTATCCAATAAATAACTTTTAGCCCACTAAGGCACAGTGCGAAGAGGAATTGCGGTCAAGCATGGAGCAGGAGGATTTTAGTTAGTCTTTCACCAGACACAAGATTCACGCAGATTCCCCCTCGACACCCTTTGTCGAGGGGTAATGATAATTAATATTGTAAATAGTAAATAGTTCGATATTAGATCTTTACTTTTATGATTTAGAGAACATTATTGATATATAAGTGACACACACAAGTACATGACATTATTGTACCGAATGACGTCTACTTACTATTTATAGTTAGGTTATATACAATTTTAGTGTCCCAGTCCGTGTTCTTACGAGCCATTAATATCCCTCGTAAATGCATGCGCGTTTGCTGTAAACTTAAGAGATAAGAAACGAGTAACTTTAACTGTAAACATAAAATAAAATCAATATCCTCCAAGGTATTATAAATAATTAAAGCCTTTATTATAGTTAATTAGATATCAAAGTGAACAAACAAGGTCCATATATCATAAAATAAAAATACTAAATGTTTTATTCACACATAATAATTAAAACTAATCAATCGGCTTACTAAGCATTCGAATTGAAAGTTTCTGAACGCTCTTTTACAAAAACTCCTGACAAACTTTAATTTGGGGGAGCCATGCTACGGCACAACTGGTTTGGCGAAACTGGAGTGAAATTACGGCATCACAGAAAACCGTCATGAAATAACGCTTGCATTGTGTGCCGATGTGAGAGTGAGGTTACCGGAGACCCAAATTCTCTCCTCATCCCCTTGACAATCCTCAAATACTATCTACACTCGTATTTCTAATCTGCTGACTTACAATCAATGTGATCATCAAAAAATAGGTTTTAATATAATATTATATTGGACCTCATTTTGTTTCCTTGATCAACACCCAACAAATTAAATTCATTCAAAGGATTAATTTTTAAGTAGCATTCTCGTAATTTCCCCTTTGTGAGGCTCAATTTAATTTTACGATACACTGATAATGTTTTCAACTCATTTATTATGTGTATTATGATTGCATCGTTGGTCGCTAGTGTAACTGTCTGCCAAGGCAAGCGATCGAACTCCGAGTCAGTTTTTCAAAAAATATGAGCAATATTAGTACGACATCCAAACCTGGATTCCTTGGAATATTACTAGCGAGTAGTAAGTGTTATAGTGAAAATATTTTTTTATACCTATTGTAAGAGCTACATACATTCGAACTAAAATAAATAACTAACAACGTCAATCGTCTTGCAACAATTCAACCAATCACATCACATCACACATCATTAGCACATGGAGAGGTATTGAGCATTAACCACGCGTCCTTCAAGCGTACTAGCAATTGCTAACTTATCATTCAAAATTATTCAGTTTACCTCACGATCAGCCAGGGTTGGCCAAACCTTTCCCACCCCCAATCCCTCCTCAATCCCTAATCCCTAAAAGGTCGGCAACGCACACGTAACTTCTCCGTTGCCGGTTTACATGGGTGGCGCCGATTACTTACCATCAGGTAATCCATCTGCTCGTTTGCCGATCTATTACAAAAAAAAAAATGTTTTCCTCTACCTTATGTCAGAGGTGTCTAAACACACTTAGAAAGTATGCATAACTTAAAGTTTAAGAAGTGCATTTCAGGTAAAGTGCAGCTGGAGGAAGAGAGAGAACAGAGGAGTCTTTGGTAAGTAAGAGCCTGACAATCCCTCTCGCCTTAACCTGGGCAGAAGAAGTGATTTTATGATTCTCTCGTCATATAAAACAAAAAAAAAAAATACCCTTATTCTATTAAGAAATGTCGGTACAGAACAACTAGAATGCAGTTTGGTTTAACTGCCATAAATCATGACTATTTTCGATTACGGGTGTAAGAGCAATATTGGAGCCGACCAAAATTGTCGGATCGTTGGAACTGTATGTATTTCAATATTAAATTTCCTTTGCAACGTTGTATTTTTGTTTTTTGAAACGACTTTTATAAAATTTATATTGCATTACTGTGAATAGATTTTCTGCTTCATTTGTGAATGCTGTGCTTGTTTTGTAGTTTGTCTACGTTATAAGTATTGTAGCAATAGTTATTGAATACGAGTAAATTAAATTTATTGAAAAAATTAAAAACGTCACTCTTATTTATGAACAGGTGGTGCGTGCCACGTTAGGAGCGTGCATTCGCTGTCGTCATGCGCATAGCTTATTAATACGAGCTCCGTTGTGACTTGAAACTGTTAGTGCTTTTCTCGGTTACTTGTATTATTACCTATACATACGACATAATATATTGTTTTGTGATTAAGTTGAGACACGGTGCCACAAAATGGCAACATCCGTGGGCAATCTTTTTTGTCTTTTGTTTCAACATGTATTGTGGAAAATATGTCAATTGGGTGGTTTTCTTAGTCAAAAGTATTATTTTGACTTTCTATTGTAACAAAATCTCCTAAATTGTTAGCTAATTTCGTTATCATCTTGCGATGTTAATTTTTTTTTCACTTTTGCATTTTTATAATTATTCGAAGAAATATTCTATTAGACGCGAAAAAAATGAGAAATCGTCACAATACACAAGCTAAAAATAAATCGTAGAAAGCCGTTTATTTTGATTTTAAGAAATGGAAATAGGAATTGAATTCGTTTAATAGTCGAGTACAATTGCAATAAATATGATTCCAGACCACTGAAAACACGTAATATGCAAATTAATAATAGAAATGACTCCGACTCAGAAATTAATTAAGCGAATTTAATAAGTGCGACAGCAGTTGACAGTCTCTTCAAGTTAAAACAACAGAACTGACTTAATAGATAGCTATTCAATTAATATAATTAAAACGGTAGAAGGCTTTTGGAGCATTATAGTTTGAATTGTAAATGAGACAATCACACGGCTCCACTTATACACAAATTTCGAGTACCCCTCATTGAAATTCTGATAAGGCGGAAGACTTTCTAAGGAAATCCCTTCGAAAATGTTAAGCCGTGTTGCAATCTGGGAACATTAACTTAGAGTACATTATTCAGGAATATTTTTACTCCGTGAGAGATTTGACCTTGAGATTAGAATATGTTCAGATAATAACTTATTTTAGTCAAGTATCATCATCATGAGCCTATAAGTGCTCACTGCTGAGCAAAGGCCTCTTCTCATACGGAGAAGGTTAGAGCATTAATCACCACGCTTGCTCAATGCGGGTTGGCGATTTCAAACTTATAATTAGAAATTTTAAGTCCAGGTTTCTTCACGATGTTTACCGTCAGTGGTGTCTAAATAATCATAGAAAGTACATATAACTCGGAAAAATCACATTGGTACTTGCCAGGTTTCGAACCCACACCCTCATGCGTCGCCCGCTTCTCATAAGCGGGCTCCATAACCTCCGGGCCACCACGACATCGACATTTTAGTCAAGTCTTAGTATGGCTTGTTTGATTTGGTAAAATCGACCCTCTTTGTTCCGTATCGCAAAGTTCTGGAAATTCTGACGAATCATAACTACTTGCCTAACAAAAACAAAACTGTTAACTTCTCCATGTCAAGGGCATTATTACTGTTTCTTGTTTTGAGCTATCAAAAGATTTCTACATATTTAGCTAATGCCGCGCGATTTCACCCCCTGCTCGGCTCGTATTGGTCGTAGGATGATGTTTTATAGCCTATAGCACTACGAAACATTGCAGCCTATCTATCAATTAAAAAAACTTTATAAATCCGACCAATCGATCCTAAGATTATCCCCTACCTACAAGCTTAAATATAATATTCCTTATAATATTATATTCCTTATATAGGTAAAATGGCACGAAATAAATCGTTATTGACTACAAATAAATACATTTCATATTAAGAGATAGTTACGAACACCATGTAAAGACTTGAAAAAAGCAAAAAAAGCAATTTAATAAAATAGTGGGATGTTTTTATAATAAGCCACAGCACAACACAACACGCCTACTCGACCTACAAACAAAATACCACAATCAACATACAAATAAAAAGCCTTCAATTATTCAGACCCAGTTTTCCGAGTTCCCACTCCATTTCTGTTTTTCTCTTATTTTCTATACAAATAAAGCGGGCGTTGTGGAGAGCGGTGCTTCGTCCGCCGCATCTAGAATATTCTATAGACTCTACCGTGTAATGAGTCAGCGTGCACGAATTAAGTATGACGGGATGTCACCGACATTTTTCAACGTGAATTGAAAAACTGGAATTTTCACCCAAAATGTTTTTTTTTCTGTGGCTGAAGTGTACACGTAAATGACAGCCCGTTAGTGGATTGCGTTTTGTTTTTGTCAGATTTTGAAATAGGAAATGGTTGGGAATATTTTTCGCTACTTTTTTTATAGTCTGGCTTTGTATAGAGAAGCATTGGATTTGATCGTCAAATAAGAAAAAAACAGAACTATCTAACTTCCAACGATACTGGCTGAATAATGAGCAAAGCGTATTGAACCGTTACATTTACCATTTTCATTAAGACAAATTCTTCAGATATAAATTAAAAAAGCTTTCCAAACAAAATAATATTACTTGCATTCATTATAGAATTCATAAAATAATTCTCATAACTTAATAACTCAGAATGCTGTGTATTGTTTATCTTAAATAGAAAAAGTTTTAATAAAAACTAGTTTAAATTCAATATAAAAACATTTTGCGATTTAATCTTGTGTATTGTTAAAAGTTTATTTTATTTTAAAACAACTTTTCGACGATTTTGGACCCACGTCTTCTGACGATTGAATCAAGCGTATGCCTTCGGACACGGAGAAGCGATCAAGGACAGGTTAAAAATATATAGTTATATAGGATAGTTTTAGTAGAACACTTTTTGTATATATTTTGTTGAGAAGGTTTTTTTTTGTGAGGGGAAAATCATCCGATGGCTTCTCCCGCCCAGGGCCGGGCGGGAAGGAGTGTCAGACTCTTACTGACTAAAAACCCCCTGTTCCTTCTCCTGCTCTGGACCGAGGTCGCAGTGCCTCATTGCGCTTCCCCGCAACCCCGGCTGAACATCAGCTCTTTAGGGCCCATCTGTGGTGGTCTATTGGCTCTTTCAAACGCACGCGGAACGCTACGCGCCGTACGCTTGGGCCTGGTTCTGGTAGGGCGGCGAGCTGCCCTTACTCGCCGACCGCAGACCCGTGCTTACGGTGACCGGAGATCGTCCCTTGATCCCCGACGCCCGTAGTGTCGCCTGTTGCAGCGGCTGGGGCATGAGAAGGAGGATTGCTCCTTCACGCGGGCCGCCTCTCTCTTTTTTGAGAAGGTAAGTCATAAAAAGAGTTTTTTGCAGGGAGAAAATATGCCAATGATTTCTCTCGCCCAGGGTAACGCGAGAGGGAGTAACAGACTCTTAGATACTAAAATCCCCAGTGCCTTCTTTCGTAACTTGTCGCGCTTGCCCCAAAACCCCAAGCCGAATATCAGCCCTGTTGGACCCCATTGGTGGTGGTCTATTGAATTATGATCTTTAAGGCGCGCTCGAAACATTGAGCGCCGTTCACTAGGCCTACCGTGATAATTATGTTAAAGCGTCAATATTCCGGGTGCCAAAGAGGGATGGAGCTATACACCTTTTTTAGCTCCAACCCTCTGATCTGTAGGCCCTCTGATCTAGTTCTGGAAGTAGAAGTCGTAAAAGGGTAAGAAATAAACGTCGCATTTATAAAATTATTTGGAGTAGCTTGCTTGCTTTCTTTAACGGAAAGACTAGACACAATATTTCATGTAATCTTCAAAGAATAGAGAATTTTATTATACTTGTATTTGTTTCGAATTTAGATGGCGTTATAAATTTTAATGTTCACTGTTTAGCACATAAATTGCGAAGACTGCAATGTTGTTCGGATTGGATAGTATTTCGTATAGATGTGAATGTATGGTCGAAGACAGAAAAATCTTCGAGACAATTTCTATTTTTGTTATTTATTTTCATAATTATTTTTAGGATCGAATAAAGTATAATAGGTATATATATTTATTGTACTAAATTATATTTTAGTGTTATTGTTGTTTCAATAATAAACAAGTTTAATATTGAATGAGCAATAAATGTTTCACACATCGTTTTTTTTAATTTATATTAAAATTTTCAAGATTTGGTAAGAATCTTCAGTTCGATATTTCGTTTCAGTAGATTAACTATAAAAATCAACTATTGATAAAAACCTTAGTGGATAATGAGGATAGTTCATCTTAATTCGATGCACAGCAAAATTGTAGAATTAACTATCATCGGCGGTATTTCCAAACCGATACGACCTTCAAACCTTCAAGAAAAGGGAGTCCCATTCTTCAAAAACGGCAAGCAACAAACTTTGAACTCTTCTTGTGTAGCCAATATCTAGATATGGGTGGTGTTGATCGCTTACTTTCAGGTGATCAGACTCGTTTGCATTCCGAAAACATGACTTATTTATCGTAAACATTTTCCTATGAATATATTGTTAATAATGCAAGTGACAATACATGTATAGTCAAAATAATTGAGAAATGTTTACACGTATAATACCCTATGTATTCCTACTCTAATTACACCCGTTTATTTAGCCTGTACACCAGCCGACGACGAACGCTTACCAGCTTAAATAGAAGTTAATATTAATACTAGTGGTTCCAGTGTTATAATTGTTGTAATAATGCAAACTAACATACCTACTCGAATTTTATATAAATGACAAATAAACAACTTAATATCAGTACATGGTATAAAACAAAGTCGCCTTATCTGTCTTTATGTCCCTTTTATATTTTTATATTTAGCGTTTTTTTTTTTCGATAGAATGGTTTAAGAGGGACGTTTTTATGTTTAATATAATTCAATAAATAGAGAAGACTTTTAGTATCAGCATTGCATCTGTGCAAAGATGGGGTAGGTCGCAAGTAAAACATATATTACACCTACACAATATATATGTGTAAATTCTAAATCAATTACACTAGGAAACTTCTGAAATACTATATTTTTTTATTGTACTATATTTTCATAACTACGAGTTTAAAAAAAAGTTCTTAAAAAAGTAATTTTTTGCAGCAAATCATTTTTTTGAATTAGACCACAGTAGGCACTTTTGAACGTCAAGCAAAAAAGGATAAAAGTATTTCAAGAGTTACATTAAGCATGTCAGTCTGTCCGTCTGTCCTCTAGGGAAGCTATTTGCTCGTTCCAAAGTGTAGATTCCTATGGATAAGAACGTTTGAATATAAATTAATTGAAATAACTAAATCAGTTCATTTAGAATAATCTCAGAATAAGAGCTCAGTTTTAAGCGAGTAAGCCAACTATAAGTGCCTCAAACTTTTGAAATCTGTTTAACATTTTGGGTTCAAAGAACTTTCGTATCTTTTGCATCGTTGAGAGATTATTTTCATTGACCGTGAACCGTTTTATTGTCCTTTATAGAGAGTGTATTTTGAAAAGAATATTTTCATCTTTTACAACATATTACTCACCCATGACCACTTAATCAGCCAATAAGTGCTAACTGCTGACCAAATGAATCATTGAGATGAAAGAGGTTTGTCGATTTCAATCATATAATTATCAAATCATCATTTCAACAAACAAATAATAATCATTTCATCATTTCATAAAAAACAATCAAATAATAATTTCATTAACTGAAAATCATAAAACATCAATAGGCTTCAGGAAATTACTGTAAAAAGTTTGGCGGTGTAAAAAGTTTGGTACTTACCTGTGCCTCATGCATAAGTAGCGGACGCTTCGACCTTCGGTTTACCAACATATTACAGAGACGCAAATATAATCACTAATTTCCCGAAGCCTTACTATTGATGCTTTATGATTTTAATGTAATGAAATGATTGTAAGCCAATCAAGCGATCCGTACACATTTAGTTTGCCTTTTATGTTAATAAGTAAGACAGGCTCGGATTATCCTAATACGAAGATACGGTGTTTTATAACTACATATTATAATGTCTGTGAAACAAGAAACCAAATGTGGGAGAGCCATGCGAATGGGTCACCTTGACCGGAGTGATACCACGGCCTCACAGAAAACCGGCGTAAAACAACCACAGCGTTGTGTTTCGCCGTGTGAGTTAGGTTACCGGAGGCCCAATCCTTCTCCTCCCCCAATCCCTCCTCAATCTCCAAATCCATAATCCCTAAAAGGACGCCTAAAAGGTCGGCAACGCACTCGTAACTCCTCCGTTGCGGGTGTCCATGGGCGGCGCTGATTGCTTACCATCAGGTAATCCGCCAGCTTGTTTGCCGACTTATTACATTAAAAAAATACTTGTTGTTTAGTCCCAAGACTGATTTTATTACAATGAAATATGTAGTGAAACCAACCAACGCCTACAAGTTCTTCAGCAAAAATATATTAAACAACATTGTAAATTTAAGTCTATTACAGTTATCTGTCCTTCTAAAACAGATAAGAACTTTAAACAAAGCAAACAGTTAATGTAAGTCCGAGTAAATACTTCGTAATATTCACAGTACGTTTCGTTAAATAGCTGTTATTTGCATAATGGCTCACCTGAGACCAATATCCCGGGAGAAACTTCTATTGTCAGAAGTTTGAGTATTTAGTAACTGGAGGGCACGGTATTGTCGTAGAACAAATCTTTCTACATTGATAGTTGGTCATTTGCATGTTAGTGAAAACATGTGTGGCTTGGAAGTCGGTAGGAATAAAAATAATTGTGTGTTTTTCGATTTTCAAATCTCAATAATAATGTTTGTTGTAATGTTTGTATATTTATACAAACATGCGAGATTATTACTTGCTATTAATAAGTATAACACTGACTGACTGATTTGTTGAATTTGACGCCTCAAAAACATATGTATACAAATTAATAAAAGATGTTATTTCGAAGGTTTTCGATTTACATGGGTTATTAATAACTGATTATTGAAGATACAAATTGAAATGAAGACTCCATTGCTTACTTTTCCATGTTTTTACCTCTATCTTTAATAATTTACGTACAAGGCAAAGGAAAATCGTTGTCACAGTATCTATTCGTTGTTTCTTTAAGGTTGTAGCGGAGACGAATTTTTTACTTGTATTTTATTAATGGTAAAGAAAGGTATGAATATAGGTGGTGGTATGAGAAAGAAGAGAAGGTGGTAATATGAATATGATGGTATAGGTTCAGAAGTGGTACATTGCTTGTAGTAATTTGTTGTCCTATAATAAATAAGCGACCGGCCCCCGTTTTCGTAATTCTGATACTAAATATTTCCACCATCTCTAAATCACTGAATCTAAAACCACATCAAAATCCGTTGCGTAATTTTAAAGATTTAATCACACATAGGGATAGATAGAGCGGGCTTTTTTGTACTATGTAGTGATAATACTCGGCACCTACTTGAAGTGGCCTGCAATGTAATATATACCTGCATAGCCTATGTGAAGTGAGATTATTTAATTTATTTTTGAATAAGATTATCAATGTCTAATCCTCAAATGGCAACGCAACTACAACGTTTGTCACCCTAACCCTTAAAAAACACGAGTTATTTATTAATTAGTCGGCAAAATGTTTCTTCAAAGTGCAGTGTATAAAATAGAGATATGTATAGTGACTCGAACTTTGCAAGACGGCACGAGTAAATACGATACTTTTATTTAAAAACCTCTTTCTTAGAATACAGTGTTTCTCAGAAATTCTTGCAGAATAGTATGCCAACAAATCTATTGGCCTCCATTTGAGATGATTATGTGCGTTTAAATTGCAAATTTCTCAGAAAAGGAAATGTAAACAGGTTTATCATAGCAGAAAGCGTTTTGTTTTTTGAAAGGGGTATTTGCTTAGAATGCATTGTTTATTTTGTATGTATGTTCGTAATGTAGCTATGTAGAATTCTTTACTAATTAGAAATAATTGTTAAAATAATTGGTAAATCTCTAATGTTTGTTTTAATTAATACGTCTTTAATATTCTTAATTATTGATTTTCTATGATAAAAGTATTAGTTAGTTCAGAATATAAATAGTAATAAATAAATAACTTAGAATATTATTTTGAATGCACAATTGAAGCGATGGCTGGGCAACTGGCTGTTGTGCGACGAAGATTATGTGATCCACAAATTGTAGTTTTAAATCTGGGTGTGATGTAGGTATATGTGGGGTTGTATTTGTATAAAAGAAAACAAAACACAGGAGAAAATATTAGGTTAATATAAATAGAGGCAGTTTATCATAACAGTCTTTCTAATTAAACTATATTAAAGAAGAAAAGTATAATCAAGGATAAACGCCCGTCCGGACGAACGGTGAAGCAACAATTTGTCACTGTTCTCTTACTGAGGAGTCACTGTATATTGTATACACTTTTTTATTTTTCCAAACTTAATGGCCGCCGTCGACCTTGCTATCATTTATCAGAATTTATAAGGGTACGGTACCTATCTAGGCTGTGGGTCCAACGCTTTTGTTTTTTTATTTTTTTGCCAAATTAATTCGTGTTAGTGGATGCAAAAAGTTTGTATACCTACCATAATTTAAATGCGTTTTTTATTATGTTATGTCTCACAGGTAAGTTTATTGAATAAAACGACTTCCTCACGTTAATAAACTGAGACAAGATCTTCTAGATTCAAGTCACATCAGGTCATCACATTTTATTCATAAGCAAATGTGTAAGTGTGAGAGAGCCAAGCTTTAGCACGAATGGGTCGGCTCGGCCGGAGTGATACCACGGCCTTACAGAAAACCGGTTTGAAACAACACAGCGTTGTGTTTCGCTGTGTGCAATAGGTTACCGGAGGCCCACTCCTTCACCTGTCCCAATCCCTCCTCATTCCCAAAATCTCCAAACCCCTAATCCCCAAAAGGTCGGCAACGGCCTCGCAACTCCTCCTTCTATTAGAGTTTTTCTCAGTTTATTCACGTGAGTAAGTTATTATCTTACTAATATCATTAATGCGAAAGTAACGACGTTTGGATGTTTGTAACTGAATCACGTCCAAACGGCTGGATGGATGTGGATGAAATTTGGCACAGGCCTATGATACACTCCGGAATAGGACATAGGCTACTTTTTATCAACATACCATGTAGGAGAAGCGTTGGGCGAAAGCTAGTTTTCAATAAATTTTCCAGGTAATTTTTTTTGGTCATTAAATGGGAGTGCTTTTTTTTAATAACTGTTTAATATTTGTACCTTCTTGTTACATCCTCATTAGTCTACGTTTTTAAATCACTTTCAGTAAGTATCATCTTATGATTTGCGTTTTGAGCGTTCGCTCAACTCCTTAGGATTGAGGTCAAAATCTTTGGGAGAACTCAAACCCTTAATTAAGGCTAGTCTTGAGCGAAGGGTATTCAAGAGTGTCATCGTTACTAGTCTAAGTGGAATTTGTTTAAAGGAAACTTGAATTTTCTGTCTTTAATGTTAGGGTTGGGTCAAGTTTGAGATGTTATCTAATTTTTAGTTTCCACAAAACTCGGAATAGGGACTTAAAAATGCTTATAGCTGCCTGACCTAATAAAAAATAATAATAAAATAAAAATGCGATGTTTATATTACATAACCATAATATAACCTATAAAAAAAAAATATTTCTTGCACCATATTGAGCACCATGAAACTAAACTCGTAGTAGTCATTTTGTGATTCAATCCAACCCATGATACCAAGTAGCCCAGCCACGAAGTTAACCGTACAGAGTCTCTCGCTCGTCCTAGTTGTACATTCCTATTCCCATTCGCATTCGCATTCGCATTCGCATTCGCATTCGCATTCGCATTCGCATTCGCATTCGCATTCGCATTCGCATTCGCATTCGCATTCGCATTCGCATTCGCATTCGCATTCGCATTCACATTCACTTTCACTTTCGCTTTCACATTCACATTCACATTCACATTTACATTCACATTCACATTCACATTCACATTCACATTCACATTCGCATTCGCATTCGCATTCGCATTCGCATTCGCATTCGCATTCACATTCACATTCACATTCACATCCACATTCACCTTCACTTTCACTTTCACTTTCACATTCACATTCACATTCACATTCACATTCACATTCACATTCACATTCACATTCACATTCACATTCACATTCACATTCACATTCACATTCACATTCACATTCACATTCACATTCACATTCACATTCACATTCACATTCACATTCACATTCACATTCACATTCACATTCACATTCACATTCACATTCACATTCACATTCACATTCACATTCACATTCACATTCACATTCACATCCACATCCACATCCACATTCACTTTCACTTTCACTTTCACTTTCACTTTCACTATCACATTCACATTCACATTCACATCCACATCCACATCCACATTCACTTTCACTTTCACTTTCACTTTCACTTTCACTTTCACTTTCACTTTCACTTTCACTTTCACTTTCACTTTCACTTTCACTTTCACTTTCACTTTCACTTTCACTTTCACTTTCACTTTCACTTTCACTTTCACTTTCACTTTCACTTTCACTTTCACTTTCACTTTCACTTTCACTTTCACATTCACATCCACATTCACATTCAAATCACATTTACATTTACATTCACATTCACATCCTCATTCACCTTCACATTCGCATTCGCATTCGCATTCGCATTCGCATTCGCATTCGCATTCGCATTCGCATTCGCATTCGCATTCGCATTCGCATTCGCATTCGCATTCGCATTCGCATTCGCATTCGCATTCGCATTCGCATTCGCATTCGCATTCGCATTCGCATTCGCATTCGCATTCGCATTCGCATTCGCATTCGCATTCGCATTCGCATTCGCATTCGCATTCGCATTCGCATTCGCATTCGCATTCGCATTCGCATTCGCATTCGCATTCGCATTCGCATTCGCATTCGCATTCGCATTCGCATTCGCATTCACTTTCACATCCACATCCACATTCACATTCACATTCACATTCACATTCACATTCACATTCACATTCACATTCACATTCACATCCACATTCACATTCACATTCACATACACAATCACCTTCACTTTCACTTTCACTTTCACTTTCACTTTCACTTTCACTTTCACTTTCACTTTCACTTTCACTTTCACTTTCACTTTCACTTTCACTTTCACATTCACATCCACATCCACATTCACGTTCACATACACGTACACATTCAAATTCATATTCACATTCACATTAACATTCACATTCACATTCATGATCACGTTCCCGTTCCCGTTCCCGTTCCCGTTCCCGTTCCCGTTCCCGTTCCCGTTCCCGTTCCCGTTCCCGTTCCCGTTCCCGTTCCCGTTCCCGTTCCCGTTCCCGTTCCCGTTCCCGTTCCCGTTCCCGTTCCCGTTCCCGTTCCCGTTCCCGTTCCCGTTCCCGTTCCCGTTCCGTTCCCGTTCCCGTTCCCGTTCCCGTTCCCGTTCCCGTTCCCGTTCCGTTCCCGTTCCCGTTCCCGTTCCCGATACCGTTCCCGTTCTCATTCTTGTTCCCGTTCCCGTTCCTGCTCCCGTCCGTCCCGGGATTATAAGCTAAATGCTATAATAGTTAAATAGAAGTGATGTAATTAGGTTTAATATTAGCTTTACAGGTTAGTAATCAACTTCATAGAGTCTATTGTATGTGCATCTTATTATTAATAGGTATGTCGTTATTTTGGTTTTCGAAATCATGACCCAGGCTGTTATTGTTTACCTAAATATTAATTTCTTTCGAATGCAAGGCAAAACCAATCATAATAAGCATTTTAAATTGTTAACCAAAAAATATTTTTTTTTTATTTTTCATTAAGATTTATTTGTTTTAAATACATACACAATCTGGTGATTTATGTGTGACTAGCTTTTGCACGCGCCATAATTCACTCGGAAAATTGAGTTTCTGTAGATTTTTGGTTTATAAACTATCCTATATCTTTTCTCGAGTTCCAAACTACATAATTATGTCTGTACCAAATTGCACACAGATAGGTTCTTTCGCGTTTATAATATTAGTATGGTTGACAAACATAAAAAACAGCGACAGCTTTCAGCTTAAACACAAGTAATGCTGACGATATACCTTTATTATTTCTTAAACTTGAGATTACGCAAACAAACGAAAAATTTAAATTCAAAAATGGTAACGAACAACGTAATATAAAAAAATATAACAAATTGAAATCGGTGTAAAGAATTTATGATGTATATTAAAAAATGAACAAAAATATTTGCAAACTTTTCCCCTACTACATTTGGATTAAACTTACATTGGTTGTACTTCGTCATGGGCATCGCGTGCAGGGTTGACATTTAGCGAATACCACCGACATTTGGTGCGCTTTCACGAAAATGGAACAAGACAATTCCGTAATTTAATTCTTGTTTTCTTGTAAATTGTATTGCTAACGATTGGTGGTTTAGATAAGAACAATTTAAAAAAGGTCTTTTACTATTGACCTAGAAGAAAAAACGTCAACAGACGTCATAGTTTATTAAATATTTTCAAAAATTTATCACAGCTGTCATGTTAAAAGACGAAAGTTAACAAATTGAGTATCTCCGAGCGAAAGATTTAAAAAATATTTTCGTGTCAAAAGCCAAATAAATATTTCATAGGATTTTCATCGTCAATATCCATGCCGATGCCGATCTCTAAACCAGGGGTGTCAATACTAATTTTCCTAGACGTATTCTGACAACCCTATTTATACAGGGTGCGGTGAAAAATGATGATTTATTATGAAGTTCGCTGAACGCCCGATGGCCTAATGGTGTTGCCCAAATTATTAATGGTTGTACACAATACTGAGGGGTCGCCTACAACGAGGCCATACCATCAATTTTCAATAGCTATAATTTATTTAATTGTTGGTGCCGCTTAGATCGAATTATTGTCAAAGGTAAAATTGTAGACAATTTGTACTGTACGTGGTAAATTTTTTATCGTTTTTTCCATGTGTTCTTCGGGTCGTTTAAGTTCTTGGTCAAGGTCGTTCGTTTTAAAGGAAATCGATTCCTGTGTCTGTTCCATTAAATCATTTGTCGTATAATTTAGTTTTAGTAGAGCTTTTTTACATACGATTCATTAATTTAATAGGTATACACATGCTATCAATCTACAGATATGTATATAAAATTAACATGTTACTGTGTATGTTACCGTGTAGTAGTATCTGTGTATGTAAATTAACATGTAACTATGCCTTATACTTGAATTTATAGTAACATAGGCATACCTTCATAGTATAGCTATAAATCAAGACTGTAATAATTTACCGTGTTAATCATTAGTTAATTATCAGCGTAAGCTCGTAGAAAAAGCATTTTTTTTTTCGGAATCACCACTCTCTTGTTCAAATCACATTGGCGATTTGAAACGATTAATTAGAACATATTATTCTAAGTTTCGTCACGATGTTTGTCATTTGGAAGCTGTACTTTACTTATTAACTTAACTGAATATCTAGTATAAATGTTGTTAGTAATTCGTACTTCTATGTATCAATCAATTTAGAAAGACAATGTCCAACGCTATATATAATTGGGTAGTTTCCTAGGTCAAAAATAAATTAATTCGACGTTTTAATACGATAAAATATTGAAAAATAACTATACTTTTATTCATCGATCGATCGATACACTAAGTTTTACATATTTTTTAGCTAATTTTTTAAAAATAAATAAGCTATTTGACGCTAAAATGCTATGACGTCATAATTCAATGTTTCATACAATTTTCATAGAAAAATATCGTTTTTGACATTTGGATAAAAGTATTGAATTTGACTAGTTGGAAACAACCGTACTTCAAGACATTAAGGACTGAAAATCGTAGAAAAGATGAATTGAAAACTGCTGCAGAAAATAGAACTTTTAGTACATAGAAATAAAATTTAGAATTGGGTTTTCTGTGTTACAAAATAAATGTTCAAAGCAGTTACTTAAAACGATTTATTTTGAGAGACATGATGGGTCGGACGTGATCCGAGGAAGGTTAAAAGATGTATATCCAGGAGTTTGTTAATTTAACAAATAAATCGGCCAATAAATATTGTGAAACGTGGACTTGATAATATTGTTCAAGTTTTCTAAATGCTTCACATTTTATTAGATGAAAATTTTGTTTCCCGTAATTCTGTTTCATCATCAGCCGTCACTGCTGAATAAACTTCCTTAGTTCTCCATGTCCAAATAGAACTCGCCACTTCCATCCCTTATGACTCTGACGAGGTAGTTGGTCTAACGAGTGGCTTGTCTAAATAATATTTTATTGTCAATAGCAATTTAGGTATGTATGCACGTAATTTGTGATTATAATTTACTGGCTACTACCGCGCAGTTTCACACGCTACTCGGCTTCATTTGATTGTATCGTGATGTTTTATAGCCTATAGCACTCGGGAACATTGTAGCTATCAATAAGTGAAAGAATTTTGGGAATCCGCCCAGAGGTTCCAAAGATTACCCCCTACATACAAACTTACAAATTTGACCTCTTTTTAATATTAGTTTATAGATAGTATAGATAAAAAGAGTACTTTTAAGAGTTTTCGTAGTAATTAAAGGTTCCTATAAACATTTTCGGTAAGTAAAGTTTTTTTAAGATCTTTTATAATATCTTTTTAACTACACTTGTTGTATATATGTACAATAAAGTTTAAATAACATTTGTTTAAAATTTATAATAAATATAATAAAATTGAACCATGTTACTAATTCAGAAAGTTCATTTTCACCTAATCAGTTTTTGTTTTTTGACCCCTGGGATACCGGACAGGAAAAGGGGTCAGGAAAAATCCTAATAAGGGCCCATTTATTTGTGTTAAGTTTTTGTTCATTTATATTTCTTCACTGACTTTAAATAATTCTTTGCTTTTATTATTATTACTTATTAGTGAAAAAAAAAATCTCCTACCTGCCTGTTGTAGGGAGTATGTTGTATACATATATCTACATAGAGGAAGGTTCTATTCCAAAACTGTTTTGAAAATAAAAGCTCAACAAAAAGTATCGGCATATAGATCTAGTAATTGATTTATTTGTTCAAAAAAAAAGCTTTAACACAATGTACATTATTTCTGCAATTTTTATGTACAAAAACAAATTGATTGAGCACACAGTGATTGAGTGCGTGTATGCTTTTGTATGTTGATTATTTTCCGCAATCTCTCTTTTTTTAATCGGCAAACTAGCTAACAGATTACCTGATGGTAAGCAATCAGCGCCGCCCATGGACTTCCGCAACAACATAGGAGTTACGAGTACGTTGCCGATCTTTTGAGGATTTAGGGATTGATGGAGGGCAAGGATTGGGCCTCCGGTAACCTCACTCACACGGTGAAACACAACGCTGTGGTTGTCTCACGCCGGTTTGCTGTGGGGCTGTGGTATCACTTTGGTCGACCCGACCCATTCGTGCTGAAGAATGGCTCTCCCACACTCTCTATTTTGAAAAATAATTGGAATGGGAAGACACATTTGAAAAGATGAGGTCACGATTGTTAGAAAAGGTTCGAAGTAAGAGTATTCGCATGAGATTTTTATTGCCTTTATTGACCCGTATAAATATGACTAATGAACAACTGGTTAGAAGAAGGTAAACTGCTAATCATCCTCTTCAGGTCTTTCCGTTGTCTGAAAGGGCCATCAGGCCATCACATATGGAGCCCACTAGGAATGCCCGATCAGGGTTGATGATGCAACCGAGTTGATATGCCGCCTCCCAGCTGGGAGTAGGTATAGAAATAAAGTGATTTTAATCAGAAAAAGTCTGACATCTCAAGTGAAGAAATTCGATAATTCAATAAAGTTTTGTCTGTCCTTTATTCGTCAAAATAAAAGGGTTAATACCATGTTTATTTAAAAAATCAGACAATATTCTCAATTACATCAATAATATGAAATACATAAATTTAAAATTGTCTTTGAAATATGAGACACTTCTACATCTAGCTAAGGACTTATTTTTGAAGGTAATCAAATCTTCAAAAGTATAAGTTTCTAACAAAAAAAAAAAATGCGAAATAAATTTATCGCGTGCTGTTATTATAATTTCAGAGCTTTTAGCTTTTCATAGATATTGATTTCAGTGCTCTTGTTTGGCATCCCGATACGAAATACCTGAACTAATTTCCAAAAATAAACTGAGATTTATATTCGTGATTTTTTTGCGTTGTATATCATATTATTTTTCATTGTTCTGGTTTCATGTACCTAAATGAAATGCTGACAGTTTTGCTGATTAACTTTTCTAGACCTCTAAAATTAGACTTTAAGATATGAAAAACCTAAATTGGCTCTTTTATTTTTAAATTACTTAAGAATTAAGGAGATCAATTTAAATCAATTTTATTGTGGTGAATAACTTAACAAAAGCTGAATTCAATTGATAAATTCCATCTTAATAAATAAAGATATTTAGTGAAATAGGAATCTGTGTGGTTTTGTGTTTTAACGAACATGATTTTCTATGTATCGTCACACCTTTTATTTCCTAAAAGCTGTGCAGAGGTGCACTTTGTAACATCATAATATACAATATTCAGCCTACTTTTTAACAATTAATTTCTTCAATCAATCGTTGTTATCTAAAGACGTATATTCATATCTATTAGGTATGTATTCTGGACCTTATAATAAAGGATTTAGTTAGTTTCCGCGGTCAAAAAATAAAATTATTTCAACTTATTAAACCATAATAATACCTTAAATTAACACACGTTTCATATTCGTTTCACATTTCATAAAAAAATCATGGAAAAATGATTTTTCGATTTTTCGGAAAAAGTATTGAATTTGACTAGTTGGACACATATACATATAACAATCCTATATTGATAAACGAAATTACATTACTTTATAAAATTTTACCTTTATATAATCACGCATAGAAATAAATAACAGTTCACAATAACAAAAATCGTATCTTAGCTTCTAGTTCATGTTACTACTAAAAGAAACTGTAGGCAGCAGGCACACATAAGCTATATACATTTGTATGTTACTACATACGTTGTGGGTCACGGTAATAAGGGATTTGGTTAGCAATATGCAGGGTAAGGGATTCCGTGTTGTTACATACATGTAGCTGTCACCGGAACACAAAATGGGAAAATAAATAGTGATGGCATTATTATCTGTAGATAGACCTGTTCTGTTTTGGTTTTTCAAATAACAAATAAATAAGTTAAAGACTCTCAAATGCGACTTTCTAAGCATATTTATACCACAAACCATCTTAAGGAAACATAAACTTATAACTTATAAGTTTAAGTTTGATATTACCAATCCGTCTTAATCAAGCGGGGTGATTAATACTGAAACCTTCTCCGTGTGAGAGGTGGCCGCTTGCTCAATAGAAAGCGCTCATAATGAAACAATGAATTTATTTTTGCAAGAAGGCCATAAAACGGCTCTTTTACACGTCAATTTATATGTGAAAAGCTAGATGAAGCCGGCAGTTCCTATCTGACTACTCTCAGAAGAAATACCGAAACAAACTCAGAGGTCAGTACATAGAGCTGATAATATTAAATACCATTGTATGTATGTACTGTTTGTGTCGCAGATATGTCATAGTTCAAATTTAGAAGATGATACTAACTATACATGTAATGCTCTTAAGTAGAACATAATAAAATATGAATCCAAGCCAAAAGGTTCTAGAAAAAAGCGGATCAACTGAAAGAGTGAAAAGTTTTGTAATGTATGTCTAGAGAAATTTATTAGATTAAGCGTTAATTGAGACATATAATTTTAATTACTAGATTAATTTATTATAAACTTCTTCAAAAACTAATTATTTTAATAACTTCGTAGATAATGAGATGACTAAGATTTTTTGTGAAACATTTTCATATTGAAATTATTTTAAACACTTCATAGAATTAAATACTTTTTAATTGTTAGAAAAAGGTTTTAAAGCTAATTGAAATTAAAAAGTCAATTTATTCAATGTGGAAAACTTTAAATGGCTTATTCGTGTCACAGGTAGTGTTATATTTCAATAAGAAAGTGCTGCGCCCCGCCGTCCCGTTTTCCCGGGACTCGGGAAATGGGACACTACGTTTTCACGGGACGGTCTAATTTAGGTGACGTCTTAGACTTTAATATCGCAGTGTTTTAATGTACACGAAATATTGTCACTGTCACTATTTTTTTAAATATAAATGCTTTTGTTTTTTATGATTCGATGATACTGGGATATACAATGTTCCATTTTTGTAATGTATGCTTTGAAATTGAGTTTGTGAGTTGAATTCACGTTTTCGTGGTTTTGTGACACCAAAACAGTAAATCTGTGATTTATAAACTTGCTTAATTTTGTTGATTGTAGAGCAATACGGTAGTTTCCAACTAGCCAAATTCAATACTTTTATCCAAATGTCAAAAACGATACTTTTCTATTAAATTTGTATGAAATACGTGTAATTTGAATTATGACGTGATAGTTTTTTAGCGTCAAATAGCATACTTATTCCTTAAAAATTTGCTAAAAAATATCGAAAATTCAGTGTATCGATCGATTGATGAATAAAAGTATAATTATTTTTCAATATGTTATTGTATTAAAACGTCGAATTGATTTGTTTTTGACCTAGGAAACTACCCAATTCGCTTAACACATTCAGTGCCCCCGACGCGTATGTCGTGCGAGGAAACGCACATACGCGTCGGGGGCACTGAATGTGTTAACCACTAAATCACACCTCCAACGCAACCTATTGCTATTTACATAAATAAACGAAATATCATTACACAAAATTCAACAAAATATTTCAGCAAACAACACAAACAAACCGCTTTGTTATTCAAGCTTTATTTTTAATCCTAACTAAACCGAGTTTTTAATCCCGGCATCGGGATGTTCGTTACAATATAGCACAACACTAATCTAACATTTAGTGCTGCTGTAGTTGTGTGCCACTATCGAGAGTTGGTAATCATGAGGTCTTTTGTGCATTAAGAGCGCTTTTAGAGTCACACAGCGCTAGTGACGCATATCGAGTTTCTTGCGAAATATAAGCATGGCGAATTTTATTGCAAAGAGGTGGCTTTAAATAGTTTTGTTTACCGCATAATTAGTCGCAGTGGCATAATTTTTTTCTGCCGTACCTACGGTTTTTTTTTAGGGTGAAATCAGGCTTTAGAGGGCTGAAAGGGAGTGTCAGACTCTTACTCACTCCAAACCACTTCGTTCCTTCTCTATCTTCAAGCTGAGCCGCGGTACAAGATAGCGATATAATCCAAAAACTTGAGATCACTCGTGTATTGATATTATTAAGTTTTGATCGTTGTGTTTTTTTTGTATTCTATGAATTTTTTTGAATAAATAACATATTTTTAAAGGATCTTTCATGTCCAAAATGATACTGTAATGCTTTTCCAATATAATTATTATAATAACAATTACATACAAAGTATATATATCACCAGTAATACACGTCCAGTTGGCTACTTGCCATGCGAACGTACTCCAAGATGTAATGGAAAACTTTAGAGAACGTCAAGTTACGGCCAAAAGTAATTTAATCGCATTTTAAATGCGACATTTCGTATTTTATTGCGATTTCTCTTGGACTATCTCAATAATAGTTGTAGAAATATTGTATTTACTGTAGCCTTTAGTCTTTGTTGTAGTTGTGCTTATTGCTATGACTTTCTTAAGAAGTATAACGATTATAAAATTTATGTGGTTTACGGTTTATATGTATATACCTAGGTCATTGTGTGGGTGTGGCATCACATGTCATTTAATACATAAAGCCCTACCTTTTAAAGCAACATAAAATGCGCACTTACGGAACTATCCAAACCGGTAAAAAATCTTTGCGTAAAAAAACAAATTTCATGCAAAATTTGTCGTGATAATAAGGGTTTCAGGCGCATTGTATTTCAAGGCCAAAAGAGCACATCCGCGCAGCGAGATACATAATTATGGTAATTTGTAACCAGTTTTGATTTACGGCACTAGTTAAAATCAGAAATTTTTCTCTAGACATTTGTTTTTTAAAACATCATTTTTTTAAGAAGAATTGTGTTATTGTCTTTTTATGAAATAGGACTAAAATCTAGCAAACAGATCTTCTAATACGAGTAGTAATAGGCGCCATGGAGGTGAGGAGTGAGTACATTCCTTTTTAAGAGTTAGAGTTTTGATAGGATAGGGATATTTTGGGGTCCTTTTCAAAGAACCTTGTTGATTCTCCCACTTTGAAGTCAGAATAGATCTCGAGTGGCGACCACGGAACGGAAGACGTAGCGCGAGAAGATTTCCTGCTAGGTTCACCGACAACCTCGTTAAAGTCGCAGGGAGCCAAAGGATGCAAGTGGCGACTTGTCGTTCGAAGTAAAGAACAAAAGGTGAGGCCTTTATTTTTTTTTAATTTTTTTTTTTTTTTTTTATATATAAACGTTGCCCCACACTAGGATTTTCTCCTGTGTCGTGGGTGCGTTTACAAACATACAAATTCACATACACACATGACACCCAGACCCGGAACAACAATTTGTGGATCACACAAAGAGTTGTTCCGTGCGGGAATCGAACCCGCGACACGTTGCACGGCAGCCAGTTGCCCAGCCACCGCGCCAACCGTGCAGTCAAGCCAAGGTCAAAAGCCTTTGACCAGCTGTGACACCTTCTGGGTAATGATGATGATTATTATTGATTTGCAAACCATTGTCACAAAATAAAAATTAAATATTAAATCTAATAACTATTTTTATTTCAATTCAATAAACTAAGGCTTTTCTTACTTTATATTTACTATTTTAAAATACATAGGTATTAAGACTGGTTTATTACAAGGTATGGAGTTTCTTCAAACACAAAGTTTCGCTTTATTAGTTCCAAGAATGTAAGTTTCTTGGTAAACCTGGAGCTCGTTTCAAATACCTGCAGTGGGTAACAAATTACATTTTTCAACGTCTTCTTCTAATATCAGAGAGATAATGAAATGTGTTGACGGCATTATAAAATGCTAGTTTCCAACTGCGCTTTGCACGCGTATAAAAGTAATGTGTCCTGACTTTTTAAAAGGAGTAGCTTCACTGAAAAATACAAATCAATAAAGTATAATTTATCAGTAACAATATCAGTGTAAGATTTTTTCAAAGATTAAATAATATGTATAAACTTACAATTTTTTTTTATAATAGTAATAATAGTAGTATAGAGTTACTTTTCATAGTCTTAAATAAATGATGTTTTTCCAAATTCTCACAAGTGTTCGCTGTTTAAATTTAATCACAATCGGTTTAATGGAACGTAGACAGTATTTAAAAACCAAAAAGTAAAAACAGTCTTCGTTAGATACATTTTGGCATTATAATATAGTATACTTTTACTATAAATTTAATCTGAAATCACTTTACATTATTAAACATTTCACTATGTTAAATTTGATCTGAAGTCATTTTACATTATTAGTCATTTTACTCTTCGTTTTTTAAATACTATAACTAAATATGATGTTTTTTAAGTTTTGTTGAAACCAGGTGAAATGTGGATAAAGAATAATGTCCAGATCTATTTATATTTGTGGTTGTGTTTCATATCATGGAAAGATTACATGTGTGTGTTAATTTGTTTATTTATGTCGAATCAATCGAGTGTTTTTGCTCGTGGGTATTCCGTGAGGCCGTGGTATCACTCCGGTCGAACCCGCCCATCCCAGCCGAAACACAGCATAGGTCTCC
Source organism: Spodoptera exigua (assembly GCA_902829305.4). Lineage (NCBI taxonomy): Eukaryota > Metazoa > Arthropoda > Insecta > Lepidoptera > Noctuidae > Spodoptera > Spodoptera exigua. The sequence continues at coordinate 11,501,079 of LR824605.2, forward strand.
TATACTAACTTAAATTTCGATGATAGGGTATCATAGTTACTATGCAAAAAAAACAGAAAGTAGATATTAAATGTACGTTAACAAATTCACAAGAATTTCGAAAAACATGTTTAATTGAAAAGAAAGGATATACATAGTTTCTTCAGATCAATATTTTTTATCTAAAATATTTTTGAATTTGTCTAACTATAGAAGGGTTTTTGATCTTCGTCATAATACATCAACGTCAGAAGCTTTATATAAATACATTAAGTTGTTTCAAAGCAATTTGACAAAGTGAATAGTAATGTTTAGAGAAATTAAAAACGTGATCTGAATTCGAGTACTAGTGCAAGTTAATGTTGACGCGATTGGCGGGATTATGGCATTCGGCGCTCTGATTGGCCTACTCCAAGTTAATCTACCAATCAGGGCTAAAGGTGATAACGTGTCGATCACGGTAATGCAAAAATATGCTCATTGTTATTTACATTAAAACAGTAGGTTTATATATAGATCAATAGCACATACTCGTATCAATCTAAGGACGTACTATTTTGCCGGCTTTCAGGGATAAGGGATTTGGGGATTTGGGAAATTGGGCAATGGGAATGGAGAGGAAGTCTCTCCGGTAACCTCACTCATATGGCGAAGCACTACACAAGTTCTGTTTCACGTCGGTTTTTTATGAGGCTGTAGTATAATTCTTATTGGACTGGCACAATTGTGCCGAGGTTTGATCCTCCTTCCTCGACTGAATATACATATTAATATATCTGAATATACAAATTAGTATTACAGTTTGAAACTATTATGTGCTAACATCATAAAATTTTAAGGAAGTTTGCTGTTGTTTTGTGGTCCGTATGAATTGGGTGGATTATTATATCATTTGTCTATTTCGCTTTGTTTAAAAGCTCATTTCAATTTTATATGCTTATTAGTTCTGAAGTTATCATTTGAAAATTATGATGTCTTTATTATTGCACTGGACATGACTTTGGTTTTTTTGTTTGACCTACATTGGGGTTTTCCTGTGTACAAAACAATATAGACCTAGAACTACTAAGAATTAAAATTTATTTTGCCTGAAGAATTCAATGAGCCTGCGGCAACTGGTTGCCTTGCCACTGAGCTAACTGTGCAATCATTTACATGGAAACGTCTTGGATGCATCACTCTTATCGTGCAGAAATAATAATGGTTTGCGCGTAAAGCTGTGCTAACCAATCTATTACTAAATTCCAGGAACCAGTTGTTTTGAACAATGTCGACCTGAATACACTCTAGTATCATGTGTGTCAGTGGATACGTTTACAAATCCACCGCTTCAATTATTCTTTTTTTTTGTTATATAAAGATCAGCAACCAAACAACACAAAAGACATTAACAACAATGTACCCCAATCCTTAAATCCCTAACCTTCAAGAGTACGAGCAACACATATGTAACTTCTCGATATTCCGGATGCCCATTGGCAACACCGATTGCTTACCATCAAGTGATTTATTTCGGCTTGTTTGTCACGTTATCCCATAAAAAACACATAATTATAATACACAAAAAACACATAATTGCATTAAGTCCGCCTATGTACAGTGTTTTGTGCATGAAGTCTCAAATAAATAAATATTATGTACGATAGGAATATGACATATTCCATATTATATTATACACATAATTAAAGAAAGAAATAATGAAAAATAGTTTATTTGGCACCAAACAATTATCCATTGTACAATCACAATTCCTGTTAAAACAAAATTTAATAGGCATAATATTTAATGGCTTTTCCCATTCACTAATTACTGTATGCTAATCCAGCATTATTACACATGTGAGAGAAACTATCGGCTAGGAATAATGGCAAATCGCGCTTTTGTGTTGCTAATCGCAAAGTCAAAGAGGAGCCAGTGAGCCATGAATTAATTGATGCGGCACACTGCCGCGTAGAATGGATAATGAGGGACCGATTATGGGAGATGTGATGCAAAGCACATTGATCTTTTTATTTTTTGTGATAGGTCGCAAGGGAGCAGACCGATTACCTTATGGTAATCAATCAGCGCCGCACATAGACATCCGCAACAACAGAGGAGTTAAAAGTGCATTGAGGGCCTTTTAGGGATTGGGGATTTGGGATTTGAGGTGGGGAAGAATTGGGACTCCGGTAACCTCATTCACACGGCAAAACACAACGCCGTGGTTGTTTCACGCCGGTTTTCTGTGAGGCCGTGGTATCACTCCTCTCTTTTTTGTATTCATTGATAGTACACATTCATACTTAAAAAATGAGCTACGTTAAAGGCTTGATTATTGAATTTAAAATACCTAATATGTAATACCTAATATAATATATTTAATAAATGAGTTTGGAATTAGTACCGTGGTATGTTCTAATGTGTCTTATTCGTTAAGTTTACTCATTAAATACTTTATGACAACTGTGTAAAGTAAAATGATATTGCAAAACTTATTTAATATAGTTATTATTTACGATTGGGATACCAATGTTTCGGCGCGAATGGGCTGGTTCTAGCGGATTGATACCACAGCCTCAAAGAAAACCGGCAAGAAACCACAGCGATGTGTTGCCCTGTGTATGTGAAGTTACCGGAGGCCTAATACCTCCCATCTGCCATCCCTCTCCAATCCCATGTCCACCCAAATCTTCGAAACCCTAAACCCTGGCTAGTAACGCACTCATATCTACTCTGGTGTCACGAGAACCTATTGGCGGAGCCGATTGCTTACATTCAGGTAAATCGTTTACTTACATATGACATACAAAAAGTACACATTTTATTTAAAAGTGATAGTAGTTTAACTAAAAATCGCGGGTTACTCACGTGCTTAAATTGAGAAAAGCTCTACTAGTTTCGAACCACAAAGGGGTTCTTCTTCATGAGCAGTGTGCACTGACGCGGTGATATCGCGCAGCCTACGGCCTACTGCAGTACGTGAGTAACCCACGATTTTTAGTTAATTCAGTATGTCTCACGATAATGATAGTAATGTCGAAAATCATGTTATTAACAATAGAGATAAACATTTTCAAGGTTACTACGGCATAGTTTCTATAGTACTACGGGATTCGAACACTTCGTAGCGAAAACATTTTTCTTATTGCTACGCTACGCGTCGTAGCACAATCGCTACTTACAATTTTGTTGATGAGATTAACAGCGGAAGATTACACGAATTCATGCTTTTGTTTTTCAAGTATCTAAGGATGGTTTTTATTTGCTTACAGGCTCATTTTGTGATTGCAGTTTTAAAAAATATAAGCAAATAATGGGCATTTATTTTTTGCTTACTCATTATATTTTAAATAAAAAAATAAATGATATCAAAAATGTCTAAGTTTTTTTCTAATAATGGGCAAAAATCTACCATTTATATAAAAGATGTCTACAGAATTTGCAGTATCAAGCCTTTTGAATATGTTTCTAAGAGGATTAGAAAAACATTTTCGGGGAAAACTTGTTGTTGTTATGATATTACGAAGTTAATAAGCAGACCTCAGACGACAGCGGTTTGTACAAGAGACGCTCTTAACAAACAACAACAGCTTTTATTAGGATTTCGAAAAACATTTCTAAGTAAAAATAATATTTTTTTCGTCTATTAATGTCAAAAATACAATAATAAAAATAATGACTAGGCCTTAAATGAAAGCAATTTAAAAAAAGACCCTAATATTCGTTTTTAGTTTAGAAAAGTGAAATTTGTCAAACCATTAATTTTTAGAACATGATCTTCAAGTCAATCAAAAGCTATTGCTTACTTACTAACAAGTTCTTCAATAAGCATCACTTCAACTACAGCTATTTTATATCAACTCATTATTTCATAAATGGATATTGCAAAATCAAATTTAAAACCATTATTTCAAATACACCTCCAAAGTATTTCAGGCACTAAAAGTACTCTTGAACGTCAAACAAAATAAATAAAAATCCAGTGTCCGTCTGTCACTCTGTCCTTTATTGGCCTTACATGTTCATTTCAAAGTGTAGATACGTATGGAGAAGAACGAGAAATAAATTAATATGACACTGATTACATAAAGTTAACTTAATATGATAGTGAAAGCAGTTGTTTTTATCATCACAATACATTATATATACGAGAATTTTCCAAGCACCTAAATGTACGTAATTTAGTTTTAAAATAAGCGTATACTACCTACGTACAACCTTATGAAAAGGTGCAAGTTTTTAGGTGACCGATCTCATCTACGGCTTAGACCTTTTCCAATAAATTTCTAATCTTTCTACTAACCTTTTCAATAAGCGCAATTCAACGGAAATCCGGTCAGATGTGAAAATATATCGTAAGGTTTCGTACACATGAGCATGTAGGTATATTGTTTAATTGGATATAATATGTAATTGAAATAAGGTCGTGAATTTTTATGGCTTATGGAGGCATACGATGGATTACCTGATGGTGAGCAATCTATGTTACCTATGGACACAGTTACTGGTTTGTTAGGGATACAAAAATGTAAGATTGGGAATTTGGGGTAGCATATCAAATAGATATTGTCATAAAAATTATTTGTTTCACATTAATAAACTAATAAAGAATTTATTTAAATAAAAAGTATATTCATTCCACATTTAAGTTCTTACCAATTTGGATACCAAATTAAATACTTCAAAATATTACATACAGAATTGTTGTAGCTATTTCAAACTCTTTATTTATTTAGGCGAATAATTATAATGAGGTCAATTATGAGTAAATGAAAATTCATTAAAAAACAGTATTGAGACTGACCCTGACCATTTTTCTACGAAATATTATTTTTATGACGTCATCTTATCTTGCAAATTTGCAGCTCTGTCCCACTATTCAAACCCAGTGATGCAAGCAACTATTGTATGACCAAATGCAGACAGAATAAACCACAAAAGAGTGTTTTTAACATTTATCTTTGTTGTCTTTCCTGCTTTAGCCACTGACTTTTTCACAATACAACAATCTGCCGACTGTCATGTTTGTCGTGTGCGGAGTATAGAGTCTTTGTTTTAATTCTTGGGAATATTAAATAGGTATGTTACCCATATTTCTTGATTCCTTTAAATGGTATACAGATTTTGTATATTTTCTATGACTCATAAAAGCACCATAAAGAATTACGTTTGGGTGATGGTACTGTCCTTACATCGGCTCTTACTTCCATTGACAGAGGAGTACCGCAGGGTTCTATACTGGGCCCAATCCTCTTTATTTTGTATTGTGCAGACATAATTAAGTGCCTACAAAATTGCAAGTATCATATATACGCCGACGATGTTCAAGTTTATATATCCTTTAGACCGGATGAACAAGAACGAGCTATTAGGGATCTCAACGATGACCTAATTAGAATCGCAGCCTGGTCTGAAGAGAACTGCCTAGCACTTAACCCAATCAAGTCAAAATATATGGTGTGTGGCACTAGGCGGCAGCTAGGTAGACTTCCCGAAACTCTTGACTTGACACTAATGGGTAAACCAATAAACAGAGTATATGAAGCGCGAAACCTTGGTCTCATTATGGACAGTGACCTTCGTTTTGAGAAACACGTTGCTGGCTCAGTGCGTAGCGGTTTTTACCGCTTGAAAGTTCTGTACAGCATGCGGCCTTTCCTATCCGAAGCACTACGCGAGCAGCTTGTCGAATCCCTTGTTTTGTCCAGGCTCAACTACGCGGACACAGTATACGGCCCGCGGATACTAGCTCGTACTGATCGGCTCATTCAAAGGGTTCAAAACGCCTGTGCTCGTTTTTGTTATAAAATACCGCCCAGAAGCCATGTAACACCATTTCTCAATAAACATTTTGCACTTAAAATGAAGTCAAGACGCAAGTTACACCTGGCCTGCCTTTTATTCGATGTAATCAAATACCAAAAACCTGACTATCTTTATGGCAAGCTTAGCTGGATCACTGGTAGGCGCGAGTGCGAAAGAAGGCTATGTTCGCAACAACTGTCAACAGACTGTCAACAACTGTGACAGAAAACTCTTTGACATCATGACGTCAATGGATGGTTGTCAAACGTTGCCTAGAGATTGTAAATTTCGTCGTGAATTGTCAACACGAGTTGGTGTAATCGGTAAGGCGTGTGGATTACACCACAGAGACCCCGAGTTCGAGTCCCGCCGTAAACATGAAGTTTTTTAGTTGATGGAAGTTTTGTCGAACTTTCTGGAATATTTGAGTGAAAGTAATGAAAAATTAAGGAGCGAGAAGGAGAATAAATAAAAATGAATAACGAAATTATTGGAAGGTTCTGGAGGCATGACGATCAAAAAAAGAATAACGAAATTGAATGTTCTAGAACCTGACCGGGGGTATATAAGCGGAACTGCGGCTCACCGCTGGCAGTTGAGTTCTAAGTCTAAAGCGATTCGGAAGAAAAGGAAGAAGTGAAAAAGAAGAAAGTGAGTGAAATAGTGAAGTGCAGTGAAATAGTGAAGTGCAGTCAGTTAAGTGAAGTTAGCGTGAACGGCAAAGTTGTGTCAGTCGGCCGGACTCTGCTGGAGAGGAACGCCGATAACTAACTCCGTGGACGCTGTAACTTAAGCGCAATAGAAAGTCTGAAAACCGGTATTAGTGTTTCATTTCATCCAATCCCGTAACCCAAGCCCGCATAGTCAGGAACGTGACGTCAGGCACGTAACATTTTGGTGTCAGAAGTGGGATTGGAGAAAAATGCCGCTAGTGCCGCAGGACGTAAGAGGAGTGAGTACCCGTGCTATGTCAGAAGCGCAGCGTGTGAGGGAAGAGGGTGCTGCAGCTCAGACCAGCGATGCAGAAGCCAAGCCTGTGCAGATGGATCTTCTGCTACAGCTGCGGCAAATGATGGCAGAACAGCTGCGTGAGCTGAAAGAAGATCAAGCGCGCCGCCAAGAAGAGCAAGCACGCTGTCAGGCAGAACAGCTGCGGGAGCTGAAAGAAGATCAAGCGCGCCGCCAAGAAGAGCAAGCGCGCCGCCAAGAAGAGCAAGCGCGCCGCCAAGAAGAGCAAGCGCGCCGCCAAGAAGAGCAAGCACGCTGTCAGTCAGAACAGCTGCGGGAGCTGAAAGAAGATCAAGCTCGTCGCCAAGAGGAGCAAGCGCGTCGCTTGGAGGACATGCATAAAGATTTCACGAAGGGACTGCAAAAGGCTGTCGAACGGGTACAAGAAGTGGAGGAAGGTTTAGGCAAGTTGGAACATCGCGTCATGGCGATAGAGGAGAGAGTGGAAGAAGAGATCTCCAAAATCAAGCAGGAAGTGACAAGCCAAGCCCTTTGAAGAGCCGAAGCCGTCTTGCAGCCCGTTTTTGACGCCCCAAATGCGGCCTCAAGCGCAACGAAAGGGCTGAAGATTCCCCATTACGACGGAACAACATCCTGGACCGCGTTCAAGCTACAGTTTGAGACACTTATGGAGGCTTATGGTTGGACTCAGAAGGAAGCACAGTCAGCCCTCACCCTGGCCCTCCGTGATCAAGCGCTCTCAGTGCTGGAAGCTATCGCGCAAGTGGGGATCTCAGCTTTAGTACCCTCCTCGACGCACTTGAGGCACGTTTTGGAGACAGCCACCTCGAGCACGTGTACAGAGCGCAATTAAAAGAGCGTACTCAGCGTTGCTAATGAGAGTCTACAGCAATGGTCCGTGGAAATCGAGAAACTTGTGCGTCGAGCTTTTCGGTCGACTCCATCAATGATTGAAGGCACGCTTCTCAAGCATTCATTGACGGTGTTCGGGACCCCGAAGTACGAGCTGCTGTTACATCTGGGCCATCACAAGAACATGAAAGAAGCTCTGGCCCATGCATGAAAGTGGAAGCCGTGCGGTGGTAACTCCCGTACCTTACGTCTGCGGAGAAATGACGACAACGGAGCAGGTACCTCCACGCCGTCGGAACTTCATGTGCTATGGATGCGGAGAGCGTGGGCACATGCCGGAGCGACTGCCCGAAGAAGGTGAACCGCCAGGGACGCGGCGGGTCTCAACTTCTGACCAGCAGGGAAACTAAATCCAGCCAGGGATTGCGGGGTGGGCGCTGGCCGGTAGTGGAATAACCCCAACAATCTACATCAAGCAAAACTAACGATGGAAATACTCTGGTGATAGACGGTCAAGTAAATGGGAAAAACAGTCAGCTAACATTAGATACTGGAGCTTCAAGGACGGTGATAAATGTTCGGCTGCTCGGCAAAACATCAGGAAACACGTTTAAACCAATTGTTGGCCTACGAATGAAATCAGCTACCGGCCAGTGCATACCGATAAGTGGAAAACTGCATGTAACAATCAAAATTGGGGAACGTGTTTATCGACATGAGGTTATTGTGGCCAAAATTCTGGATGACTGCATCCTGGGACTTGACTTCCTGCAAGGGCACCAGTGTAACATCGACTTAAAATCTGGAGTATTACTATGTGGAACTGAGGAAATTCCGATGAAGGGTGGAACCCTGGGAAAAGTTTTGCTGTTAAGAAGAACTGTTCTGAACCAAAATCACAGACTCTCGTACCAATCGCATTACCTAGGAGGAGGGAAGGAAGTTTACCTCTAAGGTGCGCTGTGATTGATAAATCGGAACACGTAAACTCATGGCTACCGGCGAGAACTGTCGTTGGGTCATCTGATGTCAACCGCATTCCGGTATTCAACTTCAGTGATTCAAAAATTACGATTGAAGAAGGAGAGCCTGTGGGCGTATTGGAAGAAGTGGCCTGGATAAGAAAATGCTCGGAGAATCTTGTGAAGAAGGACAGTACGGGAATAGACTTTGTAACGAAAATCTTAGACGAAAACAAAAGTCTGACAAAAGTGGAGGACTATGAAAGCTAGAAATTTACTTCTTCGATTCTCTGATGTGTTTTCAAGAAGCGATGGTGATATTGGCCGAACTGGTTTGGTTGAAGCATAAAATAAACACAGGTGATACAATGCCAATTCGTCAAAGGCCCAGACGCATACCATTCGCTCGTGAGAAAGAGGTTGAAGAAATGATTGACAATATGAGGAAAAATGACGTGATAGAGCCCTCTTCTAGCCCTTGGTGTTCACCTGTCGTGCTTGTCAAGAAGAAAGATGGTTCAACGAGGTTTTGCGTAGACTATCGACGATTGAATGATGTAACCAAGAAGGATAGCTACCCGTTACCAAGAATCGATGACACACTTGACCACTGAGTGGCATGGAAATGGTTTTCAACGCTCGATCTGAAAAGCGGCTATTGGCAGGTGGATTTGGATCCCAAGGACAAGGAAAAGACCGCATTCTCAACTGGGAAGGGACTCTGGCAATTTAAGGTGATGCCATTTGGATTTATGCAATGCACCGGCAACCTTTGAGCGTTTGATGGAACAGGTGCTGGCGGGACTGCTGGGCGAAACCTGCCTAGTTTACCTCGATGACATCATCATTGTTGGACGGGATTTTGACGATCATCTAAGGAAATTGGAAAAGGTACTCGATAAGCTGCGTGGAGCAAATTTAAAGTTGAGTCCAAAGAAATGCTCTTTCTTCAAGCGCGAAGTGAATTACTAGGAAATGTTATTTCTGAGAGAGGAATTGAGACTGATCCAGCCAAGACTGCCGCTGTTAAGGAATGGCCAACACCTAAAGACAAAACGCAAGTTCGGGCATTTCTTGGATTGTGCTCGTATTATCGGCGGTTTTGTGAAAGGATTCTCGGACATTGCCAAGCCTTTGCATCGATTGACAGAGGAGAAAACGTGCCTTTATCTGGGACGAGGATTGTGAGCAAGCCTTTCGAGAACTAAAAGAACGGCTTTGTAACACACCAATTCTCGGATACCCCAGCGCGAAAGGAATATTCGTAGTTGATACGGATGCCAGCAATATGGAATAGGAGGTGTCCTTTTACAACGCGATGGTGAGCAGGAGAAGGTTATTGCTTACTTCAGCAAGTCACTATCCAAGCCGGAGAAGAATTATTGCGTGACCAGGAGGGAATTGCTGGCCGTAGTCAAAACTCTGCACCATTTCAAGAAGTATTTACTGGGACGGAAATTTTTGATCAGAACTGATCACGCTGCTTTGAAATGGCTGCTTCAGTTTAAGGATCCCGAAGGCCAAGTAGCCAGATGGTTGGAACAACTTCAGGAATTTGACTTTGAAATCGAACATCGCGGCGGAAGAATTCATGGCAACGCAGATGCATTATCGAGACGCCCATGCGTGGAAGATTGCAAGCATTGTGCCAAGAAGGAAACTGCTTTTCTTAAGGTGATAAGGTACTGATACTGTTGACGAGGCATGGGGAGATGATGCGATGAAATTAGAACAGGAAAGAGATGCAGATATCAAACCAATACTGGAGTGGCTACGAAGTGGTAACAAGCCAAGTTGGAGTGACGTCGCCCAATATAGCGCGGTAACGAAAGGTTTATGGGCACAGTGGAAAAGCCTTACGCTGCATAACGGACTTCTGTGCAGGAAATGGGAATCAACAAACGGCAGGACGAGCATTTGCAATTGGTGGTGCCTCGTTCAAAAATAAGGGATGTATTAAAAGCGTTCCATGATGGATCTTCTGGAGGACATTGGGAATTAGGAGGACTTTGGTGAAGATCAAGGAGAGGTTTTATTGGTTGCATTGCAAATATGACGTCGAAGATTGGTGCCGGAAATGCACTAGTTGTGCAGCTGTCAAGGGTCCACAAACAAGAAGCAGAGGGGCGATGAAAATCTACAATGTTGGTATGCCTTGGGAGAGAATAGCCTTAGACATCGCTGGACCATTTCCAATCACTGATTCGGGCAATCGCTACGTTTTAGTGGTTATGGATTATTTTACAAAATGGCCGGAGGTCTTTGCCATACCGAATCAAGAGGCAGTAACTGTAGCCACGAAGTTGGTAAACGAGGTATTCACCCGATTCGGAGTGCCCTTGGAGATGCACAGTGATCAAGGACGGAACTTTGAATCCCAAGTTTTCAGGAAACTTGTAAACTTTTGGGAATCCATAAGACTCGAACGACCCCTTATCATCCACAGTCAGATGGAATGGTCGAACGCTTCAACCAAACATTGGAGCGACACTTAGCAAAGGTGGTTGACAGCCATCAGAGAGATTGGGACACTTACATACCTCTCTTCTTGCTTGCCTATCGGACTGCTGTACATGAAAGTACCGCAAAGACGCCTGCATTTGCAAATTTTGGAAGGGAATTGAGATTACCGGCAGATCTTGTATCGGGCTGTCCACCTGGTGACTCTCGCACCGAGTTTAGCGATTACATAAGCGAGTTAAGGGCAAAAATGTTGGACATTTATGAGCAGATCAGGGAGGCCGGTCTTCAAGCTAGTGATCGCGCAAAGACGCGCTATGATCGACGAGCCAATTCTGTTGGGTTTGAAGAGGGGTCATTGGTCTGGCTTCATAATCCAGTCAGAAGGAAGGGAAAATCTCCAAAGCTGCAACCGAGTTGGGAAGGTCCTTACGAGATAGTCACGAAGATCAATGACATTACTTACAGAATTCGGAAGTCTTCAAGGAGCCCTTTGAAAGTTGTCCATATAGACAGGTTGGCGAGGTATTACGGCAGCAACGATGCTCGGGACGAGCGAATCTAAGAGGGGGGCAGTGTGACGGAAAACTCTTTGACATCATGACGTCAATGGATGGTTGTCAAACGTTGCCTAGAGATTGTAAATTTCGTCGTGAATTGTCAACACGAGTTGGTGTAATCGGTAAGGCGTGTGGATTACACCACAGAGACCCCGAGTTCGAGTCCCGCCGTAAACATGAAGTTTTTTAGTTGATGGAAGTTTTGTCGAACTTTCTGGAATATTTGAGTGAAAGTAATGAAAAATTAAAAGAGCGAGAAGGAGAATAAATAAAAATGAATAACGAAATTATTGGAAGGTTCTGGAGGCATGACGATCAAAAAGAATAACGAAATTGAATGTTCAGAACCTGACCGGGGGTATATAAGCGGAACTGCGGCTCACCGCTGGCAGTTGAGTTCTAAGTCTAAAGCGATTCGGAAGAAAAGGAAGAAGTGAAAAAGAAGAAAAGTGAGTGAAATAGTGAAGTGCAGTGAAATAGTGAAGTGCAGTCAGTTAAGTGAAGTTAGCGTGAACGGCAAAGTTGTGTCAGTCGGCCGGACTCTGCTGGAGAGGAACGCCGATAACTTAACTCCGTGGACGCTGTAACTTAAGCGCAATAGAAAGCCCTGCGGATCCGGCATTATTGCAAAGCGACTTGGACCGGTTGACAGAGTGGTGTGAACACAATAAAATGTCACTAAATGTTAGAAAATGTCAACACATAAAATTTTCAAAAAATAAAAATATCTTGCAGTCAGCATACGAAATTAATGGTGAGCGACTTATTGATGTTGAAACAATACGAGATCTAGGTGTACAGTTCAATAAAAAGCTAAGTTTTGTCGAACATATTGACAAAACTATTTTAAAATCCATCAAGATGCTTGGTTTTGTAATGAGAGAGTGTAAAAATTTCAAAAAACCGGCCATCAAAAAAATTATGTACAATTCTCTGGTAAGAAGCCATCTCGAGTATTGCAGTGTGGTTTGGTCGCCTGTATATAAGGTTCACATCAAACGCATTGAGCGGCTGCAGAAGCGGTTCCTGTGGCATCTTACTTATGCCAGTAATATGGGAAACAGGCTTAAATCGTACCATGAGCGACTGAAGCATTTTGGGATGGTGTCGCTGGAGAGACGCAGGGTTATGCTCGATTTGGTTTTTCTTAAGAAGTTAGTTACGGGCTCTCTTAACTGTCCCGACTTGCTCAGTAGGGTCTTATTCCATGTGCCACGTATTCTGCCGAGAAGCTCTAACAGGAAACTTTTTTGCATGCCGAGATGTCGCACCAATTTGAGACAACACTGTCCACTATCACGAATGTATACTGCTTACAAAGAGCACGAAGCGGATATTGACTTGTTCACCTCTTCTGTACATGCTATTAAAAGAGCCACGCTTGCTATCTAATGGGTACCTCTAATCAATTAGTCAAATTTAATTGTTTTAAATTTAATTTAATTTAATTTAATTTTTAAAATCTAATCTATTTTACTTAATTTTAATTTAATTTTGTGTGTTAAGTATCTAATTCAGATTTTATTTTTTGTAATCAATTCAGCTTCAATTTAACTTTTCTGATAATGTATTATTTATTCAAAATCGATTAATTATTTTAATACCCGCGCATAATATTATAGTGCATGCTGTGCTTCTCTATAAGTAATGGGGCACTTAGAATTAAGTTTGAAATGTACAAATTATATAGTATAGTGTACTCATTGTTGAGAAGCCTATAATAAATAAATAAATAAATAAATAAATAAATAAAAAAGAAAGTCTGAAAACCGGTATTAGTGTTTCATTTCATCCAATCCCGTAACCCAAGCCCGCATAGTCAGGAACGTGACGTCAGGCACGTAACAAAATGTTACGTGCCTTTAGAGGCAGCTGTACTGCTGCTTTTAGAGGCAGCTTCCGGTATGCGGCTTCTAAAGTGTGGAATAATCTGCCACCACCTATTAGATCAGTCACCACGATCGGCACATTTAGAAGTCGCTTACGGCGGTACTTGATAGAAGCGCAACGGGAACTTGATATGGTCAATGTTAATGTCTCTATTATATAGGTTTAAGTCCACTCCACACAAATACATCAAATGACATTTCACCCGACCGCCTGCAGCGTGCTGTTGATATGATGCAAGGATTAACAATTCGTCGGCATTTAGATTTAGATTCATATATTCAATTGTTTTATTTTTGACTTATCACTGCGTTTTTTATTTATTTATTTGTTTTAAACTTTAAGCAACAAAAAGTACCAAGGCTGATTTAACAACACGCAACACACACAGACTTGGCGGAGTTTTGCCACTGTTGGGACTTTGTACATACACATGTGTAATGATATATAAACTAAGTTATACATTCCCTAGTCACACATTACCTTCACTACAATTTAGTACACGCTTCCTTTTTATTTTATTTATATATCTACGCCTATCTATTTTCTTTTTTTATTGATTATGTATCTACCTACATTTTTAATGTTTATGGAAAAGCTGGTTTGCATCCGTAGCACGTCATGCACAAAGGTCCAGCTGAAAACCAGCGTCAGGCCCAAGTGGTCTGGCATTTATGCTGAACTGGACCCTGTTTGCGCAGCCGTGAGGCACACAGTTATGTAGTTTTCTTTATTTTTTCTTTAATATTAAATAACCTTTTTGTTACTGTGTCTGTGTGCACATGGTTTGTGTCAATAAACTTTTTTCTTTCTTTCTTTCTTTCTTTCTTTTCTTTCTTTCACCAATAATTTTTTGGAGGTATTCCACGAAGCACACCCAGACGAAGCCCACCTAAAGTATTCCACTTAGTACACCCATAGGTGGACTTCAAATAAAATTTTTAAATAATTAATTTTCTATTCCACGAAGCACACCTATGGATATCACTCTCATAGTGCGGGGACTAAAAAATAAAATTGTCGATAGAAGAAAATAATTATTATTTAAAAGACTTACTTAAATTTCTAACATCATTTAGTTTCGTAATAATAATGTGATACAATATTTGTCATTTTTGTAATCTTACTATTTAAAATTACAGATTGTTTCATTTATCTTTCCAAAAAAACTTTTAAGATTTTAACTATGTTTCTATTATTTTCCTTTATTGTGCTCACAGATTGTTTCAGAATCATGTAATAAAAACTTAGACAAATATCAAAAATATAGTAAATATAGTTTTCCATAGAGATCTATGAGCTTCACTGACGAACAGATTGACAGACTACTTTTCTATTTTGACGTTTCAAAGGTAAGGTATTTATGGTTTAGTTGGAAAAAAATATTTTGACTTTGACTTTGACTCCCATGTCGCATGATTTCACTAGCCCTAGGAGGGGGAGAGGGAGTGTCATACTAATACTGACCTCGTTTGTGAACCTCCGACCTGCAATCCCGGAATATCGGTTCTGTAGGTCTCCGTCTATCATGATTCCATTTACAAACACACTAGTTGATATTTTTATAATAACTATCGTGAGACATACTAAATTAACTAAAAAACGCGGGTTACTCACGTTTGTTTTTGAGAAAAGCGCGCGACGTCGCCGCGTCCTCGCATGCTGCTCAAGAGGAAGAACCCCTCTAAGGTTCGAAACTAGTAGAGCTTTTCTCAAAAACAAACGTGAGTAACCCGCGATTTTAAGTTAATTTACACTAGTTGATATACACATCACATCTAGACTCGGAACAACAATTTGTGGATCACTCAATGAGTGCGGGAATCAAAACCGTGAAACGAAAGCCGGTTCCCCAGCAAAACCGCTCGGTTACAATAATGTTCTGAGAATTAAACCTATTCTTCAATTGGTATAAACCATTGAGCCAAATTTTGTATTTCATATTGAAAGTGGATGAGAATAACATTCAAATTACAAAACCTGACTCGATGTTTTAAAATAAGAATAAAGAAAAATCGTGTTTTGTAATAAGGTGTATAATGATTTCACCTCTATCGACTGGTTGAAACAAATGAACCAACAAAGCTAAAAGACTATGTAAGTTTATATAGCACTGGTGCATCTAATGTACACTGCGATGGTGCCAAGACGGTTTGCTCAAGAAATTCCCTAGCAAAACGTCTCGGGTTAGTTTACAGCAGTTATTTGCTCTGTTTTAAACTAGAACGAGTGTACTTCACGATATTTTGATACTTGAGAACCTTCTCGATGTTTCGTGGACGAAAATAGTTTTGTATTTTCAAAGTGAGGGGTTGAGACGTGATTTGTAATATGATTCAGAATGAAAGTGCATTTAGTTTGGAACTAGATACGTATGTCCTAAGTCTACATACGGTATAAATAAAAATAATAAAGTCATACTTAGAATTATTTAATATTAAAACTATATAAGTAGCTTGGTAGCTACTTCAAGATTTTGGAGATTGCTCTTAGCTTTATAAGTATGGTGTTTATGTCAGACTTCATTCAGCAGTTGATCGATTCCAATTGATGGTCATTAAAAATGAGCACATCCTTTTTTTCAGGGGAATCTCATCAAATAACTTCTCCCGTCCCCAGGGTAAGGCGAGAGAGTGTTAGACTCTTACTGACTTACTTCTCCTGCTCTGGGCCGAGGCCGCGGTGACTCATTGCACTTACCCCGCAACCCCTCGGCCCTATAAGGCCTCGTCTGTAGTTTTCTATTGGATCTTTGAGGCGCGCGCGATGTGCACATACCTACTGAAAGATTAATTAATGTCCGAAAACTCCTGTCCATGTTAATTTTTTTTTTCTCATTTCAATTAAATTGACTTATTCGTCGTCATTAAGATAAAATATAATAAGCAAAAGCCCTAATTAACATGAAATCGTTACAAATCAGTACATTTTTTATCTCCGACTATACTTCAGTGAGTATAGAAAGATACCTTCCTATAGCGATGAACTCATTAGTCCATATTACGTCCTCTAGTATCTCCTTAGCAATCGTTTCAACGCGTTCTAGATTTCCAAGCAATACTATAATTATATTGGACGTGTTTCTACTTACAAATATTTTATCTTAAAATAAATTGAATAGAAATCTTAGGATGATAGAGGAGACGATGTTTAAAAACTGTGTTGTTTAATGTTTTTCATAGTCATTTTAGATATTATTAATTACTTGTTTTAGTTTCGAATTTAACTAAGTTTTTATTTAAATTATGACAACGTTTTTAAGTGGGAAAATCATCAATATTTTTTTTGATATGGTTAGTTTTCTTCGTGGTTGCGTTTACAAAAATACACATCACACCCAGACCCGGAACAACTACTTGTTATGTGTTTTTAGGCCACGATATATTTTTGCACGTGCCCTAACCCTAGCTGAACATTAGCCCTTTTGGGTGCTATCTGTTGTGGTCTTTTGGATCTTCGAGGCAGTCACTGTAAGTTACGCTGTAACGCTTGGGTCTAGTTCTGGCTGGTCGGCAAGCTACCATTGCGCCCACAATGGCCGCAAATCGTCCTAGCGAAATATCGCTTAAGGATAAATGAGACTCTTAAAATTAAAAAAAAAAGCTTAGGCGAGTATATCTCTCTATGTATTTTTTTATTTAATCAAATTTTTAAACATGCAGCATAAGAAAATAAACACAGCACAAAAACGATATTTAACTAATATTAATTAAATTAATTTTTATCTTGTATTTATGACAAAAACTAACTATGAACCTAGGGTCATCGGAATCGGTCATGGTGCCGTCTAAGAGACCCTGTTTGGTATTTCCATACAACTCTCAGTTTCCTTACTCGGCTCCGAGAAATGGACTAACAAATACAAAAATAACTGTTCAATTCGAACCATTATCATCAGTTCCAGAGATTAGTGGGTTTCGACAAGCAAACAAGCAAGCGCACAAACTCTTGAGCTTTACAATATAAGTTCATCAAATGACTTTTCCCGCCCAGGGCCGAGCGGGAGGGAGTGTCAGACTCTTACTGACTAAAAACCGGTTCCTTCTCCTGCTCTAGGCCGAGGTCGCGGTGCCTCATTGCGCTTACCCCGCAACCCCAGCTGAACATCAGCCCTTTAGGGCCCCGTCTGTGGTGGCCTATTGGCTCTATGAGGCGCGCGCGGAACGCTACGCGCCGTACGCTCGGGAAGTATAGATATAATTACATTCTATTCAACTATTATAGCATTTAGCTTTTAATCCCTATAGCACGTAAGTTCTCAAGCGCTATGTCATCTCGTATCAAGTGCATGTCAGCTTACAATGTAGTTATAAATATAGGTAGTAAGTACTTACCAAAAAATATATGTATCATCTACAAAAAATGCTTGCTTAAAGGTATAAGATATAAAAAATAATTTGTTTCCAACGTCGTGGCTAACAAGCGACGTTTTAAGGTAAAAGTATCTGATAATTATAAAAGAAACGAAATGAGTTTTTAACGAAGTTTTTTATCCACGGACATAGCATAGGTCTATAAAACATTATTTTCATCTTAAGATCACATTTTTTATCTCCGTAATATAGTTACTTAAGTACCTTTCCAGTTCAGAGTCAAGCGAAGTGTAATTGGATTTTTCGGTGAAGAATTTTACAATTCCATTCTGGAAATGTAACTATCTTTAAGAGCCGATTTCGATGTTTGGAATCGTCGAAAAGAAGAATTTGAATTAGTTTTTATGGATCTGTAACAACAAATTTACTTTTTTATGGCATGTTTTTGTCTAGAACTAACTGTGATAACCCATGCTTCAGAACTAATGGGTCTCGACCAGAGTGATACCACGGCCTCAAAGACTACCGGTGTAAAACATCATTTATGTCTTCTTTCGCGAAATGAGTGAGGTTAATGGAGGCCCAATCATTTCCCTACTTTGACTAAAAGCCTTACTTTATAAAAAATCTTAAATTTATATATTAATCATTTGTTTTTTGGTACTTAATATCAACATTCAATTACCATTACTTTCTAAACAGTAAATACGAGTAAGGCATTTTTTTTCTTTAAAAAAACAATACTTCTTTATGATTATTTACATTAATGTTCTTTTTTTATTATATAAACAGTAACGATAAACAATGGAGTATGTTCGAATTTCAACAATAATGAACAATCGGTCTAGAGGCTCGAGGGAAACGTTCAATTTTTTTTTTATAAAATTGAATTTAGGTATGCACAATGTTCAATAGGCATCACTGAAACGGAAATTAATTTTTGTAACACAAAATTTTGTCACGTTTTGATGCATCATATGTTATAACTTATTTCTATTATAGTGATTCAACAGAATTGTGAATATAATGCACTAGGGGTTTACCCTTGCTTCGCATAGATGCCCTCGTCGTCAGCCATTTATTTAGTGACTAGGGTTTCGGAGAACTACTCTACTTTTATAAAGTTTCCTTTTATTACTTCTCTAAACTTCTATAAACTTTCTCCTAAACTTGGCAAACATAGTCTATAAATAATTGCCGGAATCGGTGTCACCCAAGGGAAATTGGGATTAAGAATGGGATACATGATAAGCATAGGTAGGTATTTTTTGTATATATTATATTTAGAAATCCTTTTATAAGGTATTAACAAAACTCTTAAAACATATGCCAGAAAGTATAATGACTTAGTTCTGAATTTAAACCTTATACCCATCCTCGACAGCTTAGGGTTTTTTGATTAAGATTCAAAGGTATTCAATTGTTTCAAGAAGAAGCAAATTCATGGTTGTAGTCTATCTTTCCATAATAGTTCGTTTATATGTGTTGACGAAAAACCCAACTACAATTACAATTACAATTATTTTCAAAAACATTGCTATTTCAATTCGTCGTAATATGAAATGTACCGATTAAACGCTACATAATCCAGTGATCGTCTTAAGACAATCTATACTATACTAATATTATATGTAAATGCGAAAATAACTCTGGCTGTCTGTCTTTTCTTCACACCTAAACTACTGAACTGTTTTTTGTGAAATTTGGCACAGACATAGTTTAGAACTCGAGAAAAGACATAGGATAGTTTTTATACCAAAAATCAGCAGAAAGTGACTATATCACGCGACCAGAGTCGCGTGCAAAAGCTAGTAATAATATAAAAAAACAAATCCTAATTGGTGATTTGTAAGAGTATATCAGCACAAAAAACCCTAATACACTTCCCAAGTCTATCGATGAGCGAGGCGACGCCGCGGCGGTATTTCCACGTGGAAATGAACTAAAAAACGAGTAAGCCATTTATTAGGTACGGCGCGCTGTAAAAGTCAACTAACGGAAATGAGTTATGGTACGGCATTCACGAAGCGAGGCAAATGCAGGCTTCATGTATCGACTAATATTAGTTTTAAAATCCAATATTGTGAACTAGGACAGGACATGGGTGGTAAAAGTTTAATTTAAAAGTTTATATATATGTGTGTTGTGTTTCACATGTTTTTTGTTTTAGAAAGTTAGCCGTGTGCTGAGTAGAATATATTTGTTTTGTCTTTCCGTGGGTATTAGAAGCCATTGAAAGCAGCAATCTCTGACAAATTCGAACCTTTTAGACTGTGATCTTTAAACCACTTAAGAAAGGGAAAATCGTAGTCAATACAGTCTTGATTACTGTATGTTTCTTGCGCCAATAATATCATCGGATGCTTTCTAAGGCCCTGGGTTAGACGAGAGATTATATCAGACTCTTACCGACTAAAAACTGTCTCCCGCGCTAAGCTTTTCTCTAATCAGCTTAATTTTAGGTGTTGGAATCCCAGTGCCACTTTGATTTTATTTTGAAATTAATTCATATTTGATAATAAAATAAGTGTTTAATATAAGCTCTCTTTATAAAAAAAATATCTATGAATATAGTCTACCTATCCCTACAAGAAATTATAGTGAGTTGTTATGCAAACAAACTATATTTCACAGAAATATTTTCCCTGCTCCAAAGGATACATACATACACTACACAAATATCAATAGAGTGTTTGTAGTTCTATAAATCTCACTGCAACGACTGTTTGTTGGGACACAAATAGGAAAATTTATTGCTACCTCCAATCCCGTGTCGGATTGGATGGAAAAATGACGATTATTTACATTTTTACTCAGACGGTCCAACTACAATATCTCTTGTACAGTGTAGTTATATTGTAAAATCACTATCGTGAGTATTAAAAAAATATTTAAAACTAGCAGCTCGCCCCTGCTTCGCACGGGTCTCATCATCTCGCTTGCGATGAGAGGGTCCCTGTTACCCCACGCTCCCCTCTACTTTTCTAAAATTTTCTTTCATAGGAACCTTCTCCTGACAATAACACACATAACAAAAAAGAATCAGTAGAATTGGTGCAGGCGTTGTTGAGTTATGCGCTTACCAACACATTTTGCGATCCATTTTTATATAATTATAGATTATGACTTACTCGCTGTGACGTCACACAGTCGACGCACACTCTATTCATGAATAAGAATCCCGTTGTTCTTTGAAACTAGTCAAGCTTTTCTCAGTTAATTCACTCGAATAAGTCGTTATTTTTAATGAATCGAACATTTTAATCTACAAAGTAGTAAAAATGCAGGTTTTCAATTTGTCTAAAGTATTACGTGTGTACCTATATCTTAAGGGCTTATATACCTATACATATATTAATTTCATACAACATTATATTACATTTATATTTGATAAAATTCGTTAGATTGTTATTGTACAAGAAAATTCTGTATAGGTACATTCGATGAAAAACAATTTTCTCGATACTAGTATTGTTTTCGTATCATCTTCTTTTCGTAATGACTTGAAAAAATAAATTGAAGTGATCGTGGCAGCCTATCAGAAGCTTTTAAAATTGCTTCGTATTTTTGTGACGTGAAAAATAATTATCACTCGTTTATTGAATATTAGGAGGCCGCTAAATAATAAGTACATATTCTAAATAAGCGACTCGCCCTGGCTTCGCACTTTTACAATGCTAATACTAAATTTTTCCACTATTTCATATTTATATCTATTAAAAAACTGCATCAAAATTTGTTACGGAGGACGGACAAAGAAACTTTGTTTATGCTGAACTGAAGAACAAAGTTTAATATTGCACTTCTTTTACGTAAATTCGTTATTATTGTGATATATATAGGTATATAAGGTATATTGTTTTCTAAACTGTCACGAAAAATATCTGTCGGTATACGAGTAGTCAAAATATAAGCAAAATGTACATATTGTTTAAATATTTTTCACATCCAAACTTACCTGTATAACACTGTTTTCCAAGGGACTCTTATCAATACCCAGTAATTGTCAACGGCCTTACACAACCATTTCCTCATAAAATACTAAAATCAAAGCATTACAAAAATCAAATGGGTGTCGTTTGAAAGGCAAATGTGAAAGTCTATTATGAAAGTGAAGTCGTGGCTTCGGGCTAAAAGGGTCACTTTTGTCTTGCCCAGTAGCGTTTGGGTCACAAAGCGACTACTCAAAAAACCGTTACGTGACTTGTGGGTTTTAAGAAAGGGGACTATTTTTTTACTCTTGAAGGGATGGTTTTTTCGGTTAGCGTCGATTTTTGTTATAAAAAGGTTCCATTTGAAAATTGTTTCATCGTAAGTAATGGGATTATTTTAAAAAATTTGACGTTATCTAACTTTTCAATTTTGTTCATGATTGTATGTGAAAGAATTCGAAAATCCTATCATTTAATTATACTAGTAACTACTTTATGTCAAATTCTATACTAGTTTATTACTTTTTCTATAGAAGTGTCTAATTAATAATTAAATTATTTTAAATCAACACTTAGTATAAAACAATGTCGTTTTCTTTGTAGTTACATCCCTATGTATCCTTAAATCTTTAAAATTAAACTACAGACCGTGTTGAGGTTTTTAGTTACATAAACTGATTGCAGAGGAAGGTTTAAATGTATAATAGCATCTATTAAATAGTGGAGAAATTTAGCATCAGCTCGTCGATTCTATAAAATTTGTTTGATTTTGAATCTTGTTCGAGTGCGAAGTGAGTGTCGAAGTGACGGGGAAATTAAATTTTAGAATGCCACTTTTAACGTCATCTCATACTTTATCTATCAAAATGTTGCTGTCAATTTAGTTCAAGTCGCAAGTGTAGCGCTAGTGTACTACTACTCACGGCGGATTCAGATTCGAAGTTTAGAAAAGTCTTACAGAATCACACCCCAGCATTGCATCCGTGCGAAGCCGGCGGGGTTTGCTAGTTAACTATATCTTAATAATCGCTAAGTAAACAAACACGCAGAAATTCAAACTCATAATCATTTATCGATCCCCGATAGAATCTAGGCTCTCTGTAGCATGTTAATTTATTCTCCGGTCATTCATTCTAAACGTATTGTCCAGGAACCATCGCCGCGATCAATGCAATGGACGTATTCGGCCTATTGTCGGCCTAGGACGTGGCCTAGCCGCTGCATATTGAATGCAGAGGGATATAATTGGGTACGTTAGACTATTGTTTTAGTAAAGTGATTAGGGATGAGCTTAAGAGGTGAAAGGGATTAGTTTAGACATAATTGCCTGGTTCAAGATGTCCGTATTTAAACTGGGTTTGGAGCATTGGTGAGTAATGCTAACTAAAGTTTGTGTAGTTTTGTATTGTCACTGTAATATTTTTTATTGGATTAAACCCTTTATTCAATCTGTGGTGTATGATGAGGATGGTGTGGGCGGGCTGTTAATTGATAAAATCGTTTTAATAGAGTAGAAACACAGCGCAATGTTTTAATTCATATTTAGTATTAAAATGTAGTTAACTGTTTTCTCAAATGAGTAAAGAATGTGTGGGAGAGATATCACGTGCCACAAATTGGCCGGCTCGTCAAAGGCCTAGCAGAAACCTGGCGTAAAACAACATGTCAAATTTGGCCGTAATAAATGATCAAATCACCTGTGTGTTGCGGGTATCAATTCGCAACACCGATTGCTCGATCGCCATCAGGTAATTCGTCTGCTTCTTTGCAGTGTTATACCGTAAAGAGTAATGTAAAGACATAAATCAATATTGTAGTAACAAATAAAAAATAATTTCCAACATTAAACTAACATTGTTATCGATTCAGATACCGACGGAACAGAATCGACAAATATGTGTGTATGTACACGAATATTAATCTTTCGAAAGTTCGGATCGCTAACCCACAGGTCGGGAGAGTTTCGTCAAAGCTGAAACAAAATCCAGGTCTAATTAATCATACAGCTTCATACTTTGACTGTGCGCGTTGTAAAGTTAGGTAATTACTCAAGTGAAGTGGAAAACGGACCCCTACATGACGTATGAAATATGGTAGATGTGTGACGTCGTACCTACTTATGTGGGTGAGAAGTTTTTGGGCTACGAATTGATTGTTGGCTGGACTTTGTGGTTACAAATTAGGAGCTTAGTACGTTCAGTATTCACTGTGACTATTCAACTGGTTCAAATTCAGTGTCCTAATTATTCTAAAGTACTAATTAGATATGGATTATATTTATTGTAAAGTTTTATAGTTGACCTTATTAAAATTATGTAGAAATTTTGATAATTTGCCTTTCCATTGTGGCAATTTGAGACACAAAAACAATAGGTGTGGTAGGTAATACCAGCGTTCGTCTTAGGGTTT
The DNA here is from genome assembly GCA_902829305.4 of Spodoptera exigua. Taxonomy (NCBI): domain Eukaryota; kingdom Metazoa; phylum Arthropoda; class Insecta; order Lepidoptera; family Noctuidae; genus Spodoptera; species Spodoptera exigua. The sequence continues at coordinate 11,525,189 of LR824605.2, forward strand.
GATAAATTAATAATAAACAAAAATATACGATTTTATTCCACAATTTTTCCAAGTAACACGACATGTGTGTATGCAAGCTTACAAAAACCATTTCACTTTGAACCAAATTCATAAAACATAACAATTAAAATAAAGCTGCGCTCATAAACGCGTCAAAACAGGGAATGAATTCTAAAAGCTTGTTTGCTTATTGCGTCGTGCCGTCTGGTTATGAGACCTTAGGGAAATTCGGACTAAAGGACCAACAAAGCTGGGGCGGTCGTTACCCGTTGAAAGGACATGAAAGATGATGTATTGAAAAGTGCATGGCGGAAATGAATCCTCATTGGTCATTTAAGAGTGCAAAAACGAATTTGGAGGTGGATTGTTCTGAAAATAAACAACAGGAGTAATTGTTTTTAGATCCAATGGATTTTTTTATGTGTAGGTATATAATTGATTATCTCTATTCATTAAACTATTGGGTAATTTGGGTAGGAAAGGCTAGCATAACCAACTATTCCTAGTATCATATGACGGCTTTGTTGAATTTGAAATACATATTCTGTAGTAGCCACTTATTTAGAATAATGCTGCAAATATACAAAGCGATTGTAAACGCAAACTATTTGTGTGTTTTCAAAGTAAATATTCTCTTTCTGTCAAAATATTGTTTTTTTATTTTCCATTTTACTTCTTTTGTGTTCTAGATTAGAACGCATTTCTTGTTTATGTGTTTTCGTAAAAATGTAACAATGAAACAAAATCCAATGAATATTTATTTATTTAATAATTTATGTACACACAGTAAGTTGCACAAGAAAAATTATTACTATGTATATTAACATGCAGACATAGAGCCACAACAACCTCAACAAAATGTAATATAGTTTTAAACTACCAAATATTAAACATATTCAAAATACAAATATTATATTTTATATTGAATTCATCCATCGCAGCGAGTGATGTATCAAATCGGGAGCGAGCGGTGTGCTGGGGGACATTCCATCATCATATTGTTTGCCCATCCATCGTTTATGGATGTCAAAAGTTGAGGGCGTGCCACACCAACCCAAGCCATTGTTTGTACAGAAAACGATTATTTTTAAAAATGGCTCGCGTGGGCTTGTGTTTGTGACCCGGATTTAGTCCTTCTAGATTGAATCTATTCAGTTGTGATATGGAAATTGGCGTTAGAGTTTTGAAAGAAAAATGTTACATAGCGTGTCAAATTTCTTAGTTTTTTGTATTGGGCTTTATAATAAGATGCATATTTTGATTATTATTAATTTTTACCCACAAGTTTTTACAGAACACAGTATATGCAAGCTTACTTAAAAAGAAGTTGTGTTACGATCCGCGTTATTCAAAATAATGTTATAGACAACAAGTTTATTGTAGAACTGAATAATTTGCAAATAATCAGTGTATTTATAGTTCAATTTGAATTGAAATTGAAAAAGACACTGATCAATGTGAGCTCTGAGTTTGTTTTGGAAATTCTTCTAAGAGAGATTAGATAGGAAATACTAGCTTAATCTTGATTATTTTATTTATATATATAGACGTGTAAAAATGCTGCTTTATAGCCGAAATACAAAAATTAATCCATTGTTCTATTACCTATTTAAATTGACAGTAATAGAAGACATTTTAATAAGATTATTTTGTTTCCAAAAACCTCTGACCCAACTTTAATAAAAAGTGTGATCAGGTCACTCATCAATATCTCGTGGTAGTGGTCTTAATGTAAAATAAATGGGCAACACAAAGAGATGGCTTCGGACGGGTCGGGGCTGTGATTGATGGTGATTATAAGTGCAGCGAGTACTTCAATAACTTTGAAGTTAAAACGACTTGAATGGGCGGGCTCAACCGGAGTGATACCTCGGTAGCACATAAAACCTATGTGATATAACCATAGCTTTATGTTTCGCCGTTTTGGAATGAAGCCTCCAACCTAATCTCCAATCCTTATTTTCTTCGTTATATGTACTTCTTTAGTAATGTACTTGTGACAACTCTGGTGTTGTGGGTTAGCCATTGGCAGATTGCTTACCATTAGGTATTACTACGCAATATGACAAAAAAGTATACATAAGCCGTATTAAGAACTCTTTTAAAAAGAGAAACGTCTGTTAAGCACTAGACATTCCTGGCTGAAGATAGTGCCTATTTCAGAAAAAAGTATGAAAACATTTAACTTTTCGAAAATATCTACTAAATAATTTCAATAGATTAAAATAATATACATACATTGAAGATGCGTAAATCCTCTGAACTAAATAAATATTTGATTACTCTGAAAATATTCTGATGGTCGGAACGTATCGTTGTAATCCGATTTTCATATTTCAGTTTCGGAACTGAAGTGGAAATAACTACTTACATACGTTTCAGTATTTTAACGTTTTTCAGTTTTCAGTGCATTTAAATTGGAGTTTTATCTTTGAAACTCCACATTTGCAGTATTATTTTATTGATACAGGAAAAGACATTAATATATATGTGTGTTCGTTATGTACACGTAAATAAATAATGAATTAATTGTTATAAATAATTTACCTATTAATTTAATATGTTTTAAATAAACGCTATTTATATTTTTCCCAATGTAGTCATATACTTATGAGTTATGTTATTTATACCGACAATAGAAAACCACTATTTAAAATCAATTAGTTACGTTATTATTATGGTACTATCAAGAGTGGGAGCGCCATGCTTCGGCACGAATGTGTCGGCTCAACCGGAGTGATACCATGGCGTCACAGAAAACCGGTGTGAAAAAAACACAGCGTTGTCTTTCGCCGTGTGAGGTTATCGGAGACCAAATCCTCCCCCTCCCCCAATCCCTACATCTCCAAATCCCTAAACCCCAAATGGTTGGCAACGGACTCGTTATAAATGAAGCGTTGTGTTTCGCTGTAAGAATGAGGTTACCGGAGGTCCAATCCCTCACCATTTTTTTTATTTTGTCCAGCTGAGAAAAATGGCTTACGTATACACACACCACCCGCGGAGACGGTGAGGTTATGTGGGGCTTGCAACCACTAAAAAACGTCTTCTGTCTGCCGTATTGGGCCTTTCCAATCCCTCCCCCTCCCCCATCCCTTCCCAATCCTTAAATATCCTAAACCTTTATCCCTAAAAGGCCGGCAACGCACTCGACAACAACACCTTTGATGTTGTCGGTGTCCATTGGCGGCGCTGATTGGTTACTATCAGGTAATCAGTTTGCTCGTTTGCCGACCTATACCATTTAAAAACTAGCTATTATCTACAGGGCGGCAAAGTACCAGGGTTGCGGGTCCAACGCAATAATGAAACGCGACTCCGGCCTGGAGCAGGAGAAAGATTGGGGTTTTTAGTCAGTTAGAGTCTGACACCCCCTCTCGCCATACTCATTTGAATTCTCGAAGTCATTTCATGAGTTTCCCTACTTAGGGAGGGGCTGCAAACTGATGGTAAGCAATCGAAGCTGCTCAGGTATCAGGCAAGGCGGAATTACGAGTGTTTTATTATTACTGTAATAGAGACTGACCTCACAGATAAACTGTATAAGCCGTTTTGTGTGTATTTAGGGCTGATTTTTCAATGGTTAGATAAAAGTTATCTGCGGATAATTATGTTGCTGTCGCGTCAGAATGTTTGTATAAGACAGTGACAAAAAAAAAATATTATGCTTCAGATAAAATTTATCTGACTATTGAAAAATCATTCCGAAGTATAGTATAGTTTGGTAATTAAGAATTGTGTATTGGTATTCGGGAATCGAAAGTTGGAAATCGGATCGGATATTGAGGATTGGAGATATGAGCTTGGAGATTGTTTATCGTGGGTTGGAGATCGAGATTGGCGAGTGAGTTATGGGGATTAGTTATGAGGGATTTGGAGGTAGCGAGATTTGAGGCTTTAGGAATTTCACATTTCACAAGTCATCATCAAAACATGTGATGCTGTAACATGCAAATACTTTGTATTAATCCGTTATCATATACATACATAGACATATACAGCAATTCAATGACCATTGACGAACCAGTAATCGATTTATTAGACATCTCACATGCGAATGCTGCAATAGACAGTCAAATATTGTTTCTCGAACATTAGAAATACATACGCATTCTGGCGCTATCAAACAATAATACGTGGTATTCATTTATCACAACTTTGGAACTTAGGATATAGAAATGTTCAATGAAATTACATCCCTAGTACCTTCTCATCATCATTGTCAACCTATAAGTACACACTGCTCAGCAGAGGCCTCTTCTCAAACAGAGAAGAAAGAAGGAATATTATTCAAACACTCACTCAAAGCGGATCAGCCGGGGTTGCGGGTCAACAACAAATATAGTGAAAAACAACATACCTTCGCCCGCCCATATCAATAACCCTCGGGCCATAGTATAAAACGACGAATGAAGAATTGAAAATCAGTAATACATTTTTTTAAAGAAGCAAATTACTCGCTTTATTATTATGGTACTATCAACGCATGCGCACAGTGGTGTTCTCTATATTTTTGTATGGCGCAGAGACGTGGACCTTCAAGAAAGCCGACCGTGACCACATTGATACCTTCGAAATGTGGTGCTGGCGAAAAATGCTAGGGATTCCTCGGACGGTACACCGCACTAATGTATCGATCCTCCAGGAGCTTTAGATCTAGACAAGGCCCTCTTCCATATACCTCCGCAGGATTCTGGAGTTATTTGACACAATGCCAGAAGAGACAATGATAACTTGGAAAAGTTACTGATCACTAGTAAAGTGAAAGGAAAAAAACCTATAGGCAGAAGTCCGGTTCGTTGGACGGATCAGATTCGCACCCTTCTCAACGCTACAGTCCACGATCGGCGGCAGATAGAAAGAGATGGCGGAGAGTTATACGCAGTACACTGCTTTCACGAGGTGGTCACGACCCTCAGCACTGAGGAAACTGACGCGAAGAGGAGGGCTCACGTAAGAACTTAAGAAAGCTCGACATCTACTTCTTCTTCATCTACTTATTTTATTTTTATTTTTATTTATTATTACTTAGAAGGTACATTTTACATTAAAAAGTATAAAATGTCCAACAAAACTGTTGAAATCTTCAAATCAACTTCGAATCTTATTCATGATTATTTTATGCGTAACAGCGACGTCACACATTGGACCCTTTTTCTCAGTTAATTTGAATGAGGCAAGTTTCACGAAAATTAATGTACAAAAATAATAAAATGAAAGCCTAACAACAAACAAACAAACATAATTCGTATCAAAACTTTTCACCTGTCAATGTCATCGAAATATCACAGCGTTTTCTATTCAAATTCAACAAAACTGATACGGAAGGTTTTCAGTCGAATATCAAAAAAATATGTGACATAAAAAATACATTAAAATTTTAGTTTTGTTGTCGACTGGGCGCTGCATGCACATATTACAAGCTATCAATATTTTATTGGTATGCTTTTATATTTGAAAGGGGAAAACAGGTATATTCAAAAATAAATTCAAATAAAATTTAGTACTACCTACTAATTAATTTACCTGTATGCATATTAAAATGAGTGATGTGTTTTTATTATTTTATAGCAGCAAAAGTATGACAGGATAATGTCAAATGTAATGAAATAAATTTATAATAGTCTAAACATTTTAATTGGTAAAATATCATACATATATTTAACTTCAAATAAAATTGCATATTGATTGATTTACAATTAAAAATTCGCTCTAAGTCCCATTCATACTCCCAGTACACTAAATATAGGGTGTACATTTTTTGAAACAGTATATAGGCTAAAAGTACATATCACGCGTGAGTTGAGGTTGTCGTCGGGTCGGCCATTCACGGAAACGCTTACCCACAAAGGCTTTCAAGGCATTTCGGAGCAACAAAAGGAACAGCAGTTAACTCGACACTACGGTGACTGCGATTTATTAAAACGAAGGACATCCTATACACGAGGAAAATGAAAAAAAAATGAACTTGATAAAGTTTTGTTGATAAACTTATCGTGTCAAGGTGTTCATGCGTGTTTCATTTTATACCCATCTACCATTGAATTGTTGTGTCGATATGGGAATCCGAAATATTATCTGTAATACTTATTTTTAATCTAATTATTTCGTTCTGTGGGCACTGAATTATACAAAACGAAAAAAATATGTATTGTACATATAAAAAAAAACAAGAAAATTGTATGTTTTATTTAGTAACTTTCCATAAATATAATAGCTTATTCTACAAATATAAGTATTTATTAAAATAATTGATGTAATCAACAGAAACATTGTTTATGTATACACTCGTACACTATTAGAGGAATCTAAGAAAATCTTAAAACAAATGCAATGCTATGGAAAAGTCTGTAAACACCTAATTTTAAAGAGTATGAATCTGATGGTACATGTCATTTTATCCACCAATAGCTTACTAGCTTTATAACATGTAGATACTTGGCGTACCACATTGCATACATATTTATAGAACACTCCCAAAGTCAAATTCAAGTCAAAAGAAAATTAATTCATAACTTGTACAAAGTTCTGTATGATAATGAAACACGTCTAAGACTTTCGTCTCATTACTTTTTCCATTCAAAACTTTTGGCGACACATTTTTGACGTAACAATCTGTTAATATTTTATATCTATATACCTATTTTACGCATACAGCCTACTTAGCCGTGTCATTTGGAATTTTATTACCAAAGGCAAAAAACCTTTTTTTGCTACTTGGTATTTCTAGCGACAAATTACATTATTAGAATAGGATTTTGCAAGATATGCCGGTGATTTAGTCGCTTTTTCGGAAAATACATAAGTGAAAATGTATCAGATTGTTATGCGAATACAAATGACGATCGTGACAAGGATTCTGACGAGTTTTTAGGATCTTCAGAATGGGAACAGCTGTTCTTCCACCTTCCACCAGTCAAAAATCAATCTTGCCTAAATTAGCGAATGCTAAATGAGGAAATAGCGTGCAAAATTTTAATTTTTCTTATTTAACGAATAATTTGCGATTATTCAAATAATTTGAGCAAATATCTACAAGTTGGATTAAAAATAATTTATATTTTTCATAATTAATATTGTTTTATATTGTTCAAGAAAATTCCTCTGTAATACGCCAAGTATGGTGTCCCTAGTAATGGGTAGGACAATAGGTTTAAATTTCATGCTACGGAAAGACTGTGTGTGAAGAAAAAGTACAAAATGGCGCAGTGAACAGTCCTTTCCGAAGCGAGAAGGAAAAAGAACAGGGCATGTTTTACTTTATTTATTTTGTACTTCCTCTTCGAAAAGTACTACGGTATTCTGTTTGCCTCGTTGGCCCCAATGATTTTGGCTATGATTGTAAAGTTAGTGACTTAGTTTTGTTTTAAAATTAGATAACAGTGTTGTGGTGGCAATTATGATAACAGTTCCAACTTTTTGATAAAGTATAACTTAGCAAGATAGCTAATAAACACACTTTAAAAGCATTTTTTACGGATTTATCACTTTCACAACTTTCTATTTGTGTATGTTATAAAGAATTCTTACTTGCGTAAAATTATCGCACCGCTTTATATGACAAAAAAATAGTTCTGAGGTAACACTTAAGCAAGTTCATTCTCAAAAAACCAACAATGAGTTCTAAGAAAAGAAAACTTTGGAAAACATTCATAGAAATACTTTCTATACAAAAACCTTTGCACACACACTTTCTCCGGACATAGAACAGTCCTTTCTAAATCAAGACATATAAAAGAGCTAGATGACGGTCCGACCACAATGGTCGTGTGATTTTTGGGCCCAAAAATTCACACGGAATACGACACGACGCGAAGTCAATTTCGGGTCTTACCAGTCACAAGACAAGAATAACAATGTCTGTAAAAGTGAGTTTCTTGACAAGACCGGGACTTTACGAGACCACTCGACGGCCAGAGACGAATTCAGATCCCTATAAATATCTGTTTGAGTCGAGCTTAGACCACCAAATTGAGGCACCGCGACCTCAGCCCTGAGCAGAAGAAGGAACGGGGGATTTTTAGTCAGTAAGAGTCTGACACTCTCTCTCGCCTGAGGGAGAAGTCGCTGGATGATACTTTTACCCTGACAAAAAAAAAACAAAAAAAAAATACCACAGATAATGTCATAATCGAAATAAGAACTCCAATTAAAATAGTATAATTTGTTTCGTAGCAATTCCTACATCAATGTGCCGTTGCTGCGGAACGATTGAGCAACCAATAAACTCGAAACACAATGCTGCAGTTGTTTCACGCCGTTATTCTATGGGGTCGTGGTATCACACTGATGGAGCCAGTCCATTGATGATGAAGAATGGTTCTCCCACGCTATGCATGACTAATAAGTGTAGGAGAGAGTGGAAGTTAGTTACCAAGTTTTTCCCAATCCATTATTTTTTATTACAACACAAGTTTTCCAACCTTGTCTTATCAGCTCTTAAAAGCACGTTGACCTTCAATGCTTTTTGCTGTAATGTTGCAACAGTGCAACACACTCAGTTTTCATAAAGTATTAGATACCATTTGTAGTTAATACAACTAAAGATCTATAGATGTATGTAGATAAAACATGTATTATTTTAAGGATTAAAATATGTTTGTTAACCCGTTATTGTGGTGTATCTAAGAAATAGAATTCGGAGATACACCACGGTTTTGTTTCGATCCTCGAATAGAACAAGATTATTATTACATATATACATATTATATTTTCTGTTTAATCTATCTCCTATTAGAGTAGCAAAAGAAAAAACTATTTAGTCTATGAGTTCAAATTAATTAGCCATTGCTGTAACGAGAAAGTGTCTGCATAAATACGATAAATATTTTTTCCTTTCATGCATTCAATTATATGAGCCTAATATAAATATGAATGATAAAAATGGCTGATGTACAAAATTATATTTGGTGTGGGTGCGGCTCTGTCACCGAAAAGTCAAGCCAAACTTTAATGAGGGTACGAGCACAGTCGATTGCTGAGCCTTATGAGCTGGCAAAATTGAAATGCTTCTCTCACTTGTTTCATAATAACATGCAAATTACATCGTTCGAAGTGTTGCCTCCGACCTCAGGCACTCCGCTCCTCCGGTGAGGACGAATTTATAAAAAATAAATTCATATACATCTTGTCCATAAAAGATTTAGTACGGTGGAACGGATTTCTTTTTTTCATTTTATTGTTTCTGTTTTTTATTGTACGTTATCAGATATGTACGAATCTATAAAGGAGCTCACATTATTTGTATGTTTTGTGCGGATTTTTTTTCCAATGATTGTTAAGAAAGAAGCCATTAAAGTACGTTACTTAGAGTACGAATCGGATTACATAAGTAAGTATCTACAGATCACACACATTTTCTGAAAGATCGATATTTTCTTCCATTTGTAAAAACAAAATTAACAACGTTAAGTTTGCAATTCGAACGCTTCTGCATAACCCGATTAAAAAATAAATTAATTTTAAAATTATTAAAAGACGTGTAGAAATGATTCGAAACTCGAATTTTGAATCGAAATAAATGAATTCTGTTCGTGAATATTGTGTGTACAATCTGGATGTTGTACTAACAGTCACATCTCTGACTACGCTATGGAGAGCACAACACTGATTGGAGTTGATTCGTTACCCAAGCCCTTGTTAATCTTAACGAACGTCGCTCTGGGAAAGTGCGAGATAACTTTGTTGTACACACTTGGAAATGTATAGTGAGACAACTGTAAATCTGACACTCTAAATCTATTTATGTCAAAAAATTAATCAAAATAGTCAAATAAATAACAATTGGGTAGTTTCCTAGGTTAAAAATAAATTAATTCGACGTTTTAATACAATAAAATATTGAAAAATAACTATACTTTTATTCATCAATCGATCGATACACTAAGTTTTAGATATTTTTTAGCTAGTCATTAAGAAATAAGTAAGTAAGCTATTTGACGCAAAATTGCTATGACGTCAAAACTCCGTTTTTCATTATACTAATTTCATAGAAAAGTACTGTTTTTGACATTTGGATAAAAGTATTGAATTTGACTACTTGGTAACTAGCGTATTTCAACACGGAGGTGAATAGGTTAAGGTACTTTGTTAATCCTCGAAGAATGAAACTAAGGTGCATACACACACACACTCAAAGCAATATCTAAAGTTTCAGGTAGCAATACAATGTAACACTCACTTTTCATTTAGGTAATACTAGCGACCCGCCCTGGCGTCACGGGGGGCAGTGCTGATACATAATTTCTCCCCTATTAAATGGATATTATTATACATATTAACCTTCCTTTTCGTTTTTACCTACTAAATCCAACTACATCCAAATATTAGTTGCGTGGTTTTAAAGATTTAAATACACTTTGTAATATAGGGACAGAGACAGCGACTTTATTTTATACTATATAGGTAAAGTGATGTTCGATCATTTATCTTCCTATGCCACAAAATCCAAAAGAAATATATGTGTGGTAAAACGAAGAAACATAACACAATTACTCAAAAACTTGCTAAAAGTCTTGAATAAAATGTTCGAAAATTAAAACAAATTGATGTCACCAGTTCTTTAACAATAATAGACTCGTAAATAAATCCGATACAATACATACTTTTTTATTGTTTTATTAAAGTAGATTACGGCTACAACTTCACGCACGATTGCCATATTAAATTGCTTTTCGTTTCTGTATTCGGAGAATGGCTCAAATTGTAAAACCCAGTACAAAAGGGTAGTTTTTAATGTTGTAATGCTATAGCCGCTTTCCTCTTTATCAGAAAGTTTTTTCATCAATTCTTTTGGGATGTTAATTATTGGAATACTAAATACATTTTAGATTGGGTCGAAAGAATAAAATTAACAAAGATTAATAAAAAACAAGAGGTAGAAAAAGGGAGAAATTTAGTACAAACCAATTTGTTTCAGATTGCTATAATAGTAATAATAAAAATAAAATTGCAATAATTAAATAAAAAATGTAAATTCAAGTTAAGTTAAAGTTTTATTTGCAATATAAGTGCTACAATAGGTGTTATTAGTACTTACTTGACAAGACTTTTACAAGCGTCGCAAATTGTGCTCATTTGATTACAATTTAACAGATCCTAAATGTATATCAATAAGTACCTAAATAAGGGCGCCTTCCAGCTAGGTGGACTGATGATATCTGCAGGGTGGCTGGAAGTGGTTGGATGAGAAGAGGTGAACATCGAGATCTGTGGCGGTCAATTGGGGACCTACCGTCAGCCGACGAAATGACGCTGAAGATAACGAAGTAATTAAGTATAATAACATTAATACATACGTTATTGTAAATTTTGTCATTAATAAAACTAAGAATTTGGAGCACCAACTGTAATTAATTGTGAAATCAATGCATTACTCGTGTCTTCCGTAAATATTATCGTATCTTACTTATATTATATTCCAAGAAAAGAACCTCCCGAGAATTTAAATATTCAAGTATTTATATTCTTCCCTCAACCAATAAACTTAAGAGTTTTACTGAATAAATAATTCAAGAGGCGTCGAGAAGAAAGTCAAACTTTTTACCCTGAATAGCGTTTTTTTATTAAAGGAAATAAGGACTATCAGCCAACAGACGTGGAGCCCTATCGGTTCACGATCCTAAGTAATAATTAATAGAATTGATACTTCTTATATATCAATATAAACTGGTCAACAGTTTTGTAGTGAAAATTTCTTTTAAGCTATTATATTTTTGAGATCGATGTCGTTCTGTGGGTCAAAAACGCTTTTAAAGATTCGTGACAAAATGATTGCTTTCGAAATCAAAGGGCTTCCGGTGGGACCCCAACCCTTGACAATTCTTCCAGTTCTCGTTCCTTTGTAAAACTGTTTTGAATTTTTTTCTTAAGAATTTTTAGGTGCGTCGAAAGAAGAATGTTGTAAAGGATAATTACTTTTTAAAACTAATTGCAGCCATTGTAAGGTATGTACTTTTTGAAAACGCTCTGCTCTCGAACTTCATTTTATATTATATGATTTCATTTTCATTAATCACAAAATACATATGTTGGTAAGTACATTACTCACAGTACACGGTTTTTGACATTTTATGTTGTGTGTTTTATTGCCAAGACAAGATTTTTAAACACTTTTAAATAAAATACAGTTGCTGGTTGGACTCTAGTAATGTGATATTCGTAAAATCATTCGTCGTTTTAAATCATGAAAAGAAAAAACTAATTGAAACTTATTCGGCCGTATTATAAACAAGGTTTAACTTTAGTCTAGGATTAAACCATTGAGCCAGTTTTTGTATTTCGAATTGAAGGTAGATGACAATAAGATTCAAAATTCAAAACCCGACTCAATGGTTCACCTAAACCTGGACTAAAGATAAATCTTGTTGTGTAATATATATATATATACATAAAAAAAAAGTCTTAATGCCAAGGGGCATTAAGACTCTTTTTTTATTATGTATTTTTGTGTATAAGTTTTATATAGTATCAAAGCCTGAAAAGTCAGACTCAACTTATCTCGGAATACAAGGATCACTTTATTTTGACATGTGAAAAAAGTCAATCATAAAATGTTTCAAATATATTTGAGCTCATTTAACACATAACTCGAGTCAGTCAGCTGTGCATTTTCAACGAGGCGGTACAAAATTTTCCCGGGAAAAAGAAACACATATTTAATGTTCATTCAATCACAGCGTATTAGGCCTTCCACCGGAAAATCGTTGACACCACATCTTTTTAAACATAATTCAGATTTTTTTAATATAATTTTTAGGTTTAGTAGATAAAAAAGAACAAAATCAGCTGACAGGATATTCCAGATAGCAAAACTATTTTCAAATAACAATAGCAAACTATAATGGGATTTTTGCAGTTTATAATATCCCCGAGTCTATGCCAGCTCCTTCGAGCCAGCTCAATTAAGGGAAGAATGAGGTAGAGTTTGTTCCTAATCAATGTTCACTCTAGCTATTTACAAGGACTAACTGAAGATCAAAATTAAGACACCTCCCGGGAATCAAGTCCTTACGGTCGCCACTGTGTAACAGCTCGCCACAAGCTGGTTTGCGGATAATAATAATATATTTAATTATTTATAAAAAAAATACTTTTCTAGCTACTCTCGCGCGGTTTCACCTGCTGCTCGGCTCCAATTAATCATAGCGTGATGTTTTATAGGAGGAACATTGTAACTATCTATCAGTGAAAGAATTTTGGCAAACCGACCAGCGGTTCCAAAGATTACCCCCTACATAGAAACTTACAAATTTAACCTCTTTATAATATAATATATACTATAGTATAGTATAGATTGTACACATTATTTAAAATTCAACGAAGAGCAGGCTTACAACAACAGAGTTTATAATGGGCGGCAAACATAGTGATTTCGTCCAGACAACCTTTGGATGGATTTTTTAAAGAAGTTCCAGACTTCTTATTAGGCAGATATACATACATATATTATACGAATTAAAAATAAAAAACGTGAGAGATAAAGGATATATTTTAAAGAGGATGTATATCCGTTACCCACTACACACAATAAAAAGTTAGAATGCATGAAAAAGATGAAGAAAATGACGAGTTCTATAATGGAAAAAGTTTTTCGTAAACAATAATTACGGAATAAAACCGTTTTATACGTAAGTTAAGATGGATGGGACCCGTTAACTTTTTAAAGTGTTCGGTAATGTGATTAGGTAAAAGAAAAACGCTTGAAACGTAACAGGTTGGGAGGTCTTACTTACTTTTTTCATTTCATTCATCGGTTTTATCTAAGAAGGAATACATCTATTAGTTGAATAGTGTAGTAAGAATAAAATTATAAAAGATTGGGTCTGCAGTAACCTCACTCATACGACGAAACACAACGCTTTTTTTTTTTTTTTTTTGTCAGGGGAAAATCATTCAATGACGTCTCCCGCCCAGGGTAAGGCGAGAGAGAGTGTCAGACTCTTACTGACTAAAAACCCCCCCGTTCCTTCTCCTGCTCTGGGCCGAGGTCGCGGTGCCTCATTGCGCTTACCCCGCAGCCCCGGCTAAACATCAGCCCTTTAGGGCCCCGACTGTGGTGGTCTATTGGCTCTTTGAGGCGCGCGCGGAACGCTACGCGCCGTACGCTCGGGTCCAGTTCTGGTCGGGCGGCGAGCTACCCTTACTCGCCGTCCGCAGACCCGCGCTTACGGTGGCCGGAGATCATCCCTCGATCCCCGACGTCCGGAATGTCGCCTTCTGCGGCGGCTGGGGCGCGAGGAGGATAGTTCCCTCACGCGCTCCGCCTCCTCACGAAACACAACGCTGTGGTTACAATTAATAAGATGATGTTTTAGTTTGGTTTTCGAAGTTTATTTCACTGTCTCATCTATACTTATTTAATATTATAAAGAGCTAAAATTTGTAAGTTTGTATGTAGGGGGTAATCTTTTGAACCGCTGGTCGGATTGCCAAAATTCTTTCACTGATATATAGCTACAGTGTTCCTGAGTGCTGTAGGCTATAAAACATCCCGCTACGATTAAATGGAGCTGAGCAGCGGGTGAAACCGCGCGAAAGTAGCTAGTGCTCAATAAAAAATATGATTTGTTTAATTAATGATCAATTATGATAAAATGGTTTGAAAAATGGAACTAAGTGAACTTAGATTGAGTGGCTGAATGACAGCCGCATAGTCGAAACTTTTACTCGTGTGTAACTCTATGATACATGTAGCTCCTTGGGAATTGTGAAAAACAGGGAAAACAGTGTTTCCCTTTATTTTTCCTTTGCACAGTGTGGGGGATTCAAGCTTCCGCGAGAATGGGTTGACTCGGCCGGATACCACGGTGTGAAAATAGGCGTGATCTACCACGGCGTTATGTTTCGCCGTGTCAGTCAGGTTTCCGGAGGACCAATCCTTTAGACCTTAAAGTCAAAGTCAAAATCATTTATTCCAACTAAACCATAAATAGGTATCTACTTTTAAAAAGTCGAAATAGAATAGTAACGTCCAAAACCCTAATCCCTAATAATCCGGCAACGCACTCGTAACTCCTCTGGTGTCGCGATTGTCAATGCTTACCATCAGGCATTAGCTCGTTACCGACAAATCACATAAAAAACATTTGCTGTTTATGTACGTAGGACATAATCGTTGATCCACTTTAATCGACCTAAAAAAGAAATTCAATTGCTACCCCTCATTAAGCTTTTCATACCAAAAATTTTAAGTGTGGGAGAGCCAAGCTTCGGCACGAATGGGTCGGCTCGACCGGAGTGATACCACGGCCTCACAGAATACCGGCGTGAAACAACCCAAAGTGTTGTGTTTCGCCGTGTGAGTGAGGTTACCGGAGGCCCAATCCCGTCCCTTCCCCTATCCCTTCCCGATCCTTACATCCGCAACCCTTATCCCCAAAAGGCCGGCAACGCACTCGTAACTCCTTTGGTGTTGCGGGTGTCCATGGGCGGCGCTGATTGCTTACCATCAGGTAATCCGTCTGCTCGTTTGCCGACTTATACCATTAAACAAAATACCAAGTTGCATTATGGTAGTATAATACCAGTGATGCCTATCCTATTAATAAATTTTATCAAGAAATTATTTCCGACTGTGATACCTACAGAGCTCTGAACATCGTAAACTGTGAGTTTACGATGAAATATTTTATTCAATACGAACTCCACTCTACCACAGTCCATTACTGAAACTAGGCCTAACTTCGGCCGAGTTACGTAGTACCGAGCTATCGAGCTCTCTCACCCGGCTGTTAGGCACTCTTTTAGCCTTTTGTAATATTTAAGTGTTTGCTGGTTCAAAATTACAAGACAAGACCTTCTATTTTTGAAACGTAAGCGTCATATTTTGAAGAACAAATCTTTTTGTAGAGCGAAATACAATTTGTCGATACCGTAATATTGCCTGTACAAGAAATAAATCAAGCGATATTTGCCCGGACATTGCACCAAAAACCCCGGTATTCAACAATAATCCCGCTGGTAATGTATAAAATAATCCATTAAGAACAATGGACAACATAATTCTAATAATTATTGTTCCACAACAATGAACGAACCGAAATTATAATTTAGTATCACAATCAACAATACAATCATGAGTACAACCAGCGCAATCTATTCCAATTCATATTTAAATTTTACAAGGCGTCATAAAATCTGAATGTACGGAGTACGAAGACTACGAAGGCAGGAAATTAGCGGAGTAAGAGGTATCGTATCCGTGCCGGAGTCCGGAGGGCGGGTAGAGAGACTCGGGAGTTTGGGGGCTCGGGACCTGGTGGCTGAGCCGCGCCTTCCTCCCGCACCGCAGTCTCCGACCGACCGCCGCGCCCGACGCCCGTCACTCCGCGACCAAAGTCCCGCATTCCCTCGGAAACGATAACCCACAATTCGTGAATTAAAATCCAAACTTCTGTGAATGTATTGAAGCATTTACGATAGTACATCCTCCTAGTAGTGTGTTACAAGTGTCTGTGTTTTAGTTTCATCTCCTAGTGAATTATAATTTTAACTGTGATCGCTGTCGAACAAAACACGGCGGTTTATAATTGAGCTTTGTTGAATTAAGGTAAGCGATTTTTTTTTTCACAATAATGAAAGATATTTTTACGTTGTTCCTTTACTTTTAAATAGGTAATTATTTTCTTGGCTTTTGTGTGTAAGAACAGAAGTAAGAACAGAAGTAATAGTTTAAGCTTATCTTTTAATTTAAACTTAGAATGTTACATTTAAGTAAAAATTTTTTCTTCATAAAATGGTGAAATTAAAATAAATCACATTTATACATTAATATTTAGTCTTATAGCCTAAATAATAATACAATAGATTAGGGTCAAAATTCAACTCTATTATTTAATACATAGATCTCGATTTTAAATTACAATTACCTACCCATTTTATTACAAACTAAACGAAATCCTGAAACAGACTGGGATAAATAGTTTTGACGTACACACGTAAAATAAATGTAGAACATATTTTCTACCTACCTCTACCTCGTTGCCTCATTCAGAATTATATTCCAATATCACTTCGTAAATAATGTAATAATCGAGATAAAATCCATAGTAATATTGACAATACATGAGTTTAAACTATAAATAGTTAAACGCATTGCGTACGGCGGCCATAGTTTAGTTAATCTATTACTGTTTAAGAGATAAGCGAGATAAGATAACTGACTACCATGTAGATACATGTGTTGCTGTCATCATTCGTCGAACAATTGAACTGGAGGAAGTATGATTACCGAGTATGATCTTCGAGCAAAGATTTTCTTTTCTTTTTGTGAAAACTTCGCACCACACTTGTATATTGTCCTATGTCAATAGGGCCGTTTACAAACATATTAATAACACATACTCATCACACACAAACCTGCAACAAAAGTTTATAGTTTATAGATTACACAAAGGGTTGCTTCGTGCGGGAATCGAACCTGCTATACGACGCGCTGTAGCGATTTTTTTTTTAATAGGTCGGCAAACTAGCAGACGGATTACCTGATAGTAAGCAATCAGCGCCGCCCATGGACACTCGCAACGGAGGAGTTACGAGTGCGTTGCCGACCTTTTAGGGATTAGGGATTTGGAGATTTAGGGATTTAAGAGGAATTGAGCCTTTTGCTCAGTTACAGCGCTTTTTTTGTGAGGGGAAAATCATCAAATGACTTCTCTCTTACTGACTTAAAACCCAGGGGGGTTCCTTCTCCTGCTCAGTTACAGCGCTAACAGTGCAATGTAAAATTACGTTTTCAATATTTTTGTAATAGTATGATACTTATTAATTAAATGTGTGTTAGAATTATTCGTTGTTTCTACCTCTAGAATGGGAACCAGGTTTTATGTACTGTTATTGTTTTAATAAGACGTTACGCTTCATATCCTTCTTATAAAAAGAGAGGAGACGAGACATATTTATTGAAAAACACAGCTTTCATCATTTGTGATGCATAATAATATAATTATGACAAACTATGATTAAGGGGCGAAGCTTAAACATACCAGGTGAAAAATGAGAGAGACATTTATAATAATGTGCCTACTTTTGCTTACAGAAGTTAACTTAAAGAATTAAAAGGCTTGAAGCTATTGTACACTCCGCGCAATGATATATATTATTACATTATATATAACTAACTGCTTTCGTGCAGTTTTACTCGCTGCTCGGCTCCATTTGATCGTAGCGTGATGTTTTATAGCCTATATCACTCAGTAACATGGTAGCTATCTATCAGTGAAAGAATTTTGGCGTTCCAAAGATTACCCCCTACATACAAATTAGTACATAATAGAAATACAGAAAACAAGTTAGAAAATTAAAGATGACCCAGTCTAGACAGATAATATTAGAACCATTACAACCCATATTTTCCCTGTTGAAGGAGTGCAGCAAGAGATTCCAAATAGGAATAATTATGCAGTACCCTTTTTTTACTTTTGATTAGTTGTATTATTTAATCAAATATTTTTTTATGTATTTTCTAAGATTATTTAAATACTACTGACATACGGTGAAGGAACAAATAGTGGGGCAACTTACCTTATAATTTCATTAACAGACTAAATACATTATATTTTTTTTTACACATGGTCATAGACAAACATGGTCAAAAGCAAACATGATGACGATGGGCAAAGCCGCATGCGGAGGCTACTAAAGTATCTATACTAATATTATAAAGAGGTAAAATTTGTAAGTTTGTATGTAGGGGGTAATCTTTGGAACCACTAATCGGATTTCCAAAATTCTTTTACTAATATATAGCTGCAATATTCCCGAGTGTTATAGGCTATCATACATCGCGCTTTTTCTTGTGAGGGAAAAATCATCGAATGACTTCTCCTGCCCAGGGTCGGGCGGGAGGGAGTGTCAGACTTATCTTACTGATTAAAACCCCCCGTTCCTTCTCCTGCTCTGGGCCGAGGTCGCGGTGCCTCATTGCGCTTACCCCGCAACCCTGGCATAATACATCACGCTACGATTAAATGGAGCCGAGCTGTGGGTGAAACCGAAAGTAGATAGTATGTCATTAATTAAATAATATGTATCTTAAGTGACCCACGGCCAGTTCAGTAGCAAAATTACACTTACTGTCTCTGTATTTTCGTAAGTGCATACCATATAACTGTGCAGGCACAAGGCTGAACAATTTCAATATTTAGAATTGGTTGTGTATTTAGGATTAGGATGGCGACCTCTATGTGTTGGGGAAATATTAGCTAAGTGAACCTCTATCTATTTACCGAGGGTGTCTTGTTGTTTTTAATAACAAAAGGTGTTACAAAGTAATTAATAGATATATATTTCTATTATTTTTAATGTATAGATATATACTAAGATAGCTATTAGTAGTTTAATTTGATGTTTATTTTGAGTTAATAATTTTGATAGCCAAAAGGAAGCCGAGCATTTATCTTTCATAAAGTTGTGAGTAACTGGCCGTTACGTGTTTTTTTTTTTAATTTTCTTTATTGGTGGATATTTAGAATATATTATATGGAACAATGTTTTAGTTATTATGATTACATCTTTACTGAAGTAGATGTGGAATAATACTCTAACAAAGTATATATATACATGCATATTGCATAGGTATACAATATGATCAAGAAATAATTTGTTATACACGTATTTCTATGTAACTGATACATTATGTATATTTATAATCATATCTATCATCTTGTTACATATCAATGTCAATATTGACACTTAACTCTTTGTAATATTTCTTACGTTTATATGTCTGTGTGTCTGTGTGTGTTTTCAGGCAAATAATATGTACTTATTATCTGCTTAGAATATTCAGTAAGAAGCAGTAGCATGAATTATTTTCCTATTTGTATATTAAAACATGACATTGCTGATTTTTCAATGGTTAGATAAAAGTTACCTGGGGAATAATATTATGATGCTGTCGCGTCAGAATGTTTGTATAAGACAGTGACAGCAACAATTTTATTCCTCAATTAACATTGATCTGACTATTGAAAAATCAGCCCTAAATGCCCCTGAAAGTATCATCATCTCACGTGTTTTGAAGTGGGAGAATCAAGCTTCAGATCGAATGGCGTTCACCGGCGCAAAGCAACAATTGCTTTAAGTTTCGCCATATGAATGAGGCTCTGAGTGATCGGAAGCCAAACCTTCGTGGGTTAGCAATCTTCCCGATGCAGAACCCTCAAAGAGCCAACTATGCACTTGTAACTCCTATGGTGTTTTCAATGTTCGTCAGCGGCGCCGATTGTTTGCCGTACTGTCTTATAAACCCTCCTTCAACCTGTAAAAATCTCAATACTAAGCCAAGGAGAGAGAAAGACGAAAACGCAAGAAAACAAACAGTATTTTTTATATATTTCTTATTATTATGATATTTCCTTAATTTCACTTCTGTATTACGTTTACACATATGTGGATTAGATAGGTAAAAATATATAATTTTAGCAAAGTTCTAAGTACCAGATATTTATCATTCTCATACTTGGCTCAATTTCTCTCAATATAATCCGAAATCTCAATGATTTACTCGATTCAAAATTAAAACTAGGGTCATTAGACTAATATACTAGTAGAGTAAACGTCTAAAACAATAAAAAGTTCGCTACATACAAATGAGTTGAAACCAGTAATTCAAGTTCTAATAGCAAAAAACAAATTTAAAACTACTTAGAGGAAGTACATGTTATATATTTTATAGTTCTTATAATGGCTAACAATGATTTAGAATAAGAAGTTTTTATTTGTATAGAATGTAGGAATTACAATAAGGTGTTAAATAATATATAAAAATAGGTTAATATTGATAAAGGTTATTTTTTTTAAACTACGTACATTCTGCCTTTCGGCATAAAAATATATGTGTACAAACATCAACATCACCATCATCAGCATCTTGCGCGCATAAAAATATCAATTTTTATCATAAATCATCATTTTTTAAATCGGATTTAGAAGAGTAACATTTTTTTTAACAATAAGTTAGTGAGATTATCTAGCAGGAGTTTACAAAATCATAATTAAATCAATTCCTACCTAGGCTTAGAGTAAGCTCAAAGTTTTTTTTTTCAAAAAAAAGTAAGTAATAGATTCCGAGTTCATCCCTGAAAACAAAATCCAAGCTATTTTAACATTGAGACATCTATTACAATTGTAGATAGACAGTTATGTATGTATATAGGTGAATGACCTCACCCTGAGTGGTTGCGTGAATCGTTGTAAGGTTTTGGCAGCTGTACCAACATCCCGTTGTTTGTCTATTGAATAATAATACAACGCCTTATTATTTACAATAAAGTCGGTAGAGATGAAGATACATTTAATTTTCATGATACTTCTTCCAGGTTCTTTTCTAAAGTTGTATATATCGATACAGAAACTGACTGAAAAAGTGTGACCATGGAGTTTCTCGATCGTTCTGCACTTTGAAATGAGCAGACGAATAGATTGACACGCATAAAGTTAAATCTTTTGATCTTATTTTTTTGCTTGACTTTAAAACGTACCTGTTGTGGTCTATTTAAAATAAATGATTTGATCTTTGACTTTGAGGATTAGGAGTCTAGCCTAGTCATTTGAAATACTCTAGAACCTTCGATCTTTTCGCTATCACACTTAAAAACAATTATTCAATCGTCTTTTGTCTTTTTCTAGCGGGAACAATGATCGCTTTAGGTATATTATGATGCTGATAACTTTGATTAATATCAAATTGTACCTATAAAAACCCTGACGCTAATATTCTAAACGTATGTTTTGACAGATGACAATAATTTATTGGAAATGTTCCCAATGTTAATCATCGTCTTTATATCTACACAAAGAAAAGTAAACTAATAGTATATAGTGACGTCATTTGGACCAGATGCTCTTGCGCATGTACCGCACTCACACTATGAAGTAATTAGCAGAAGGTCTATTTACCACACCAAACTCTAAAGTTTGTAAGAATGGGTGAATGTGTTACTCTTTAACGTAAAAACTATTGAACAACATACATATATACACATACTATACTATTCAACGTATATAACAAAATTCAGATTGAAAATTGGCATAGAGATAGATGACCTGAAATAACACAAAGACTTCAATTTATTCTAGTACTACGGGTGAAACCACTGCCCTTTCAGATCTTATATTGAACTAAAAGTGATTTACCAAGGTAAAAAGCACACATAATTTATTTATTGTGTATTAAAATTTAACAAAGCTAATCATAAACTAAAATAAACGAGACGATTTCTCAGAATTGTATAGAGTTGTTCTTCAACGTGAATTTTTATAGCTTTAATTTACACAATCATAACGAGTAAGAATTTTCTGAAAGAATTTTCCTTATTCTTCATAAATGGTGGATATAAATAGAACCACGTCGTCTGACGGTCAGTCTTCAGTCAGTCAGCAAGACTTTCTTCATCGCTTGACATAAACATCCTTTAAGACTGTTACTTGAAGATAGCAGATGGCAATCATATTACGTACCCTCACATCCAGGACTCTAGTATAGACAAAGTATAAATTTTGACCCAAAAACGAAATAAGATGAGGCCAAGAATTTGTTACTCCTGTACAACATTCTTCTTTAAAATCTATATAACTATATTCATAAATATCTGCTATCTCTTGTCCGCTATTTCGTTCGACCGGGTACGGAACTCAAGACGATTCCTTTTTTATTAAAATTTACGAAGTAATTCATACTCTACATGTCACCCAGGCTTATTAGCTGCACAACAAAAAAAAAAGTTTTATACAAATTGGTTCCAGCGATTAGCGTGTGCAAACAGACAAATACATTTTTGTTCTTTAATTTAATTTTTTTGATATAAAAATTTAAATGTTTTCTTAAAATCTAAAAACACACTCTTATACTGTTTTATTATACTTGTATGCATATACTGTACAGGCAATTTAGACTCAGAAACCGGATTATACCGGTAATAAAAGAAAGCTCGTGAATGAACAAGTTAAATAGAATTTAAAAAAAGAATGATTTATTATAGTCTTTGAATGGTTTTTATTAAACCTCTTTGCGGCAACAGCTTAAAGAATTATCAATCAAAGCATAGATTTCTCGAAGCGTCTTTGTTTGACCTCTGGGAGACTTGCTTTGTTTTTTTAGTCTTCTATTTATTTAATTCAGATTGAAACGGGTTGCTGTGTTGGTAAGACGTTGATTAAATAATTATTAATAACGGATAATGTTTCAAGTTTGCTGGGAAAGCCACATTTTTAAATTTGGAAGGTTTTATCTGTACAAAGGAAGGAATAACAAAACAATACTAATATTTAGTATTGTTTTGTACAGTTATAGAATAGTTGACTTTTTTAAAATACCATTGCCACCGTACTCAGAATCATTTTATGTTTACTAAAAATTTAGTATTAATTAAACACATAAATACTTTTACAGACTCAGAGCCTGTTTCACAATTTCTGGATAGCTACTTCATCACTTCATAGTATGAAACAAAGTCGCTTCTCGCTGTGTTATTTAAAACTAGCCGACCAGTTTTAATATCCACCTAAACGATTAGATGTATAATTCATTAAGGATCTGGGCAGGAAGCTTTCTAGATAAATTTGAATATTGTTTTGGACTATGTGCCACATAAATGTTTCGGGTATTTATGTGAAGTGGTTAAAAAGCCACTTAGTAAACAGAACAACTTCAACATTCTCTTAAAAACAAAAAATAAAATAGGGTTTATTTACGTGAAATAAAGGACAACACTAACTACTATGCGTACATATAAAATTTATTATAGTTTCATACCTAGTTTTCTTATACAGTTCTCTACAAAAGTCGTCGTGATTTGATTTTATTACACTTCAAATATATCTGGTGCACTTGAAACTGTTTAAAATTATCAATCGTGATTCACATTCTTCGTTGTTATCGCTACCAGCTGCCGAACTATAGCACAGATTGAATATACTACACTTATATCGATAGCTGCGATTAAATATCACTTGAAACTTTCCTTTAGTTATGAAGTACTACAAATTTTACGATTTATCCGGCTGATATACTTAGTTTTTTTTTAAATATGATATACGTACTTTTTTCTTTTCTATTTCACACATCACTATATAGTAGATATAAAACAAAGTCGCTTCCTCTGACACTAGATCCTTGTGTATGTTCTAATCTTTGAAAGTACCTAAGCAGCAGATTTTGATTCGTATTTTTAAAAGATAAAGTAATTGAAGAGGAATGTTTGTGTGTATAAAAATTCATTCAATAGTAGAGAAATATAGTATCAAAATTGTACTCGTGCGATGCCGGGTTGGGTCGCGTGAATTATGTACATATAACTAGTTACTCCCGCGTAGCGCAATAGTTTAAGGCCTTTAAATAGCACTCAGAAACATTGTAGCTACCTATCAGTGAAAGAATTTTGGCAATCCGAGCAGCGGTTCCAAAGATTACCCCCTACATACAAACTTACAAATTTTACAAACTATACTTTATAATATTAGTATTAAAATTGTCTTGAACATCCGAAATACATATAATAAAGAATCTGACTTCAACAAAATTTCACAGTTTATACACGATCAGTTTCTCAAATATACAGTGTTGCAATAATTAAATCTACCACATAAACTGCTTTATTATGAAGCTATGATGCAGAATACGGCCACATGTGTAAACGATTGGCCTTTGTTTACGTTGGCCACTAAGAGAATGCCAAGCCAATCGCTACGAACTAAGATTCGAATTGTCTTTTCAGAATCTTTCATAATAACTGGATTACTTATAGATTAAAGGAATTATGGGTATTGTGAAAGATATTTAAAATTTAATTTGGAATTGCGCCCAGAGTGTGATAGGGTTATCCCTTTTCTAATTTTATTTGGTTGCGAGATCCAAGGCAGCTGCTAATGTCACTGGGATGCTCCGGACTTCAGTGTTTCGGAGTTAAGATGATCGTAACTGCAGTAGATCTAGGTTTGAGGGGGTTGGATTGGGCTTATCTCATAGAAAAAGGTTACCAGCTTTAACATACTCTGACTAGAAGTTAGGATTATATCCATTCACTTATGCGTTACTATTTACATACACAGTAACAAAGTTAGTAACTTTGGAAGTAGCGTTTGATGTCTAACGAATACTACATATAATCGCCTTTCCTTCGGTGATTAGGAGGCGCGACGTTATATAAATAGGTTTATTTAGTTATGATAGTGGTTTTATGTAAGGTTGAAAGATATAGTCAATTACATGCTATTTAAAAAAAGCATTCATTAGCTTTGCATCAGTTTTAAAATGGTACTAAGGCATAGTTTCTCGCTGAGCCAAGTATCATTTTGTAACTAACACCTTTTAATAAGCAACTCTTGTATATTTAGTATTATAAAACTAAATTAACTAAAAATCGCGGGTTACTCACGTGTAAATATTGAGAAAAGCTCTACTAGTTTCGAACCACAGAGGGGTTCTTCCTCATGAGCAGCGTGCGCGGACGCGGCGACGTCGCGCAGCCTACTGTGTTTCGAAACTATAGTAGAGCTTTTCTCAATATTTACACGTGAGTAACCCGCGATTTTTAGTTAATTTAGTATGTCTCACGATAGTTATTATAAAACATATTATAAAACTCTTAGTATTTATAAAACAGCTCGAACTCGTTTTTTTTTGTAAGTGGATTTGGAGACGAAGAATCGCTACAATAATACAATGCTTATAGCTAGAGCAAGATTCGGCCATCCACGTACTTTATGTCCCCTCGAATTCACAATCACATTCTATTTTCAAATCATATGAATACGCAACAGTACGTAATTATACCTAACAGGAAAATCGTTTACTGCGCCTGAAAGCACGATTTCTCTTTCATTTGATAAATTTAAATACGTTGTAACTGTACTTACATAATACATATAAATGTACATACATTCAAATCAACGCACTGTTTATTTGCAGTACCAGTGCTAGTACGCCAAAATTGTTCATTTATTATTATCACAGATAACGGAGTTTGAACCTTATCTCTTATGCATGCATGTTAATTTCCGATGCAAGCTGGACGCACCACTGAATTTACATTTTCAATGTATAGGAAATAATATTGTGTTTATGTAAGTACGTACCCACACACATGTATGTAATTGGAGATAGATTTCATTGTTATACTATAGGTATTATAACGGTATTATAAGGTGTAGTTATAATACTATATAGCAAATTCTTTATTTGCATGATAAAGTAACAAGGATCTTAAATAAAAATGACAGGCACAGCTCAACGGCCTTTTTCAGGCGTTGCAAAGAGGGCTGTTACTATCTTATAAAATAATATAAAATTACTTAATTTACATCACATTGCATAAAAGAGAAAAAAATCAAAAAAGTTAGTAACAAGTTAGGTTTTAATAAATATTAAAATAAAAACGTTGTTCGTCTTCAGGATTTTTCCTGTGTCGTGGTTGTGTTTACAACCATACAATTTCACATACGCGCTACAAAATGTCCCGGTCCTGATAGACCTGATAGGCCTGATAGCCTGGGTAGATTACACCAATAGTTGTTCCGTGTAGCGATTGAACACGTTGCACTGGCGCTCGCTGGTTGCCTAGCCACCGCTTTAACAGTATTATTGATAAAAATGCGTTATTGTAATAATATGATGAGCTTAAAATGTAGTAAATCCTGTTTTCACACACAATCTAGAATCAGTCTCAAATCCATAATGAGTCATTCTAGGAACCTGTATTGCCTATTCTGACTTTGCCAAGTACTATATTTGGTGACTTTAACACTAATCTCCTTTTCCGTGAATCCCCTCGCTCCCGCAAACTCCTTTCCATCGTCGAGTCGGCCAACCTACATGTGCAGCAACTTAACCCTACCCATCACAATACTGTCGGCGATGACTCTTGGCTTGACCTTATCCTTACTTCCAATTCCTCCCTCGTATCCTGTCATGGTCAACATGATGCTCCGGGCTTTTCCCATCATGACATGATTTTCTTATCCTACGCCCTAAAGCCACCCAAGGTGAAGCCCAAGGTTTTGTATAGGCGTTGTTTTGGGAGGATGGATGGAGCGAGATTGCAGGAGGACGCGGCATCGATTGACTGGGAACCTCTCATGGAGGCGTCCTCAGTGGATGAAAAGGTCCAAATCTTTAATAAAACCATAATAAACCTCTACGATCGTCACGCCCCAATTAGAAAGATAAGGGTGAAGCGACTGCCTGCGCCGTGGATGAATCGGGGAATTAAGATGGCTATGCGTCGTCGGGACCGCGCGTTTCGTAAATACAGAAGGGACCGCACTGACGAGAACTGGGAAGCCTTTAGGATAGCTAGAAATAGGTGCAATCAGATGGTCCGTAACGCCAAACGCCGCCATGTTCTCGAAAACATTTCTTCTTCCTCTCCTGCTGATATCTGGAAGTTCCTCGGAACTCTAGGTATCGGTAAAACGCAACATTCAGACCTTCCCCCACTGTTTGTCTAGATGATCTCAACAATCATTTCGCCACAGTCCCCGCCATGAATTGTCTAGTCAAACATGATACTCTAACATTTATCTCTGGTCTGACGCGTCCTAATATTACTAATTCTTTTCGCTTCATTCCAGTTGATTCGACAGAGGTTGGAAAGATTATCCTTTCAATAAAATCCAAAGCGGTAGGATGTGATAATATCTCTCGAGACATGATTGTGACTATTTTGGATCACATCCTACCAGCAATAACCCATGTCATAAATTTTTCCCTTTACTCTGGAACCTTCCCATCCATCTGGCGCAAAGCCTTTGTCCGCCCGCTTGCAAAAATCGCTTCTCCCACTCTTCCCACTCATTTTCGCCCTATATCCTTACTTCCTTTCCTGTCCAAAGTGCTTGAAGCCTGTGTCCACAAACAACTGTCTCACTTTGTATACCGGAATTCCTTAATCAGCCCTCTCCAATCCGGGTTCAGACCAGGCCATAGCACTGTTTCCGCCCTCCTTAAAGTGACTGGCGATATTAGAGCTGCCCTTGAGGATACTAAAGCCACAGTATTGGTTTTGGTGGATTTCTCGAATGCTTTTAATATGGTCAGTCATGATATCCTTTTAGCCATCCTATCCCATCTAACAGTCTCTGGCGAATCTTTGCACTGGTTCTCTTCCTATCTTCAGGAGCGTCAGCAGTCGGTCAAACATGGTGATATTTCATCAAATTGGCGCGAATTAAAAGCTGGCGTTCCTCAAGGCGGCATACTATCACCTCTTTTATTTTCAATTTTTATTAATTTCATTACTTCTGACCTCCGGTGTGCGTACCATCTGTATGCAGACGATTTACAACTGTACTGTCAAACCAGTATAGATAACTTGCCTGATGCTATCACAAAAATTAATGGCGACTTAGCTGCCATCAACTACTGGTCGGAAAGGTTCGGTATTGCTGTAAACCCTAACAAGTGTCAGGCAATTATCATAGGAAGCTCTCGTTCTCTCAATAAAGCTGACAGCTCATCCTTACCAGCTGTTCTGTTCGACGGTGCGGTCATTCCGTTTAGTGGTGAAGTGAAGGATCTGGGGTTGCTCATGGACAACAATCTGAATTGGCAAGCACAAGTCACTAGTGTGTGTAAAAAGGTGACCGGATCGCTGCGGGCTCTTTACCGGCTAAAAAACTTGCTTCCCTCCACCACCAAGTCAATGTTGGTGCAAGCCTTGTTGTTCCCTATAGTAGATTATGCTGATGTCTGTTACTATGACCTGAATGCAGATCTCCTCAACAAACTTGACCGTCTTCTAAATAACTGCATTCGTTTCGTATTCAACCTGCGTTAATATGATCACGTTTCTGCATATCGGCTGCAATTGAAGTGGTTGCCCATACGCCAGCGCAGGGAGCAAAGGGCGCTAACCACTCTTTTTTCCTTTCTTGATACTCCTTCTTTGCCTAGTTACCTATCCTCGTACTTTCAATACACATGCGCAAATCACACTAAATATCTTCGTTCATCTACCAACCGTCTCCTGAATTGCCCTACTCATCGCACTAATTTTCTTCATTCTTCTTTCTTTGTCCAGTCTATTCTTCTGTGGAATGCGCTCCCCCCCGATATCAGGATGTCTCCCAGTCGTTTGTCGTTCAAGCGGAAAGTTCGAGAGCTCCTGTTAAAGAGAGTGGCAGAGTCATCAGGATCATAACATTATATACTATACATAGTGTGTGTATGATTGTATGTATTTATGTAACGTTATATGTAAGTTCATATGTAAGTATACATATATGTATTTACTTGGTATTGAATGATATATATATGTATTATTTGTGTAGATTTATTATAGTGGTATATACTTTCTTCAGCCTGTTATAATTTCAAAAATTTCATGCTTGCTTCTTGCATCTGCCATTGGTATTCTTCTCTGCATCACCCAAAGGTCAGACTGGTAGAGAATGCTCAAAGCATTAAGTCCACCTTGTGTACAATATCTTGTGCATGAAGCTTATAATAATAAATAATAATACTATATTATAATAATATGTTATCCTAACTAATATTATAAATGCGAAAATATTTCTGTCTGTTTGTCTGTCTTTTCTTCACGCCTAAACTACTGAACTTATCGTGAAATTTGGTACAGGCATAGTTTGGAAATCGAGAAAGGACATAGGATAGTTTTTACACCAAAAATCTCCAGGTAGCCACTATTTCACTCGAACGGAGTCGCGGGCAAAAGCTAGTACTATAATAAACATTTTAGCCCATTAAAAATACCTACACAGCTAAAAGAGATACGTCACACGAGCGAGACAAAGCGACGCCGCACAACGCCTCTATGTCGAGGCGTTCGCGATCGAAAAAAATATTTTCGATCTTTTCCATTCTATCCGTAATTCATTTATCTATTTTCCGCCATCATTCGATGCTGGCTCTTTTGTAAACATTCCTCTTTTGACTGGGGCGATGAATCAGCGAGATGGTCCTTCGTTCCGACAAAGAAAGATGGACGGAGATATTATGTTATTGTTTACGAATACGAAACCATGCTTTATAAGTACACCTGTTTTGATAATAATGGTTTTATTACTGTAATTTGTTTTGTTTATATAATTTCGTTTAATCCACAGTAAACAAAATAGGTTCAGGTTATATAAAATTTTAACATGTCATAATGTTACACGTAACCAATCAAACCTTAAAACGGCAATGTAATTGGAACTTCTATATTGTTGCGGGTGCGTTCCTCTGATCTCATAGGTCATGGGCGATAAGAACTGCTTATCGTCAGGTAATTAGTCTGGTCGTTTGCTGATCAGATACATTGTAATAAGATTTATACTAGACCAGATACACTTTCAAATACCCGAATTTACTCAATTACTTTCAAGCCACGATAAGGCCCATACTTATTCATGAGCAATATGTGCTCAATGGTTTTTAAGGTTAAAATACGTAATTAAGCATTTTGTCTCTATTTATATTATATTCGTTGATATATCTATTATATGAGGCAAAAATATTGTCCTAAAATTTAAATTTAAATTCGATCAGACTCAAACTTTCTCATTATCTTCCAGTGCTTAGGTTACTTCCATTTTCTAATTGAAACTTCGAGTTCAAACGGTTTTTGTTCAAGTATTTTCAATGTAAGGGAAATTTTCCCATTTGTTGGTACTTGTTACCGTAGGGCCTTTTCTTGTTCGAAAGCTCTCAGAATATTAATAATTCTGCGGTTCAATGATTTCTGACCTTTGGAGTTTATCTTGGATGAATGTATATGCTTTATTCATTGGCTTATGTCGTGGTCAGAAGTTTGATTGCTAAGTATCTACGCGGTCTATATATTAGTTTATTTATTTAATGCCTTAAGCGTTCTCTACCAGTCTACTTTGTGGTGGTACAGAGACAGGACATGGAATGGTACGGCACAGCAGCTAGTTTCTCAGCCACTGAGCCAACCATTTGATTGCACAAATCTACGATAAAGACAAACTTACACGGCGTAACACAACGCTGTGGTTGTTTCACGCTGGTTGCCTTTGAGGCCGCGGTATCACTCCGGTCGAGCCGACCCATTCTCACCGAAGCCTAGCTCTTCCACACTCAAATGTGGTAATTATTATGTTCATCACTTCATTATATATATGTATAGTAATTATTATGTTCTTCTTCACAATCACTTAATAATACTTCTTTTCTAAATGTTTTCACCATATAATCAGATATATATGAGTATGGTAATGACGACAATACCAATTTTTTATATTCAAGTTTACAATGCTCTATGACATGCACGGACTTTTCATATATGTACTATGTTTTTTATTACTACCTATTTGTAATAGGCTGTCGTTTGGCCACCATCTCGCCTGATGGTAAGCTGTGATGCAACCTACAATGCAGCACGCCTAACCATAAACAACCTTTTAAATCACAATCACGTATCTTTTTGATGACCTGTATCAGTACGGACTTAGAATTCCAAAAGTTGATCTAATCAACGATAATGGTCGTGACTATAACCTCTCTAATGATCAAAGCCATGGTCAAAAGATCGGTGTAACGAACGAAAACAAGGAAAATGGCTCCTAATATTATGTAAATAAAACTCAGTTCACTAAAATATAATGAAGATAAAATCGACAAAGTGGAAATACTCTTCTATCATTCAATTGATCAACATTTTTGCTTTGTAAAATTTATCTGATTCCCTTTACTTAAATCGTTACAAACAATGTTTTGAAATAATTCGAATTTTGTACGAGTATATAAAATCGGAGGCATTTTCCGATTCGGGATTTAATTCCAAAAGGCTGGCGTGGTTTATTTGAAGTGCTTACCTAGTGATTAAAATACTCCATTTAAATTTATTTAGTAAAAAAAGAAAGGCTGAGTACTATGGTTTGAAATTTTAATAAATCCAACAGGTATTTTTATTTATTTATTCGTATAGACACAAAAAGCTTGCTTTGGCATCGATCCAATAAAGAAAAAGTACATTTTTTTGTAATATTACACTTGGATGAATGAAGTTCAAATTTTGAACTAATTCAATTTTTAAATCGCAAGAACCCGGTCATCTAATCTACCTACCACTTATAAAACTCAAAGCATATGTTGTTTAGTTTTATCTCAACGAATTACTTGTTTATTATAGTTAATTCACAAGCCTAACCACAAACGGAAACCCATTTCATCGTATTATAACTACCGCATCGAATAATCAATCGATTGATCTACAAAAATAAACTATATAACGTTTGTAACACTATCCAGAACTATTCAGAGCATTCCTTCTTTGACCTCGATCGCACCGATGCCGATGGAGAGGTAGGTGGCTGGGCAACGGGCTGCTACGCAACGTGTCGCGGGTTTGATTACGGTTATGATCAACAAATTGTTGTTTCGAGTCTGGGTGGCTTGTGTATGTGAAATAGTATATTTGTAAACTAAGATTTAACTACACTACTCTACTAAAACTCCACTAGAATTTTCGCCTGTTTCGTGGCACCCACGTGTGTGTGGCAAAAATTTTATAATAAAAGAAAAAAGAGAAAATAAATCCATCGTTGTGAAGGCCGAATCTCTCGATTCCTTAATATCTTGATCCTAAACAAATGTTGTACCTAAAGTCGCAAAACAAAACGAAGATTCCTTTTGAAATGTTTTTGTAAGGAATCTGAGAGCTTGAAACATGGTAGCTACGTGACTGAGACTCCGCTAACTATAAATCCTAGGAGTGTGCAGTTATTTTTAAATTATACGTTCAAATTGTTGTCGTGGGACTTCGTTGCGATTTGTAAACGTGTTACGAAACATTAGATGCGATTAATATTATTTGTTTGTTTTATTTAGGATTTTATTTAGAAATAGTTGTACGTACTCGACGATATAACGTAATATTTTTGATGTCGTCGTGTTGTTTGGATAGTTTATAAGAATTTCTCAAGGTGTAGGAGAGCCATTATTCGGTAGGAATGGGTTGGTTCAACCGAATTGATACCAATGTGTGACAGAATACTAGGGTGAAATAAAACTTACATTGAGTTTTGGCTGGTGAGTGAGGTATATGGGTCTATGGGTGGTGCCGATAGCTTACCATCAGGTTATGTCTCTACTCGTTTACTTAACTATCATCACATTCAAAATATTTTTTAACCAATTAAATTCTATTACTACCGCTTAGTACTCGCTTAATTACTCGAAGCAGTTTCTCGACTTGTTTTAATCCTGCCCTAGCACTCAAAGTCATCAGCGGTATGCTACTGGTAGGCATAGTATTTAATCTAGACTCTTTTAGTTTGTGAAGGACAAAATTGTTAGTTGTCTGTACTTTAGTCTATTATTAGAAATTCTAGAAAAAAACATACACCGAAAAGGTACCGATGATCAAAATATCGATATTTCATTACATTACCAACGTTCGATTTACGTAGGAATGAAAAAGTCAAACAAATGTGGAAAATTGAACTCGCCCATCTATTGAATGAAATACAAACAATTATTGTACGAAAGTAGAACGAACATGTTGAACTGAACAACTCACTTTTTTGTGTTCTTTTTTCATTCTTCACTATTTAACTTGGTTATGCTGTGTTAAATAACCACTGGATATTATTGTTTTATTACTCTAAGGATATTATTTCAGGGATAGTGTATTTATAATAAAATAAATCTATACTCTAATATTTTTTGGATTCCTATAATTTATGGAACATTTTATAACCTTTAAACATAATAAAGTCTAATTTTGTATAGGGGAGGTAATCATCAAATGTCTTGTCTTGCCCCGCGTGGTTGAAAGAGGAATACCAGACTCTTATTGAACTACCTGTTCCTGTATTGCCACCCTGCTCCTTCTCCTGCTCCAGGCTGATGTTGCGCTTGTAGCTGGACCCAGCTACATACATTTGAATACAATTTGAAACTAAGACGTATTAGTTGAAACTTTTTACAAACGAATAATTAAATGCTTATCCCAACTAACTTAAGAAGCAAAGTAGCAGCTGTGATATTGACCGAAAACCGAAATATTTTAACTTTATGAGCAAACGCTTCTTTCAGACGGAGAAGATTAATGAGCATTAACAAGCATGCCTGTTCAATATGGGTTGGACAATTCAGTCTCATTTTTTCAAATTACAGTTTTTAAATGTTTCCTTGAGAGATTTACATTTACTACATGCCGCCTGTAACGCCCGTAACTAGATAAAATAAAGCTATAAATATATACATAATAAATTGCTGTCGACAAAACGATTTAATTTAAGATACAGTTTTCAAATTAAATTTACTGGAACTATTTATTTTCATCACATTTTTCTATTGAAATCTATTTTTGTAACGCCTGCAAGATATACTGCATCGTGGCGAGCCGAGCTATTTATTAATATTCTTTACAATAACAAACAAACGCTTCTGAGATGTTGCTTATAAGTATTCCTAGTATAATGGATGCGGTTTACGCACTGCTTATAAAAAGTTTATTATGGTAATCTTAAAGTAAACTTACCTAAATACTTTATGATTATGAAATTCGTGTAACTTTTTTGATTGCTCAAAGAATAGTAATTATGAGTTATATACATATACGAGTACCTAGATGTATACATTTTTATGTGACAGGGCAGCAAACGAGCTTATGCATTATCTGATGGTAAGCAATTCGTGGCATTCATCTACGCCCACAACACCAGAGGACTTACGTGTGCGTTGCCGTCGTTTTGGGGATTAGGGTTCCGGAGATTTATGCATTGGTGAGGGATTGGATGAGGGGAAACTGCTGGAGCTGTGGTTATTTCACGCCGGTTTCTATGAAGCCATGAGACATCACATAAGTCGAGGCGACCGATTTAAAAAAATATTATACTCTTCATAAATTATACATTCAAAAGAGAATTGAAGCATTTTGCCTATGGAACTTTTAAGATACTAATTTACAACCGAATTAACACATACTGTACTCATAATCAGACATTAAAATACTGTATACCTAGTCAGTTACATAGGTAGCGTGTCAACAGCATATTTACCGAGCGAATTGAAAGGAAACAATGAGTTGAGTGACGCACGGAAATAAGGAATTTGCCGTAATATTCAAAGAATAGAAATCTTGGTTATATGATGACTTTTGGTTGTCTACAAAACTTTCGATTTTTTTGTGGGTGATAGTAGACTCTAGTGACCAAAAGCTAACCCGTTTCATCTCTTGCTTCGGATTGGGTTCACTGTACATTAATGCACGAGCACCTGGAAAGTCTGGCACATATAGTTACCAAGTTTAATCCTAAAAACTTTAACTCTAAAAACGTTTTGACTGCACGGTTGGTGCGGTGGCTGGGCAACTGGCTCCCGTGCAACGTGTCACGGGTTCGATTCCCGCACGGAACAACAGTTTGTGTGATCCACAATTTGTTGTTTCGGGTCTGGGTGTCATGTGTATGTATGAAATTGAATGTTTGTAAACGCACCCACAAGACAAGAGAAATTCCTAGTGTTAGGCAACGTTTTTTTTTAAACAAATTTTGTCGGCAACTTCTTATATCAATAATAATAGTGTATATGTGTAGAAGAAAATATAGATTACATTATTCGAATCCATTAAGCAATTCTTAGAGAAGATCTAGGTTGGTTGTTCCAAGAGTGGTCTCAGGTCTTGGTCTCAGTGGTCATTATTAACTTTAAATAAAAAAAACTACGTTAATAATGCTATTAGGATTTCAGTTTGTTAACAGGAAAATAAGTTATAAGTGTGAGATATTCAAGCTACGGCACAATTGGGTCGGCTCGACCAGAGTGAAACGAGTGAAACCACGGTCCTACAGAAAACAGACGAAACTTCCCTAATCCTTATTAATCACCAAAACTCTTATCTCCAAAAGGCCGGCAACGAACTCGTAACTCCTCTGGCATTCTGGGTATTCGGGAGCGGCGCCGATTGCATACTATTTCGTTTGCTATCCTACAACATGAAACAAAACTAAATTTTGAAGCAGATATACATATATTATTTAACATACGACTGAAAATATTTGTCTTATGATAAGTTCGTATTCCAAGAACATCTATAATATTTTACTAAGTACACATGTACTTTAATATTACAACATCAGAAATAACGTCTCAAGTCTTTTGTTCAACCCTTACCTATAATCAAAACTTCTTGAAACTAATTTCCAAACATAAATTTTGTGATAAGGAACTTAAGTTATTAGTAGAACCATACGACGCGACTGTTCAACAGATCTTATCTTCAGTTGAAGTTCATCAGGTTAAGTTTACACGTTGAATGAGTTCAGATCACGATGAAGGCGGGAATTTGCATGTGAACGTTTTACGATCCCACATCGGGATTTGGGATATTGTGAACAAGATAATTAAGTTTACTTGTTAGAATATGTAGTTGTTAAAATTTCGAAACTAAATTTAAATTTTATTTTGTTTGTTCGTGTGATTTGAAACATTTAATTTTGTGGTTTATTTGGTTAGGTTTTAGTTTTAGTTTTGTTTGTGGGTTGTAAAAGTTATAGTTTATTGGTTACGAATGCAACTGTTGTGTCTCTATGTAGTATAGTTTTCAAATTCAGGAAAGTATTACTTAGTGGTCCTATTTTAATTATTTATTTTGATAAACAATGTCAGACTATTATGTCTTAAATTAGTTGATGTCATATAAATAAATGACAGTACCCAGTTACGGGGCAGATGCTCTTTTAAAACTAACAAGGGACATTGTAAAATGATGTTTTTTACGTTTAAAATTATTTAGAT
This sequence comes from Spodoptera exigua, assembly GCA_902829305.4. Lineage (NCBI taxonomy): Eukaryota > Metazoa > Arthropoda > Insecta > Lepidoptera > Noctuidae > Spodoptera > Spodoptera exigua. The sequence continues at coordinate 11,561,895 of LR824605.2, forward strand.
ATCTACAATTGATTGGATTCAATCAGTAGTTATTATGGGATTTGGTTCAACTGTTGTTTTTTAGAGTAAGTATTGAAATAAAATTACTAGGTTTGTAAGTTTATAATTTTAACGCTACATTTTATCCTGTTGTAATTAAAATAAAATACTTATCGTGAAATATGCCGTGCATTAGTTAGCCAACTTATTTATCTCGTTTCGGGAAGCTGGCTAGCTTAAGAGACATCCCATTAGCTGACCAAGTAATTACGTAATGCACATGGGACGCTACAAATAATTGGAGCGGTCATAAACAAAGCTTTCGTATTAATTAGAAGATGAGCCCTTTTACCATCAGAGTAATAATATAATGTATATACAGAGTTAAGGGTTGTATTCATCCCAAGATTACGATAATAGTTTTCTTACTAGAAGACTGGAACTAATGCGAGGCGAGATATGTTAGATTGCCACAGGATTGCTCTTTGATTGTGTACATGAACAATAACCAAGGAGTATAATTTACAAGTTTAAAAAATATTAACATATACCTACACACACGTACTATACTAGCTTCTCCCGTGCGGTTTCACCCGCTGCTCGGCTCCTTTTGAGCTCGTAGCGTGATGTGTACATGTAGTATATTTTCTTCTTCGATAAATGGACTATCCAAAACAAAAATATCTATTTTATTTTACAAAGAAGTCCTTAAGATTATCATGTTCAAATAAACAAATTCTTCAGCTTTATTATTTAAATATAAATTATGTTATCACACAGAAGTTTAGTACTAGGAGCTACTAGCTTCATGTTATAGATAGTGATTATATTGAGTTACAACAACGCACTAACACAATTTAAATAATATAATGTATGACAAAAGGTATAGAATATTAAGGTGCTCCAGTAAAATAATGATTGGTAGAAAAATTGAACGCGCCCAAGCCTGGGGCTCTTTGAATTATTTAGGCACAGGTGGTGTGTGAAAATGCTCGCTTGTACAATATGGCGCCTTTCTTTGCTTGGTCAAATACTGACCGATGATATAATATTATACTATATCTACAGCATAAATATTTATTAATATGTTCATGCGTAAGCCTAATATGATAGATTTGTTCTAGTCTTAAAAAAAACTTTGTAAGAGGTTTGTAGTTCCGGTGACGTCACGCGTTCGTGAAGGAAAGAAAGGTCGATGTTGTCAACGTATGTATATATTTTGGTAAAATAAAATAGACGCAGTCCCACACAACCCTTTCCGCTTGGACGAGGGTGGCGGATGCAGTCCTCTAACCCAAAAAATTATACAATTATTTTCACATAAAAGTATAATAGTGTCCGTGACTTGCTATGCAGAGGAGTCTCAAGTGACTATTCCAAGTAGGACGTAGCGTCATTAAGTCGCGGAGAATCTTAACACCGCCATGTAAAATATGACGTCATACGCACAACGACATCTAGTATTGAAGTTTGGAGTTATACAATGTAAACGATGAAGTTCACTATTCAAATAGGTTTTACACAATATTATAAATAGTTGTGTTACAACTTTAGTTTTGTGATTACCTGACGGTAAAGCTACCAATGCCGCCCATAGAAACCTACAACACGAGAGAAACTTCAAGTGTTTTGTTAGCCTTTTGGGGATAAGGGGATTTGCCTGGAAGGGCCTTGGAAGAATTGGGCTTGAGTATCCTCACTCACACGGTGAAACACGACGGTGTGTAGATTCATGCCGGTGTTAGTTGAGGCTATGGTATAACTTAGGAGCTGGCCCATTCGTACCAATTTATGGCTCTCCCACTCTTAAAGACGTTACGATGTTAATTACAAACTATTTCAGTTTTATTTTATTTAGTTTCATACATGATGCACATGTGCATTTACCGTTTCGGGGAAAAACAAGACAAACTGAACTCATGTTGTATATGCACAGTTTACATCCACGACGAACCATGTTATGTTGACTTAGTCCATTCCTAGTATTTAAACAAGACATATTTCGCTTCGTAACCTAGTTTTGAGTGAAGTTACTCGGCTGGAGGAGCGTTGTAGGGCCACAAGAACGGAAGTCCTCTTGCTGAGTGCTTGACCTCAGTTACATCCAATTATTTTCGCCTACTGAGTGTTACTGAGCTTTGAAATGACTTTTTGACGTTCTTTTATAAGTCACTAATGGACTCGTGACATCTGGTTTGATTCATTTTAAAGCTAAATATTTATTTTTCATCGATCTATACATACAGGATAATAAATGTAGTAACACTTTAATACAAAGAAAATGTAATCCGTACCATAATATTATAAAGCTGAAAAATTTATTTATTTGTTTATATACGCTTATCGCAGGGATTACTTGGAATTTAATATTTTTTATTGTTTTGAATAGTATATTGACTGAGGAAGATTTATTGGGCTACAAAATATTACGCTATGACCTAAAGGAGCCAAGTTGATAATTACAGAAAATACATAATTATAAAAAAAAAAATTAATCATAAAAAACCGTTAAAACAACGCATTTTGACGCGTTTTTTAATAGATAGAGTGATTAAAGAGGAATGTTTATGTATATTTAGGTATAAATAACATATCTGCTGCCATGCGGAGCCGGGGTGGGTCGCTAGTAAATAAATAAATTCAAAATATTTATATCAAGCCGTGAATTTGGTGTTATGTTTTTCCTATAAATTTTCAAACAATAAAGGGAGAGAGTATCATGCCTTAAATAAATGATTGGAATAGGCTGGCTGGCGCAGCTCGAATGCCAGGTTAAATTTTAATGCCAGGCTAGGCAGACAAACATGGAAGTAGCATTTATAGGTCTGTATAGGTACTTTTTATCAATTTGGATGGAAAATTTAGCTTATTATTTTAGTGTTCTGAGTCCTTATATGTTTGTATTTACCTATCACTTGCCGTATAATTTCGTTTTTTATTTACTGTTCTCAAAACGTTGTATGATGATTTGTTGATGTATTAACAACAAAACACTTATAAATATTAAACAAATAAAATAATTTTGAACAATAAAAACCGACTTCAAATAGTAATCTAAAAATTTTCTGTGTACCATGTAATGCATGTTTTCACTTAGGTAAATAGAAAATAATATTAATAACTGTTTTTATAATATCGAAGCCGGTGCCAAGTAAATGCTACATAGCAAACAACAACAGTATTAGAAACAAATGTATTGATCGGTACCTACTAATCATCATTGTTTTACTTGGCATCTGGCTCTTTTAAGTACCTATGTAAATATGAAATTCCTTCCTCAGATTGTGAATTCTTTAATATTAACATTAATTATATACGTTATAATTCTAAGTTTATTCCAAATATATTTGTTAAATAAAATATAAAGACAAAAATGGCCATAAAAAATATAAAAAAGAAAGATCTAAAATAAAAAATTCATTATCGTTATTATCAAATGTCCAATCTAGAACGATCCTAAGTAAATATAAATTTAATTAAATCGCCGTTTTGATTGTATGCACAAATACAAAAGTTATTAAAATTCAATGGGGACAGGTATGTGGAATTAATTAAAAGAGGCTTTGTTAGGAAGCTGTGGTTTCATTTCTCTACAAAACGTTTGTAGGGCTTGTTAGTTAAAGCTGTAGTGTTAAGATTTTATATAAAAGTATTCACTTAGATGTATGTAAATGTTTTAAATATATTTTTCAACTGGGTCACAAGTCCCGAGACTAAACACTATCCCCCTTATTACAAACCAATATTTACTTTTAGTCTGGTTTTGAACTATTGTGTCAGGTTGTGTATCTAATTTTCACCTATCTGCAATTTGAAATACAAAAACTGATTCAATGGTTAGGACCTAGATTAAACAAAGATATTGTTTTGTAATAAGGTCGTATAGCATTTATGGTCATGCACGTAAACATGTTTACAAAATTTCATCGTAATCGGTTAAAGAGATCTCTTAAAAATTTTCTTTCATTTCACAAACATTGATACATGCTTCCCTATTTCTCTTATGAGAAAATTGTAACTTCCAAGTAACTATCAATTCTGCTTCCTATAAAAAACTAAATACTTAAAAAAATTTAATAGTACCTAATATATAACCTCAACCAAAATAAAATTAACGTTTCGTATTTCGTGATCTTGACAATGGTATATTAATCAAAGCCATTACCGGTTCGGGAAAACCGTTATTTTTTGAAATAAGAAACATTTGGTTTTGAACATCCATTCCTAACACGGACAGTACCGTTAATTCCGCTTATAAGATTACGATTCCCGTGAGGTTTCGTTTTATTCTCTATTATACCTGAGGTATTTTAACCTGTGGGTACTGAGAATCCAACTGTAGGTTGGATACTCACTGTAGGTATGGGGTTTGTATGTTTATAAGTGGTCATCGTGGCATACATGAGGGTTTTAAACCTGGCAAGTACAACTGGCTACCGCGCAACATGACGCGGACGCGGTCGTGGTATGGTGTGATGTGTACGAGTATGTGACATTGTATGTTTGTAAACGCTCCCACGACACAGGAGAAAATTCTAGTGTTGGGCAACGTTTTTTTTTAAAGCGTAACTTTTTTTGTTTTTTTTGTGTAACTTTTTTGAGTTAAATATAGTTTCTAAGATTATTGAGACACCACTAAAATATAGCGAAGGAAACATTATAAGAAAACCAGAGCTTAAAATTTCTAAATATAAGGTAGATATCACCAATCCACCTTTAGCAACCGTGAACAATGCTTTAACATTCTCCGTGTGAGAAGAGGCCCTTGCTCAGCAGTGGACACTGATGGTGTTAATTTTCATACAACCCCTCCCATGAATGCTTGAAAGGTATTTTCAAGTATTTTTCAGGTATTTTCAAGTCTCAACATACATATGTATGAATGTACTACAAGTTTTTTTTAGTCAAGAGATTGTTACAAACATAATTACTTCCTTATCTTTCTTTTCTGAGATTTTTGATATTAGGCATACTAATTCAACTATGAACTACACGAAAAACACTAACACAGCAAAATTGTTTTCTAAATAAATAAATAATACCCTTAAGAAAAAAAAAAACATAATTTTCCTGTAGCAAAACTGTGACAGAAAGCAAAACGAAAACATAAAGAATTAGATTTTATCTAAAGGCGGACTTTTCAAGACTATTACCGAAACAATTTCAGCGGATTCCTTCCGAAACAATGATTATGAAGCCGCTTTAAGAACACTTTTGATAAGCATTACTTACCTACTGTTTATTTACATTTTAGATTAAATATTTAACAATTTCTATTTGAATTTTAATTAGTTTTGGGTAGGAGAATTAAGGTTATTATAATTATTAAGGCATTTTGTTGTGTTACGAAATCATTACGATGTTATTTTAAGACCTTTGATTTTCATTTAAGATGAAAATAACTGATCATTTAACGAGTAAAGATGGGCTGTGTATATAAGTGATAGTGTTTTTAAAGGTACCGCAGTAAAGCTTAGTATTGCCACTATAGGCATCGGTCTGCGAACGGTCAGAAAGGTTAGCTCGCCGCCCGAACAGAACCAGATCCGAGAGTTACAGTACGTAGCGTTCTGCGCGCGCCTCAAAGAGCCAATAGACCACCACAGACGGTGCCCAGCAGGGAAGCGGGGCCATTCAGCCGGGGTTGCGGGGTAAGCGCAATAAGGCATTTCTCATGCTCTAGGTCGGCCTAGAGCAAGAGAAGGAACGGGGGGTTTTTTAGTTAGAAGGAGTCTTAACACTGCCTCTCGCGTCACTCTGGGCGTGAGTGGCCATTTGATAATTCTTCCCTCACAAAAAGAAGCTAAATACTGGTTTCAGTATTCTTTAAAATTAATCTTATTTGCTTGGTTCACCATAAAGTTAGTATGTATAAAGACCTTTACTAGATAAAATGCGGAGAGGTTTCCTATATATACTCATGATTTTTGTTTGTACCTTACATATACCTACATAAAGGTATGCGACATGATTTAAGGCTCATTGTTAGTTGGCGCAGAGATTGGGCTACCGACTTCGGTTTCTCTACTTCTCTCTGGTTTCGATTCTAGCACGGAACAATTCTTTGTGAGACAATAAGTTCATAATTGATTCATGAAATTGTATGTTTGTAAACACACCCGTATTAAATTTAAAAAATGTAACTTATAATAATTGGTCTTAAAAATTGTACACCTTATTTGCTTGCGAATCCAAAAAACCAAACTTCAAGAGTAACTCAGTTACAGTTTCTAGCAACACTATTAACAAACGCTGAAATAATAACTCGGCACGCACCAAGATAAACTTACAGAAGAAAGCTATTATTAACTACCTAAACACAACTCGGGCAAGGTGTGAAAAACGATAAAATATACAAAAGTAGGTACCTCACAAAGGAAATTAACGTCAGAAATAATAAATGTTCATAAATGTTCACTTTTCATTAGTAATATATTAACTAGTCAACGTATGACCTAGTTAAGTCGGCTAGAACTTAATAATAAAACTGTTTCATAAAAAAACTGTTTATTATTGAAGTCGAGAAAGTGGGACGATGGCACAAGTGCTCCTGTTTTATTGTGTTAGTCGGTATTTTGCGTAATTTTATAGCTTATTTTGGAGATTATAAGACTTATTTTTCTGTAGGTGCTTGTTTAGTAATATATTTCTTGGTGGAGCTTTTAAAAAAAATCATAGCCTCAATATAGCCAAAATTGTCGAGCACAAACTAATATTATTTGTATGTCGAAAAAAGTATTAATTACTTTTTGAAGTAAACAAAAAGCACCGTTTTAATTAACAAAGGTAATAAGGCTAAGTCACAAGTTTCTTATTATACCTCGTTTTGTTGAAGAAAAAGCAACTATTTTGAGTACAAAAGAGGATCTATACAAAGCTATTTTATACGAGTTTCCTCCCACATTATTCCTTGTAAACAAAGAAATTAATTTCCTCATCCCCACACAAAATTCTCTCCCCTTACTAGGTCAAACCGGTTTGAACCGAAAACTTCTCGTAATTAGTGGGGGACCAATCAATTTGTGAGTGGTTTTCTCGCTAAGTTTTTCAACAAATTTCGCGCAGACCGCATTTTTTCCGCCCTATCGATTAAAATGAAAAAAATGTTTTGTTAAATCTTTGAAAGGTTGGTTGAGTAGGCTGAATTGTTGTGAAGTTTTTTCGATGGCTAATTAAACAATAGTTTCTGAACATGCTTAATTCGATGAATTAATTAATAGTTACAATATATTAGTTTTATATCTATTAAGTTAAGATAACATCTTCTTCTATTCTTTTAAATTCTTCTTAAGTTTAATAACACGCAACTTGTTCTTGCAATTTGAGTATTACTTAAAAAGCCGTGAAACGTGACATTTTTGCTCGCTTTCGTTACACCTTTTCTAGAAGATTATGTTCAAGTTTATTCATTGGAGTACATACTGTAAGTTTTTAACTTGCTATTATATTCTTGGACACTTAACCCTCACTGGCTGCTGTTCTCAGAAATATAAGTAATGCATTTAGACAACTATAATAATTGCAACACAGTTATTTTCCTGACTCTCTCTCAATTGAGATAAAGTAATTATTATAACAGAACTGAGAGTCAATAAAATGATCTGTAGAAGTAAAATAAAATTTTGTTACTAAAATATATCTACCAATAAGTATGATATTCCTTAAGCATTATATAAAATTGTCAACATCGAAAACGTCTTCACTTTATTTTAGAGAAATGTCTTTTTCCTTTTAATCCTGCTAATTCTGTCTAATGGCCTTTAATTGTGCAAAACCCTCCTACGAGAGGTGAACGTAAGTAACATAAATAAAACTTACTTAAGTAGATTTTGAGGTTTTGGATGTTACCAACTAATAACAACTAGTTTATTCTCACGTTTTTTTTGTTATCATTATTTAGTCTTATGTATCTTCCTTTATTTAGTCTCACGATATAATCTGGTTATAGATATATTATTCTAAGCCGAGCAAACAGTTGAACACACTAACCTATTAGGTGTAATCTAACCTGGCAATTTTATGTGTGAGAGGGCCATGCTTCGGCACGAATGGGCCAGTTCGACCGGATTGATACCACGGCCTCACAGAAAACCGGCGTGAAACAACCACAGCGTTGTGTTTCGACGTCTGAGTGAGGTTACCAGAGGCCCAATCGTTCCGCTCCCCCAATCAATCAATCCCTAAATCTCCAAATCGCTAATCCCTAAAAGGTTGGCAACGCACTCGTAACTCCTCGTCGCGCGTGTCCATGGGCGGCGCTGATTGCTTACCATCAGGTTATCCGTCTGCTCGTTTGTCGATCTATTACATAAAAAAATTGAATATAAACCTGAACCTTTTGAACTGTTATTTATAACTCTACCAAGGGTGGATATTATGGTAAACCCTCTATATAATGAAGTCTAGCCCAGTGGGCAGAAAAGAGATCTTAATTATCATGATAATTCTGTCCATCTCCAACCCCCAAATTTCCTATTTCCAAAAAGCTGGCAATGCACTTGTAAGTCTTGTATTGCTAGCACGTGACACGACAGTTGGTTTTCACAAAGAAACAAAAAAAACACACAATTTTTAAATTTCGAAAATAAAATCTAGCTCAGCATCTACTATAAACAGGACTTGAAAAGTAGGAATCTAAATTATCTACGAACGATACTAAACGTCTTATCATACGTCAAATTAAAAAGCTAAATTGATATTGTAAGCACCATGCAACAGCTGAATTGGTGTAAATCACTAAGTTTATACGACTGATGGACAGGCCGAATAGAAGGAACTCATTCACTGGCATTAAAATGTTTAATAATAATATTTTAAACGAAAATCTAGGTGTAGATAATATAATTTATAAGATTTAGATACAGTTTTATGATATAGGTACAATGACATGAAAAGTTGAGACGTTCCGTTTTTTATGGAGGAAAATTAAGAACTCAATGATAATGATTAAGTAAAATAAATTAAATTTACTCTTAACTTTTGATATTGTAACATAGAATTTTTTTTCTTAAATTTGACTACAAAAAAGTCACGAAACCCCTCGTTTGTTTGTGAATTTTTGACTGTAAACTATGAGAAAACATACAAGACAACTGGAACAGGACTGTACTTTTAAGAATAGCATTTAAGCCTTAGACTGCCGACAGAAAACTGTGGAAGGCAAATCATCCGCTTACGGAGGTCACCGTTGATCCCCATGGCGCTTAACGTGTTAATTATAAACGTACAATATTAGGTATATATTCTGCTCTTAGTTAGCTTGCACATAATCCTTACTCATCATTTAAAAAAATCACTTGCACAAAATAATATAACGCTGGACATCGGGGTTGCCCTTTAGAATAGGGTTTCATCGTATTTCCTTCCCGGCAATATCCGGACTTAGCCCAGGACCCGACTGCAATCTCCGTTTTAGAAAAAAATCGTCAGATTGTACCTAATATACTATATTTCTAGAATATTTTCTTCAGATTTTAGTATTTTCTCGAGTTGACAGCTAAGAAAAAATATTACTTTAGATTAAATAAATTAAATTTAATGTTAGCTCTGGTTTTACGGTGTTATATTTTGAGTTACGTACCTATCAATCATTTGTTTTTTTTTTATTTCAGCAAATTTATTCCTATTCAAAGCTTATTTATTGATTTTACAGTGGGCGCAGTGGCTGGACAACTGGCTTCTGTGGTTGCACAGATTGTTACGTATTCAAAAGTTATTGTTCTGAGTCTGTCATATTCACAGATGAATAAGGATAAAATTTTAGTACGCTATTTAAAAAAATAATTCTATGAATAAAGACATAAATAGTATAATGAAATAAATAGGTAATTATTAAATGCAAACTAGCTTAAGGGTTACAACTTAAATTATAGAAAGGTATTCAACAATTCAAAGATTTACTGAACATTTTTACAACTTAAACTCGCTCACAACAGAATAATAAGTTGGAACATAACTTATGTATGTTCAATGTTCTGGTAGACTACGACTTGTGAAACTTAACTCGACCGTGAATAACGTCTACTAGTGGACGAGTACTCTCTGCTAGTAAACTACGCAATTTATATTATTTATTGAGCCATATTTCGTTATTTGTATTTTCCTTTGAATCCATATGCGAACTATTTGGAATTATTGTCTAGGTACTCCATTTCTGATATCGATGCCTTTCCTATACATATACATGTAGGTAGGTATAACTTTGATGAGATGCGTTAAATGTAGTACGGGAATTAAACATATCAAAAGTTGACAGTTTTTTTATGAGATAGGTTGTTGGTAAACGAGCAGACAGATCCAGATGCTTTTACGAAATCATAGTAATTATTATAAAGGGCACCTGTAGCGATCAGATATACCAAGTGTTATTACGAAAATGTAAGCATTTACAATCGACAATTTAAAAATACATAAAAATGGATGACCAGAATTAATAAAAGAAATAATGAGTACGTGAATCGGCCACCCCTGCATGTACTATATTTATACATAAAGATGTAATCGCAATAATACAATTACCTGATGGTAAGAAATCGCCGCCACCCATGGATACTCGCAATACCAAAAAGTGTGTTGTTGGCCCATTGTAAGTTATTAGGTTATTGATGTGTCTAAAGTTTTCATAATCACCCTTAAGAAAACTAAAACTAATCGCTCATAACTGCTTTTTATAAGTTTTAAAATTATGAAATCTAATAGTGCCATTTTTGTTACAGGTTAGCACCAAGGACGGCATTTAAATGAAGGTATTGCTTTCAAATTCATTTATAAAAGAAAAATGCAACTATAATACCCGATAAACGCTTATACATTCAACCCTTAGGTAGGTACTACATAAGACTCCCATAATTAAGTCCACTCTCAGTCCCTATGCCCGGTTTTTCAAGGGGATAATCATTAATCATCAAATGACTTTTCTCACCCAGGGTGAGGCAAGAGGGACCGTCAGACTCCGTTGCTCGCCGTCCTCAGACTTGCGCTTACGGTGACTGGATCGTATGATCATGTCCCGAGGACCCTAAAGATATACTTAAAAAATAAAATACCCTTATTTTTCTCTTTCCTTCTAAAAATAAATAGATAATCGGCCAGTTTTAAAAGGCCTTCAAAAAACAAATAAAAACTCCATGGTACATTCGACAGTCAATTGGCCAGTTTTAAACGGCCTTCAAAAAACAAATAAAAACTCCATGGTACATTCGATCGTCTGTTTATATTAGTGCCTGTATGCATAAAGTTTTACTACAATTGCAAGATTCAGTGCCACGCTCCGCGAATCAATTCTACGAGTACATTGGCCAGACCATAAATAAACATTCGAATGAACGTATGTTATACATCGCTTACGCAAATCCAGTATCAAGTGACTGCTAATGATTAGGAATATCAAAAACGCGTGTTAAACACATTTTGAGCTAAAATTTGCTCTACTAATATACTTAAGTTAAAGTAGTTAATTATGCTAAGACGGTTAGTTTCAGGTTATATTACGTTGATCTGTTAAAATATTTTCTTGTTCGGATACTTTTCGAAGAATGATTTCTGGAATCTTACGAATATTCGTAATCAAATCAATGCAATTATTTTTAAGCGAGCATTCATAGCATTTTTGTCTTGCGATGATGGAAAATATTGTCATCCAGTGAGGAAAATAGGTATATTTTTTCATTATAATCAGCTAATTTGGAAGCTACAAAATTTGTTAGTCGTAGTTGAAAATTTGAATACTCACTACGTTTTCTGCCAGGTATTTTTACATGAACATTTCTAGATTTCTTTACCCTCGGTACCGTTTATTTTGATGAAGGTCGTCCACAATAGACCACATTTTCGGGCTCATTTTACTAGAAACCTACCTCTCTACATGTTGAATAATACCTTACCTACAAGGTATTTTCATCGTGGATACCTGAATCATTTAGATTTCAAATATCTATTGTAGACCGCAATCAATTCTGTGAGGTATACAACTCGTCTATCAAAAGCTAGCTTTTCTCTATTCCAAGTTATTTTAGGGAAATAAATGTGTATTCAAAGATGAACATTGAAAAGGCAAATCGAAAAGTCGCCAGTTCTGAATACAAACGAAATAGAATAGAGCATTCTGGAGCATAGATAAGCTAATACAGTAAACGCCTTACGCCTTTTTGGTTGTGTTCAATCGAGTTACTAACGCTTGTTTAGACGAGAGACGCCTTTGTCGATCCACTCAGTTGAGCATGAGTGTCTAAAGGGGGCAACACACGGGAGCTTTGTGTGTTGATTAAATCCATAGTCCGTTGTAGTGTACCAAATCTTTGGGCAGACATTTTGACGGCTTTCATCGGCCGTTCACTCACAGTTTGTCAATGTCAGTGCGTGACAAGGGGAAAATTGCATCTGTTTCTAAACCGAATTTGGTACGCTCCACTTTCATATTTTTTTGCGAAAATGGTTTTTGTTTTCGGCAGTATACATATTTCAACGCGTTATTTGAGTAACGTTATAAATAAAATTACTATACAAGAGGCTTAGCTATGTGATACAAAATCCTCGAAGTATTAAGAAGTAAGGGTGGGGCTTATTAAACTTTACAAGTGAATTCGAGATGCCCAACTAATCAAGGTCACTATTACTCGCAACCACTTAAGCAGGCCGTGTAGTCTGAACGCTTCTTAAACCACCTAAGATCTGATCCTAACATCTCTTTTTACTTTGGTCCCCTTTTTCTAAAGCGATAAATTTAAATGTCTTCCGCCCCGGGTAGGGCTAGAGAGTGTCAAACCTCAGTGAGGAGAGTGAAAACCACCCCTTTATTCTGCTTCGGGCCAGGATCGCAGTACACAGTTGCGCTGGACTGGAAACTCTAGACCTAAAATTAATGCAGAGATCAGCAACAAAAATCTTTCTCAAAAATAATCCCTAAAGGATTCCACAAGGAGCATTTAAATGATTATATTTGGTACTGAAGTCTTCAAATCAAATTCACATTATCTAGGTTACTAGGAACCCCAGTTTTAGAAGACACGTCCTGGCTTTTAGGTGCTAAAAGTTTTAGGTGTTTCTACCTAAATTTCGTTAGGTCAATACTATATTGTGTAGTCCCCTTACATCACCGTCACACGTCATTCCCAACACGTGTGACGTGCACAAGTGTGAAACAATATTTACTTGTAATTTATCTTCGTTAGATATCACCTGCGATGTTTTATTCTATGTATATCGTTAGGTATGTGTGTTGCTAAAGGATTTTCGCTGAAAGGATATGCTTTAGGCTCCCTTGGGATCGGTGTATTACTTATTTCTATTAATGGAAAATGTGTGAATTTATATTCTTATCATTAAATATGTATTTTAACGTCATGTTCAATCGTTGTAACGTCTTTTTATGTGATGATAAGCAATAAGTGCCGCCTATGGACACCCGCGACAACAGAGGAGTTAGAAGTGCGTTGCCAACTTTTTGGGTTCTTCATTTACATTCTCATTGACATGGTGGAACACAACTCATTAGTGGTTTCACGCTGGTTTTCTGTGAGGTCGTTGTATCACTTCGAGCCGACTTATTTGTGCTGAAGCTGCGCTCTCCAACACTTACATCTTATTGCAATTTTTCCTGTTACATCGCATGTACATTTATAATTTTCTATGAAAATCTCGTTTCCTAGAAAAGTTAATCTGCAATATAACTGTTCAAGGAAATAATATTATTACAGATAGAAATTTCATATTTGAATTACAGAAACTTTTTATAATTTTATACTACAATATACATAGTTAATTTATATTACAGTAATTGCTAGCCTAACCCTTTAGGGAAAATCGCTTCGTGTTTTGTTAATATAATATAATTAATTACATTTGAACACAAATACCTTGATATAATTAACTAATGAACCTTCGAATATTGACCTCCAATCGATCATAATAAATTTAATTAAACTTCATATTCGATAAATCATTACGTTATAATTAATATGCTACTGCAAAATAAACCATTGCATTTTAGTTATAGAGTGGGAATTAGATTGACATGTAGGAAACATAATTTTGGTTCACACAAATCCTATGCCAGTGACATCGTGTCCATATTGTCAACGCAAATATTTGACTACGAATGTGCTCACAAATTGTATTTTAGTTATTCATGTATTGTTGGTTACCGCAATCCGTTTAATCCTCCCACTGTTTGCCTGTTTTATGATTTACTAGCTACTCCCGCGCGGTTTCACTCGCTGCTCGCTTCTATTTGATTGTAGCGTGATGTTTTATAGCCTATAGCACTCGGGAACATTGTAGCTATTAATCAGTGAAAGAATTTTGGGAATCCGACCAGTGGTTCCAAAGATTACCCCCTACATACAAACTTACAAATTTTACCTCTTTATAATATGAGTATAGATAGATACCTAACTAACTACCTAACCTACTTATAATTACACTAGGGAACCGCCTCAGCTTCGCACGGGTGCAATGCTCATACTAAAATTGTCCACAATTTATTGGATTTTATTATTTACATAACCTTCCTCTTCAATCACTCTATCTTTATAAAAACCCGCATTAAAATGCGTTTTAAAGATTTTTTTTATCTAATAGACCGGCAAATGAGCAGACGGCTTACCTAACGGTAAACAATCAGCGCCACCCATGGACGCTCGTAACAGAGGAGTTACGAGTGCGTTGGCAACCTTTTGGGGATTAGGGTGTAATATGATTGAAAGACTTGGATCTTGGATACTTGACTTTATTTATACGTTACACAGTCCTGCAGCTCACTGCACCAGAGTTACATTGTCAATGGCCGACACTTGCTCGGCCACCCTCTTTATAGTGATATGACGACATAGACAATAATAGTGCAACACTGATTAGTAATACTAATCATAGACAATACAACATCCCCCTTGTTAAGTTTAAATTAACCCTTTACAAAACAGACTTATCACTATGACAACTTGACAATATTATAAACGACTTATACTTATATAACTTGACTAGGTACTTAATTTACAACATATAAGATTACAAAATATATTTCTTATCTTAATCTATTTCTTCTATTAGCCTTCTTGTGGGCTTTACAATACGACCTGAACGTGTAACAAATTGACTACTTGAGGATCGAGATGAGAGTTCTTGAGGTCCAGCCTTCTGACTGTCACCATCCTCTCTCCCTTGCGATGACAAAGACGACGACGACGATGAGTTGGATAGCATAGGAGAGAACTTATGCCTTAAGTGAATCCTATTTCTCCTATACCTAACTCCATTGACATCCTCAACGACATATGACCTATTATTTGCCAGCCTTTGCTTGACAATAGCCTGTTCCCAATTACAACTAGGTTGTCTTTTGAAGTAGACATGATCATTGGGATATAACAATGGTAAAGGCTTAGCACTTCTATTATAATATTTAGACTTACAATCATTATTCTTAGTTACACATTCTTTGTAATCTTTAAATGTTACTACCTTTGGTTTTAATTTCTTATACGACTTAGGGACATTGTCTCTTAAATTCCTAGACATTAAGAGTTGAGCTGGGGACGGTAAATTATTCTTAGGTGTGTTTCTATATTGCAACAAAGCTATATAAGGATCAGACGAATTTTCTTTACATTTTTTCAACATATTTTTGACAATTTTAACTGAACTTTCAGCTTGACCATTAGACTGTGCATGATATGGACTAGTAACAACATGTTCTATGTCCCATTCATGTAAGAAATTTTTAAATTCTAAAGATTGGAAAGGAGGTCCACCGTCAGACACTAATGACAAAGGTATACCATGACGGGCAAAAATCGACTTTAAATGTGTAATTACATTTTTGGCTGTACTATTCTTATTTAACAAAGCTATTTCTATGTATTTAGAATAGTAATCTGTAACAATTAAATAAGAAAGACCATCAAAGTACATTAAATCAATACCAACTTGTTGCCATGGATATTTGTTAATTTCAAAATTTTGTAATGGCTCTTTTTGGTTAGCAGGTTTAAATTTTGCGCATATAAGACATTGTTCTACTAAATTTTTAATATCAACTGACATGTTTGGCCAATATAAAGAATCTCTAGCTAATTTAAGACATTTATTTATTCCTTGGTGACCTTCATGAATTTTATCCAACATTTCTTTATACATAGACTGTGGTACTATTAATTTTGATCCTTTAAATAACAAATCCTTAACTACATGTATTTCAGCTTGTACATTCCAATATGGTTTCACTAATTGACTAACTTTGTTTTTACTTTTTGGCCATCCTTCATAATAATATTTCTTTAACAATTGCAAACTTTCATCTTTATTAGTTTGTTGTGACAATTTTGTACTGTAATCCTTAGTAATTGCTAAATTTGAATGCATTAAATTGACATGACAGGTTATTTCAGACTCATTCTCTGGAATATAATGATCTTTTAAGGCTGCTCTCGACAAAGTATCAGATATGAACATTTGTTTACCTGGGACATGTATAACTTTCAAATCATACTTTTGCAAAGTTAACATCATTCGCTGTAACCTAGCTGGTACATCATGTAATGGTTTATCAAACAGGTAGACTAAAGGTTTGTGATCTGTGTGAACTGTAACTCTGTGACCATATACATACTGGTGAAATTTTTCACAACCAAATTGAATTGCAAGCAATTCTTTCTCTATTTGAGCATACCTTGACTGGGTTGTGGTTAAAGTTTTAGAACTATAAGCAATGGGTTTATTATTTTGTAAAATGACTGCTCCCAATGCTGATTTAGACGAATCTACTGACAAGACTAATGGAATGTTGGGGTTATAGTGAGCCAAGACAGGTGACTTTGTGATTTCATCTATTAAACCCTTAAGACATTTATTGTGATTCTCATCCCAAGACCAGACAGAATCCTTTTTCAAAAGATTTCTTAAAATTTGAGTTTTTTCTGACAAATTACTAATAAAGGGACCTAAATAATTGATCATACCTAATATTCTTTGTAATTCTTTGACATTTTTTGGTGTAGGCATATTGACAATTGCTTTAACTTTCTCTTGGTCAACCCTTGCACCATCTTTACTAAAGATATAACCTAGGAAACAGACTTCAGACACTAGAAATTTACATTTAGATTTGTTAAATTTTAAATTAACTTGACGTGCTCTTTGCATGACTTTATGTAATCTCTCATTATGTACAGACTCATTTGGGCCATAGACTAGAATGTCATCAATGAATATTAAGACTCCTTCCAAATCACCAAACAAATTCATCATAACTCTTTGAAATATTTCTGATGATGCATTTATTCCAAAAGGTAACCTTAAATATTTATATCTACCAAATGGTGTTTGAAAAGTACATAATTTAGAACTATATTCATCTAATTTTAACATCCAAAAACCCGAAAATGCATCTAAATGAGAAAAACAGACAGCTCCAACTAGTTGAGATCTTATCTCATCAATTGACTTAAGTGGATATATTTCCCTTATGATATTTTTATTTAAATTTCTAGGATCTAAACAAATTCGTAACTGACCTGAACTTTTTACAGTTATAACTATACTATTCACCCACTCTGTAGGCTTAGTGACTTTTTCTATGACTTTCATGCTCTCCATGCGATCCAACTCCTCGCGTAGCTTTCCAAGTAACGCAAATGGTACTCTCCTGGGAGGATCCACACATGGTACTGCATCAGGTTTGAGTTTCAGGTGACAGACAGGAGGTAGACAGCCAAGACCCTGGAAGACATCATTGTATTTTGTTAGAATTTGTTGACAAAAATTTTGTTTAGACACTGAAAAAACTCTTTTAATTATTCCTAACCTTTCACATGTAGGAAGACCTAAGACATTGGGACACTCTAAATTTGCGACTATGAACACTATGTTCTCACTGACATTGTTATTATTTAATATTAAATTGCATTTAATATTGACCTTTCCCATAATGGGTATTGATTTGCCACTAAATCCTGTGACATTTATATGACTTTTGACAATTGACAACTGTTTAAGCTTATGTTTTAAATAATTAAAAGTTTGCTTCGACATAATGTTTAAATCAGCTCCTGAATCTATGATGCAATTAAATTTTAAATTACCTACTTTTAAATTAATATTCCAGGACTGTTTACTTTTGTTAATGTTAGGTTCTGATTGAACTGTATTAATGTTGTTCAATGACTGATGACTTTGATGTGGTGGTGTGAGCGTGTGAGGTGATTCCTCAGACATGTGTCTGTACTCATCATTGAGATACACACTTTGACTATCACAACATTTGTTTAAATTGTGATCATATGACATGAGAATAGATTTCTCAGACAGGTGACTGTTTTCATCACCGAGGTTCTTTTTAGACCTCTTAGACATGACATTATCACCACTATCATCACAGAAATTTGACATGAGAATGATTTTCTCAGATTGACAATATGAGTCTCGGTGAGATCTCTCAGACATGACATAAGTTTCATCATCGGAATCATTCCTCAACTGTAATTGATCTTTATGAGACCATTCCGATGGTGATTGACAATGTAATTGTGGTGGTGATGGTGATTGACAATGTAACTGTGGTGGTGATAGTGAGGACTGACGATGTGACTGTGTGCTGACTGACTTTTTACTTGACACTACACTATAGTGACTATATTTTGTACTTTTATTTGACTTTATATGACTTTGACAATGACTCTTTAATGTTCCAATGAAATAATGATCCTGACTACTGTTACTATTTGAATTAAACGACTCTAAACGACTTACATTTTTATTTTTAAAGCAAAATTTAGCGAAATGACCAAATGAATTACATGACCTGCATTGGACTCCCTGCGCTGGGCACTTGTATCGATGAGACTGCCCACAGCGGCTACACGGCCTCGTGCGCCTTTCAGGGTTGGGAGACTGCCTCGTACCAGGACCCTGCCGACCGACTGGTGAAGCTCGCTGTCGACGATCTCCTCGACTACGGCTCCTCCGACGTAGATGCATTACATTTTCCTGTTTCTCGCTGGAACTGACGATTTTCTCAGCATCTTGCTGTGCGACGATTAATGTTCTCGCCAGTTCACGCATCCTTTGATATGTCAGATCAGGCTCCTGAAGCAATCTCTGACGGACATGTGCCAGGTCCATGTGCAGATTGGCAATGAAAATATCCCTGATGAGGGACTCCTTGAGCGTTCCGAATTCACAATCCTGGCTCTTATTTTCCAGGTCTGCCAGGAATCCTTCGATGGACTCGGATTGCTTCTGCCTCCTCGTGAAGAACATGTGACGACACATGGTTATGTTCCTCCGGGGCTCAAAAAAATTATTGAATTTCTGCTTCACTTCGGCAAGCGTGGTCTTGTCGATGTTGAGGTTAAATGTATTATAAATGTTTAGGCCTTTCTCACCTATAAGATGCAGCAGTATGGCTATTTTTCTCTTCTCGGGTGCCCTGTCTAAACCCGTGGCGAGTAGATATAGGTCCAGTTGCTGCGACCACCGTTTCCACGCTTCCGCATTATTATTTGTGGAATCCGACGAAATATTTAATGATTTCATCCTCGTGTTGAGACCTTGGACGCCATCTTGGTCGCCCACGCCGCATGGCTCGGAACTCGACTGGTCCATTTTTGTGACCGACTTACGTGAAATGAATTTTTCTTATTGTTCTTTTCACTTCTGACACCATGTAATATGATTGAAAGACTTGGATCTTGGATACTTGACTTTATTTATACGTTACACAGTCCTGCAGCTCACTGCACCAGAGTTACATTGTCAATGGCCGACACTTGCTCGGCCACCCTCTTTATAGTGATATGACGACATAGACAATAATAGTGCAACACTGATTAGTAATACTAATCATAGACAATACAACATAGGGAATTGGGCGATTTTGGGATTGGGGAGGGATTAGGGGAGGGGATGGATAGGGGCTTTGGTAACCTCACTCACATGGAGAAACACAACGATAGGGTTGTTTCACGCCGGTTATCTGCGAGCCAATGGTATTAATCCTATCGTGCTTTGGTTCAACCGACCCATTCGTGGAGGCGTGGATCTCTTAGACTTACAATAGAAAAAAACAAATAAATAAAATTAGCATCAGTCTAGAAAGCTTTATAATTAATTGAACAGCTGTGCAATCCTAAATGTTTCGAACACAAGCATCAATGGCGGTGTCTGTTTCACCATTCACTGTTTATTTAATCGAATAGTTCCTGAAATTACGTTTATTTTTCACACAGCTGAGTTCATGAAATGTTCTTTTTACAACATTGGAGATTTATTTCTTTTTTTTTTCTCTCCAACATATGTACGTAGGTACGTCGAAAACTAATGACCTTCGTTTGTCATTATATCTACGCATTTTAAACTAAAATTCTGATTAGTTGAAAATGGGAGGAAGTGAACATTTTTGATGATCTTTCAAAGATTATATTCGCTTTGATGTTATTTAGTTTCCGCGTTATTCTGAGATGAATGGTTCTAAATGAGATTCTTGCCTTGAATTATTATGCGTCAAGATAAAGTCTTGATCTTTATCGAATGTGTTTTGTTGATATTATTATATTTGTGATCTTCGGCCATATTGTTTAGCATGCTTTAAAATTGTTCAAAAAAGACTAATGAGCGTCTCTTTTAAATTCTATTCTAAGTCAATAAAAAAAAATAAGGAACAGCGTGCTCAGGTCATAATTTAGAAATATTTATTGTACCAAATGCTTGGTGATGCAATCGACTCGACTTACATTAGTCGGTCATTTCGAGTTTATAGTCGGGAATTATTACGAGTATGAAATTGAAAATTAATTGCTGTAGAAATGTTAGTTAGAAACAATGATACTATATTTAAATAGATATGTTATAAGCACGCAAAAGTGAATACTCGAAAAGGATACAATTGTATGCAAGTGCAATTAATCTCTCTTAGAATAATGTTTGTTTACGTTGAGTACGTAATTGATAACAATAGCTAAATCTTTTTCACTTGTTTTATTTATAATACTTACCTCTTTTTACAATTTTAACTTGTAGTGACATGTACAATTAATGAAAGGCATGTGATTGTGGTCATGCTTGGCACGGAATACATTTTTCGTGCGTTTTGTAAGGATATAACATGTCTGTTAACACAGATGTCTGATAAACAGATTCCAAGAAAAACTAGGAAGCAGAAAATACAAATCTACCTTCAATCCACTGATATCTCAAGTAACCAATGACTCATAGAAATAACTTCCGCATCATCAGGTCTAATTGAATAATAATCGCTTTCAATAAATCAAAACTTATTTTTTGACGTTTCAAGGTCATAATAATACGTCTGAATTCTTCCCGGAGCGAATGTTATTTTTGGGTAAAAAAAAACACATCTATCTATTTTTGTTACGTAAACAAAATTCCGTCTCTTGCGGTAACTACCGGCTTTATGTTACAAAAGCTACGTGTTAGATAAACAGAGTTCAGGAAAAAACATAAAAAAGCCACTTTCGCCAGTTTCGATTTTTGATAAATAAAATGTATTTTGGCCAACTATTTTATTATGCTTAAGAGGTTTAGTCAGGCTATTTAGAGCGTGCTTATGTTAATTCAAATTGTTTTTTTGGTTTATTTTTTACTATTTTTTTTCACTTTTTTGAATTTTTTTACGACGACGCACTGTAACCGGCAACGCACTTGTAGACTCCTTTGGTAGTACGAGTGTCAATGGGCAGCATCGATTGCTTACCATCAGGTAATAATAAAAAATAAGATAATTTCACTTAAGTATTTATTTTGTCTTTATTAAAATGTGCTTCTCTACTCTCATTTCGCGATAGAATAGGTACTATATGAATAAGATATCAGACCTATAGATACCTTTATATATAATTTATATAGACACCAAAATATTTAGACTCAGAAACCGCCCACCTCTGATAACTCTTCCACAAATATGTTACTCATAACACACATGATATCACATACCAATATTTATGATTGTAAACGTAATACCATTTGGTTAATCTATCAATATTAAATTGAAATCCATTATTCCACTATTCCGTGTAATCTATTTAATTCACAGTTATGATGGCCTTTAAATTGTATTTAGATATGATCTGATTAGTGTTATGGGCATGTAATGTGTGAGATATTTATGTTTAATCTGAATCATTTTCAAGAATGATAATCTTAATTATAGTGCTTTAACCTTTTGCCTCCTGTACAATTTCGCTTACACAACACTCCTAGGTAGATCTGGAATAACAATTAGTGGATCGCGCATAATAGTGGTTTAACTATGTCTTTAATGGCCAAAATGTAGTGACAAAGTCACTGTAAAAAACCACATAAATACACTGGTTGAAAACAAAAAAAAACGACAGTTTATTTCAAACACAACTCCTGAATAAGATTAAAAAAATTATAAAAAAAGAAATACATATTTTTAAAGGCTCAAAAAATATGATTAAACAATTTAATAAGTCAGTATTAATATTTTTCCAGCTACTTCCAGCTACTCATGGTCGGAGGCGTTACCAAACATGGTTAGGGGCGTCATGAGCCTAATCGATGATAATGTACACGCTAGTTAAGCAACCGGTACATGATTGATAGCTTCACAGTTTTTTACCTCATAATTTATGAATCAATTCCATTCAACGATATTTGAGAGATGATGTAAGACCGATGTCAATCATAACCCTAAAGAATTATAATAAAGAATGAAAAAAGATTCGACTTTAAATATATATTTCTAAGAAAATATATCAATCAATATTTAAAATAATGATAATATAATGTACTTTTTGTAACATTTACCTTACGGCACTACTTTAGATTTATTTAATACCTAAACCAATATTGTGTATATTTTAATTAAAATAAATTAAATACACCTCTTATCCAAATACTTTTTTTTACACAATTTTCAACTCTATTGAATTGATATTAAAAAGAAAATATAAGCACCAAAATCTATTGATTTTCATAGGCCTTAAAGTTTTCTTTTGTGTAACCAATTTGGGCGCGAACGGAGATTATACAACAATATCGTTAATCTTTGTAAGGCAAAAAGTACCTAAAGGAAAATTTTCTACAAAGGCTTAGTTCAGCAACAAGTTGGTACTTTACGAACGAAATTAGTTGAAGAAGCGAAGACACGTCATTACTTATAGTCGCTCGGATGGAAGTTTAAAAAGTGAGACCAAGATCCTATTCGAAAAGTCGGTTACGATAGCGCAATTTTAAGTTAAGACACTTTATACTTGTTACAACATAGTTGCAAATATCCTCACATTTTCTGACTTAAACAAAACGTACAAACATACAATTAATCGAAGACAATATGATACCAGTTTTGAAGATATGTAGAAGTACTATTCGTTATATATAGGAAACTGTTTCATTTTTCACAACAATTGAGTTATTTTTTGCTGTGTGTGTATGTGTAGTGTGGTGGTCATCGGAGGTCCGTTTAAAGTTTCATCCAGTCCATTTTCAAGGCCATTCTTAAGTACATAGTTTTATAATGCCAAAGTATTAAGTACCAAAATGTTCTGCATTGAGTATAAGGAAAGAATCACCAAATAAATAAAATCTCTTCGTCGCTTCTATTACGTATGCAAATAGACTCCCGAAACACGAAGTCACAATTCAAAATTTTACGAGTAAACGTTACAGAACGTAAAACAATGCTCATCATAAACCAGATGTAACGTAAACGTTCGCGTTCTATTTCTGCTTTTTTAACAAACTTTTAGTTTTATTCGGCTAGTATGATTCATTGCGGACAGCGGGCGAGGATTAAAAATACTTAATGTTTTCTTGATGTGGTTGGTTATGAAGTAACCATTGATTTATATTTTACAGCTTTGGCGGTAATAAATTGTGAACAGATTACTTTGTTAACGTATTGTATTGTATCTGTGTAATTTACAGACTGCTCAGGTCAGTAGACAGGTGATAAGGTTCTCAACTAGTATACAAACCTAGATAGTTGATACAGTGGACTTAATTAGAGTATATGCGTTGTACTAACACATTCAGAATGTGTAGATGCATTTATATGTATAATGCTATCCTACGCCCAATATTTGCTTCCTTCATAACTACGTTGATTTATATGTATTGTGAGCGATATATTATTTAAAAAGAAACCATGTTTAGTTTTGTGATAGATAGTAATATTGATTTCTACTTTCAGCCCAATCAACGACTAAAAATCTCAAATACTTCACGTTTGATTTTGTCTTCTAATTATTATGTTTTCTAAAGTGTAATTCATTATTTCAAAGTTACTAGTGTTACTAGTTAATTATTAAGTGTGGGAGAGCCATGATTCGGCACGAATGGGTCGGCTCGACCGGAGTGATACCACGGCCTCACAGAAAACCGGCGTGAAACAACCACAGCGTTGTGTTTTGCCGTGTGAGTGAGGTTACCGGAGGCCCAATCCTTCCCCTTCCCGGACCCTTCCCCAATCCCTAAATATCCAAATCCCTAATCCCTAAAAGGTCGGCAACGCACTCGTAACTCCTCCGTTCTGGGTGTCCATGGGCGGCGCTGATTGCTTACCATCAGGTAATCCGTCAGCTCGTTTGCCGACTTATTAACTAAAAAAAACCTTAGATTAAAAATATATCATTATAACACAAACAATTTTTTTCAAATTCCCTATCAAAATTGCGTTGTTAAAGTGCCAAATTGTGTAATCATTTCCCGCTTAGCGTTGATATCGAGAGAATATATAAACGCTGACGCATTGTCACGGCCCCTTACACATCGAACACGCTATTGACAGGGGTGCGCTGTGACGTAATTAATACGACGTCATTACCACAAAGCAATGCATGAAGACAGGTATGTAATTTGAGTAGATATTTTAATTGACGAATAATTATTATTTTATCCCTACCTGGTGCACGTCATACGCGGGGGTTTTAGAATAATCTATTGTTTTGAGAGTCTTGTGGTTCAGCTGTGTTTTGTGATAAATTTATTGTATTCAAATTTATATATTCTAATATATAATATTTGAATATAATATTTTTGATCGCGATTATGGTAATAATTCCTAAACGGACAAATAATTAAAGTTATTTATAATTGGATTTTTCTAGACTAAAACCTATCTCTGTCAAAAATTTCATTGAGTTTCGTTCAGTTGTTTATACGTAAAAGAGTTCCAAACATTCATAATTATATAGGTACAAACTTTCGGTTTAAAGTATTTATTTGTAGAATGAAATGGCAATACCTAAGGACGAAAATAAATTTTACTTATAATTGATTTAATATCTTCACCGGTAGCATGTATTATTATTCTATTCGGATATTACAAAAGTATATGGTTTACTTAGAATATTTAAATGTTATTGACTTTGACCTTTGAGTAGTATAAGGATGTTTGTTTTCCAATAACACCACCATTATTGAACGGATCGGGATGAAATTTCCAGAAAAGAAAACCTTTGATTTTACTAAAGGCACAAAAGAGCTTGTAAAATTTATTAAAGCGTATCAAAAAGAAATAGAGACTTGTTATGTCCTTAGAGTGCAGCTTAGCGTGAAGAAAGATAAGCTGAATTAAATCTTTCCCTCCTTTACAAGGCTTGTTTTGCAAACAAAACTAGCATTTAATACCTAATTGCCTGTATTTAATCCAGGTTTAGAATAAACACGCGAATGCAAGCAAATTAATGTCTTTGCGTATGTATTGAACGTTGTTTACAAACACAGTTTGCTTAATTTATCTTATCTGCTTGTTCTTAGATATAACCAGAGATGTTTGCTACCATTACAGTACGTACTGCACTTACAGTAAATACATAATTATGTATATGCTACCTGCAATCACAGTGTTTACATATATTAAATGTACTATGTCTATATTTGCTTGCTTTGGTCTATATGTATGTATGTATACTAGCGGTCGCCCGCGGCTCCGCCACCATTGATGTCGATTTTACACTTTTTCAGTTTTATTTTTTAATTTTCTCTTGTGCAAATCTTCTCTGGACTTCCACGAATAATTCAAGACCAAAATCGGTGAAGGCATTGTTGAGTAATAACATTACACAGACAAATGATTGAATTCGCCATGCAACCAATGGCCTGAATGACTAGTGGTTCGATTAAATGGCTAAATTTCTCATTCAGTCTGTAAGTTCAAGGGCGAAGAATTGTCATGAAAACTGCGTCATGACGAGAATGGTAGTTGAGACCCACACGAAACCGCCCGCTAGGTGTGGTAGAGCCATGCTTCGGCACGTATGGGTCGGCTCGACCGGAGTGATACCACAGTCTCACAGAAAAACGACTCGAAGCAACACTACGTTGTCTTTCGCCGTGTGAGTGAGGTTACTGGAAGCCTAATTCTTCCCCCCTCAGAACAGCGAGCGCGTTACCGGGTTTTTGAAAAACTTTTATAATTGAGGATAGAAGTATTGGGCCTCTAGGAACCTCAGTCATATAGCAAGATCCAAACGTTGTTCAACATCGGTTTTCACTAGAGTCAAGTTAGTCCATTCGTTTCGCTATCGCTAAGCTTGCCACATTTAACATCACTGAGGAAACATTTGTTGTATTTAATGGGTGTTAATAAAATAGATAAAATAAATCTTTAAATATAAAAATTTCGTGTCACGTGTTTTCTGCGATAGACTCCTAAACTGATTTGCATTCCGTGTGCATTTTGATTCAACTTGAAAGATAAGATAGCTTACATCTCAATTTATAGTCACAATATTATTTTATTACAAATTATTTATCCAAAGTAACATGACAAACATGCCACAGCAACGCGTGGCTGTCTACTAGTATTAATATTAAGTTTTAACGCATGATAGATATCCCAGTATTGCCTTAGTTGAATCGATATATAATAAGCCCCGTTTATGTAACTAATACGTATCTAATATTGATATACGAGTACAATCCGACATCTTGTTGGTATAACAATAGTAAACATGTTCTTACAGGCTACTAAACATATGTTCACCAATAAAGCTGGTTTCATAATGGAAGCTGTTTGATTTCTGACCTTTTATGCGATAACCTATAGATATTCTTGTGCTGGTATAGCGTATAATCATCATCAGCCCATAAGTGCCCACTGCTGAGCAAAGGACAGAGAAACCTCTCATACGGAGAAGGTTAGAGCATTAATCAACACGCTTGCTCAATGCGGGTTGTCGATATCGAACTTATAACTAGAAATTATAAGTCCAGGTTTCCTCACGATATTTACCTTCAACGTATGTCAGTGGTATCTAAATAATCATAGAAAGTACATACAACTCGGAAAAAGTCACATTGGTCAGGTTTCGAACCCCTTTCGAACCACCCTCATGCATGAGAAACGGGCTCCTTAACCTCCGGGCCACCACGACAACGTATAATGCTGGATAAGATAATTTTCATAGTCTTCATGCTTATCAGACTGATTCAGGGTTTTTTGGGACAAGCCCGCCACAACTTCCCTATAGTAAAATAGTTCCCGCAGCAACTCCTGTTAGCCAGGATTTATAGTAGATATAACCACGTAGTTCAGGGTTACCAACCAAAGAGTGCTTTTATTCGCAGTCTTTGGCAAATATCCTTTCCCCTATCCCGAATAAGTCACAAAAGCTGACAACACTTTTTGAACTTCTTTTGGGTTCCGGTTGTCCATAGAAGAGGCTGATTGCTTATCATCGGCTGATCGGTTTTCTGACTTCGAACTTTCCTACAATAAAATAAATAATAAAACTTGCCGTATGTAAGTTCTGGTTTTTTATTCTCTGTTTTGTTTGTAAATTGTAAAAGTTTGTTCACATTATCAAATACTTGCTTTGCCTTCAGGCATTATTCGTCAAATGCTATCATGTCTGCTAAATACAATATAAGTGCGATGTGCTTAGGCTGAACTCGTATTACATGAAAAAAAAGAATGTATCCACCTCCCCTTGAAATAACAAGCGTTATATTATGTGTGCGTGAGACATGTTTTAGCACAAATATGGTGAACGGGACTGGAGTGAAAAAACCACTTGGGTTGTGTTTCACCACGGGAGTGAGGTTTTCGAAGGCCTAATCATACACAATTACTCAATTCTTTAGTAGCAAGTTAGTTGACGGCCTATTTTTGTGATTGACCAATAGACCAAATATATTTGGTACGAGAGACTAGTATTTTAGACGGATGGTGAAGAGTAAAATAAAAATTAGTCTTTTGTCTATTAGCTTCCTAAGGTGCCTGAGACTTTAAACATAAAAGAAACTTTATCTTTTATCTTTTATCTTTTATCTTTTATCTTTTATCTTTTATCTTTTATCTTTTATCTTTTATCTTTTATCTTTTATCTTTTATCTTTTATCTTTTATCTTTTATCTTTTATCTTTTATCTTTTATCTTTTATCTTTTATCTTTTATCTTTTATCTTTTATCTTTTATCTTTTATCTTTTATCTTTTATCTTTTATCTTTTATCTTTTATCTTTTATCTTTTATCTTTTATCTTTTATCTTTTATCTTTTATCTTTTATCTTTTATCTTTTATCTTTTATCTTTTATCTTTTATCTTTTATCTTTTATCTTTTATCTTTTATCTTTTATCTTTTATCTTTTATCTTTTATCTTTTATCTTTTATCTTTTATCTTTTATCTTTTATCTTTTATCTTTTATCTTTTATCTTTTATCTTTTATCTTTATATTGTATTTTTTGGACTATATATATTATCTCATTTTAAAAATCTGAAACATACTTGTAATTGCGTAACAAAACCATAAGAGTCACTTTTATTGATCGAACAGTTAAAAAGTTTAATATTTAAAGTAAGAGCCTTTACTTATTAAAAAAGTTCACATGAAGACATGGATGCTTATGTATAGTGCAATGTGTTTTTGTCGTGGCGTGCTAAAACTAGAATCATTATGTACATAGCCTATGTTGAGTACCGTCTGCTATCCACGTGCGTATTCCTCGTCACGATCGCTTGCGGTGTAATTATTTCAAAATTAGGTCATGCGGATTATCGTCTAATGCGGGAATAAACACGAAATGTGTTAGATAAGGGAATTAATATTCAATGTTATCTGCATCCGTCAAATCTTTGGCTGTCAAGCTGCTTTGTATCAGTATAATATGATTATATACTATTCTTAAACCAAGGTGCTCACTCATAAGTAAAAATCATTAACATGGACGATATAGCATTAACTGGTGCTTAAAGTTACCCCCCATTATGTACAAAGCTATACCAATTCAGTGAAACTTGCAAAAAATTTACGTATTTTAAGTGTATTAAAAGTCAAAAAAAGTAAAAAAAACCGTCAAAAATCATTCATTCCAATTAGACCTTTACAGGCACTTTTGAACGTCAAACAAAATTTTGAAGATATAGTGTCAGTCTGTCGGTCAGTCCTCTTAGTGAAGCTATTTGCTCGTTCCAAAGTGTAGATTCCGATGGAGAAGAACGAGCAAGAAACTCCATGGTTACTCTTTTTAAATCAGTTTCACATACAAATTCCTTTTACAAACAGTTGGTTCAATTATGCATAAGTATATATTGCATTTATTGTCGTGAGTTTGTCACACATAACAGCAGCTGGTTCGTCATTCTACGCGAATAAAACAAACAACACACGTACGGACGTCTTTATTATTATGATAATGAAAGTGTCTCTGCACATAACTGTAGAAAAATAGCAAGATTGATACAAAATGTAAGACACGTTGATGTAATAACAATGTATTAAAGAAATCCATCTGTAGTTTACAACTAGTCGTCTAAATGCAGATTCAGGTAATAAATACATACTAAACTTTGAACTGCAGTGGCTAATATGGAGTTCCAGAAGTGAATAATGCAGAAAATCTGTATAATAAAATGTTGCAGTGTAAGTTTATTGCTGGCCAGGATTCACAGACAAAATGTTACTAACGAAGCTTCTGTTTTTAAATTTTAATTTAAAAATAAAGAACAGAACAGAAATGCTTCAATAATGTGTTTAATTAAAATGATTCTTTATCTTTAAGTCGAACTTAATTTTCTATGTTATGTTCTAAAAACTCTATTTTCAAACGTCTAACTTACATGGTTACATTATACATATATGGTGATATTATAACGTCTGTTACGACGTTATAATATCACCATTGAAAACTTTAAAACCTCACTACCTACTACGGTTCATTTTATGTCTTCGTTTGACAATTCCTTCATTGTAAATTCCGCCGTTTGAAAACCAATTCTGTCAATCAGTTAGTGGAATAAACATAGCCCGTATACTGTTTTTCCATAACAATTATTTCAATTCACAATACAAAACACTAATTCCGTTATCAACTGTCTTGTACAGTGTAGTAATGCACTCGAAACATTGAACGAAAGCAATCAAAATTATCGACAAAATTTAATTCAGTTCGTGCCGTATCTGTGCTAGATATTAATTTCATTGCCTCGGGGATTATGTGAGCCTGGTATCTAATTTTGTTTTGTCAGAATTCAATTAAAAATGTCGTTAAAAGATTCATTATAAGTTACATTTGTTGTTCAATATTATGTCTATACTTTTCTACGAACCTTATGCGGAAATATTACTTTATTAATTTGCTAGCTTCTGCCCGCGGCGATATTACTTATCTATATACCAAATATTAACCAAAACCTCATCCTCCTCGCGTCGGTTTCTTCAGTGCTGAGGGTCGTGACTGTTGTATTGTCTATGATTAGTATTACTAATCAGTGTTGCACTATTATTGTCTATGTCGTCATATCACTATAAAGAGGGTGGCCGAGCAAGTGTCGGCCATTGACAATGTAACTCTGGTGCAGTGAGCTGCAGGACTGTGTAACGTATAAATAAAGTCAAGTATCCAAGATCCAAGTCTTTCAATCATATTACATGGTGTCAGAAGTGGGATGAACAATAAGAAAAATTCATTTCACGTAAGTCGGTCACAAAAATGGACCAGTCGAGTTCCGAGCCATGCGGCGTGGGCGACCAAGATGGCGTCCAAGGTCTCAACACGAGGATGAAATCATTAAATATTTCGTCGGATTCCACAAATAATAATGCGGAAGCGTGGAAACGGTGGTCGCAGCAACTGGACCTATATCTACTCGCCACGGGTTTAGACAGGGCACCCGAGAAGAGAAAAATAGCCATACTGCTGCATCTTATAGGTGAGAAAGGCCTAAACATTTTTAATACATTTAACCTCAACATCGACAAGACCACGCTTGCCGAAGTGAAGCAGAAATTCAATAATTTTTTTGAGCCCCGGAGGAACATAACCATGTGTCGTCACATGTTCTTCACGAGGAGGCAGAAGCAATCCGAGTCCATCGAAGGATTCCTGGCAGACCTGGAAAATAAGAGCCAGGATTGTGAATTCGGAACGCTCAAGGAGTCCCTCATCAGGGATATTTTCATTGCCAATCTGCACATGGACCTGGCACATGTCCGTCAGAGATTGCTTCAGGAGCCTGATCTGACATATCAAAGGATGCGCGAACTGGCGAGAACATTAATCGTCGCACAGCAAGATGCTGAGAAAATCGTCAGTTCCAGCGAGAAACAGGAAAATGTAATGCATCTACGTCGGAGGAGCCGTAGTCGAGGAGATCGTCGACAGCGAGCTTCACCAGTCGGTCGGCAGGGTCCTGGTACGAGGCAGTCTCCCAACCCTGAAAGGCGCACGAGGCCGTGTAGCCGCTGTGGGCAGTCTCATCGATACAAGTGCCCAGCGCAGGGAGTCCAATGCAGGTCATGTAATTCTTTTGGTCATTTCGCTAAATTTTGCTTCAAAAATAAAAATGTAAGTCGTTTAGAGTCGTTTAATTCAAATAGTAACAGTAGTCAGGATCATTATTTCATTGGAACATTAAAGAGTCATTGTCAAAGTCATATAAAGTCAAATAAAAGTACAAAATATAGTCACTATAATGTAGTGTCAAGTAAAAAGTCAGTCAGCACACAGTCACATCGTCAGTCCTCACTATCACCACCACAGTTACATTGTCAATCACCATCACCACCACAATTACATTGTCAACCACCATCGGAATGGTCTCATAAAGATCAATTACAGTTGAGGAATGATTCCGATGATGAAACTTATGTCATGTCTGAGAGATCTCACCGAGACTCATATTGTCAATCTGAGAAAATCATTCTCATGTCAAATTTCTGTGATGATAGTGGTGATAATGTCATGTCTAAGAGGTCTAAAAAGAACCTCGGTGATGAAAACAGTCACCTGTCTGAGAAATCTATTCTCATGTCATATGGTCACAATTTAAACAAATGTTGTGATAGTCAAAGTGTGTATCTCAATGATGAGTACAGACACATGTCTGAGGAATCACCTCACACGCTCACACCACCACATCAAAGTCATCAGTCATTGAACAACATTAATACAGTTCAATCAGAACCTAACATTAACAAAAGTAAACAGTCCTGGAATATTAATTTAAAAGTAGGTAATTTAAAATTTAATTGCATCATAGATTCAGGAGCTGATTTAAACATTATGTCGAAGCAAACTTTTAATTATTTAAAACATAAGCTTAAACAGTTGTCAATTGTCAAAAGTCATATAAATGTCACAGGATTTAGTGGCAAATCAATACCCATTATGGGAAAGGTCAATATTAAATGTAATTTAATATTAAATAATAACAATGTCAGTGAGAACATAGTGTTCATAGTCGCAAATTTAGAGTGTCCCAATGTCTTAGGTCTTCCTACATGTGAAAGGTTAGGAATAATTAAAAGAGTTTTTTCAGTGTCTAAACAAAATTTTTGTCAACAAATTCTAACAAAATACAATGATGTCTTCCAGGGTCTTGGCTGTCTACCTCCTGTCTGTCACCTGAAACTCAAACCTGATGCAGTACCATGTGTGGATCCTCCCAGGAGAGTACCATTTGCGTTACTTGGAAAGCTACGCGAGGAGTTGGATCGCATGGAGAGCATGAAAGTCATAGAAAAAGTCACTAAGCCTACTGAGTGGGTGAATAGTATAGTTATAACTGTAAAAAGTTCAGGTCAGTTACGAATTTGTTTAGATCCTAGAAATTTAAATAAAAATATCGTAAGGGAAATATATCCACTTAAGTCAATTGATGAGATAAGATCTCAACTAGTTGGAGCTGTCTGTTTTTCTCATTTAGATGCATTTTCGGGTTTTTGGATGTTAAAATTAGATGAATATAGTTCTAAATTATGTACTTTTCAAACACCATTTGGTAGATATAAATATTTAAGGTTACCTTTTGGAATAAATGCATCATCAGAAATATTTCAAAGAGTTATGATGAATTTGTTTGGTGATTTGGAAGGAGTCTTAATATTCATTGATGACATTCTAGTCTATGGCCCAAATGAGTCTGTACATAATGAGAGATTACATAAAGTCATGCAAAGAGCACGTCAAGTTAATTTAAAATTTAACAAATCTAAATGTAAATTTCTAGTGTCTGAAGTCTGTTTCCTAGGTTATATCTTTAGTAAAGATGGTGCAAGGGTTGACCAAGAGAAAGTTAAAGCAATTGTCAATATGCCTACACCAAAAAATGTCAAAGAATTACAAAGAATATTAGGTATGATCAATTATTTAGGTCCCTTTATTAGTAATTTGTCAGAAAAAACTCAAATTTTAAGAAATCTTTTGAAAAAGGATTCTGTCTGGTCTTGGGATGAGAATCACAATAAATGTCTTAAGGGTTTAATAGATGAAATCACAAAGTCACCTGTCTTAGCTCACTATAACCCCAACATTCCATTAGTCTTGTCAGTAGATTCGTCTAAATCAGCATTGGGAGCAGTCATTTTACAAAATAATAAACCCATTGCTTATAGTTCTAAAACTTTAACCACAACCCAGTCAAGGTATGCTCAAATAGAGAAAGAATTGCTTGCAATTCAATTTGGTTGTGAAAAATTTCACCAGTATGTATATGGTCACAGAGTTACAGTTCACACAGATCACAAACCTTTAGTCTACCTGTTTGATAAACCATTACATGATGTACCAGCTAGGTTACAGCGAATGATGTTAACTTTGCAAAAGTATGATTTGAAAGTTATACATGTCCCAGGTAAACAAATGTTCATATCTGATACTTTGTCGAGAGCAGCCTTAAAAGATCATTATATTCCAGAGAATGAGTCTGAAATAACCTGTCATGTCAATTTAATGCATTCAAATTTAGCAATTACTAAGGATTACAGTACAAAATTGTCACAACAAACTAATAAAGATGAAAGTTTGCAATTGTTAAAGAAATATTATTATGAAGGATGGCCAAAAAGTAAAAACAAAGTTAGTCAATTAGTGAAACCATATTGGAATGTACAAGCTGAAATACATGTAGTTAAGGATTTGTTATTTAAAGGATCAAAATTAATAGTACCACAGTCTATGTATAAAGAAATGTTGGATAAAATTCATGAAGGTCACCAAGGAATAAATAAATGTCTTAAATTAGCTAGAGATTCTTTATATTGGCCAAACATGTCAGTTGATATTAAAAATTTAGTAGAACAATGTCTTATATGTGCAAAATTTAAACCTGCTAACCAAAAAGAGCCATTACAAAATTTTGAAATTAACAAATATCCATGGCAACAAGTTGGTATTGATTTAATGTACTTTGATGGTCTTTCTTATTTAATTGTTACAGATTACTATTCTAAATACATAGAAATAGCTTTGTTAAATAAGAATAGTACAGCCAAAAATGTAATTACACATTTAAAGTCGATTTTTGCCCGTCATGGTATACCTTTGTCATTAGTGTCTGACGGTGGACCTCCTTTCCAATCTTTAGAATTTAAAAATTTCTTACATGAATGGGACATAGAACATGTTGTTACTAGTCCATATCATGCACAGTCTAATGGTCAAGCTGAAAGTTCAGTTAAAATTGTCAAAAATATGCTGAAAAAATGCAAAGAAAATTCGTCTGATCCTTATATAGCTTTGTTGCAATATAGAAACACACCTAAGAATAATTTACCGTCCCCAGCTCAACTCTTAATGTCTAGGAATTTAAGAGACAATGTCCCTAAGTCGTATAAGAAATTAAAACCAAAGGTAGTAACATTTAAAGATTACAAAGAATGTGTAACTAAGAATAATGATTGTAAGTCTAAATATTATAATAGAAGTGCTAAGCCTTTACCATTGTTATATCCCAATGATCATGTCTACTTCAAAAGACAACCTAGTTGTAATTGGGAACAGGCTATTGTCAAGCAAAGGCTGGCAAATAATAGGTCATATGTCGTTGAGGATGTCAATGGAGTTAGGTATAGGAGAAATAGGATTCACTTAAGGCATAAGTTCTCTCCTATGCTATCCAACTCATCGTCGTCGTCGTCTTTGTCATCGCAAGGGAGAGAGGATGGTGACAGTCAGAAGGCTGGACCTCAAGAACTCTCATCTCGATCCTCAAGTAGTCAATTTGTTACACGTTCAGGTCGTATTGTAAAGCCCACAAGAAGGCTAATAGAAGAAATAGATTAAGATAAGAAATATATTTTGTAATCTTATATGTTGTAAATTAAGTACCTAGTCAAGTTATATAAGTATAAGTCGTTTATAATATTGTCAAGTTGTCATAGTGATAAGTCTGTTTTGTAAAGGGTTAATTTAAACTTAACAAGGGGGATGTTGTATTGTCTATGATTAGTATTACTAATCAGTGTTGCACTATTATTGTCTATGTCGTCATATCACTATAAAGAGGGTGGCCGAGCAAGTGTCGGCCATTGACAATGTAACTCTGGTGCAGTGAGCTGCAGGACTGTGTAACGTATAAATAAAGTCAAGTATCCAAGATCCAAGTCTTTCAATCATATTACAGTGACCACCTCGTGGAAGCAGTGTACTGCGTATTACTCTCCGCCATCTCTATTTCTATCTGCCGCCGAGTGGAGAGCATCGTGGATTGTAGTGTTGAGAGTGGTGCGAATCTGATCCGTCAAACGTATCGGACTTCTGCCGATACGGTCGGCTTTCTTCAGGGTCCACGTCTCTGCGTCAACAAAATCGTCCAGCTGTTTTTGTGTGAAAGAATAACAAACATAAATCCGTACATTCTTACGAACTTTCACATTAAATTTATAACATTAGTACCTAGCATTAATAATATTATGCAGAACGGCTTAGTCGCAGTAACTGTTTAGCAAGATAACTTTCCAACTTGAAGCCTCGCTAGCGGCTCATATTTTTAGTGAAGCTGATAAGTACATAACGCTATCATGCATCGCACAATGCTGCTCATGAGTGTGACACCCTAACATAGCTTGAAAGTACTCGAGTTAGATCGTCACGCAATTATATAAGAAAGCGTTTAACAACATTAAATAATTTAACGATTCACGAAAGTTATAATGCACAAATCGCACTACCCGTGTAAAAAAGACGTAAGTGAACTTGCGTCAATTTTTTTTATTACGTAAATAAAACGAGCATCACGGTTTACACCTTCTGTCAAAATTTCGTGAAGCTATTTACAAAAATGAAGGAATAAATGCAAAAAAACTAAAATTTTGCGACTTTAAAAAACATAAAAATCCAGCATAAAATAGAGGTATATTTACATTTATTTGCTTTATAATTTATCCTGCTGATAAAGACACAATAATATTTACGTAAATTTTAAAAGAAGATTTACTATAAACTCTATAACGCAAATATAAATAATGACTTGTTCCTGTTTTTTTACAATCTAGGACTATTGTGTAATTCTAATTACTTATTTCTTCTACAAAACTTTTAGCTAATAGTTTATGTGTGATTATAGTTACATACTTTCTACCCAGCAAAACTTCACAACGTGTTAAGTGTAGTTGCAGTTACTTCTTTATTACGCGAAATATTATAAATGATGTTGAGCGATTTTGAATACCTGCTTTTACAAGAAAAAATAAATAAAAATATGTTTGTGAAATTGAAATGAAATAAAAAAAAATAGTCTGATTTAGTGTCGTATATAGTAAAAAGTACTTATTGGATGTATTGCACCGAACAACACAAGTCGCCTACACCGCATTGTGCCTACACCGGCTCGCGGGAGATTTCCATTATAAACGCAAGTACCTAAGTACCTCTCACCCGAACGGCTATAACTTAATAGTCGATGCTCCTATTGGCTCATCAGAAAATTGCCTCGTCCGAAGTATGGTGCCTTGTGTGGGCGCGCCGCGTATCCAAGCTGCTCGTGGACGCTGCGTATGGCACTGCAGGTCAGCGGATTGGGATGGCATGAGATCCTTCTTTGCATCCTACCCTTGGAGACGAGTTTGTTTCTCGCAGAATGATCCCAACGCTGCTGCTGACTCTCTTGCTGATGTGGTGTTGCAAGGGATGGAACTCTTCGTTCCGTCCTCTGTGGTCCCCGTCGGTGGCAGATCTCGGTCCCTGGTTCGGCTCTTCTTCTAGAAAAGCTTCGTGCATAAAGCAAAAGCCTTACCCAGCCTTGGCTGATGCGGTG
This sequence comes from Spodoptera exigua, assembly GCA_902829305.4. Classification (NCBI taxonomy): domain Eukaryota; kingdom Metazoa; phylum Arthropoda; class Insecta; order Lepidoptera; family Noctuidae; genus Spodoptera; species Spodoptera exigua. The sequence continues at coordinate 11,599,326 of LR824605.2, forward strand.
GTGGCGCGGGATCTAAATAAAGTTTAAAAAGGAGTATAACTTTGCCTCCAGGTCCTTCAAAAGAGTCATAGCGGGTCCAAGTCAAACCATATCGGTAGGGTTGGAGAGAGGCTTGAGCGCCTTTTTTCAGGAACTCGTGCGTTCTGGTCTCTCGCCAAAGCTATCGAACGCAATTGCTGCAGACCATCATTCTCATCTCTGCACGTGGGGGGAGAATCATTGGCGCACGACGCAAAGGAAAAAGCTCAGCTTTTGGGTAAATTCTTTGCGTCAAATTCGACATTGGATGGCGGGGGCGTAAGTGGCCGGTTCTGCCATGGCACGGGTGTAATGCCGGATATTCGGTTTCACCAATGCTCGGTACGATTGGCGCTCATGCGCTCAGACCCACTCGACTTATGGATGTCAAGAGGACATCCACAAGTCGAGTGGGTCTGACGAAATTCCACCCATTATGTTAAAGTTGTGCGCTTTAGAGTTGGCACCAGTCTTAACACGTCTTTTTCAGCTCTCATACTCTTCAGGCGTAGTCCCGAAATTATGGAAGACAGCTTTGGTCCACCCGATCCCTAAAAAAGGTGATCGCACAAATCTGTCCAATTACAGACCGATAGCCACAACTTCCCTCTTCTAAAATTATTTAATCATCTATTAACTGCTATCTCCTTCGGTACTTGGAGGATTATCAGCTTCTTAGTGACCCACAGTACGGTTTCCGTAAGGGCCAGTCCGCTGGTGATCTCCTAGTTTACCTGTTGGGCACAGGCGATTAAGTCCAAGGGGGCGATTTTAGTCAGTTTGGACGTAGCGAAGTCCTTCGATCGGGTTTGGCATAAAGGGCTTTTTTCGAAGCTGCCTTCCTAATGAGCTTCCCGAGAACCTGTGTAAATGGGTAGCCAGCTTCCTTGCAGACAGAAGCTTAAAGGTCGCGGCGACGGTGAATACTCTGATTGCTTGTCTGTGAATGCTGGTGTCCCTCACTCTGTTCCTCCTACATATCAATCATATGTTGGATGACAGCAGGGGCACGCCTCTTACGCTGACCGTGCTAACATTTCTTGGGAAAAAGTCATCGAGAGTCGAAACAGACTGGTCTGAAATCGAGACTTCTTTAGAGAGAATCTCAGATTGGGGTAGACTTTACTTGGTTAAATTTAACCGCACAAAGACACGGGTCTGCGTGTGCACAGCTAAAAACCTGCCGTTGGTCGTATCTCCTCAAATTCAGCGCACCCCCCTCACAACCTCGGCCGGTATCAAGCGAAGTCCAGTTCCGCGGTCATCTAGAGGGTAAGGCCAAGTTAGCCTCGAAAAACTAGGTGTGGTCAATAGATCGAGGCAGTATTTCACCCCGGGGCATCGCCTGTTACTTTACAAGGCGCAAGTTCAGACCCATATGGAATACTGCTACAGCTTCTCCCCAGTAACAGCTTCTGGACAGCATTCAACGGCTAGCTGTCCGAATTGTTGACTGCCCTGTTATCTCGGACCGGTTGGAATCTTTGGCACTGCGTAGGGATGTATCCTCGTTATGTGTTCTCTATCGCATTTACCACGGGGAGTGTTCTGAGGAATTGTTTGATTTAATCCCCGTCGCTTCTTTTAGCCAACGTCCTACGTGAAAGCATATTCATCCCCATCACATAGATGGTTGGCAGTCAACAACTATGCAATTCACGCGAAACTTTCTGCCTCTCACAGCAAAACTTTGGAATATGATCTTCCGGCGGAGGTATTCCCGAACCGATTCGACGTCCAAAAATTATACAAAGACTCGATAGTTCTATGTAGAGATAATAACATACCTCCACACTACCAGACTTATTAAAGGAGCGTTTTTTTGCGAGAGGGAAATCGTCAAATGACTTTTCCCACCCAGGGCCGGGAGGGAGGGAGTGTCAGACTCTTACTGAATAAAAACCCACCCGTTCCCCTGCTCTGGGCCGAGGTCGTGGTGCTTACCCCGCAACCTCGGCTGAACATCAGCCCTATAGAGCCCCGTATGTGGTGGTCTTTTGGCTCTTGGAGTATCGCGCAGAACGCTACGCGCCGTACGCTCGGGTCTGGTTCAGTGTGCCTAGCACGAACATTATCGAGAAAGTATTCGTATCGAGATCGAAAGCATTTTCTATGGGATTTGTACAGCGCCCCTACCGTGCGTAAAAGGAACTAAAAATCGCAAGCACGAATGATTTTGACAACTATCGTATAGTAATCGTATCGTGTTGCTATCGAAACTTAGAACATTTTGACACAAATTGGAAGCACGAACGATCTTTTGACGTATAGTAACGTAAGTTTCGAAGGCTGGCTATCGAAAACTGTCGAAACATTTGTCACTAAGAATTTGACGGTGAGAAAGGTTTCGAAATATTTCAATCGTGTTTTAAATAATATATTATAAGGTTTGTGAGTATTCTTTACGAGTATAACATCATGCAAAACCGCCGCTGTACGAACCAAGTTGGAGAAATAGTTTATTTGTGGCTATTTTACTTGGAGATGAAGAGTCAAGAGAAACTTCGTAAGTACCTAAGTACCTACCTATTCAAGTTATGTTTCACTTAATATACACATATGTATTCAAGAAAATAATACGAATTAACTGATTATTCTAAAGAAATCGTGTGCCGAGCTAAATTCAGAAAGATATCTAATCCAATGGATATCACTGAAACGTAGTTTAGAAATACTAGGTACCGCCTAAATAAAGAAGCCTTCAAGTACTTCTGTGAGCAACTCCAACAAAAAACTCACCTTATAATGCTAAAATGAAATCAATAGGAGTCGAGCAGCGGGTGAAACCGCGAGGAAGTAGCTAGTATAAATTAGGTTTTCTAATAAGTATTTTTTTACAGGTGATTCTGGCTACCCACAGCGACCATGGCTAATGACGCCTACTCATTTTGGATGCGGTAGAGGGAACTCCGGGCCACAATATACTGCGGTAAAAGAAGAAGAGGTGATGCTTGTGCAAAACATGCTCCTGAAAAATGTGCTTGACAACGGCTTGCTGCGTGTTGCATAATTTGGTCATAAATTTCAATGTGCCTGAGCCACAGGTAGATACAACAACAGCTGAACATCAAGACTTGTCTCATACCTCATCTTCTGATATGAGACATGAAAATGATAGAAGCGATGATTTGATAAGTGAAAGGGCTTTAAGTAATATTCTGGTACAGCAAATAAATATACTACACAGATGACCCAAGTGTTTTATTATTATACATTTCCAAAACATCTTACACACTAATCTAACTTAAAAACTATTCTTACCTATGTTTTTATAATAGGTAACTATAGTGAGACATTTTAAATTCAATTCTAACATAATCTTTCCTCATTCCAAAATGTAGTAATATACATTAAAATTAAAATAAAATATGTAAATATACATTAATCATCTTTTTAACTAGATTATATTTTAATACATTTATTGCCTCTCTCATAAGTTCCAGCCACTGAGCCTGTAAAAGGAGCTCTGCATCTCTCTGTCTTACTCTTCATTCTTCTCGTCGTAATTCCAAACGCTCTTGTTCCATTATATCATATGTTTCCTCACGCTCCCTGGCAAACTCCCTAGGTTTCTTATCATTCTCTAAACGCAATTTGATTAAACTCCCTTTACATTTTTGTTTTCGGTCGAGGCTTCCAGCATTCCTTTTCTAATGGAGGATTGGCGACTGGTGGTGTCGGTGAACGGCTGGCTTCATGGGTACTGCGGAGTGGTCGGAACACTGAAGGCTCGCTGCTTGTCACTGGCATATTCCATGAAATCCACAATTAATTCGTATTGGAGCCGAGCCCTCCTCATTTTAAAATAAATTTAAAGTAACCGCATAATAAGATAGCCGCATAATTACTTATCTACATTCTTTGTTTTGTTTGTTAAAAAAAATACGTCAATAGCCGTCAAATGTCACCTTTGTCAAAAGAACGTTCGGAAATCGTAAATTAGGTTACAAAATTTAAATAACCAAATAATATTTTTTTCAAAGATAAAGTCATTTTATATACTTCTTGACTCGTTTTAAGAATTCTTTCACGTAATATATATTTTTTCATTTAAATATAATACCATAAAAGGTGTAGACGAAGGTTGAAATATGTTTAAAATTAATTTTAGTTTTCAGACGAAATCTTTATGTTAAATTATGTTCAAGAATTCATTCAATTCGTTCACTTGGGTGCTTCTCTAGCTTACATTAGCATGACGTCACTAACGAATTCGATTCGAGCTCTCGCTAGACGATACGATAGCCTTCGTGCTGCGACATTCCGTTTTCGTCACATGAAGTATCGACGTCTCGATACGTTAACGTTACGATTACGATAGTCATTCGTGCTAGGCACTCAGGTCGGGCCGCGAGCTACGCTTACTCTCCGTCCGTTGCGGTGGCCGGAGATCATCTTTCGATCCCCGATGCCCGGAATGTCGCCTACCGCGGCAGCTGGGCCGCGAGGAGGATAGTTCTCTCACGCGCTCCGCTTCCTCCTTTGCGAGCATCACTGCTTTGCAGAAAGAGTGAGACGGCTTCCCAATTCACAGAGCATGTTGTTACACTTTAAAATGTTGTGCATTTGATTTTATTATTACTTAAGTTTTTAGATGTAAGTTTAAATGTAACAACTACTAGTTGTCCAAATAAATAAATAAATAAATAAATTCCTTTCGCTACGAACCATGGCCTCGACTAGAGCCGAGCGCGAGAGTTCGAAGAGCTTAAGTATTCAATCTGCTGCCAGCGAGTCTGATTTCGAAATTGAGGATAATTAATAAAGTACAACAAAAATATCACTATTTTAAACATTTCTTGATTAATGATGCATGTGATAAACATTTTTTTAATAATAAAATTTTAGTAATAACCCATTATTGATCGTAGAATACTCCTCATTGTTTTCATTTTCTGTCAATTATTTTGTTTCAGTATTTACAGTTTTGCCAAACATACACTATTTACTATAAGAATTAGGTATTGCATGATACAAATTTAATATTCGGTTACTTTCCGCATTATAAAAGCAATTTTTATAAATACACCTACTAAACTTAATTAAATAGCTAGCTAAAAATACGTAACTCTATTTACAAAAAAAGATTTTTCGTTAAATAACAACGTGATTACACTTACAACTCTAGATTATAACGAAATATAAGAGAGTGCAAAGCCGTAAGTAGAGTTAAATTAGTTAATATATTTAAAAATACAATAATAAAAAGCAATAATAGTAGTTACTCCTGCAAATATGCGATGTGTTCCGTGGAATAAAGAAGTAACCGTGTTTTTTTAGATTATCTCGAAGTACATCAATCTGTTCCCCAATTAAATAGCACGTGTAGTTGAAGGCAACTGTGAACTGCAATTTTCTCTTTGAAACATATTTCTAGACCTCATAATAAAAATATAGGACAGTTTTTTTAAGCTCCTGAAAAGTTGGTGAAAATCACTTACTTCCTTTTTCCAGGAATGGTGCGAAATATTCAATTAGCATAATTCTCACAAAGTAACTTTACCCGCTTTAGGTAAATAATAGTTATGCCAGTGTATAAGTATGTAAGTCATTGTTTAGTACACAGTATCTATACAGTTTATTGTTAATATAAATTATACAAAAACATTAACGTAATCTTAAGATAATATCTTATCAACGAGACAGCGAAAAAGGCAACTATCATTAATGTTAAATAATGAAATAATTAACGTTCTCCTTAAGTCTGTGAACCTCCCTTAATATTTATGGGGCGTCAGCTGTCCGCGCCCTCGGGCAATAAATATCTGAGGGTGATACTGCCTCTAAATAAATCATTATAAAAAATGAACCTTTAAATATAGTAGCAGTAGCTGCTTGTGCCATATTTTTAAAAATAAAATTCTATTTTGAATATAATATGCATGAATGTTGTATAAAAATCTAAGCGACGAAAAGCGTAGTTTGTTTTGGCATTTCTTGTACTTAGTTACAAAATGATAGCCTCGTCTACTTTTTTTACCACATTACACGCATGTATGTGTTGTTTTGAGTCTATTCATAAATTAATTTATTTAATTTTTCATGAGATCGTTCGATAGTAGTAAGCGATCTGCGCTGCTCATAAACACCTGGAAGATCGACAACTTGCAAGAGCGTTGATCGACTTTCTGAGTTGAGGTATTTTTTTAAATTGTGGACAGCAGGAAAGTATAGGGCTTTCTGATTTGACCCAGACGGTGAAACACAACGTATGCGTTGTTTCACGCCGGTTTTCAATGAGGCACTGGTATCACTCCAGCCAAGCCGACCTATTCGTCTAAGCTTGTCCATCCCACATGTCATTTCATTTGCTTTTACGTATTCCGATTTCACTTTGAATTTAAAGTGTAATTACATGTCAGAAATCAATTATTCTCATAGGCATATTTGTGTCACATTTGTCTGGCAATGAAAATCAATCAATTGGAATTCGATGATTAGATTATTTAGATACACGTTGTATTTGTTCATTAGAAAAGGTACCCATTAAAGCACACATTAAATATGTAGCTGAGTTGGTCGTTGTTGCACAGACATGTGATATTACAATAACCATAACTACATACGTTATCCTTGTGCTTGGATTGCGCATTGTTATATAATCATTTTGAATTTATCCGTAATAGTTTTTAGTATGGATTCGCCGCTTATTATAAGATTCTAACACTTACATAAACTTCAATTTTGTGTCTTTTATTTAATCATTTGTTTATTAGGTATCTACTTTTTTGCTTAAAAGATTTTTTTGAGAAAATTAATATTTTAAAAGCAGAATACAATGAAACAATGAAACAATGAATTTATTTTTGCAAATAGGCCATAAAACGGCACTTTTACACGTCAATTTATATGTAAAAAACTAGATGAAGCCGGCATTTCCTATCTGACTACTCTGAGAAGAAATGCCGAAACAAACTCAGAATATATATATAGTATAATATACAGGTACTATTATAGATTTTTAACGATTTGTTCTTATTATTATTTGTGTTTTATTATAATACAGCTGAAGTCGGTTTGTTTGTTAGTTTGAACGCACTAATCTTAAGAAGTATGGATACGATTTTAAAAACTATTTGACTATCTAAGTCAATTCATTGAAGCTATAAACGACGAGTATGAACGACCAGCGAGGGAAACCGCGCCGGAGTAGCTAACACATTAATCGACAGCAATGATATATACGCAGCCTTCATAATGAGAATTTCAGTGGACATGATGAGTCTGCCGCGTAATTTATAGATCCAGCCTACGAAATGAACGAGAATAATGGCGGACTCGAAAATGTATGAATACTGATTAATTTATGAGCTCCTACGGCCTGATAAAGTCCTAATGACTGTGTTTGATAAACGTTCGTAGAGAATTGTGAAATGATCTGAAATTTAGATGAAAGTCGAAAAGTAAAGAAGGTTTGAATGAGGGATTGGCAAGCAAATAAGTTTTATAATTTGACTAAACAGTTTCTGTGGTGGCTGGGCAACTGACTACATGCTAGCGCGTCGCAGACTCGATGTCTCCACGGAACAAATCTTTGTGTGATGCTCAAATTGTCTGTCTCACTCAGACCCATAAATATTTAATCACTAAAGTAGAATGGCCATTTGATTTTCCATCCGTTTTTCTTCCAGTTGCATATAATAGCCTAAACCTATTTTTGAAACTTTTTTTTTGTTCTTATTATTATTGTCTTATTGAAAGGAAAAGATTCTTATCAAAGAATATTTAATAGAAAAGTACAGTAGAAAATGGGGAAATCATAAGATCTCGTGAAACTGTACAAACTTAGCGGCAAAATGTCGACCATATTTAGACGATCGACGCGACGTAATACTCATGTTATGCGCGCATTCCTCAAGGAATATAATATTTCATTACTATATTGAGAGCTTAGAAACTATACACAGGTGGTTAAAATTACTTGTATCTACAATAACATAATATTGTCAAGCTTTGAAATTCATACAACGGCTGGCAGAGGAATAAATGTAACACCTGCTTAGCACTAGTTATTATTACATAAAATTTTTAATTAAGAGTTTAAAAAAAAATACTTCGTCAAAAATTCATTCAGAAATAATTATATTTCACGATACTTATAACTGGATATTCAAGACTTACCTAACACCACTTTTACCACATATTATGATAATGTCATGTTATAGATGTGGCATTTCAGATCTAGATAGAGATATGGGTATAATAATAATCTTGCATCAGTTTAATTTGTGTAATTACTTCAGAATAATTTTTAATTTCGGAGTTTAGTTTGAATTAAAATAAACATAACGAACTAAGCCATTGTAGCGGGTCCAGCGCAATAAGATACCGCGGAGCCGGCCTAGAGAAGGAGAATTAATTTTTTTTCAGTCAGCTAAAGTCTTATACTCCCTCTAGTCTCATCCTGGGCCAGAGCAGTCAATTGAGAATTTTCCCCACCAAAAAAACATACTGATTACAAAGAGTCCTTAAGCGTAATATGACCAACTAACTGTAATACAAAAACCTGTCGAAACATGTTTTATTAAGACTTCGACTTTACCAAAAAAATCGGATACTTATATTTTTATTTCGGATCCCCGATAATTACGGTTTCAGTTACAGAGCTTCATAACCTCACTATATAACTAACCTAACCTTACAATGCCAATAGCAAACTCATTACATTTTCCCCCAATTGTGTAAATATAGGGTGAAAATTACCCCTAACACGAATTTGATTGTACGTCTTTACGTAATACCTTTACCAACCAATGGCAATGGCATCGTGTCGCAGGCAAAAGTTTCCAAATAAAATTTTACTAGCGCCACGTACCCCGGTCTAACGGACCCATGTAATGTTTTTCTTATGGCACGGCACTACCATGTTTTCACAGGTTTTAAGCGATGTAATTTATGTTCGAAGTCATGGTAACTTTTATTGTGTGGCGTAGTTTGTTTTGTAAAATAGTTTTTTGCTGGAAAATCGCAGGTATAGGCGATACCTATTAAGTTCAAAGTTACTAGTTAAGTGTGCGTTTTTCAGTTTCTAAGCCTGTTAGGATATTATAATGTTTAACTTGTGTTTAGAAACACAGGTTTTAAGTACACATCAACAAGACAACAACAGTATATCATAGCCTTATTTACGAACTTGCGGTTGTTGCGAGTGTCATCCATTTGTTGTACATCGCAGCGGGACACCGCGTCATTGCCCGCGTTAACTCAAACATATGAACATTACGAGCAATGTATAACAGACAACACGTCGCGCCGCGCAATGATATTGTATGTACACGTACAATATCAACAAGGTAATTTTTTAACCGATGTAAAATACGCTTACGCCTGGGAATGTGGGCGTGGCCTCACAAAACCTCCCTAATGGCCACCATCTACTGTAAACAAGGCCTAATACTAGAAATAATCAAGATTTTATATAACAGACTAGCTACTCCCGCGCGGTTTCACTAGCTGTTCGGTTCCATTTGATTGTAGCGTGATGTTTCATAGCCTATAGCACATGGGAACATTGTAGCTATCAATAAGTGAAAGAATTTTGGGAATCCGACCAGTGGTTCCAAAGATTACCCCTTTATGTAGGGGTATCTTTGGAACCACTTACAAACTTACAAATTTTACATCTTTATAATATTAGTATAGATGAACATGCATAATACAAATACTTTTTAAAGTCATTGCATGCATTCTTAGTTAGGTAGTAAAACGCTATTAGTTTTGGCAGTCAAGAACCGATGCTATCAAAAAGAAGGAAAAGAATTATAACATTAATCCACATTAAAGGGGAATTCGGTATGGCGTATCCATTAATCTCACTGGTTATTCGGCTTCGTCTAAAACATGTTTTGTCACGTTTTTCGGTAAAAGGGTAAACAGAGATGGGTATTAAAGTCTGTTTCATAGATTCCGATTGAAACCGCGTTATTTGTGTAACAGGAAAATACGAATCGAGATCGACATATTTACATTGGGTTGAGTATCTTTAACTAATTTATTCAGTGTGTTATTTACCTTGGCTTTTCACTTTACGCCTCTAATTTTCCTTATTTCAAGGTTAACGTTTATATTATCGGTACTTTTAAAATATAATCTGGTCCGAATTAAAGTTGGGCAAAATAATTAATCATTAATATATACGCTTTATAGATGTTTTTATGTGGTAGGTCGTTAAACGAGCATACGGATTACTAACAACAACAGAGGAGTTAAGAGTGCGTTGCCAACCTTTTGGAGATTAAGAATTTGGAGATTAAGGGATTGTGGTAGGATTGAGCCCCCGGTATCCTCACTCACACGCGAAACACAACGTAAGTATAGCGTCACGCCAGTTTTCTGTAAGGTCGTGGTATCACTCTGGTCGAGTCAACTTATTCATACCAAAGCTTGGTTCTCCCACTAAGTGTGGGTTTAGTTTTTTAATTAGTTTAGTTATACAAAATAAATATTTATCAATTTTTGTATATCTGTCTGTCTTGACCGATTTTGACTGAACTTTGTATTGGTAAGTGGGCGCTATATGATGTGATGACGATAATGAACTTTTTATGTGGACTGAGTCGCGTGTATAATCTGTTTATTCATAAAAATAACTTCGAGCAAACTAGTTTCGCAGAAAAATTAACCAGATTATTTTGAGGAATAGACAAAACAATGGTGACCTGATACACACCTTGTTCTAATCTAATCTATGTTAGGTGAGTAGCACGATGTCAAAAGATATCTCTATTGTTATTATTTTGGTTTTTTTTTTTTTTGTTTTCATTTTCTTAAAAGGCTATTTGTTAAATAAATGTTCACCTTATTTAAACAGTAAAATACGGGCACTGTTTTGTGTTTTGAAAATGCCAAAAAGTCTAAGTCTAAACTTGCTATATGTCAGCATAAGCCAAAGTCGTATAAGTACCTTTACCTAACTAATTACAGAAAACAACATTTATGAAAACTTACCAACCACCAACCCTACAAAACCTATTGTGCGAAAACGCAAAAGTCTTTTAACGCATTTCGCAAAAGGTTTCCCCAGAGACAACCCGTCGCATGACTAAGCTGCGGTCTTTTGGGCCACATTAGCGCAGCTCTCGTCTATTTGCAAATTAAATAGAATGGATTCAAAAACCCTCTGCGGTTCACGTGTTCATACGTCAGCGTAATAAATATTTATATGTATGTAAAACTGTTCTTGTTTTAGTTTCACGAATGTGGCCTGTGTTGCGGTACCTACTACCGTCCTTTTTAGCTATCGCGTAAAAGTTTTGCGCAGAATTTATGTGTAGATAAAACCTGGCTTCGCAAGGGTTGTCGCTTAGTACTGAGTGGTTAGGCGTGTGAAAACATTGCTAGCATAACGAAATGTGTTGTGTTTCTGTGGATAAAAAATTGTTACGTCTTATCTATGTATGTGTAAGTATTTGTAATTTATTTGTGAAAATGATGGATAGAGGCGTAGGTGCTGTGATGAGTTTCTTCTTGTCAGATAATATTTGTACCGTAAAGTACCTATTTGATTGATATCATGGGGTTATTTGGAATTTTTGAATTGTAAGATCTGTCGTTTATATTTATATAGGCACAAAAGTTTTGTGAACTTCATCAGAATCTATTCTCGTCATTAAAGAACATTAGTTGTAGTCAAATTCGGTATTTCTTAAATTAGATAATTCGATTTAAAAAAAAACATGGCGAATGAGAGAGAGAGAGAGAGTGAAAGAGACAGAATGATTTTAATTGGTTATGCACTCTTAAATTAGTATCTTAATTAGGTATATTAATTATAAATTATTACACTAAATAATATAGATATGTGTATGTCTATATTAAATAGTGTAGTATTATTACGTACAAATATTCAGCTAAAATACCACGAAACAAATGGATAGCAAACCAAACATTTATCACTTAAATAATTTTGAGCTTCTAAAACTTTATTATACCAAAAGCAAATTCTGTCTAATTTAGCGAAAACCGCGACCAGATAAATTGAGTTTTGCGCTTCCATTTGTAACTGTCTAAACTTAGATATTCGTTAAAATGGCTACCAATCATTATATTAAATTATATTAATTGCAATAACTTTATTTCAACTACATTTCACATTATTTCACTTGCATGTTCCAACTAATATGATTTAAAATTAATATTCTTATTAAAAGAGATATAATATGTCAGTAATGGCGTAGTAATAATAATAAGATATATAAAATTATTAGGTATGTTTAACTGGATTGCTGAAGTGAATGCTTGAAAAGATAACTCTTCTAGTTCCAAGAAATGCTAGGAAATCATAATCAAAAACAGCATTACATCATAATAATAAAAAAATTATTAACCTGAGATAACTCTTAATGTCAACAATTTACTTATTTATATTTACATTTTAATTTCATTAATTTAGTTTGATAAGCAATAATATTGTAGTAGAAGTATGTCAGCACTTTTTTTACCTGAAACACAGGTTTACACCTAGTTCAGGTTGATGTTAAACATTGTACTTTGCTTTAGACTTAAGATACGATAGATATGACATTTTGTAATCTACCTTTTTATAACAAACAAACATTTTATTTTTATTATTTTTTTTATTTACGAAACTTACCTATATGAGGCCATGGTTTTTTATTTTCATTTTTATGTAAATGCATTTTTCTCTATTACTGTTTTTTGTTTATTTCTCTCATCTCTCAGCTCAAATAAATATTTTAACACAAGAACCTAAATCAACCTTTCTTAACACGTTCCTCGGAGAAACCTTTAACTTTTTCCTAATTTAATTATTGAAAACTAGTCCTGACCCTACTAATTCAATTAGCTGCTCGTTCGACCTTAAATTATTAAGAAATACCTGCTCATCGTTTCATGGGAAACGCTCTTTCGCTTACCTACATTATCGAATATTATTTACCTACTTGGTTATAAACATGATATTCCACTATAAAATAAGTTAAGTGTGGAAGAGCCATGCTTCGGCACGAATGGGTCGGCTCGACCGGAGTGATACCACGGCCTCACAGAATACCGGCGTGAAACAACTCACAGCGTTGTGTTTCGCCGTGTGAGTGAGGTTACTGGAGGCCCAATCCCTCCCCTTCCCCTATCCCTTCCCGATCCTGATATCTGCAACTCCTATCCCTAAAAGGCCGGCAACGCACTCGTAACTCCTTTGGTGTTGCGGGTGTCCATGGGCGGCGCCGATTGCTTACCATCAGATAATCCGTCTTCTCGTTTGCCGACTTATACCATAAAAAAAATAAAAAGACGATTAACTTATATTTTTCTTGTCGTGTTTCTATTCCCTGTTCAGAGAAAGTGTTTTCGGGTATTCCGATTGTATTGAGAATGAAATTGTAGCTATTGTATGACTTGATTTTACCTCTTATTAATTAAAACTCATAATATAAATGAGAAAGAACTGAATTTATTCTGAGAGATAGAATACTACCTGTATTCTATCTCTCAGAATAAATTCATAAAATAAATTCATATAATAAATTCGGTTTAAGATGATACCTATATTACAAATACTAAATGCCGAAGGATTTTATTAGTATTCTTTTTTATATTCTAAAAAACTCTTCGTCTTAATTTTGTAAATATAAATATTTATTATCTAAATTCTTAACAATGGTGCTTAGCATAAAATAAAATTTTTTGTTCAAATACCTAAGAAGAGGTGACTCGATTTATACAATAATAATTTAAGAAATTGGAACAAGGAAAAATCTAAGAAAATAATTAAAATAATTAAATTATTAAACGTACATATTTTATCAGAGACATTGTTATTTTAACAACGGTATTCTAAATTTAAGCGCTACAGCATATTTAAGATAGCTTTTTTTATTTATTCTCGTTAAGAGTTACATATTTCATAATCATTATTAAAATCTAAACGACATAAAGAATCTGATCTGATTCTCTATCCAGAACGATTTTATTTTCCAACCTAAAAATAGTGAAATTCCTCATCATTTGTATTATTGAGATGTTTTCAAAACCTCGTAGTGGACAAGTGACAGGTAATGTTGAATTGATTTACACCTCCACCTCACGTAACTTCCTAAATTGCTGTATATCACCTACCACACATCTTTGCACTACCAAAAGGTTGACTGGCAGAAAATGCTTCTAGCATTAAGTCCTCCGATATGCAATTGTATATAAAGAATAAATAAATAAATAATGTTTTTATAATGTAAATAAGTTCGTTTAATGTACTTACAACTTGGAATAAATATCGACGATCAATATTCTTATAAAAGTATGATCAGAATGTTCACAATATTTTACGACCCCAACGGAAGAAAAGTTATTATCAATGCGAGCAATAAAACTCGCTTAACAGTCCGTGAACAATTTTCCTGAACAGGGAAAAGGGCACCAGCACATAGAGCTACCCCAATCTTTCTTTTTTATATATTATTTTATCAAGTTTAATTTTATTTCACCGCAAAATTGCTTTCTATAACTGCGTTATACTAAACAGTCTTAACCACGAAGGTCTTAACCACATTTTGTTGTCCTACGTCTACATCTAGTTGTGAATGCATGTGCAATTTTGTACCATATCACCAACGAGGTTGGGTTCATTGTCACATGTTCTCTCGCCCATCACAGGGCGATAGAACTAATTTACTCCACTCAAAAAAGAGAAAGTCTCAGTGTGCCGTGTATAATATGAAATTCAGGTTTATAAACGAAATTACGAGTCAAAAGAAATCTTAATACAAGACATGATTTTTGTACAGTCATTGTGAATAGTTCGCGTGGAATAGTGATTTTCTGCAGATGTTTGGTATAAAAACGAGTTCCAAACTTTGTCTGTACCAAATTTCACAGAAATCGGTTCAGTAGTTTAGGCGTGAATTTAAGATAGACATACATACAGAGTTACTTTTTCATTTATAATATTAGTATAGATAGTATGTATAGTAAAGATAACGACTTATCATGCGATTTATTTTAATTTCAAAGTCACAATCTATATGGAAAAATTATGAATAAGGAAGGGCAGAATATCATAACTCAACTGTTGAGAATTGAACAAAATAGGGAAAGAAAACCGTTCCTAGTAGCCGCAGACGAGGAATTCGCAAGATCGATAAAAACGGGCCGCAACAGGTGCGCCGTTCAACCGAATCCTACTTCGTACACGCACTTTACTAAATACTGTTTTATGTAACACGCTTGTAATAGATATGTAGGTCAGTTTGTTACCGGGTTCAGTATTAATGAAGTTGTCATAGATATTACAGAGTCTAGTATTCATACCGGTTTAAGACTTTAAACTCGAATCGCCACTTACAGTATTTCAATAAACAACTGACTCATGCAAATTACCTATACAAGGATTTCACCAGTCCTATTACAAACCCTATAAAACAAGGGTCTCTGGGGTTGCGGGGTAAGCGCAATGAGGCACCTCGGCCTCGGCGTAGAGCTTGAGAAGAAACGAGTTGGTTTTTAGTCAGTAAGAATTTGAAACTCCCTCCCGCAGTCACGCCCGACCCTGGACGGGAGAAGTCATTTGATGATTTACCCCACACAAAAAATAGACTTTTGCTGATGCCCGGTTGGAGTTGTAGGTCAAACACAATGACATACTTGGGCCAAGCTCAGAGGAGCAAGGATGGAGTAGTTTTTGCGCCAGCACGAGCCTTACACTCCCGTCCGCCTCGCCCAGGACAGGACGAGTCATTCGATGGTATTCACCCAACATAAAAGCCTATTGCCAATAAAAACCCAATATTATTAAACCCAACGTGGCTATCGAGCCCAAGATGGTCGAATTTATTCAGTTAAATAACAAGGCATGCAATGCAGGAACAAAATATGTATAAGTATGACATAGTTATTGTAATGTAATGCCTTATTTGTAATATTATAATGTTGCCGTATCATATTTCCTTATCAATGGATCCTTGTTCCATTCCCCCAAACCAGACTGCTGACTGTGCATATATTACCTCCGGTTCCGATAAATATCATAAGAAAGAAAATCATGACATAATATTTTCCTAAAAATATTATGTTTTTGTTTTCTATGACTAGATGCAGGAACATTGATGATAATAGCTCAAACGGTTTTTTAATTTCTCAAGTTTTTAGGAGATAGGAATAGAAAAGCAGAATTGAACCTCCAGTAACTGTTACTTACAAAACAAAACAAAAACATAAGTGTTGTTTTAAACAGATTCATGTTGCATACGGAAATATCACTCTCCGATATTTTAAACTAACTTAACTTACTTTTGTATTTTCAGCTAGTGTAAATATGTAAGTTATTCAAACCACATAATATCATCAGCCCATAATTGTCCATTGCTGAGCAAAGGCCTGTTCTCACACGAAGAAGTTTTGAGCATTAATCACCACGCTTGCTTAAGGTGGATTGGCGAATTAACTTATAATAAGGAATTATAATTCCAAGTTTCCTCACGATGTTTACCTTCACCGTATATTTGTGGTATCTAAATAATCATAGCAACTACATATAACTCGGAAAGAGTCTCTTTGATACCTGCTAGGTTTCGAACACGAACTCTTAGAAACTGCAAGTTTTTCAATAAACATATTTAGTAAACACTACACTAACAATCTCTACTTTATATTATACGTTTATGAAAAATATTATACTGCTTCTAGAAGGCAGGATCGATATTAATGCGCGCCGCAACAGGTGCCCCGGGATATCTACCCTAATGGCTCTGTGTACGCACTCCTATAATAATGAAAGTATTTTTATATTACCTACGAATACAATGGCGCAAGGCTACGGTAGGGTTAGTAGACGAATATTGAAATGCTTGAACGTGTTTCATTATGTTTATTTTGTTGGTTTAGATTTGATATTGTAAAGTTGGATCTGAATATCTATTCGGAAATCTAACACTGAATTCGCTTCAAACATTTCGTCGTTTATGACGGTAAACCATATTGAGTCCTTATCCGACGAAGTCTGATGGCATTCCATGAATTGTAACGCCCTTCTCATCATCATCATCATCATCATCATCATCATCATCATCATATCAGCCATATGACGTCCACTGCTGAACATAGGCCTCCCCTATTGGCTTCCCAGAAAGAAAGCCCTTCTCGAAATAAGATACAAGTGTACAAAAATTGTCAACTTAAAAATATACATAAGAAAAATACAGAAACAAGACGAAACACCGTTTTATTTGACTGAGCATTTCCAAATCAGTAGATCGAATAAGTTTTCACGCCTTTAATAAAATATTCTGTTTCGGAAATATTAATAGAAGTAACTGCAAAAAGGAAAATGAACGGAAACCATGTTAAGACTACCTAATACTCAAAAATATGGAAACTGCCTTATCGATTATATTTTGTAACGTGCCAACCGCGATTTTTAAATCGTGAAGAAAAATTAAATTGCCTTCTCTTCATTTTAACTCAACTATTTATAGAAAGTGTTTTTAATCAAATCTTGAACATATAATATTGCTCATGTAACACACGTTTCATTTAATTATTCCATAAATAATTTAAATCGGTTCATGATTTTGGACTTGTCAGTTTCTAAGGATCCATATAAAAATTGACATAAAAAGCAAAACAAGACTATCCAACATCTAACTAGGACCAATAAACGAATCGTAAACGTCCATTAAGTCACAAAATACTAAAGCAACCTATTAACGGATATATTTCACGGTAAACTGTGCTCAGAGTCACGCGATTACCTCCTACAAATTAGGAGGTAACATTAATAATTCGTAATTTCCCCTTACCTTGGACACTCCGGGCTATTTTCTGATAACGCCATGATTACCACTTTAGATCTCTTTATTGTTCAGTTAGATGCGGGTGGGTGTTTGAATTTTAGTAATTTTCAACAAAATTGATGTTTTTCCTTGTTTTCAAATTAGTAAAGGGTTTAATGTATGAATTGCTTGTCTAAATAAAAACAATGTTATAGTCACCGTAATAAAGAACTATACAATTATGCTTTTACGTTGTTGGTTAAAAAATATCCGAAAAAATCAGAAAGTAAACTTATATTTCTGCATTGCCTAAAAATCCATTGAGAGGAAATACGTAAGGGTAAAAGGCAGAGTATAGTTTTTTTTTTGATAAATAAACATCTGACCTCTACACCCTCAATATTAACACGTTCGCTTACAAAACAGCAAATATCATCAATGACTGACAGATATACCTACCTACTGATAATAATTTGTCACTCCTTTTATTTAATAATTGTATTTATAATGAAAAGAAATGATTTAACTTTGACTTTACATTCCCAATTCATTATTCACAATTTGACCCAAAATACAGAAAAAAAATAAAAATTAAAACTCCACTTTCATGATTGCGCTATTCATTATTAATTCGCAAAACACGATGGTAACTCATCAAAAAAGTTTTAAATCTCATTATCTCGGCGGAGGCTTAATGTTGAGCTGCGTACCGGATTCCACCGTGTAATACACGTTGGATTATGAGATCGGCAGTATCAAATGATACTTTGCCTTCTAAGGTAATTTAAGTAAGTAGGTAGGTCAGTAAAAAATACGTGGAAAGCCAACTCATTTGCAAAGATTAAAGTTCTGGCTCGACAATCAGTTTTGTTTGACATTTAAATTAAAAATGGAAATGGTCACTAATCCAAATAAAAATACGTCGAATAATTTTTTATGTAAACCTAAACTGTTGAATCTATATTCATAAATTCCAGCACTGCATGAAAACAAAGTTCTTAATAATTTACGTAGTATGTACACCTCAGCAGACATCACTTAAAAAGTCAAAGTACATGAACATCTACATACTTAAAATGCATAAAAGACATTTCTTTATGTAGAATACATACTACCATAAATCTAAACTTCTTAACTATTTATTTATAACAATACACATACCAACTAACTTAACTATTACTTAAAATTAAATACATATAAAAATCAATATTGCATCAAAAAATTCATCCGCATCGATGTCAATGGAAACAGTGTCCAAAATGCTGGGAGCATTGCCACGATGCTTATCCTCTGCCAAACAGGCCTTTGGTCAGAATTTCTAGTTTCCATTATAACAAAGATTCGATAGTACTTAATACAGCTAACGATGTATGGAAAAAATCCAATAACCTCTGTTCGTTACCTCTGAAACCTTTGTACCCGATTCTTCGAACTTAATTGCAATCCAACTTTTGCAATCTGAAATTTTGAAAATAAAGACAAAGGTGAATTGGTTGGTATACCTGTAGTCAAAGGTTGGATGGTAATGTACAAAGAAAACACTTTTTTTTATTGTCAATATGTACGTCTATTTTTACATACAACTGGAGTCATCTGGACTTTGCATGTCTGCAATTTAATTTTATTCTGTGTGTGCCTTTATGCGCAATTTCACATCTTTTTTGAAAATAATATTAAAACATTAAGACAAACACATCCAACGTTCAATCTTCCATAGAATCAAACTTATCCTTTACTACTTCTAACAAAAGTAAGTAAAAAACCAATCCTCAAAACAACATTATATTATATAGTATTTATTTATACCAATAAAAACGTTATTCAAAAAGTCACGTACCAAAGTGATCAGAATTAAATGTCTCGGAAAAAAATGATCGAATTATATCGTCGTTGGTAATACATATGTTTAAGTACATATACACATACTCGTAATATCTTCCAGCAAACTGAATCAATCATTTCGGCTCATTGGCCAGCTGAAATCTTAACACGTTTGCGCATCCATCCATTTCTACCCTTAGGCATTAATATTGCTCGTTCTTCTTTTTTATTTATATTAATACTTAAAACCAGTGACTTACATATATTTTTATTTTTTGTGATAACCAATATGTCTTGTTTTATCTTCAAGAATAGATCCTAAGAAGAGAACGAGTGTAATGTTATTTAGATTTTGAATCATACCAACATATATCAGTTACTTCGTTCCAAATGACTATTTGAATTCAAAGGGCTAACCAAACATGGCATTCTTAATGAAATCGTTACAGTTTACAGCAAAAATATAATTGAATGGAGAGTTTCCAAGTCCAAGTTCGAAGGTTCCAAGTCAGGCTCATTAAAATTTGACTGTTATACGAAAAGCAACGGTCATCTGTGCGACTACGAACCAAAGGTTCTAAATTTGAATTTGACAAACAGGATGACGAAAATGTTGCCACAATTAAAAATAGTGCTACCAGTTAGGAATAATTTCGTACATAATCCTGCAAACGAGGATAAATAAGTGTGGTAATAAAAGGGCTGGTTCAGATAATTCAAACGAGTGAATGAAATGTGTACGTGCCACGGATATGATGGGCTTTTGGACAATGGCCATCCAGTTCCCTACGTGTTTTGACTATCATTTTATTTTTTTTGAATTGTATGCATCTTCCCGCGTAATTCTAGTGCCTTTTCGCCAGTTATGTGCGTTATAAAGGATGAGATTATTGAAAGCGTCTAACATGTGGTACTAGTTTAGTAGTTATCGGTTATCCTTGCAAACCACTAAATATACACTAATATTACAATGCTGAATAGTACATTTGTTTGAACGCACTATACTCCGGAACTATTGGTTTGGATTGTGTTATCCTTTTTGTTTTGTATAGAAAATTTCATTGATAACGCTGTAAAACATTATGCTTCGGTCTACATGTGCTGATCAATGGGTGAAACGCTGCAGGAGTAGCTAGACTACAATACAGAAGTAAATACATCATTCAGAGTAGTATTTGTTAAACAAATTACGTACTACCTATACATATATTCAAATCTATCTAGTACATATACTGTGAAGCAAACCCTTGCAAAAATAACGTCCACAACATAAACTTACGTATATTTTGTATTCACCATTTAACAATACACAAGGATTAATACCACGAGCTATTGTTTGGTGTTATTATAAAGCGAGCGATACATTCATACCGAACGTTTTAATACCCAGTATTTAGGGCAGGACTGTGATTAAACTGCTGTACGGTTTTGAACCGTCACGGTTTCGCCTCAGTACGGTTATTACGTCGTGAGTCAGTGCCTTTGGACACGCGATCGGACAATAACGGTTGCAGAAAGAATTATTTTGCGAAAATATGTTTAATGGTTCAGTCGTTTCGTCTAATGGTGTCTAAGTACTGAGCATGAAGGGTTTATTGTGCTTCTTGAGTGGATTTTAATATATTTTGTAATATCTAGCTTGGATTTAAAAGTGGGAAAACTTTTTTTGTTTCATGCAACTGCAACGTGTTTGTCATAAGAGTTCAATGATGGCAAGTGCCAAATAGCCGGCATAGATTATGAAAGTCAATCCTTGGAATTGAATATTGACAAAGCTAAGAAAATGTACGGTAAGTAACTTAAGGCATTTTTCTATCACCTACAAAGTTTATTCAAATTGTTTCATACTTATTTAGAAAGGTAAAATTGTAAGAAATAATTATTGATATTATATTTTTAAATTTAATACTCGTATGCACATTGACACACATGCATATATCTTACATATATTTATTTTATTTATTTATTCAAACTTCATGCACAATGGGTGTACAGGCGGACTTAATGCCTTAGGCATTTTCTACCAGTCAAGCCTTGGGTGATGCAGAGATGAATGATGATTGCTTGCTTCTTGCACTTCTACCTACCATTGGGTCGGTGCAACAAGCAAGCAAACAGACTTAATTTTATATGAGTCTAGACGAGATAGATACATATATATGTGCAAACTATATATATCTTCTCCCTGTTAACCATAGGATTAAATGAAAAATGTGTAATGCAAGATAAAGCTCCGTTTGGGCAAATGCGGGGCGTCACGCTCGTATCTTATGTTCGCCGTGCAATGCATAGACAAATTAATATTGTAAATAAACATTGGTTTTTTTTTTGATAGGGGACAATCATCTAATGTCTTCTCCCACCCAGGATAAGGCGAGAAAGGGTGTTAGACTTTTACTGACTAAAAATCCCGTGGTTCCTTCTCCTGCTTTAAGCTTTAGTTATTGTAACACTTTTATTATATACATGTAAATATATAATATTCATATAAGTAAACACATAACATAGATTCAGCGTTACAGCGACTTTAAATAGAAATCATAAACATGAAACACAGACATCATGAAATTTATTATGTTTATTGAAAAAGACACCTACATATATACTAACATACAAGTCGGTACTTATACTGCTTGTCTTTTATCGCGATTTTACGTTAGACTGAACTAAAACTTTATGCTCGGAAATGTTTCAGCCATTTCCTTGATAGTTGTATTTATTGCCCGCACCCAGGGCGTATTTATTCCACACTGGGGACTAGGGTCCTAAATGGGAAAGTTTTAGTAGTAATTCAAAATTGTTTTTAGTGGAAATGCACCCGAGGGTATTAAGACTTGGAGTTTCTAATGAGAAAATTTCAAATCGACTTCAGACTAGTTACCTATTTGGATTGGTCTACCGTTAACTTTATAATGACCTTAATTATAATATTAATCGCATCGAAATTGATCAGTCAGTCATGAGAGAATCGCGCACAAACATATTATGTAAATACGTATATAAAAACAGATTTTTTATCTAAGAATCTCCTTCCTTCTTTCTTGCAATCAATTCATAATAACAGTAGTGTTTAGAGTAAAACTAATTTTTTTTTATAATTCAAAGGAACCAGACATGTTCCAGAGACATATTTTCAGCGACTTTCTATTCATCATCAGCCTATAAGTGGCCTTAGATGAGCAAAGGCCTCTTCTACAGGAAGAAGGTTTGAGCATTAATCGCCGCTCAAGCTCATGCTTGCTTACTTTAAAATAATTATAATTAGAATTTACAAGTCCTGGTTTTCTCACAATTTTCTTTCGCTGTATGTCAGTGGTGTCTTAGTCATAGAAAGTAGATATACTCGGAAAGAAGCAAAGAAGAAG
This sequence comes from Spodoptera exigua, assembly GCA_902829305.4. NCBI lineage: Eukaryota > Metazoa > Arthropoda > Insecta > Lepidoptera > Noctuidae > Spodoptera > Spodoptera exigua. The sequence continues at coordinate 11,622,253 of LR824605.2, forward strand.
CAGGCGCCTAGCTTAAGATACATTTTCATTCTCCGTAAAATACTTTTTCAATATATCACGTTTTAAATATTTTGTTAAAAAAGCTTTCATCGATTAATTGATTCGATATCAAATATACATTTAAGTAGAAATTGACATGAGTAACATTTGACATATAGGAACTACATACATACATATAATTATATAATTAAAAGGACCAAGCAATTCACTTAATCGAGGTGAATGACCTCGCTGAAAAGAAAATACATATGGGTTACAAATTGGTTAGTAGTTTTTGTTTTAAGAGTTTCAATATCAATAATGGATAGGTTTTTAATACTATAGGTCGTCGATGTTCAATAGTGATGTTTTATAGATACATATTATAAATCTTAAACCTTGTTAATACCTATAAGACTCAGCAGAGTCCCATTGTGACCTAAAACCAGTAAAGTCTCAGTAAATTCACGTGATATTTTTGTACATCTCACGATAATTACTCGATAGCATGAATGTTATACGATTCTGAAAAACTTTGTCATTAGAAAGGCTAAGGTGCTTTGGTTTTGATAAGAGGAGTTATTGGGCAAGAGGAAGCATTGAGCCTCTAGTCAACTCTTTCATAAGACGAAACAAAACGCTGTAGTTGTTTCACGCTGTTATAATATATGTGAATTCGTGGTACCACAGCATTTTTCTCAATGGTTCTCCCTGGTACATAAAATACAGAAAACAATTTCGACATTGAAATTAAAATAAACCACATTGAGACTTTAAATAGCAAATGTTTTATGAACAAAACGCATACACATACACGTACCTACATACATACATATAATATTACGTAGGTACGTAAGTACTGAGTCACGCGGGATTAAGGCTGTGATACTGAAAAAGGGTTTTTGTTAGCCAAATGACGTCAAGCCACATAGTTGCGTCGCGAATGTGTACGAAATTTAATTAAATCAACCTGTGTATAAATACATACTATACCTACATGTTTATGTGTAGATACTTACCTAACCTATATTTGTTGGGGAAACCGCAGATTATCGATACATAAATAACATAGTTTTCATACCACATTGCTAGGTAGATGTATATAACACATTACAAAACAAATTCTTAAATGTAACCTTTACTGACTTTTCGATAGTCATATTTCAGCAGTCCAGTCTTAGTATATGTAGGTATACTAATATGAGAGGAATAAGCCTTCTTTCAATTTCCATTTGATTTAGTTTTATCTCAGCAAATTTATGCAAAAATGTAAACTTTAAGATGTCATTTTCATAATTTTACAGTCAATGTACTTACTTGTTAAAGTATGTTGACTGTAATGTACATACATATCATTAAAAAATATTTTCTAAAAAACACAAATTCGCGTGATAATCCTGGACAAACATACAAACAAGTGAATCTAAGAATCTTTCTTTTTTTAATCATTTACAAATAACCGCAATGTATATCAAGTGTATGTGATGAAAACTTTAACACAAGAAACAATTTTACCTTGGCGGATAAAGAAGGAATGGTTATGAAATGATATTCTGTATCATTACAATAGGCAGTTAATTTTAGGTGCCATTAAAAAATATAAGACTGCCATTACATATCTAAATTAAACACTGACTCAATGACACATAATCTTTTTCAATAAAATTGAACATTTACAATAACGGACCTAATATTAAAAAAAATATAGTTACAACCTCTCCTAACTCATCTGCAATCTAAGAACAAAGAAATTCTCTTTCAATTAAGTATCCTCTAAGTTATAGGTCCACTGCACTAACAGTCTGCACGTCTTAACTGGCTCGAAAGAGCCACCTGCGTCTTTAACAACGTTGCAGTATATATTGGATTCAGGAAATAGATAAATGACGCGCCTAGCTCATTAGTTGACTACATATAGAATTGTAACGTATAAGATTTCAATACAGATTTTCAAATCAGTCCAAATATTTTTATATAAATATTTCGAATGATAGCACTGAATTGAAAGATTAACACCCGGTTTCCGAAAGGCCGATCAATTTTAAAATCAATTTAATCTCTTCTCAAGTCATCTAATTGGATGACTGAATTATCAACAACCAATCAGATGACTTGACAAGAGATTTGACACCTAGTTAGTTGATTTTTATATTAATCGGGCTTTCTAAACCGGACATTAACTTACTACTTAGTTCTCGCAAATACAGACTGTATCTCACTGATACACCTTTTTTGACTTGGAAATATCATGTCATCAAATGACTGAATGGCGAGACGGTGTGAAAAATATTTAGTCTTGCTGAATAAGAACCACGGCCAACACAACAGCTCTGGCTTAGAGCAGGTTTTTTTGTGTCAGACTCTTACTGACTAAAAACTGCCCGTTTCTTCTCCTGCTCTAGGCCGAGGCCGCGGTATCGTATTGTGCTTGCCCGCAACCCCGGCTGAACATCAGCCTTGCCTGGAGCTGATAAAGAAACTGTTTGGTTTTTGGTCGAGTCTGACACCCCCTCTCGCCCCACCCAGGCAGATGAAGGAAAGAAGCGATATGATGTTTTTTTTAAAAGAAAGTCCATCCTCTTTTGCTCTATTCAAAATTTTCCAACTACTTAGGTTTGTCAACACAGACTGCACATGCAGTGCAAATAATTGTTTACTGCATCCGTTTATGAAGTTGTGTTACAGTATGGTGAACGAACAAAACAAACATAAAACTGAAAAGCTAACAGACAGATTAAACATCAGGATATTTACATTTGATATGACATTTTCAATCCAAAGCTTCCTTGTTACTGTGGACGTTCAAATAATAAAAAAAATATAAAAGTTGAAATTTTTTTTTTATTTCTTAGGATATGTTTATCATAAACGAACGGACATTAGTAGAATGTTTTAGTAGGGGAACGTTCTTTTTATAGTATATATATATATATATATATATATATATATATATATATATATATATATATATATATATATATATATATATATATATATATATATATATATATATATATCATTGCAGGTTGAACTACGGATACTTTTGATTCTAATAACCATTTAATTTAATCATATTTTATAAAAAATTACATAATCTCCCATAACATTACACGATCAAGTCTTAAATACTACAAAAGCGTATTCAATGGTTTGACAAATATGTTCACTAAACTTATCAAGATACAACTCAATGCCTTAAACTCAACAACAGCCCAGTAAAGCTACTGTGAGCTAATTTCAAATGCTTAACTACCTACTTAAAATAAAATATATCTTTGACTGAAATCTACCAATCAAAAGCATGCATTTGAAATGGATTGAGAACTTTACAGCCACAGCGTAGGCACAGTGGGGCTATTTCAATCTACGTAATTGTGGGCATAAATTGCCATGTCGCCAGACGCAACAGGCTACGTTTGTCTATGGACCTAGCTTGTTTGAATAAAGCTTTGCTGCATTCTCATTGTCAATAGAACAAAGGATCGAAATACTTACTTATAGCTGGATTTACGCCGGAAAACTATCATTATATCATTTCATTTAAATATGTTGTATTTACATTTTCAACTTTGAATACACTTAAATTTCAAATTTATTATAATATAATAATGTTATTAATAAAACACTCGTCGAAGCACGGCGCAAGCAATTTCGGTGTTGGTAGGTGGTGTAGATGTTCGGTCGAGCTGACCTATTTGTGCCGAGGCATGCGTCTTCCACACTTAAATCGGTATTATACACCTCAAAAAACCTTTACAAAGATAATATTATCACGCTGTTTCCTGCTATTCCACCCTCATCATAAACAAGATTACGTGTACAAAAAAGAAACTCACCCAACCATCAACAATTACCCTCCAAAAAAACCAAGCAGCTTAAAAACTTCAAAAATTCTACAGCAAAACAAAACGTATGGAACTGGCAAAGCTAAAGCAAAAAGAAAATCTACAGGAGTAGATAATATGACCATGGCACGGTTGTAATCTGCAGAATTTCGCAGTAAAACGGACATTACCGCAGTAATTAGGCAGGTTGCGGTCCGTGTAGAGTGCAGACCCCGGCTTAACTGTGAACGCACGAATTAGCTTTGTTAGGACCGAATCTAAACTGCCGAGTAGCATGTAGTAAGCATTTAATTTCTGTGTGGATTATAACTGTGGATTCGTAATATGATTATAATACTTTTACTGACAAAAAATGGAGCTTCTCAATTTCACTTGTATATGTATGTTTGGCAGCGATTATCTTGCGTTTGACTGAACCTATTCTGATGCGGATAAATAGGTTTGACAGGAGATAGATTTTTTATGGTTTTAACCGCTAAATAGATTTAAATACATTTTGGTATCTACATACATGCTAAAGTAATAGTACGTACATTTAGAAAATAGTTATATTAAGTACCCTCATAGCCTTACAAGCTTCTAATATTATACACAAGTAAGTACTCGATTGAATTTTATAATATTTAGGTATTATAAAATAAATATCAGATTGGTATTTACGTACCTGATATGTAAACTTATGCGGGTCTACACAATGCCATGTTATTTCAAATAAGTAGGTACCTAAGGTTATTCTACTTTCATAGTATTTATTATTTCCAATTTATTTGCATTTTATTCAAGTTTGTAGTCAATTATTTTCACTATTGTACATGTAGAGTTCCCGAGCAAATTAAGCGTCTTCAAGTGTGTATGGATAGGTGTAAATTTTGTTGATCAACTACGCAAGCTAGTCACCAATGAATCGTTAATTATTATTTTGCTAAGCATAAAATGAAATCTCGAATACAACAAACAAATGGTCAGCAGAAGGTTCTTATGAAACAAAGGAAAATTTATAAAAGAATGTAGGGTGACATTTTTAAATCAACTACTTCCATGTCCTTGTGGTTCGCAAACAAAACAAATAAGTGGCACCGCAAATACAGGCCAAAAACAAGGACTTTAGTTAAAAAAAAATACAACATCAAAGATCTCTACTAGGTTACCTACTCAAAATTGAAATAAATAACAACTAACATTTTTATTCCCAATACTTTTATCATCAATCTATTTCCCACATACAAACGTAAACAACACACACATTCTGATAATAAAAACCGTATTATATTGGTAACCTTGTTCCACAAAAGAAATCAACGTTGTTTTCTTCCCCTAGGGCCTCACATTAGATAATACCACACGTACTCCAATTTATTAGGTCAACGTAGGAAGGTATGTAAGACCTATATTCGTGAAGACACATATTAAGATCTACCTGTCTGGTTCCAAATTGATACGGGAACATTTCTTTTATACTCGTTTTTGCGGTCGCATTTGTTTTAGAGACACATGTTACAAATGCCAACTCACTTTTGTTTTAGTGTGGTTATTTATCTACGGGAACCATTTCTGTCAGCTATTTCGCGCGGCTAAAACATTGATAAACTATATAGTTAGATTCAACCAATACAAACAACTCTTATAACTGATTCAATTTTCTAAAATTATTTTAATTACACATAAAAAATACAGCAGCTACAAAATATCCTTCCCTTGCTTATTTTTTATTTCTTTCAAGAAAAATTTACCGATCAATCAAAACAGCAATTAATTAATGACATTATCGCTTTAGGCAATCTTAAGGAAAACAATGTAATCTATCAACAGCCGAATTGTTGTCTTCATAAACAACTTTAATGGGCCATTTCACGAAGTTGACAAGGCGCTAACACGCGCTAAATGTCCTTAGCCGACACATTGGTGGCCCTAAAACAGTATCCATTAAAATAAATTAACGTTCATTCAGAATATAGAGTCCAGCTATAAAATTACATTGCAAATATTATAAAGTAACCTGAATACAATGCTTCATTTGATGTATTTAGTTTAAGTTACCTTAATATGTGTGCTATTGTACTAATCAAAATATTTTACAATAACATATTTTAGTCATGCAATAAAGTATCTTATTATTTCATTCAAATGAGCAAAACAAACTCAAGGTCTCGTCAACATGAACATATCACGCAGAACTGTTGTCATCCAATCTGCAAACAAATTTACTAGTCAGCGAAAAAAAGAAAACGAAATAACTGAAAAATCTTTTATTAAATTAAGCCTCGGTACACCACAACACAGCACTTTGTGTTTCACCTAACAATATCCAAGTTAACAAGATTGCACCGAAATTGTAGCAAAATAACGTTAGCGTCGTAAATGGCGTGCAGTCACTCACTAACACAATATTGAGATCGATATGCGTTCAAAGCCACAGGTGCGTTTACCAGCACACGGCCACGTCAGCCCCTCGTTTTGGGTTTGGCCTGAAAAGCTATGGGAACTCTAATTGATGAATGGTGTCTCGTGAACGAAATTTTGTTTTATGTTCAGGGAAATATGAATACGTCGTTGTTCAATAATTACGGCTGACAAATTAATTAAATGATCCCATTAAATGATGACATCTTGAAAACTCATTGCCAATTTAGCATTTTAATTATTATAAATGTTGTATTAAAAAAAAAGAATATATCAAGTATTATTCATTTTATAAATTTTTTTTCGGTTGTTTTGCTCATGTTTATAAAAATCGAACAATAAAAATATCAAATTACAACAAACATTCTTTATAAAAAAGTAACTGTCAAAAGCATACTACAATCTAAAATATTTAGTTCATCGATATTAAAGAAGCTTTACCTCCAAAATTGCCAAATAATGTGAAACTCTAATCTATCTCCAAAAATAATGGGCAAATAATGGAATTGAAAACTGAATATTTCATAGCGATCCATTCATAGAAATAAACTTTCACGAATGAAATAAAGTTATTTCAATAAACATTGGAAGGGTTATCGCGAAATGGCATGCTACGTTATACTTACGAGAAAGTAATATTTTTATATTAGCTAGTAACTATACCCATACATAGTCTTTCGTACATACTCGTAATGTTTTATCGAGGTCGGCGTCTCATGCAAAAATAAAAGAAAAGAAACATCTAGTGTATAAAGACTTTAGAATGAACGATTTTTCATTCATTACACTAAAATGGTGTTCCACAGGGAATTATTTTGGGTCCAGTTATTGTAGCATTAATACAACGTGTGGACATTATTTTTAGTGAAGAATAAATTAATTTTCATATTTACGTGTACTACATTTATCTTTCTAATACTTTAACACACATTATGAGAACCATTGTCAACGCCAGTGGGTGCTTTACTTTATTGTATTGACAAAAACCTCGAAAATACAACATTTGCGGATAATAACGACCATGTTTACCAAAACGGCATACCAGTACAATATGAAAGGGAATAAAGAAGTCTACCCCAATACTGGATAAAAAAAGATATACATGATGAGGACATAAACACCGACACGTTATTATGTCGTATCGTATGGTTTGAAAAGGCACGGATTATGTTACTGCAAGAGATCACATACCATTTGGACTTACAAAGAGCATGGGAATTTTCGTCAACCATGGTGATAATAGCTTTCATAATCTAATGTTTTTTTGTTGTAGATACATTCAAAACCTATTTCTTAAAAAACTATTAAGCTTTTAAATACTCAGCAAAAAGTGTTAATGTTGAATTGTTTTATATAATATAATCCCGATACCTATTTAAAGGAAGGTAAAAAATGAATACACAATTTCATGTTAGCATTTTATTCATTATTTTCTCCATGACAAAACGCTACACCACTTCCATTTCAGAACACCATAAAATACTATGAGTACCAACATAAGCCATATAGCTTCAATTAATAATTCACTCCGAATGATACGCATTATATTCAATTCTGTTCGTTGTATCCTCTTTGTATTATTTCGGCGCACAATATTTTATGAGCACTAAATTCTTGATCTCTGAATGAAAGAAAAATAGCTGGATTATCTCCTCCTAAATGATATAAAGAGGAAATAGTACTCCGTCACACGCGTGCCATGATAGATGCTCGTTAAAATGAAGTGGGACCTTTGATGGAGTATTTTGCTTTTGGTAAGTTGGCTGAGCTGAATATAAAAAAAAAGATGAAAACTGTGCATTTTCGTTCCACATTGAGGCCTGATACTTTTGTGATATTCGCTTATTAAACACAAAAGAACTATAAGCAAATTACTATAAAGTTACTATAAGCAAATACATGGAACCATAAAAAAGTGACCTTGATTTTTTTTGTTCTTAATTTTCTCCAAAAAGTTTCGTAAAAGTAATTCCATATATTTTATCAAATGCTTCTTTTAATAAATAGAAATTTAAAACAACTACTCTGATACTTAAGCCAACAGGTTAGTATTTGCTCTTAGCATTAAGTAGCGCCGTACTTAACGGTAATATGACCTAAGAATGTGTAAGTACATACATTAAGGTCTAGCGTACCTAAGTAAATGAAGTGCGGTAATTACACTGGTACCTGTTGAAGTAATAGTAAACTCAGCAAATTATACAGGATACTGTGTCTTATATGTTTATCTTTAAGATTTATTTTCCTTTCTTATGTAAAGTTCTAGTTTGTCATTGTGTTCTTTATGGTGTAAATTTTGTTTCCTTTAATAATCAGGTTTGTAAATGTCACAGAGTCTAGAAAAATGAGTAGTCACAGCCATTTTTACTTTAATCTTATAGTCTGTATTGCTGTAAACCCTCAATTTCCAAAAATATGTACTTTAAGTGTAGGAGAGCCATGCCACCGGAGCAATACCACGGCATCGCAGAAAACCGGCGTGAAACAACCACAGCGTTGTGTTTTGCCGTGTGAGTGAGGTTACCGGAGGCCCAATACTTCCCCTTCCCCAATCTCTTGCCAGTCCATAAATCTCCAAATCCCTAATCCCCAAAAGGTCGGCAACGCACTCGTAACTCCTCTGTTGCGGGTGTCCATGGGTGGCGCTGACTGCTTACCATCAGGTAATCCGCCTGCTCCTTTGTCGACCTCATTAAATAAAAAAAGACATCTTAAAATATACGTTACAACATTTTACTAAACTTAGTCAATAAAAACCTCATTAATTCACAAGTTCCATAAGACATTTAATGGACAACCCGTGTTTGTAATAGGAAATTAAATGTAGAACTGTATCAATTATTACCGGGACACGAACCGACTGACAGTTTCATTCGAAAAAGACGAAGAGTTCTCTCTGAATATTAATTCAATTGAAGTGGAACAAAATTTTGTACATTCGTAGAGTAGAGAAAATCGATAAAAGTTGGGGGAGCGATATTTGATATTGTAGTGTCTTAAACACACATATTGTAGTGTCTTACATTTGGACAGTTTTCTTATTAGTTTTATTAAGTAGTTCTTTATCATCATCATAAGGACCCTTCTTGCATAAATTAAGGTTGAGCATTAATCATCACGCTTGCTCGAAGCGGATTGGCGAATTCCAAAAAAAAAATAAGTTTAGGCAAGTCCTTACTCTCTCACGTCCTTATTTGTCGAGTTACCTACAAAATAAGTATAACATAGGTACATAATATATTTTATATATGTAAATATTAAGAATATGATACGTACGTATAAATTCTAAATAGAATTACATTTATAAATTCAATAACTATAAGTCACATGTTTTTAGTTTCTTAATTTTAGTTTTCAGAGGTATTTTGGACAAGAGATTTGAATCATTGAGCAAGAGCACTAGCCTTCCGGTATCCTTTAAATAACCTAAGCGTTTTTCAAGTCGGTTTTCTGTAAGACTGTAGTATCAATGCCGAAGAAACTGATTCAGATTCAGAATCTAAAAATACTGATTACATTATATACATATCAGTCTGTAAACCAATTTTCTTTATAAACATATTATGTACAATTTTCGGGGATCAAATTATAGTTAACACATCGTCATTTTCAAAAAAGTTCTTCTGTTTTAAACTGAAACAATAATTAAATTTCTCTCAATTTAAAGAGTTTAAATTGATTGTTTCCAAATAATACACTCACACTCACAAAAATCATCGTATCATTTTAAGCAGCACGTGCCTGAATTTCAGTCGAATATACTTTGTAGAATATGTATATCTAGTAAGACGTCTAGATTATTCCTAATTGCACGTTATTTAAGTAAATATCAGCATAACTAAGTATTAAATACTAGTAGGTATGTTTAACTGTATACGCAAATTGCAATTACAGCGCTGTGTTCAGAATATCTCGCTTAACAGCGGCTGACGTGGGTATGAACATTAATTATTTAACGAAATGCAAATCAGTTTGTTTTCGTAATACAATCTGTTTGTATAGTATTGTTTTGCTAAATTCTAGTTTATATGAAATCTGGATTCTATTCAGCTGATAGTGCGTGTTAGTTGTATTTGCATAGGAATTAATATCAGTGTATGTTCAATTCAGTGTCGCTCAGGGCACTAATTATAAAGCTTTTTTTTAAAGGTTTCTTCGCCCCACAATATTTGAAATGCATAAATTCGTTAAGGAACCAAAATTACCGACATAGTTTGTTAAATCTGCAAGCTGGACTGGCAATAGGCAGGCCGAAGGACAGACCGCCAATGGGTCCGGAAAGTGTTAGAGTAGCGACCACAGACTAAAAGACGCAGCGTGGCTAAACATTTTACTAGATGGACCGACGACGTCTGAAGAGTTGTAGAGTGCCAATGGATGTATGTGACCAGTTGTCGTTCGACGTGAAGGAATAAAAGAGATACCTTTGTTTAGCGGTGGATATCTTTCGGCTCATGATGATGATGGTGACTGTAGATGTATTGTGATCGTTGTCGACAAATATCCTCGCTCTCTTTTACATAGTACTCACACTAGATCAGTAGAAATTCAGGGACGGCAAACGCAAAATGACAGAGAGAAGAAAAAAAAATTGGTATTAAAAATAAAAAATGTATTTATACGAGATAGAAACAGAAGTCCTCAAAAATAAAACCTACCAAAAATAAAGATACATTTCTTTAAAAATACACATGTCTATGTTTAGAATACTCACATATAGCAACACTGATTGGGTTGCCATACATCAGTAATTCGCCCTAACGATATTTCCGCTTCCCATTCGATCTGGAATACCAACTAATGACATTTGCACTCTTCAGTCCAACACATTTTGCCTAATTGGGGCGCGCGTAACACCGGATGGGTTGCTATTGCTATGTAACCTACTTATTGGGAGACTTGTTCACATGGTAATGTAAAACCAATATAAACTGATCGTCAAATGTGCAGAAAGATCATACGTGTCGAGCTCATGATAAAATGGGTATTTATAGCTTCATGTTGCCGAACGAGTATTTTTTTTTCTATTCATATACTTTATAGCTTTCGTCTTATCATACTAAAAGTGGGAGAATGATTGCAGATCTTGTTTATGAGGTGTTACGGTTGTTTATTGTTGTAAGTAGGTTTATTACGTGTGATGAAAATGTGTTATTAATTCAATTTTCCTTTGATATGCTTTTAACGAGACATGAAATTGATTCTTTAATAATTGTAAATAATTTTGCTATTGTTTTATATACACGTCGTTACGAAAAAGGCGAATAATTATGTACCTGGTATACACCTTTTTTATAATAAACATTTAACAACAGTAAACGCAGTGAGAAAAATCACACACAAAAGTATCAAACTCAAATTCATATTATCAAAAGAGGTATAATATTATATACAGAGAGTTACAGCTTACAGCTATTCTCAGTTCACAAGTCTCCCAGCTGCAGTGTGAAGCTACAAAAGGTTTCAAACGAGCAGCTTTTGATTAGTGCCTTTTGTGTTCCACTCAATCTGGAAGAAGTACCCCGTTATATAATATATTATATAATAAATTTCTTTCACCCTTTATACATTAGGAATAAAGAACTCTATAGAAATGTTTGAAACCGACAAGATTGAAAAGTTATAGGTTTATAATAAATTATTTTCACGCTCGTTAAGAAACTATTCTAACACTTATGATTAAAGGCTATTAACGCAAAAAGTAGGTAATCATTTAAATGCCTCGGAAGCCTTGATATTTCGACCTGGTTGCACAGGTCGTGGTCGCAAGCAGACTGAGGAGAGGTCTTTAACTTGACTTGACTGAGGTCTTTAAAGAAATCTTTAGGAACCTTAAATATCATCAATTTTTCTACCTGTCAAATATTCATTATATCAAATTAATCTCAGTTGATTACCTAATTGCTATTTATACGAAAAAAAAATAACTTGTTTGAAGACAAAACATCTGTAAATGGCTGCAATTTGTTCTAACGTATTTTGTTTGATAAAAAAAATAAGTTTTCTGTATAGGCAAGGCTTGTTTTTGACATCGAGTTTATGATTTACGACCGGAGCCGCTCGCGATATCGAAATTATATTGATGGTTGTTATTTTTTAGAGGGGAACTGAAATGTACGTATATATTTTTGGAATAACTGTGCTCGGGATATTTTAACTCTTTTAGTTTTTATCAAATATACTATACATATATGTATTTAGTACATTTTATGTGTGAGAGAGCCATGCTTCTGCACGAATGAGTCGGGTCGACAGGAGTGATACCATGACCTCACAGAAAACCGGCATGAAAACAACCACAGCCGTGTATATGAGTGAGGTTACCGAAAGCCCCTTCTTTTCCCCAATCCCTAAATTTCCAAAACCCTTATCCCCAAAAAGTCGGCAACGCATTTACTCGTATCTCCTTCGTGGTTGCGAATGTTCATGGGCGGCGCTGATTGCTTACCATCAAATAATCCGTCAGCTAGTTTGACGTCCTATCACATAAAAAATGTATATACCTATATATTTAGATAAGTAATTGTAATTTTTCAAATAAGGCAAAACGCAGAAAAGTAGGAAGGAATTTGGCAAATTAGGTATGATAGCTACATTTGCCTCGTAGTGTACATGGGGCGAACCAACTTGAAATAATTTCTATGTAAGGAAAGCTAAGGAAAATTTGCTATAGTCAACCGAGATTTGTCAAGAGCAGAACCTATGATAGGTATATAACGAACGATATAATCTTTAAACATGAAGGCAAGTAAAATTTTACTGGCCTCAAGAATTACAAAGTAGAATTACTCCACAGAATATTGTCACTAAAATATATTTCTTTTGTTGCCAGAATGCGGCGGTGTGACGCGAGTGGTGCGGGGTGAGGCAGTGGACGGGGCGCCATGAGCGCTCCCGAGCCGGCGGTGCTCAACGCACTGAAGGGCTTCACAGAATCCAGCGACAAGTGGCCAGGCCCGCGTGCTGTCAAGATCTTCGTGGCTTCTGTTTACAATGGTGAGTACTTGAAAATATTTTGACATGTTGACATACTGTTTGTGAAGTAAAGGGTGACAAGACAGGTCAGTTGCCATACGGAAAGTAGTCCAGTGAAGTTTTAGTTTGAGATTTTTTAGTGTAGTAGATGGCGCTTTTGTAGTGTTAAGTCTTTTCTGTGGAATTGGTTTTTATTGTATTTGCTAAGATAAAAATCGAGTCTTGTAAATGATATTAATTTACTCCGTTTATATGAAGACGTTTCTAAAAAATATCTCGTATGACTTAACTTAACTTGGACATTGTGTAATTAATCGTTCTAATAATATAAATGTGGAAGTTTGTGAGAATATATGGATGTTTCTTATTGTTACGCAAAAACAGCTGGACCGATTTGGTTGAAATTTGGAATGCAGGTAGGTGATATCCTGGATAAACACATAGGTGGCTTTTATCAACATACCACGCGGGCAAAACCCGCGGGTTGAAGCTAGTTCATTATACAAAATGTCAATAGGCCATCAAAGTGATTTCGTAGGGTAACAGACTTGAACCTTAAAAAAGTACCTAGAAACATTCATCCAGTCATTCATAGTTTTTACAGCATTTACGTAAAAAATATTTATGTTAAACTATAAAAAAGTTTCAGGTCGAAATATCTCTATTGTTTGTATCAACAATAATAACATTTTCTTACCACAGAAATGTAAAGAAAGTCGGAGTTCCATTCAAGGGTCACTCACTTCTTACATAAGTACTTGTTCTTGCCTCATGTTACATGAATATTCCCGTATTTTATATTTTCCCCGGGAATACGGGGTAATACTTCAAACTTGTATCGATGTACCAACAAGTACTTGAGGATTTGAAGCACTCGGTTCTCGCAGACGAAGATTCTTTAAGTATTGTCACCGTAGAATACATACAATCTATATAAATATATTTAGTATTATATTATTATTATAAAAGCTGAAGAGTTTTTTTGTTTGAACGCGATCATCTCAGGAACGACTGGACTGATTTCAAAATTGTTTTCACTGTTAGATATTCCATTTATTGATGAAGGCTATATGCTACAAAAGATCACGCTATCTTCTGTGGGCGCCGAGCAGCGGATGAAACCGCGTGAAATTAACTAGTATAAATATATAATTATATATTTTTGCTTTATATCTAATGTGAAAGAGGAAAAGTTATAGTTATAGTTCAACAAAATAAATCGTTGATACCTGGCGTATCGGAGTGTTTTTTTTTCTGTGACTAAAAGTCACAGTCTTATTTCGATTAAACGTAGATTTTGGGCGGACATGTAAATTGTAAACGTCGTAGATATTCATAGTGTTGATTAAAGTTTAAAAAAGGGTTGATTTAATGTTTAAAAAAAAATATGTTGTAAATCTAGATTCTATCCTATCCTACTTACAACTTCCGGAGAAAGTTTGTGAGGATATACGGATGCATGTTTGTTATTTTTTCACGCAAAAACGGCTGGACCAGTTTGGTTGAAATTTGTTATGTAAATAGTTGATCCCCTGGATTTACCTACATAGGCTTATTATAAACATACCACGCGAGCGGAAGCTAGTAATAAATATAGAGTATAAAGCGAAGAAAATATTTATTGAACATTTTATTTTATTTGTATTTCACAGAATTCCGTGAAGAAAGAAGACAAATCCTGGAGATGGTCGGTCCAGAGTTGCAGTCCACGTACGACGATCGATATATTGAGGTAGGTTCCATTAATTTTGCAAAATAAGGAAACTCCGCATAGGAAATGCGAAAAAGCCCTTGACTATTATGTCAGAAATGAGAACTAGCGAAGTCTCTCCTTTTTCACTTTTCTCTCATCTTTGCTAAAAATTGTTTTTTTTTTCAACCCCGTTCTCAATGTAACTTCCCTATTTCACTTCACCAGAACACCCTTCCTTAACGAAATAATACCTCACACCAATTTACATACAGCGACTCAATAGAAGCGACGACAATTTGTCTCTAATTTTATCACAACAATTTCTATTATGAGAACCCCTACACCTGTTCTGAAAACTTCCACGTAACCACCAAACAGACGTACTTACAGTTAACAACTAAGTACCTGTATATCGCATTACTACTCAACTACACAAACTTTCCATTAAACTACATTCCCACAAAATCTACCAACATCAACTAAGTTTGACCTTGAGAACCTTATTCCGTAAGCAATAGGAGCGAGTTTCGTTGTGAAATGAAGCGCGGTTGACCAGAGTCGAAACTTCGGTGGAGAACGATGAAGTTTCGGATGCAGAGGCAGTCTGAACATATTAACCGGCTAAATGTAAATGAACTTATAGTTTGGGAACTTGTGAGCAGATTTGTGACTATCGTGTATATTTGGTTAACCTTTTACTTTGTAATTAGGAAAGATAAACATTTATTAACAGTTGACTGTTCGTTGGCTTCATGTTTGCTAAATAATTCAGGACCGTCAATATTATTTTGACTCTTTCTCATGTTCTACTATACGAATATTTAGTTGAAATTTGGTGATCGTGTACCATATAGGATGAGAAAGACCTCATGCTTAGCATTCGACCTTGTCTTAGGAAGATTTTAGAGTTGAATTAGTTTGTGACATCAAGACCACATGATATAGACTACTTCAGATTATATTTTAAAGAGAGAATGTAAAATACAATAAAATTGGGTGTCTGTGTATTCCGAAGATAATCTATATTACTCAAACATAACTGTGCCGTTACGTAGCTAAGTTCTTTAAGATTATTAGGCCCCGGCCTGAAGTAGAAGCAGGAACGGGGTATAGTCACTAACAGTCTAACACTCTCTCTCGCTCTTCCCATTCCCAAGAAATCATTTGATGGACATTCCCCGATAAAAAAATGGTGTCGTAAGAAATACATACTATATGTATTTCTACATATATTTACATGTATATGTAGGTATTTGTTTAACAGAGTAATATCAAGTATGATGGAAGACTAAGCATAGAATTTAAAAATAATGACTAAATTGACGTAAAATACGACGTTTGTACTCGTCTTCATTTAATTTAATTCAATCAAAACACGAGAGCCACAGGATAATATTAAAGTCAAATAAAATTTAGGAGATGAAAGAAAATTTCATTTTGGATTATCCGTAAGACCCTCTGACAAGACCACGGCTTTTGTTGCTTTGTTATTATTTATGCTTTGCGTTTTAACAAGAAAACTTGCTGCCAAATATTTCTTCTTGGTGATAAGCCAATACAGGTATCTTCCAAAATGAAGAAGGTGTTAAGTTTAGTTTCATTAAAAGTCGAATTTATTTGTTTTATTAATTTAAAAATAAGTACACCAACAATATAATGACCTAAAATATATAAAAAAATATTAGACCATGAAGGTTGGAAAAATTTACGTTTTTGGAATTAACAGATAAATAAATGAAACTAAAAACCCCTATTCCAGTATCATAATTATTATTATACAAATATCGTCAACTACCTTACCTACAACACTTACTCATAAAAAAATAAAAATAGTGCGGGTTAATACTTCTGAAATTCCGGAATTAAAATAACACCTGCAAAAAAAATTTGATAGTAAAAATGCATTTTGTCTTCCTTGGATATGTATTCCAACAGACCAGGGGTTAATTTTAAAATGGCAAAAAATCTTACTTATTTAATACCTATTTAAATATTCAAATCTTTACATGAAGGAGAAAAAATTACTTCTCAGGTAGCAAATGCCCTTTACTTGATCCCTAATTACCTACACCTTCGAAACCCGTTTGGGCTGAGAATTAGACATGAAAAGAGTCCTGAAAACGAGGGTAAGGTGTCATAAAATATTCAATGTCACTCGTATTTTCACTTGGGAAAGATTCAATACGATGCTTTGACTTGCTTAGACATATCTAAAATTGGGTAGTTTTCTAGGTCAAAAATAAATTAAATCGACGTTTCAATACAATAAAGTATTGAAAAGAAACTATACCTTTATTCATCGATCTGTCGATACACTAAGTTTTAGATATTTTGCAGCTAATTTTAAAGAAATAAGAAAACTATTTGACTCCAAAATATTATGACGTCATAACTCACTTTTTCGTACAAATTTCATAGAAAAGTGTCGTTTTTGACATTTGGATAAAAATATTGCATTTGACAAGTTGAAAAGTATCGTATTGTAGGCTGCCTAAAATCTGCCTTTGTGTAATAAAAAGAAACGAGCAGACGGATTACCTAATGGTAAGTGATCTGCGCAAACTATGGTCATTGGTCACCCACAACACCAAAGAGGATACAGGAGCATTTACGGCGTAAAATACGATTGTTTTTGACGGCTTCAGTCACTGAATTAAAATTATAATAATATTTCTAAAATACTAAGTATTCCTGCGCGGTTTCACTCGCTGCACGCTGCATCTAATCTAACATACGAGCATAGAAACGAACAAAAAACTCATCTTTGTTATATTAATGCAGATTATACATAGATATAAGGTTCTCAAGCTTTCTCAGTTTATTTTACATTTGAATAGGCAAGAAAGAAAAAGGTCTCTTGAAACACCTTACACCGTTGAAAGATAAAACAAACCCTAAACTTTTATAGTAGCTACTTAGCACAACTATCGTAAAATACGTAAAAGTTATTAAAAATAGTATAAAATATATACCTGTAAAAGTAATAAGGTTAACACATAAAAAATATCATAAATCAGGCAACAGCTTTTCGTAATAGTTGGTGCAGTGAGCTATTTCATTATGAACGCAAAAAATAAGGTAAAATGGCCGCACATGTGTATTTCACGACAGCCATGCGGTCTTGTTATAATGCTATCGGAATTAATTAACCTGGTTAAATTAGAGGTCCCATATTAACCCTTTGACCCCAATTTCTAATTAGGTTCGCCGAAAATCAACTGATAGTTTAATCATGCATTTGATTATTCGGTATTCAGATAGGGTTGCATGGGAAGCGCAATAAGGCACCGCGGCCTTGGCCTAGAGTAGAAGAAGGTATAGGGGGTTTTAGTCGGTAAGAGTCTGACAGTCCCTCTAGCCCCACCCAGGGCAGTAGAAGAAATTTAACGATTTTCTCCTCACAAATAAAAAGGTATGGCTGATTACAATGAGAATGAAATTGGGAACTCCCTTTGCAGAAGAAAAATAAACATGACTTCGAGATTTTAAACGAAGCTTTGCTTCTATAATCTTGACAAGTACATGTAAAACCATTAAAATCTATTTGTTTTAAAAATCATAAAAATATCCTTGTACATTTTACCTAGTCCTTTTAATATAATATACTGTATATGAAACACAAAGACCACATTCACAAAACAGAACATGGTACACATAAAATAGCAACAGTTTCAAATGGACGAATGAACCACATCACACAGAAATTTCAAACAACTCCGTACCTGATTCAAAATGGAGTACGCCGCGGGCGCCATCATTCTACATTCCAAATTCAAATGCATCTGGAACTTTGACAGCAACCGTTACAAATGGAGGCAACGGACAGAATTGATTCTGCCGAGATTAAAGTCAGACATTTTGAAAAGTAATTTGAATGAGTGATAAACGGATTACGTGTGATTGTATTAATTGTATGAAGATAGATTTAAGGGACTGGAATTGCTTTCGTTATTGGTTACCCCTCGTATTTAGGATTTTAGTTTCACAGTTCGCTGCCTTACTTTAAACACATATATAATCTGTATCATTAATAAACAAAATTGCGTAATTTAAAGTTACAAAACTTTGTGAAGACTCGAACAAGTAATCAGAGCAAAAGGTTCATTCAAGTTGAATCAGTTATTTAATACTTTATCAAAAAAAAAAAAATTAATTAATTTTAATTACTGATATACCAATATTTAGAAGGCGTGAATTGCCTTCTAAATATTACGACTACCTTTTGTCTGATGTTCACTAGGATAATACATGATGTCAGTCGTAAATTTATCCTTCAACATCTTGTGCGACCTCACCGCAGCTCCAGTAGGCTGATGATATGATGTGGTGCCACTTGTTACTAATAGGATGGAGTACCATTATCTCCATGCGTTTAAGGCAAGTTGCAAAACACAATTTCTCTTAACGCTGCCCCTACTTTATGATTTTCTCTTTTGCCGTGAATACGTTTTATAAACATACCAATCACATACAAGTCAAACCCAGGCCCGAAACAACGTTAGGTAGATTACACAAAGAGTTGCAGATTGAAGTTTACCAGAGAGTACCGCTGCCCGATTTCTTTCAATAAAACGTTGTTCATTAGATAGGTTTACAGGGCAATATTTCTTTAAAATTCCAATTCCAGAAATACAATTAAAGGAAACTATCTAAAAGGCAATCAAAGTAAATCAATATAACTTAAATGCCGCTTAACCACTCAATAAAGTAAGTTAAGTAGAAACTTATGTAAGTACGATGCGGTTTATACGCCGTCTGAAGAAACTTCGCGCTTCGATTTAAAGGCTTTCTCGAAATGTGCAGCGCTTCAGTCTTAAATGGAGGATGAATTGAAGTTCCGAGGGTTAATAAGAATTGATTTTCTAGGGTCATTATTAAATCTATTTGTGTTTTTGTGAGCGAGATTAATAAATCAATAATCTTAGCTGCTAGTGTAGCTAGGGTGGGAAGAGTTGTTCAGTCTATAGATACAGATATTTTGTACGAAGTTAAAAAAAATATTGACTTAAATGAGGGAAAGCCAAGCCACGAATAAAGCGTTGTGTTTCTGATAGTGGGGTTACCGGAGACATTAATACTCAGTCCTTCCCCTTGTTAAATAAGAAATGCATAGTAAAATTACTAATTACTAATACTAAATATGTTTTTAAGTAATTGTACGATACGCAAAATAAGTTAAAAATATTACTAGCGTGTAGTTTTCTTTTCAAAGGAAAAGGATTAAAAGCATTTTCGATTTTTTTTGGCAAAATATTTTCGGTTTTATATTTTTTGTTAAAAACGTAAATATGTGAATACTTTTATGTCTATGAAAATATTTGAACGCACGTCATGTGAAACGAATTGAATGCAAAAAATACGTCAAAACCTATTTGCAATCCGCCATTTTGTACAATACAAATATAAATACTTGTATTGATGTCAGTATCAGGAGCGTTTTGTCACTGTAGTGCAGATACCTACAGAATAATTTAATGTTAAAAAGCTAGTTTAGTTAAGTTATGGAAACTTTGACTACCGAAAGAAATTATTGAAAGGCACTATAATATTTAAGATATAACTGATATAGAAAATAGTTTCAAACGGGCAATTTTCTTTAACATTCCCAACATTTGATAAGGTTATGTTCTTTAGTCAAATTCAAAATATATAGTCTTTTGAGACAATTTAAATATAGTACATACACTAAAAATAAACACACATTTATTGACTGTTTTGAGATACAATTATTTTACTATTTACACTTTCTAGCATTTTTAATAAGCATGTATGTTATTCGGCTCAAGAAAATTCAATGTCATTACAACAATTACAACACACAGTCCAGTCTTTAGAAAATCACAGAAAACATGTAATTGAGAATTCAGCATTGAATTTTACTTACTCTCAAGAACTCAATTATTAACTACTGATTTCTATTACTACAACTTTCGTTCCTTTTTCCTCTTAGATCGAGTTCGTGGACATGCACTATGGTACCGACGGTGGGGACGAAACCAATCCTTCATTACTACACCACTACCTCGAAGAAATCAAATGCTGTAATCAAACATCGAAAGCTGGATATTTTCTGGTAAGTATTACTAATGTTCTTTACAAGGCTGGTATATCGTTGGTAGCTCGCCGCCCGACCAGACCCGAGCGTACGGCGCATAGTGTTCCGCGCGCGCCACAAAGAGCCAATAGACCACCACAGACGGGGCCCCATAGGGCTGATGTTCAGCCGGGGTTGCGGGGTAAGCGCAATGAGGCACCGCGACCTCGGCCTAGAGCAGGAGAAGGAACAGGGGGGTTTTTATTCAGTAAGAGTCTGACACTCATTTGATGATTTTCCCCTCACAAAAAAAAGGCTGGTATATCGTTAATTTGGTCATGAATAGGTATTTATTTAAATATTTTTTATTAAACTATCATTATCAAGATATTCTAACTTAACAATATTCATGTTAAACATACACATATTCTAACATGTTCTTAGGTATCACACAACAAAAAATGATGTCGTGATAATCCTTTTTACTGACTAGCCTCCGAAAACGATTTATTCTGGCTGCTTTTAAAAATGCCATTGAATTCTTAATTTAAAATATTTTATATTATCAGCCTGTTTAAAAATATGATTTTACCAATATACCTAATTGTATTTTTTGTGTTTGTATTGTTTAGCATTTTTAATAACATACCTAATCATACATCTCCGCCGTTGCGAAAATAATAATAAAATATTAAAAATGTAAATAAAATTATTTCAATAGCGTTTATTTGTTAATTTAAACAAATAAAAATAAACATTTGCTAAATTCGAAATCTCGGTTTGAAAAATAAAATTATAATTGCGTCAATAGTTATCATAGCATTAAATTAAATTCTTTTTTTATAACGTAATTAAGCTGAATGGGTTTATTGCCTTTGCTTAGTTTTGGGAGTAAGTTAAAACATATAATTTCAAATAAATTGTCTATTACTCACGTGTGTTATTATTATCTGTACCTATCTTTCGATTAATAATAAAGAAAATTAAATTATATTTTGTATCTAACAAGTAATCTTACAACTAAAACACCAAACTGTTTCGGTATCCAATTTAAATTACATTTAAGGACTTAAAGGATCATCATCATCATCATCAGCCTATAAGTGCCCACTGCTGAGCAAAGGCCTCTTCTCATACGGAGAAGGTTAGAGCATTAATCACCACGCTTGCTCAATGCGGGTTGGCGATTTCAAACTTATAATTAGAAATTATAAGTCCAGGTTTCCTCACGATGTTTAACTTCAACTTCAAATATTTTATATTATCAGCCTGTTTAAAAATATGATTTTACCAATATACCTAATTGTATTTTTTGTGTTTGTATTGTTTAGCATTTTTAATAACATACCTAATCATACATCTCCGCCGTTGCGAAAATAATAATAAAATATTAAAAATGTAAATAAAATTATTTCAATAGCGTTTATTTGTTAATTTAAACAAATAAAAATAAACATTTGCTAAATTCGAAATCTCGGTTTGAAAAATAAAATTATAATTGCGTCAATAGTTATCATAGCATTAAATTAAATTCTTTTTTTATAACGTAATTAAGCTGAATGGGTTTATTGCCTTTGCTTAGTTTTGGGAGTAAGTTAAAACATATAATTTCAAATAAATTGTCTATTACTCACGTGTGTTATTATTATCTGTACCTATCTTTCGATTAATAATAAAGAAAATTTAATTATATTTTGTATCTAACAAGTAATCTTACAACTAAAACACCAAACTGTTTCGGTATCCAATTTAAATTACATTTAAGGACTTAAAGGATCATCATCATCATCATCAGCCTATAAGTGCCCACTGCTGAGCAAAGGCCTCTTCTCATACGGAGAAGGTTAGAGCATTAATCACCACGCTTGCTCAATGCGGGTTGGCGATTTCAAACTTATAATTAGAAATTATAAGTCCAGGTTTCCTCACGATGTTTAACTTCACCGTATGTCAGTGGTGTCTATTATAATCATAGAAAGTACATATAACTCGGAAAAAGTCACATTGGTACTTGCCAGGTTTCGAACCCACACTCTCATGCATGAGAAGCGGGCACCTTAACCTCCGGGCCACCACGTACACTTAAAGGATAAAATAGTTAAACATGTGGAAAATGAAACAACAAACAAAGTATTAAAACTTCGCAACTAAATCCTATTAGCATAAAGTAAATACGTATCTCCCTTTCTACATTTATTGAAAGACAATTAGGTATTTTGTAGCGGGATTTTTCTGAAAGTAATCTTTTTTTCTACATGGCTTATGGCAATATATTTGATGAGAAAATCTTTATTGTTTAGAATTTTATGACTTACATTATACCGTCTAAAATAATTTTGATTGGGTACCTACATGTGTCAATTTAAAAAAATATTTCTCAGTTATCATCAAAATTAAAATAACTTTAATACTTAATCACCTATTTTGTACCAAGTCATTCACAATTAAGAATTAAAAAAAGTCTCCTTAGACATTAATTAAACTAAATTGCAACGAGTAATTTAAAACTTAGTCGTTACGGCCATTTTTAACAAAAAAGTCTTTTATTATAAGTTCTTTTTTTAAAGAGTAAAATGGCTCAGACAGTATTAATAATTATATTATTAACGTATAATGAAAATAAAAATGGACATCGTTTTAAGAATGTTTATAATTTTTATTAAATGGTCTTGCTTTGAATGCTAGAAAACTTTGAAACGAAAATGTAAAATTTTTAATGAAGTACCTAGTTTGAAATTATCATTAAACACGATAAGATAATCCTAAGACTGCTAATGAATCTCTTTGTTAATTTAAAATAGGCTTGATTCAGGTTTTGATATCTTTACAATCGACTTAAATAAATGAAATGTTTAATAAAAAGTTTCTAACATATCTTCAATATAAAACTATAGGTAAATGTAAAAAAATTACATTGACAAAATATCAACATTCTTTTTTTTTTAAATGTATTTCTTTTTTATAAACAGTGCCTCATCGGTGGCGACGCGTCATCGTACCAGCCAGTACTTCCCTACCAAATCCCTGAAGCCACCTTCGATGAGCTGGTCAAGTCAGATTCGGTGCAAGCAGACCTCGTCCGAGCTTGTTACCGATTAAACGGAGATGGCAGCTACCACCTCGAAGGGGAGGATAAGTGGTAAGTTAGAAAAGTATTCTAAATTCGAGGAGAATTTCTTAGTAAGTGTAAGACTTTGAGAGAAACTTCAAGGTTGAATCGTTTATTTTTGTTTCTGTTTAGCGTATTATTATAAAATCTCGTTGATGCTGGTTATTTGAATCTAGAAATCTAGAAACTCAAAATAAAACTGTAATTACTCCCGTATTCTATCACATTTAATGATAACTTAAAAAATATCACTTATAATTTTGTCTCGAAAACAGTTGCCAAAGGTTTGGGGATGGCCCTTTTAAGTACTTACCTATACAACGGCGTTCAGTAACCAGTTAACGACTCAGAGTAATTTAGTTAAGCTACTTATGTATTTGCTCTATCATAAGACACAATTATTAATCTTGTGATAAAATCGAGAAGTTCTAAAATCGTATGACCAATAGATATTGATGTCGTCCCGAGAATTAAAGTTAATAGTTTAGGTTGTTGTCGGTAGCCAAAATTTGACCAAGGTACAACCAATAATATTTATTACACTGAGAGAAGAAAATTAACCAACTACAAAACAAAATCTAAAAATTTTATAGGTAATTTCTTTTGATATTAATCGACATAAAATGAAACAGATACGTCAGTACATAGTTGAAAACAAAGTCGCTTACAAAGTCGCTTTCTCTGCTCTGTCCATATATCCTTATGTACGCTTAAATCTTTAAACCTATTTTTTTTTAATAGTGGTTGATAACATCCATTTAGAGATGCACATTTGCACCCGTGCGAAGCCGGGCGAGTAGCTAGTTATCTATAAAAAAGGTTCTATCACAATAAAATTAATACTCTTTCTTCCTTCACTATCAATATATTTGTGCTAAAATTCTTAAACTATTATACTTATAAGTTTGAAGCATCCCTTATCGCAGCCATCTATTTAGGTCGTTACAATTTATGAGCCTTGCCTAAGCACGAGGCTACGATTACTCACTAGGGTCGTAAAATAAATAATTTATCGTTTATCTGGGAGAGGTTTTCAACATAAATATTGTTACACCTCCAACTGAGACTGACCTGCATGTGCAATAATGTATCTACCACGTACCAATAGGGGCAGGAGAAGAAACTGGGTGGTTTTTAGTCAGTAAGAGTCTGACGTTCCCTCTCAGCCCATTTTGGGCGGGCGAAGTAATTTGATCTTGTTTTTTAAATGTTTTCATAGCTAGGAAACTTTACAATGAATGCTTTTTTTAATGATCCATAATTTTGTTTTATTACAACAACTGCTAAGATCCGTTGGTGGACTTGTTACAAATGATTACAGGTCTGATTGCCGAATTATTGCAAATAGGGGGTTTAATTTGGACTAAATGGACTAAAAACTTGGTGGTAAAAGTGGATGCTTTGCTATTTACGGTACTAAAGGTCCTACTATCATGTTTTGGGGGTTTTTCGATTATTTTAGGATTAGGGACGGATGGGTGGAGGGGAAGGATTGACACTCACACGTCGAAACACCACGCTGGCGCTGTGACTGTTTCACGCCGGTTTTCAGTGAGGCCGTGGTATAACTCGACCCGACCCATTCCTGCAGGATTTTGCTCTCCCACGTTAATCAAGGATTTTTCTGCACAAAAGATTCTTCCCTTCTGTTTTCCTTTTGTGTTATTAATAAAACCAAGTTACGCTATTCTTTCAATATTGATAGTACACAAATAGATGGATTATTAGCCTGTAGCGTTTTATATTACAAAGGTATTATAATAAGACTTTCCTTTGATAAATAATTATTTTGTAACAGAATTAACCTTTATATTATTTAATTATGAGGCAGCTATAAATATATTTCTCAGTTTTTTTGTATGAACAATCAAAAAGGTTTTATTTATATTGCTCAGTTTTTTCCATCTACAATCAACTAAGTTATGAATAGTTTAACATTCATACAGAAAAGAAAACTATGAACTTAAATCCCACGCCCCTCTTTTTTTTATGGAATAGGAGGCAAACAAGCAGACGGACCACCTGATGGTAGGCGATCGGCGCCGCCCATGGACACCTGCAACAACACCTTCTTTTTACATTCAGGAAAAGAGTGCACTCATTTTAAAAGGGCTCCTCTTATGTCCCTGAGGACGCTGATCGATGCCATCAAGTGATTCATTAACAGTTTAGACACTCGAAGGTTGCCGGGGCTGCAGGGCAAGCGCAATTAGGCACTGCAGTCTTGGCCTGAAACAAGAGAAGGAAGGGGGTGCTTTTTAGTCAGTAGGAGTCTGATACTCTTTCTCGCCTTACCCTGGGCGGGAGAGGTCATTTGTGGTTTCCCAACAAAAAAGGGGGTCTCTACTCTTTCTCGCCTTAAATACCCGAGGTTCAGTAAGTTGCAACTAGCTGAAGATAAGAATTCATGCCCCTGGGATGCACCGGACTTCAGTGTTCCGGTGTTGTCCTGTATGTATCAACTGTAGATCCTGGCTTACAGGAGTTGCAGCGGTTTTGGGATGTTGCGAGTCAAACAAAGTTTCTCTTATCGAAATTCCTATAATTATTGAGCCTTAGTTATTTATCGAATAAAATTCTAAACACAAGTTTAAACTTACTATATCTACAATTTTATTTTAAAATGTTGTAAAATTCATACAAAATACATATGTAGGCACCTATATCTATATCTTAGTATCTATTTACAAAAACCACGTAACAAAAACCACGTAATGTGATTGGTAACAGTTTCGGGAGTTCGATACCATTACTGAGTATCGATGCAATCAACGGAATGTCCCCGATCATTTACAAGGATACTCAGGAAGTCTTCAAAACGATATCAATGGGTCGTCATCGATCATTCGTTGGAGGAGTGGCACACTTAGACTTACATACACTTTATCACTGAAATACAATTTTATTAAGAAAATATTTAGTAACTTGATCTGCCTTATAATAATATAGAAACTTTCTTACTATGAATACTGGGGTTTTTACTGTTTTATGGTAACGTTTAAAGGAATACCTTATGTAGGAAAATGGTCTAATAAAATTTCTCAGTAGAACACGGCGCCTAGGAGAATGTGAGAACATGAATGCAATAATAAGTATAACTGCATATAAATGTACTTATGTGTTATTTGTTTTGTGAATAATAGTTTATTATGTCACAGATTTAATCACATCATAGTATAAAAGAGTCGCTTACTCTATCCCTATACCTCTATGCACCTTTAAAACTTCCCAACGGATTTTTATGCCGTAGAGTGATTAAAGAGGCAAGTTAATATATGTATATATTTGTATAATAACATCTGTTAAACAGCGGAGAAATTTGGTATCAGCATTGTACTCGTGCAAAGCAGGGATAGCTTGCTAGCCCTTGTTATATACATGTGTATGTTGTTCAAGGAAATCTCGTACACATACAAATAATGATACTATATGTCACTATGTCCTATTGTTTTTGTCTTCAATATGTATTTCGCATGATAGCGACAAGTTTGCGTGTAAGTTGTATGTAACAGCACCCTTCCTGGAGGCTTGTCACGAACTTGGAAAATAATGTCTCGAGAACGAAAAGTTTTTGTAATATTTTACTTTTATGATTCATAATGCTAGAAGTAAATATTGCCATTAAATCTATTGCAGGCTATAACGGACGACTGCAATATATTTCTTTAGATTTATTTTCGAAAAATGTCTCATCATGTTATGTAGGTACCATCCTTTTTGTGTTTCACTGCCATAAAAGAGTAAACGTTTAAGACGAATTATTTACATATGTGATATTAACAAACGAAAATATATGGTTTATAAAAGAAAACAATATAGCTTTATGAGTTATGTATTTTTGTCTTCATTAATTACCTGTGAAACTAACTGAACTGTTTCTTAAAGTAACATAATAAAACAAAAATGAGAAAATACTCTTTCATTCTTATCCAACTTCTAAATATTTTACATATTTTATTGTTTTCAATTAAATAATATCAGATTTATTTCACAGGTTCAACGATTTAATGGATCGTGAAGAACAGAGGAATCGTCTCTTCGAGGTCCAGAAGGCGTTTAACACCATAGCTCTGGAAGCTTTAGCCAATGGTGCTGATGTGACCAACCTGCTCCGAAGCCCCGTCGAACTTCAATGCGAATTAGCTTTAAGTAAGTATTAGATTTTTTTTTTATTTTCACATCTTCTTACTCTTTCTTCTTACTCTTGAGCAGAAGAAAGCAAATCTCTTACTTTGAGCAACTATTTAATAAATTAAGTATGTCTCACGATAGTTCTTTACTAAATTCCAAAACATTTTATTTCAATTTGAAGGCCCCTGGGGGTGGTACAAACATCAACATCCCGATCATCGTCTTCACAGTCCATCGCAAGGCGTAGGATTTTATAATCAGACCGAATAAATTACAAAAATAACGGACGTCGGCGATCCGTCTCATATGATTCACAGCGCTCGCTCTCCACCATAATGCGCACTCAGAACTCCATTTGACATTTGACGTTCCGCCAGAGTACGATTCATTGTACCCTCGTCCGATGAATTGTGATAAAACCTCCTTTAAAATTCAATTTAAATAATCGACGCACCGTCATATTTATATGTGGATTGAGACACTGCTACCTTTGAATTTATTTTTTGAAAGTCAACAGTCGGATGACAGCGCGACGTCGCCTCGACGCGCTCGCTACTCATAAATAAGAGTCCTGTTGTTACTTGAAACTAGTAGAGCTTTTCTCTACACATTTTATAAAGGGTGACTGTTATTGAAACCCGTGATTTCTGATTGCATTAAAATAAAGAACATTTGTTCAAAAGCTTTTTCAATTATCTATACTTCTATACCTACTAACTAATATTATATAGAGGTAAAATTTGTAAGTTTGTATGTAGGGGGTAATCTTAAGAACCGCTGGTCGGATTGCCAAAATTCTTTCCCTGATAGATAGCTACAATGTGCCTGAGTGCTATAGGCTATAAAACATCACGCTACGATCAAATAGAGCTGAGCAGCGGGTGAAACCGTGCGAGATTAGCTAGTTACCTATAATTACAGATGTAATTTAACACAAAAAACAGTCAAGACAAAGACAGATTTGTCAACAGTAGGTAAACAACAACAATGAATGTACAAATTAATTACCAGAAATCAATATTTGAGATAGGCTACTACCAATTACCAATTAGTGCCTTTAATGAATATCTAAGCAAATTAATTTATAAAGGGGATACAGGATAACCATCTTATAAAGGTGCGTTGATTCTAGAAAAGCTATTAGCTTATAATAAAACACACGAATTATTACAATAAACTAAGTATGATAAAATATTTATAATTAAAAATGTGATATATGATCGTTATATCGATGTATTCTATGACAAATAAATTAAAACAATCACAAAGTTAGAAATAATTTTGTCTACAAAATATCAAACACAAAAAAGAAATCTGTAAACTGAAACTTTTTTTTTGTTTTGTGATATACTTCAAGAGACGCTTACCTTTTGGGGGAAAAAAGACCGGTGATTGTGGTATTTTTACCACACTAAAATATCTCCCTGGTGGCCCCCAACACTATTAGGGACACCGTGTTCTCTCAGTAGACTCCGAAGTCCTTACAGTGCAATGCCTGTTACGGCACATCCCTATCGAGACCCACATGACTTCTTTAAGCCTCGCTGTGGGCTGTGCATGACCACTGTGGCACCGTGCTTCCTAAAGTCACTGGGTGGACACCTAAATTCCCCACTCGATTCACACGTGACCTCGAAGGTTTGCCTGCAAATTGTTGAGGCAGGATTTTGAGTAATTCTAAACTAAATATAAGAAAAGACAAACAAGAAAATAAAAATATATTGCCATAATATAGGTATGCTTTCATTGGGCACCCAACACACGCAAGAAAATGATTTTCAAGTAAAATCATTCTCAGGGGGAATATTTTCAATTGACTTCTCTTACATGGTGTGTGTGAGTCCGTCGCAAACCCTGACAAACTCTCACTTATTTAAAAAACACACTCCGTTTCTTCTCCTGTCCTTTTTCAATATGGGAAAAAAACGAAACAAACACAAACTATCATATTTCATTCCGATTCTCGTTACTAAAAGGATTGCGTTTCTCTGAGTTCTGGAAATATTTTTGACCAACTTTTAATCTGCATGTACCTATTGTTCCAAACAATGTTGGCATACTCGTATTGTGCAACTACATTCCAATGTACATTATTTACGTATGATGTGTGCTGTTGTTGTATACTTTTTTATTTATTTATTTTTAAATTTCGTGGAATTTATGTACATTTTTTACACAATAAAATAAAATATTTCCAAATATAAATAATTTATTTAAATATGTAGAGCGTGGTTGTAGAGTTCAATTTAAAAATGATGATGAAATTAATATTGATGGATATTTATTTACGGACAGACCTAGGTCGTTTAACCTTTAAATACTGCATTCAACTCTTCGATCATCCTTAAATACAGTAATTCATTTCCTTCTCATCCAAAACTCAAATTGCCAACAAACAATTATAAATTTGAAACTAACCCAATGTTTCTTTTCAGATCTCCTTTCCAACGGAAATCATCCAAAGGGCATGATAGCGGTGTTCAGAGACGTACCGGATTTGGAACCAGACGACTCTAAGATAGCAGCGCTAGCCCACACTAGGTTAAAAGAATTAAGGAAAAAGCTGGAGGATGCTTTACCTGATACACATGTCATCACTCTAGAGTAAGTATATTAAATTTGTAACAGTATTATAAACTATTTATTAGCTTGGTCACTATAATATGCCTATTAACTGCCTATACTGTTTGACTGCACGGTTGGTGCGGCGGCTGTGCAACAAGACTACTGGCGGCTACTGGGATTCCGGCACGGCACAACTCTTTGTGTGATCCACAAATTGTTGTTCCGGGTCTGGGTATGATGTGTATATGAAATTATATGTTTGTAAATGCACTAAAAACACAGGAGAAAATCTTAGTGTGAAAAATAGTAGATATACACTATTTAACAAAGGTTACAATCCGCGTAATATTTATAATATGATACGTACAAACAGCAAAGTTTAGTATAAAAATGTTTAAATTTTAGGAATCTTTGATAAAATTATGTTTAACATACAAATATAAGAAAGTCCTAAATATTTTGTATATACATATATTCCAAAATGCGTACTGTAGACAATACAAACAAATAAAAAAAATGTGCCTAATTCCATATCATAGATCGTTTGACAATCGAAACCCACGGAAATCCTGTTTATCCGCCTTGTTTACAACCACATGAACCAAACGAAACAATCAAAGAAAAAATAATATCTATTTTCCTTTTCACCATTGACAAATTCCATAACGATTTTGACCCTGACGGCCCGATCCTGGCTTCAGATTAAAACAACAAAAGGTACCCGAACAAAAGGTGTTTTGGCTTTTTGTATTGTCAATCTTTGTCGCATTTAACGTCATGTACGAGGTACATGTTCCAAGTCAAGTTACGTCAAAGAGAATAAAAGGAAAAGAAATAATATTTTCCTTATAAAGGAAAACCCCATCTATTAATAGTTTTATTTTCTTTCTAAATGTTTGTGAATGAAATGGCTCCTTTAGATTTTCCTTCTGCCTCAAGGCATTTTAAGAGTAGTGCAAAATGAACAGCGCTTTAGGGATTCCTCCTACAGGACGTTAAAGATTAACATTTTACGCTTTTAGTATTATTTTTCCTTTCTCAGAAACCACTTAGAAAGAGATAAGAACTTTAGCTGAATGAGTTTTTGCGTCGAAAATCGTTAGCTGTGCATTTCGTAAAATGTAATCCTTTTGGCACCGTGGGTATAATTTATTTTCCCTAGATCATCGCTTAATAACATTAATATTATTGAACCATTATCAATCACCTAAATGGAATTCCAAATTCATTAAAATTTTATCTCATCGAATATTTTATTCAAAATTCCATTATCATACATCATAGTTAAGTATAAAATGATGATTATATTTAATAGCTTCTGACTCAGAGCTGAACTTTCAACCTTTCTCATTAATGTAAAAGTTAATGAAATAATGAATTTTGGGGCTTTTAAATTATGAATTAATTAAGATCAATGTTTAGTGCTAACTGGTAATAAGGTTTTCAAACTGAATATGAATGCTATGACAAAGAACATTAACAGTAATTTTAATGAGCAAAAAAGTTCATAGTAATATAATTTCGGTCTAAAATAAAACAAATTATAAAAACAATATACATAGGTTTTCGAAAATACTATTCCTATATCCAGCTTCTAACTTTTTTAAATGCAGTGCCCGATAACAACTTTTGGCAACTGTTGGCAATTCCTTAGATAGCTTCGGAACAGTGAATGTCATTTATAAAATGTCCAGTGAAGTTTATAGATCTATTTTATCTTGACCAACAGCGGAAACTAGAGTATTTTCTTCAACCAATCCTCGAAACGTAGTGCCGTTGAATTTCTAAGTTGAAAATTGAAGTTCTAAAATATATAACAAATAGAGTCAGAATTGGGTTTATGTATGTTATTACTATGTTTTTTTCAGTCAATTAATTGCAAATATAATAATCACTGAGGCCATAAGTGTAGATAATATCTTTTTATGTGGTACCACGGTATTACAAGTGATACCGTGGTACCACATAAAGTTGTTTAACTTTATGGATGCAGATGGATTACCCGATAATAATCAATCAATCATGTGCATGTACTTGGGTATAAGAGGTTGGATTTTGGAGATTGGGAGTGCACGAGGAAGTGGTAAGAATAGGCCTCTATTAAGGTTATTTACATGGCGAAACACAACGCTGTAATTGTCGCAAGCTTTCTGTAAGGCCGGTGTATAACTTCGGTCAAGCCGCACAGTTGGTGCTGAAGAATGTATCACCCACTCTTTTAATTTGATTACTATGTCAAATAAAATAAAAAGATAATATGAACCAGTACGTATTTTTTATTGACAATGATCTCAATTATAAGCGGAACGAATAGGATTACAGTGTTTCTCCTAAGAAATAATGTGGTTATATTTTATCTTTCTTAGGGCATCTTCAGCGGATTCGTCGAGAACAGACGGAGCATCTGACAACGAAGAAAAATTAGCTCCTTTAAGAGAGAAGGTGCAAGTAGTGGTCTGTTCGCTAGTTGACGAGAGCCTTAGCACCGAGCCCGATCAGGGAAAGGGAAGAAAAAAGACTGTACAGGTTGGTGAATCATTTAAATAAACTTTGAAAAGTATAAAAGACTTCTCCATTTCAAAATTATATGCAATTTTGACAGCCACAAGTCTTCGAAATTCTCCTTGAACGAATTCTCTCGTACGTGCCTCAAGAAGACATCAAATAACTCACTTACAAGTTTAAAGTCTCTAATGTCGAACTTAACTTTCGTCACGTGACAACTTTGCTCGCATGAATAATTTATTGGCTTTCGTTTTAACTTTCAGGAAGTATTTCTGGAACACATCACTCATCTTAGGATATGTATAGAACATAATCGTTTGTATAAGGTTAACGTTAAGCAAATTGAAGAAGCAGCCAAAAGTATTTTAAATAACGCTAAGGAAAATTACGAAAATCGAACACGGCATCCACCAGCTTTAATATATGGACCAGACGCTTCAGGAAAAAGCACTTTATTGACACATCTTTACTTCAAGTGCGAAGAAATTTTCCCGAAGCCAGTTTTAAGGATAGTAAGATTTTCCGCTTCAACACCAAGATCGGCCTACAATTTGGAACTGCTTCGAGTGATGTGTCAACAAATATCGATAATTTTAAACATTCCCGAAGGTTACTTGCCAAAAGACGCGAGTTTCGACCCTCTCTATATAAACAATTGGTTTCAAAGCCTGCTTAGAAAATGTGAGGAGATGGAAAATGAGATTTTGTTGATATTTATCGATAATGTGCATAGAGTGAATCCCTTGGAATGTGATATAGTGACAGGTTTGTCTTGGCTGCCGATGTCGTTGCCAAGAAATGTGTTTCTCGTGTGCACTAGTGCCGTATCTTTGGAACAACTGCAGCTGACGCCGGCTCAGAAGGAAAAGTTCAAAGTTCAGAACTGTTACTATTTGTTGGACGCGATAGAGGAGACTCCGGAGAATAATAGCTATGGAGACTATATTGATGGTGCCTTCGATAACTTAGAAGTCCTCTTTGGTTCTAAAGCGTTTAGTAAATTAGCCAGTGAGTATATAAGCGTTTTCTATAGAGTTTTACAACATGTGCAAATGTTTGGGAGTTGTTTGAAACAATTCTTGCATTATCCGTAGGTTACATAACTTGTTCGGAGTTCGGGCTGACTGAACTAGAACTGTTGGAGCTACTAATGCCGACCAGCAACAGCGACGCGGTTATTACACTGAAGGACGCAAACTTTAACTTCTCTACCATATGTGTCGCTAAATATATGATGAGTAAGTATCATATTACTGTACAGTTCTGCTACTGTCATGTCAGTAAAAGTTTATCTTACTTTTATGAACACTATTCTTATTATGTTTAGTATTTTACTTTTATACCTGTAACCAGTACTCGTCTCATTGTAGGTACAGGTTTACTTTTATGTTTAATGGAGGCAAACGAGCGTACATATTATCTGATGGTAAGCCATACTATGACGGCAATATTAAAGGAGTTGTAAATGTATTGCCGATATTATGGGGATAAGGGGTTTTGGGGATTTAGGGATTGGGGAGGGATTGGAAAGGGAAAATCGCCAATCCGCTTTAAACAAGCGTGGTGTTTAATGCTCAAAATTTCTTCGTGTGATAAGAAAAGAGAAGAAGGGGAGGATCGGACCTGCGGTAACTTCATACACATGACGAAATAGAACGCTTCACGCCAGTTTTCTGTGTGGCCATTGTATCACTGCGGTCGAGTCAGCCCATATTTTAGTCCAAAGCATGGCTCTTCCACATTTAGTTTCGTACTACAACATACTATCCAACGCCTAAACAATATATCAATTCATATCAGTACTAATCTACTAAGATTAGCGTTTTTAAACAAACTCTTCAATTTTGTAATATTTTGACTGCACTAACTGCCATACATCTTGCTGCGGGTTCGAATCCCGTATGGCACAACTTTGAGTGCGATGTGTATATATGAAATTATGGGTTTGCGAGCCCTCTCAAAACATGGGAGTAATCCTAACATGGACACATTTTATGTTGGTATATTATTGGTAACTTTAAAGATCTAATTGTGTCTCTAAACTGTGGAAATGTGTTTTCAATTTCCCATATCGTTTAAAGTAATGAAGAAGTTTACTGGAACGTTGTCGCGGAATGGATATAGAGCTGCATTCTATGAATACAAACAATATTTTTATTCCAAGTAATTTGAATTCCATATAAATAAAAATATGGAATATGAATAAATTCTAGAATCTTCCATTCCATTTCCTAGAACATAAAATTTTGCTTATGAGTGATACGGAAATAAACAATATGTTACATGCATAAAATATTCGTCGATGCGAAACAATGCAATGCATTGTTATTTTAAATTTCCGTTATTAAAAAAAATCTTTTTTTATTCTAAATTAGTTAGGGTTGTAGCATTTAGTGATTGAAAATAAAATATTTTTTTGATAATATACATAGGTTAGAATCAGTACCCGATTATAATTTTCTCTCTATAATTGAACCTCTATTTACTTAACGAAACATTTTCGATTGAAACAAAACAATTGAATACTATCAGTAATGTTGTCAATATTTTTCCAACAGTACAACCATAATTATTTTATCGCATCAACACCACTTTTAATCCTCTGATTGAACCAATTTCATTTTAATATAGTGTACAACGTTTTTAAGCTTATCGAAATACCTGCTACAGATGCATACCTAGCTTTTATGAATTTATTTTTGTTTTTGTGTCAAAGTCAAAGTCAAAATCATTTATTTCAATTAGACTACAGTAGGCACTCTTGAACGTCAAGCAAAAAAAAGGAAAAAGGATTTCAAGAGCTTTAACTTTAAGCGTGTGTTAAGTAGATATCAATATCGTACAAAATTCATGGAACTACCAACTTTGACACTTTGAAAAAGTATCAATTTGACTGTCCAGTACCTAATAGCGGTCTCGGCCTGGAGCAGGACAAGGTATGGGTGGTTTTTAGTCAGCAAGAGTCTAAGAATACCTTTCGCCTTACCCTGGGCGAGAGATGCCATTTAATAAATATCCACTCTCAAAAAAGAGAAAGTACTCAATTAGTAAAAAAGAAACCTAAATGTTTGAATTATAAAGTATTTATTACAGTGAGACTATGACGGTTACTTACACCATAATAATAGATTCGTTATTATGTGCAAAGTTTAAACAAAAAGTAGCGATACTGTTTGACCTAAAATAGTTTATATTCCAAACACCTAATGGTCTAACCAAACTCGAAGACATTCGTGCCATTTAGCTGAATTGAAGAGTTAGGTGCCGACCGAAAAATAATTGCAAAAACCAGAAGAATAAATTCTATACGACCAATAACATTCGTTCCAATAATTCCCTTTCGATATTATTACACGATGTCTGCAAAACTGACGGATTATGGAACAACATTGATACGAAAAACATTACATTTATTGGTGGCTACTTTTATTGTATTTGTGTTACTACTTATTAAACTTTAATAGTTTATCTATGTAGACATGATATTCATATAAAAAAAGATCTTATTCACATCAGATCACATTTGCCAAGAACCGCAGAGAAAAGTTGAGTACTTATTAATTTCCACGCTTGCTCAAAGCGGATTGGTGATTTAAAACTTATAATTAGAACATTATTAGTGCAGATTTCCTCGCCATGTTTTCCTTCACGGTACACTAGTGGTGACTTAATAGTCTTAGAAAGTAGAAATAACTAGAGGTGTAGGTCTTCCATACCTTTTACTGAGTTTGTAAAAATCATGTCTCTGTGTTAATAATACTAATAATGTCAAATAGTTTTTTGTTTTCTTTCTCAAATTACCTTACTTCAAAAAAGGATTCTTTATTATTATATTTGTTACAAAAGACACCAATATCAATAATAGAAACATGTTTCAGCTTTTCAATAATAGTCCTTATTACTTCCAACAGAAAATTTAATA
The DNA here is from genome assembly GCA_902829305.4 of Spodoptera exigua. Classification (NCBI taxonomy): domain Eukaryota; kingdom Metazoa; phylum Arthropoda; class Insecta; order Lepidoptera; family Noctuidae; genus Spodoptera; species Spodoptera exigua. The sequence continues at coordinate 11,659,411 of LR824605.2, forward strand.
TCGGAAAACGTAGTGTCGGGTCGGTGTACTTGGCGATGGCGGGCAGCTGCCGCCGGGGCACGAGCGCGGCGTCGCTACGTGCGATCACAGGCCGCACTGAGAGACGCACACTCCGATCTTGCCGCATTACATTTCGCCAATTTCCTCCACGATGCCGATGACACAGATACTTCTGAAGCTCAAGAACCTGGTTAGTAACTGTTTTATAATTTTTATACGATATAGGTACTACTCTGTCAAGAAAGTACCGGGAAAAAGTCAATAATACACAAAATGTTTGTTATTCATCTAAATTTATTTTATCACCTTCAAACTATGCTCCTTCAGAAACGATACTCTTACGCCAATGAATAATCCAATCATCGAAACTTTTTTTAAACGCTGTTTCCGGAATTGAGTTCAGTGCTCGCCGCGAATTCTCCTTTATGTCTTCTAACGATTGAAAACGGGTGCCACGAAGGGGTAATTTGAGTGTAAGAAAAAGAAAGAAGTCGGCTGGCGCCATATCTGGTGAATATGGTGGCTGCTCGATGGTGTTTGTTGAGTGTTTGGACAAAAAATCGTTTACAATGATGGCCTTGTGCGAAGGCGCATTATCGTGATGCAAAATCCAAGAATTTTCTTTCCACATTTCTGGCCTTTTTCGTCGAATTTGTTCTCTTAAACGCCGCATAACGCTCAAATAATATTCTTTATTTACCGTTTGACCTTCGAGCAAAAATTCTGAGTGCACAACACCGCGATAGTCAAAGAAAACAGTCAACATGACTTTGACTTTTGATCGACTTTGACGTGGTTTTTTCGGTTTTGGTTCAGTTGGAAGGCGCCATTCCGAAGCTTGTTGACTAGTTTGCATGTCAAACTCGTAAACCCACATCTCGTCACCAGTAACAATGCGTTTCATGAATGTTGGGTCGGTATTGACTCGTTCTAGCATGTCCTCAGCGACTTTCATGCGATTTAGTTTTTGAAGAAAATTTAGGTCTTTTGGGACTAGCCGAGCGGCAACACGTTTCATACCCAAATTATTTGTTAAAATGGTACGGATCGACTCGTGAGATACAGAAAGTTCGGCGGCCATCTCTCTCAAACTTGAATAAGGATTTTCAGTAACAATTTCCTTCACTTTTGCGATGTTAACTTCAGTTGCAGACGTTGATGGCCTACCAGAACGAGACAAATCTTCCATCACATCTCGACCGCTTTTGAACGCTTTGTACCACTCATAAGCACGTGTTTTTGATAAAGTCGATTCACCGTAAGCCTTCTGTAACATTTTGAGTGCCTCCGAACACGAAATTTCATTGGCGATGCAAAATTTGAGACAAACTCTTTGTTCGATGTTTTTGTCCATTATGAAATTCGCAATACACACTGATATTATAAAACTAAAAACAGCACTGTTTTTAATATAAATGACAGATGCCACTCAAATTCCGCGCCAAAATGGAAAACAGTTATGCCAATCTAACAACAACAAAAAAAATAAAAATTCGAATTTGGAACCATAAAAAAACATTCATTCCCGATACTTTGTTGACTGAATGTATTTGTTTTGTAATGTTTTCTATATCATTTATGCTAAGTACACAAGTAAAGGTGAATAAGAACATCCTGAAATTGATTCGAATTAATTGTATTGAATTACCCTTAACACCAAATCAAAAAATACAAGTGCTGGATTTTTGTTACACTAACCTACCAATTATTTAATGTTAAGGGTTCCACTGGGAGTTATACTTGGACCAAACAAAAACATTATTCATTTTTGCCATCTAATAAAAGTTAGCTGGCAACTTCTACTTTTAAACTCCCAGCGCCGTAATTATGAAGGTTACTTTGTCACCACCTAATGGAGTTTTTAATAAATGCTGACATTAAAATACCTTTTAGTCCGTAACTTATCTACCCTTCGCGTGTCTCTTTCAATAATGCGTACAAAATTCCATCAAGCCGCTGATCCTTAGCAAATGAACCACGTAAGCTCGTTTTAATAATCTCGTTGACTTCGTCGACGACGCACGCTAATACGCCAATAATTTTATATTAAATTCCAATTCTTGTTTCTGCTTTTGAATGCCATTTCGTGTTAAATTGTCATAGCAAAATGTCGTTGACGATAGCACATTTGTATGGAAATTTTGACAAAGACAAGGTGCACAATACTGGTATCAGTTTGAACGGAAACGTGTCGTCAAATACACGAAAACGTGAAACTGGCATTCAATTCCCTTTGATTGAATTCGGTACATATAGTATTGCGTCTCACAAAGAAAACGTCTTTAGATATTCGAGATGATGAAACCAAACCTTTCTATTCAAAATAGATTTGACGTTGAAATTTTATCAAAATGGCTTCATACGTTTATTGTTCATGGGAAGTTCTGGTATTGTTTTTTTTGTTGTAATGCGTAATGGAAGAATGTTAATACCCTTCACACTTAGTCGTGCATTTGAGATGGTCACATAAGCTCATAAATTGTGTCCGGTTGAAGAAAAAATTTTATCGTCAGCTAACACGACGCCAGAATGTTAGAGTACACGTGTTTAAATTTTTATACCTACCTTATACCATGCACTTAAAACTCAAGTACTTATTCAACAGTAGTTCGTATGCTCATAGGTTGCGTGGATAATGACGACGATGCTCTCCTGGACTCGACTCCATTCCACTCTGCTACCAGAACAGCAGCTGCCTTTACTCAGCGACACGTGGAAGAATCTTGGCTACACTTACTGTTGGCTGGAGATTTCTCAAAACTCAAAGACCTAACTGTCTGCAATTTCGACTTTTTACTTGCGTCGGTAAGTCATTTTTAATCTATGAATACCTATACTAATTGCCTTATTATTCATTGGATATTTCACATTTAATCAGTATAATATTTTGTTTTAAAGTCCTATTGGTATTTTAAAATAATAATCTTTTCATCTAAAATGAAATGTTCTTCTAATCCACTGATAATAAAAAATGTTATTTCATATTATTGTAAATTTAACCTTATAAGGTTTTCGGATCAACCTGTGGGAACAACAAATACAGTAAAATTTTGAAATACTTCCACCATAATTTCAAACTGCCATCAAAGGAAAACAAAATACATAATTGAATGAATATTGAACAAAAAAGGTGAAATTTGGTCTACGATATGAATGGTTATTTTCGTTTTCTTCGTATCTGTATAAAGGGGACGGTCTTTGATGTCTCTTGGTGCTAGGCACGCCTTTTAATGGACAAAGTGCCTTAGAATCAGGTCGTAATTCTATTACATTTCCACGTTATAAATCATTCTATTCTTAGTTACTAAATTGGCGCCTTTCTTCTTGTTGATTAGAGGAAATTATTACGTAAATATCTTGTCTGGTTTGATATCAAAATAAAAATTCGCTACGCTTTAATTATGCCAAATCAGCGATGTCCGTAGAGGACGTTTTTTTTATAATTTATTGTATTTATCATATAAATAACAATATGTAGCGTAATATGATGTTTGCCTAATTTAAAACAAGCAGCGAGGTCTCTGCAATAGATACTTAGATTCTGCAAAATTTTACTTAATACTTAATTTGTTTTGAGAACCCATTACCCTGCTCAGAATATTTATTCTACATTGATGTGCACAGAACACACATTTTCACATACCTACCAAACCAGACCAGCTTCCACCCTTAACTAAACCTAATAAAGAAAAGAAAACTAACTATACTAATTTTTTTCCGAAACAGGTACAAACAGTAACAATATCGTACCTCCGATGTATACTGGAACACGTGCGATGTTATATCCTGGATCGAGACGTGGAGCTAGTGTACGGAGCAGTCCGGAAATCCAGTGATATTCTCACCAGAGATCCTATGCAGCTGGGTGCACAGGTAAATGAAATATATTTTGTGATAAACTACAGTCTTAGATGATGTAAGCTGTAAGATAATTCTGTATAAGTTCGTAAGATTACTCGCTGTCATAAACCTAGATAGTATTGTTAATATTTTAATTACGTAAGCTGAAACACAAAACACCGACATAACTTTGGTCAAACTGTAGGTTATAGGAATAGAAAAGGAAATAGAGAATTATCATTATATGGGATTTTGTCACAAGACTGACCAGATTGAGGCAACCAAATTATCTTGAGTTAAATGAATACTTACCTACATAAAATTACATATTATGCATACTGTCTTAGATTGACTTTTGGTTTTTATTATCATCTTGGACACATACTCCATTTGACAAGACATTCAATAGATTTAGTATCACCACCCCATCTAATCAACTAATGACTTACAAAAAACCCATCCTTTTTTATGGGGTGGGGCGACAAACAAGGCACGGGTTGCCTAAAAACTAAGTAAGCAATCATCGCTGAAGCCGTTGTATCACTTCGGTCAAGCCGGCCCTTTTGTGCCAAAGCATGGCTCACCCACGCTATAGGTCGGCAAATGAGCAGACGGATTACCTGATGGTAAGCAATCAGCGCCGCCCATGAACACCCGCAACAGCTAAAGAGTTACGACTGCGTAACCAGTCTTTTAGGGATAAGTGTTTCGGATATTTGAGGATTAGGAAGGGATGAGGGAAGGGGAGGGATTGAGCCTCCGGTAACCTCACTCACACGGCGAAACACAACGCTGTAGTGTGGGTTGGTGTCACGCTGGTTTTCTGTGAGGCCGTGGTAACTCCGGTCGAGCCAAATCTTGGCTCTCCCACACTGACATAGTAGTAGTAGTGATATCCATTCTATATACAAAAAAATATGTGTTTAACCTACTTATACATATAGATACATATGTATTATTATATAGTATCTGATCAGTGATCAAGTATCAATCAATAAGTGCCCTCGATGTCAGCGGACCACAAAGCCCTTAACCAGTTTCAATAAGCTTTTGTTCTCCAACTTTGGGAATTGGCTTACGTACACTTACAAATTCAATGGATAGCTACGTAGATATTATATACATATAAAAGGTTTTATGTATGAAGGGATAGTGTGTAGTATTGCGTCGACCCCACATAAAACGGGACAAGGGCAGGAAGATGATGATGATGAGTATGAAGGGATAGTGTCTGTCTGTTTTATGACTACGTATCTTAGGCTCAAAATTTTAGACTGATTTGGATACAGGCTTCGGATTCTGAAGAAGTATAGTTAAGGCTTATTTTACAGTGTATTGCCACCTTTAGATCATATGATTGTGTTGGTTTCAGCATATGAATCCTTCGGTCACTAACCCTAAAATATCTATTTATATTCACGCTTACAGCACAAAGGGCAATACAGTTATTATTGCTGTTAAAATTTCCTCCATTAAACATTTTAACAAGAAAATATGGTAGTTTATCTTTTAAGTGAAGCTCTAGTTTTAGATAGCTTTAACTTAAATTGATATTATCTGTATTATGGAACTCTATTTGTGGTAGTGTGCACAGCAGCCTGTTGCCCAGCCACTGCACCAACATGCATTTAGTAAGTGTACTCAGACACACATGCGCCTTATGTAAATTCAATGGTCGGATAGCATCAATGGTTACAAATCGTGAAGTTGGTTGAAGTTGGGCGATGCGGTTAACGTATCTGTTGAACTGGAGATAAACTTTATAATACTGTAGTAGTTCGTAAGGTAAATTGTGAGAGTCTGAGTGCAATGTAGAAGAGAATGCTATCATTCAACATTAACAATTAAGATTGATTCTCTATTCTGGAATTCTGGAATGACATAAATCAAACACAGAATTCTAAATTTAAAACGGGAACTTTCTCGTTCGAGTGGGATAAAGGGCTATCAAATAAGTCCCTTTATCGTACTTTTTTTGTGAGGGGAAAATCATCGAATGACTGCTCCCGCCCAGGGCAGGGCGGGAGGGAGTGTCAGACTCTTACTGGCTAACCCTCCCCCCCTTGTTCCTTCTCCTGCTCTGAGCCAAAGTCGCGGTGCCTCATTGCGCTTACCCCGCAACCCCGGATGTAAAAACTACACTAGGTTCCGCGGGTTTGAACTCGCACCCAACGCAATGCCAAGCCGCAGTCTACACCACTAGACTACCACGCCATATCCCTTTATTGTGCTGGGACTCCTTTTTTTAAGTTTAATCGGCACGCACATTTAATCAACTTAGTTTTATTACATTAATAATAATGATGTCCTTATTTTCTCATTAGATAATCGCGTGGCTCCGCCCGGCAGTTGCAAGACGCGGCGTGCTGGCCACTTTGGTGACTGCAGCTATGGCCTGGTGCGATGGTTACGACAAACCCCTGCTGGTACCACTCAATGGATGGTAAGTCATATCAATACCACTGGCATATGCAGATTGTAATACTTATTTACCTAGTATGTGTTGCTTTCGTCGTGCGACATTACAGCGGTGTCAACTGAAAATCTACGAATAATAAGTGTTGAGTGATCATTGTGCCTAGCTTTTGCTGTGTTAGCGACCCATTCAGTTTGGGCATGTCTGCCAACCCTGCGTAGTACGTTGCGTATATCTTTGTGGATCCTATTTATTTATTGAAATATTTTTATCGATAACGTCCATGGACACTCGAAATATTAAAGAAATATAACAACATTGCCAGTATTGGGTGACAGTATCTTTATATATGTATATTCCTATTTTTTACACATGTTAAAATATAAGATGTATTGCAACGAAAGAGGAACTTTTTCGTTTTAATTTACTCAAAAAAAAAAATGTGTATTTTCTGAATACAAAAATCTATTTCAATTTACTTTATGTAAACCTCTACAAAACTAGCGATTACGATTGCTGTAGGTCACGTTTATCCCGCCTTCATACTACCAAAACACAGTGAAATTCGCAAAAGGCTATCCAAGGAACCATAGAAACAGGACATGATATGAATAACAGAATAACAGCTATAGTTAGTTTTAACGGCCGCTTTGAAAGGGAGGATTTCTATGTCATAAATGAAATAGCCACACCTTTTCCCTTTTTTCAAATATTCGTCTCGCAATATTACTGTTGACATACCAACTTAATATTCTGTGAATCCCTAAAAATGACGCTTGGTTGTAATAATGCAAAAATGATCAAATATATATGAGTCTGCTAACAATATTACCACTTGATACTTACAACTAATTTGTAGTTAGTTTTCTTACTTTGACTGTACGGTTGGCACAGTGGACAGGCAATTAGTTGCTGAAACGTATCGTGGGTTCAATTCCAACACGGAACAACACTTTGTGTGGTCTACAAATTGTTGTTTCGGATCTTGTGTATGGATGTCGGGACAGGAAGGCTAGTGTATGGGAATTAGTATGTTTGTGAACGCACAAAACGTTTGTAAAAACACGACATAGGAGAAAATCTTAATGTGTGCAAACTTTAAAAATAAGTAAGATAATAAATTAATTTTTGAAATCGTTTCGCGTATAAAAATGTAAGTAAAAATATTCAATTTTTTAAAGTTATGGATATTTTACATAAATTCACAACGTTCGTTGCCAATTTTTATAGAAAGGAATAATAGCTCAAAATTAAATATTGATACTATTTTGCATATCCAACAACCCATCTTCAAACATGACATATAAAATAAAAATATCTAAGTAAGTGTCTCTTAAATTACTTTCCCACAAAATCTGACCCAAAGAGACCAATTTCGCCGATTCTACGAAATTCATTTCATTATAAATTAACCAAATTGAAATTTAATTTATAAATTACTTTAATTATGTACTTTTTTGTTGAGATAAATTCTTCCACGTAATACCGATTACTTCTTACTGACTGAAAATAAAGTATTTTTTAAACTTCGTCACACAATTAACAGTGTATATGGTGGACATAATTTCTTTCTGTAGGTAATATTCAACATAGAAATAAAATATTTGTGTAAAAGTGTTGTCAAATGTAATGGAGATTTTACTGCAAAGAATTAGAAACTTTTAAATATATACATTACAAACCTTCTGAATGTTGGTAAGTTTCTTACTTTTTCCTTTATTCAGTTGTAAACGCGAAATAAAATTCAATTCGTTAGACAAAACAATGCTAGGTACTGTTCTAGAACATTAATTACATGAAAATCGAGAACAGACCAGTTGATAGTGGTACAATGTTCTGTCATATTGCCCTATGTAAGCCTGCTATATGCCCCTAAAAGCCTTTGACTGCTGACAGAAAACTGTTGGAAGCAAATCCTCCGCTAACGGAGGTCACCGGTGACCCCAATGGCGCTTAACGTGTTAAGGAAATTGAGCCCGAGTAACCAAACACCTGATTGTGTAGCACAAAAATTATTATTTAAGTTTCTTCATGTTAATTTCATTAGGGTTCGGCTTAGGCATTTTGACACTTAAAACTGTTTTAGTTCACTTAAAAATACACTAGTATGAATCGTGTACTACACAGAATAAATAAATCAGAGGTACCTTATTATTTTAACTAAGTAACTACTAAGAATGTAATAACAATGTAAAAAGCCAATGTCTTTACATTTAAAATATTGTTGAATGTAATAGCTTATGTACTTCGGAGATAGTGTAGCTTCACAACTTTAAAAAGATTTTCCAAATCGGTCGAGTAGTAACGAAGTTCATTCTAATCAAACAAACAAACAATCTAACATTACCTCCTTATAATATTAGTGTGTAAAATCTTTTGTTTGTATGTTCAAACAACAGAAGCCAAAAACCAACAATTTAAAGAATTTATTTGTAAAAGAATAAAACATCTCAATAATACTTTGTCAGTTTAGCAAAATTTTTATAATTCATAACATACAAAAATGCTTTCAAAATAACATTTTAAATGTTCTTAAAATATGAATTCTATCCATTTACACCCCGTATAGAATTCAAATCACGTTCTATATCTAACTCAGTTAAGGTTTCACGACGCGAATAATTCCATAAAGGTGCGATCCTTCGAAAAATAGCTCGCATGGGAACCGAAGAATGTTGCTTATAAAAGAGCAACTCTGCTACCGGAACGCCTCATGAAGACGAAATGAAAATCCACGTGCATAAGCGCCGCGTTCCTTGGGAATCGTAATGTCTTCAGAGAATATTATTATGTACTAGCGGCCCGCCCCCGCTTCGCACAGGTCCAACCATCTCGCTATCAATGGGTCACTTTTTCCTAAACTTCTCCTCTACTTTTCTAATATTTTCTTTGATAAGAACCTTCTCCTGACAATAACAAACACAACAAAAAAGAATTAGCAAAATTGTCCAGGTCCAGGCGTTGTTGAGATATGCGCTTACCAACACATTTCGTGATCCATTTTATATATAACGATGTAGTTTTATCAGTAGTTGTATGTTTAAGAATGTTAATTATAATATATGTATGTTCAGATTCTTGCAACAGCTAAACTAAACTACATAAATGCTTATTAATGTGAAAGTAATAATTCTATGAAAAATGTGACAGTAAAACTTACTGTTTACTGTTATTTTCAATGAGTTTCCCCACACTAGAATGTTCTCTTATATTGTGGGTACGTTAACAAATACCTATATATTTTTTATTTACATATTCATAGCACGTAGAACAGGAACAATGTGTGAAACAGTCAAAGAGTTGTTCCATGTGTCAATTTCATGACGTTCTGCACTCAAAAATTATTCTAAAACGTTAAATAATAACTCCATTTTATTAATATTTTAAAACAACATTCAAAAGCTTCGTCAATAAGCATCTATTCGTCCGAAAAATTTCACTTACAAGAGAAATCACTTTATATTTTATTCGTAGAAATTAATACAACTGCTTTTAACTAAAATTCGCGGGTTACTCACGTGTAAATGATGAGAAAAGCTCTACTAGTTTCGAACCACAGAGGGGTTCTTCCTCATGAGCAGCGTGCGCGGACGCGGCGACGTCGCGCAGCCTACTGGTTAGCGTTGGCGCCTGCATCGCTGTTGATGGTTGCGCTGCGGCGAGTCCAACGCGCCATCTGCCGGATACCACGCGCGTTTGCTGCCATCTCCGGCGGCGGCGCGTGTGACGATGTTGAGGCGCACGGTACGTTCACCAGTGGCGCGGGTAGTGGGTTCGATTCCGGGCCCGGCACAAAGTCTGTGTTACATATGACGCTTACTGTGTCACACTCCAGACTGGATACGCTTCGGACCGACGTAGTCTCCAAGCTCGGCTTCCACGCGGGTGGCAATGCCCAGCCACCATCCCTGTTGAAGCACGGACGTCGGCTAATCTCGATGGCCTCTCGCACTTTTCGCGGAACGAAGTATTTCTCCCTCGCTAGTACGGAGACCTTATCAAAACGTAAGAAGTGAGCCGCATCCGTGCCGCAAACATGTTCAGCCACAGCCGATGCCTGGATGTCCATCTTCTTCACGCTACGTATATGTTCCTTTAGCCTGGTTGTGATGTTGCGCCGAGTTTCTCCGATGTAACTTGAGCCACAGTCGCAAGGTATAATGTACACACCGGGCACAGCTAGTGGATCCTTATCCTTTGGCGAGCGTAGCAGTTGTCTCAGCTGACCGGGTGGGCGGAAGATCGTCCTGATGCTATATTTACGTTGCAGCAGGTGTCCGATTCTGTCGGTTACTCCTTTCACGTATGGTAAGAACGCTGGAGTCCGCTCCGCAACTGCTGGTCGCTTCCTACTCGAGCTGCTCGCTAGTCGAGTACATTGACGCCAGTTGTATCCATTGTTCTCCAGTACCCTTTTTAAATGGTGAAATTCGTCGTCAATGTACTGTGGATCGCATAGACTCAGCGCACGGTTTAGCTAGTAGAGCTTTTCTCATCATTTACACGTGAGTAACCCGCGAATTTTAGTTAATTTAGTATGTCTCACGATAGTTATTATAAAAACACAACTGCTTTTATTTGACAGCCAATACATTTGGCGTTGACATTTATTTTATTCCTACAAAATTTAAACATCGAAATATTAATAGCTGAATTAAATGGTTGGACAGTTTTCGATCAATTTGCGATCATTATCAGAGATATCAGTAATTGGATGCAAATATATTTGTCATAATAATTATTTTGGATGTGCTATCGTATCGTTCTTGTCTTTTTGCGGTGTTACAATTTTGGTTTTTCCTTCATAGGTAACATTTTAATTTCTGAAAGTGCATTGTGCATTTTGCTAAATGAACTTTGCTCCACATCAAAGTCTCATGAGTTTCGATGTGTGTGTTTATGTTACCTAATAGTTACAAATTCACACCTTACTTTTATTATATATAGCTTTAAGAATTCTTTTTTTTTTTGCCCGCGACTTTGTTCGCGCGGTATAGTGACTTCCTTCCTTCCTTTACAGTTTTTTGTTTTAAAAACTATCCTATGTCCCTTCTCGAGTTCCAAACTATGTCTGTACTGTACTTTCACAAAAATTCGTTCAGTAGTTTAGGCGCGAAAAAAATACAGAGTTAATTTATAATATTAGTTTGGATTATTATTCGTTTGAGTTTCCTTTGATTGATTTAGTTTTATATTGTTTTAGTACAAAAATTACCATTTAGTATCTTCTGGTATAATAATATGTCCCTTCATGGAATAGAGAAATACTCATGTCTCAACTTTTAGCTGATTTCCACAGACGTTGTAAATCTACAGCCAATAAGTTCAAATCGATCCTACCTTGACAGCTTCTTAAATCAGCAGTTTATCGCTAATTATCTTGATAATCGCTCTCATTATCTTTCTCATTAAGTTTTTCGTAATTAATGCTCCAAGAGACAACAGCAGACGATTATCCTTAATGAGAAATCTAGGGAAAATAATTAGAATGTTTACGAAAGAAAAATATATGATGTTTCTTTTTTTATACTAGACGTTATACTTATATGTTTTAATGTTGGCAATAATTTGTGATATTTATATCGTAAAATGAAATAATATTGCTTCTCGTTAAATGACTGTAGTTAAAGAGATCTTATTAGTTGTGTATTTTTATACGAAACCTTTTTAATGTATTATAACTTTATTTTACTAGTACTATCTTCAAAAAACTAATATTATAAATGCGAAAGTAACTCTGACTGTCTGTCTTTTCACCACGCCTAAACTACTGAACCGATTTTTGTGAAATAGTTTGGAACTCGAGAAAGGACATAGAATAGTTTTTATACCTGAAAAAATCTGCAGGAAGCCACTATTCCACTCGAACGGAGTAGCGGGCACAAGCAAATTATTTATTAAAGTTGTGACAGAGCTCATTTGACATCGACGATTAACAATTAACTGATAGAAATCCCACATAACAAAAAATCTTAACGTACAATTATATTGTTGGGCGTACCAAGCATGCTCAATTAGCCTAGTCAGAAAAACCTTCTTATTCAATCTTCGGGATTTTTTCTTTGTTCCCTAAATAGCTTAATATCTTTCCTCATCGACGGTTATAGTATGTAAAGTGTTTATTGTATTATGTATTTGTAAGTGTGGGAGAGCCATTCTTCGGCACGAATGGGTCGGCTCGACCGGAGTGATACCACGGCCTCACAGAAAACCGACCTGAAACAACCACAGCGTTGTGTGAGGTTACCTGAGGCCCAATCCTTCCCTGCCCCAATCCCTCCTCAATCCCTAAATCTCCAAATCCCTAATCCCTAAAAGGTCGGCAACGCATTCGTAAATCCTCCGTTGCGGGTGTCAATGGGCGGCGCTGATTGCTTACCATCAGATAATCCGTCTGCTCGTTTGCCGAAAAACTACATAAAAATAATAATTAAAAAAAATGATAATTCTAATTCTCCCATAGTGGGCCTGATAGAAGAGATTTCTAAATAAATAAGCTGTGCCTTTGGTTCTAATTGTACTATATTTTTCTCGGCTCTCGTACTGTGTATATAAGCTGTTAAATAAAGAAAAAGCTAAAAACTTTTATGCTAAAAAGTATTCTAACATTGTAGCAACACTAGGTAGGTAAGTACTCCTCCATCTTTTAATACGAGACTTCTAGAAGACAAAGAAACATTTTGTACAAAGAACTTGAGTTTTATACTAAGATTTTTAAATGACCTATGTTGCAACACGTTGTTTAGTATGACTTTGTAAGAAAAATACAGTTTTATAAACTTGGTAAAATATATATGTAGAAATAATGTGCAGAGATGAAATGGGTACAATGCGGGTTATTTGCTTACAAATTCAATTTGATTTTTGATTCATTTCCACACGCGTTAGCATTGACCTACCTGTTTATACCTGCCAACCTAGTATCTTTTACAGGTATATATATGTAATAGTCAACCCTACACATTGTTATACTTTAAGTCCAGCATAAAATTGTAATATTATCTTAACGTTGCAACATTTATGAAAAAATATTGTTACCCGATTTTCTTTTATACGAAATGTATTTAGATTATATTATCAACCCAGTGAATGTTGAATTAGGTTCTGATCTTCTACTAATATTTATGTTAAAATTTCAAAAACTGTACTAAACTTTTTTTAACAATTTTGTATAAAAACGTAACTTATTATATTTAACTTATTATATTATATTATTATAATGTTTTTACATCAAATAGCAAACTTATTTTTGACAAAAGCAATAAATGAAAGTATGGTTTATTTCATGAATATATTGCATTTAAAATTCAGATTAATTATGTATTTTTAACCTAAGAAACTACGAATCTGTAAAATCGTGTCATATCTATAAAAAAAACATGTTTTGAAGACAATAATCAAACAATTGTAATCAGGATGCCCATACCTTCTTCAAGTAACACGAATAAAAAAATGCGTCTGCCATAGAATGAATGTATTCCTTTTTATCATAGGTTGCAACCACCGATAGCGTCAACAGTACGCGTCCTCTCCGTGGGTGGATCAACTCCTGGAGCTGGAGCCAGGCTCCTACAGCTGGCACCATCAGGACAACACCTGGTGCTCGCTCCATCAGCTGGAGACCCTCAGCTATGGCATGTTATGTCCAACTCTAGAGTACATACTTTTAAAGGTAAGCTTAAATTTTGTCAAGTTGTCATAATTTTGATCTAGTTACAGTGTGGAATTGTACAGCCTTATAAAATGCAATATAATATTAGATACATGGCAATGAAAACTTACAGAATACAATTACTAAGATTATGAATGAAATTTTGTCATATCTACCAATATAATAATGTACAATATAATAACAATCTTTGAATAACTATTATATAACTATGTAACTATATAATAGTAAGAAATAATTCACTTAATAAATACTTCAATTTATAAAACATAATTTAAATGTAGAAATACTTCAATTTATAAAACATAATTTAAAACTGTCCCATTAAAGAATTATAATTTTAAATACGCAAATTAAAAATAAGAAACCTCCATTCCCAAACGTACCATTACGTCTCGCATTAACATTTTAATACGGCGAAAACAGATAAAAGGAAAAACTCAGACGCCATTCCGTTTTTATGTAGACGACTGACAAATTGATAAATTCTTAAGGAACCCAGTAACGGTACTTTTATACCACTCTAGATAGTGTTTAATTAAAACTTTGCACCAATTAAACTGGTCACTTCTCAACTCTAAATTAACTTAAATAATAAATCAAGTGTCACTTGTTTATTTGTTTTGTTTATCTTACACGAAATACTAACTTTTAATGGCTAGACGAACGTCCAATGTGGTGGTGGGAAACCGCATCGTTTGCGACTTTAGAAAGGATTGCAAAGTGCTATTAGGGAACTTTAATTCATTAAATTATTTGAGTATATAAATACTTACTAAGATTTCTCCTTTCTCTCTTCTGGATTTTAATAAAGGAAGCATGAAGGTGTAAAGCCCGGGTTTTAAGGTTCTTTTAAGTTATAATATTACACCTACGTGGAAGGCTTTTGGACAAGAAGTTCTGTAGAAACGGGACGCCTTTTTTTCTACTTAAAAATCCCACGGACAAAGAGGACGTTGTTTTATATAGTGCACCATGCCTAAGGATAGAATGTTTCGTTTATTTGAATATAGAACCTAATTAGTATGAACCATACGCCATATAAATGTATCTGGTACTTATATGTAAAGGTAGTGAGTAAAACGGGCCCTTATGTCCAAATACTTTTCTACACTAACATATATTTAGTACGCTAAATAGTTAGAATAAATCCTGAAAGATTAAGTACCGTACCGCTTTCCACATACGTATAATAAAAAATCTATTCCAACCAATTTTATTTCAATAATCTACTTCGTTTTCTCAATTTTCTCAGAGCTGGGACGATGTCCAAGATCGATCTAAGAGATTAAATTTCGTACCCGTGAAAGCAATTTCTACCTTATATATCATAGGAAGGGTCACAGTGGTATTTACTCTCTAATATAAGAGTGGATGCTTTAAAGACTTTTTGATAAATAAACCGATCTTTATACAAAATCTATGAATCCATTTTTTGATGTATACTCTTTCGTTCCAAATTTCAAAATTCGAACTTGATCCAAAATTACTTCATATATATACTAGATATAGATCTGTTGCTTAGTTTTGTTTATGTATTATACACAATAATGTCATATCGGTGAATTAATGTTAACAGCATTTTCTATCAGTCAATTTTGACTTGAAACAAACTAAAAAAGTAGCAACTATTAACCTTATCTATATTGCATATAAAATATAATATGGCAGAGGAAATATAGTTACATAGAACATACATACATACATTACATACATAGTTTACATAGAAATTTTACATAGAAATCATATAATATTAAGTTTGTCCACGTCTACGTCAGAGTTTCCTGCTAGCGCTCAGCGTTCCCGGTTTGGGCAATATATAGGAAATGGTTACGATGCAGTTTCGTCCGAGTTTGCTTTGGCAAACCCACACATTCTGCTTAGCTATGGGCGGTATTACATGTAATAATTTATTTGTATATCTTGTTCGAAGACAACCCTTACTCTGCACTTTTGAAGCTACTCTAGTATAAACTAAGCTAACTTTGTTTACGCACTTCTGAACCTCATGGACATCACATTTTAAGGAGTTGAGACACAATGAATTAATCTCTTGTACTCTATGTAATATGATTTAACTTTTAATCTTATCTCTGATTGAAATAATAATATAATAATAATAATAATAAATCCGCAAGGCAGCTTGTGGCGAGCTGTTGGGCAGTGGCGACCCCACGGACCTGACTCCCGGGAGGTGTCTTGTTCTTCTCTCTCCGGTTAGTCCTCGTGACTAGCTGGAGTGAACACTGATGAGGAACAAGCCCTCTCACCTCATTCTTGCCTTAATTGGCTGGCTTGAGTGGAGATTCGCAAGAGTAGGAGTTGAAGGAGACTCGGGGGAAGGATGTATCTCAGTAAGATGCTGGTAGGGGTCTTGACCGTACTTCCGGGATTGCTCTGATAGCCGTGGGATGCCTCTCCTTCCCCAAGCAGCTCAACGTATGTTGCCCCCGTGTCGCTACATGCTAGCGGCCGTTTCCGGGGGCCCATTAATTGAGTTTGCCAGTCACCCCCTGCCTGTTTATCCGTATGTATCAATATTGGTCAGGGGCAGGGGCCATAGTATTTCCATAGTTTTCATCCACTAGTCCATAGCAACCCATACCCATAACCTTATAATTTTTTACCACATTTCGCAATAGTCCTCCATCAACCGGGGATTGTCCTTGGGTGCACTTTTATAGTGCATACAGGGATAACTGCCGGCTGATGTCCCATTTCACTTATAATAAAGTTGTTCAAAGGGCCTCTGCGAGTTGGCTTCGGCCCCTCGTACGCCTTCCAAAAGTCCGGGACCCTGTGGTCCCGTGAGTGGAAAAGGAACATACATAATAATAATAATAAGCCCGCAGGGCACCTTGAGGCGAGGTGACGGGAATTAGCGATCCCGCGGGCTACCATCATCCCGATTGCTCCAGGGAGGAGTCACCGTTCCTCAGCTCCGGCTTGCCTTCATTGGCTGGCCGGAGTGAACGATGACGAGGAACAGGTCTCCCACCTCTGGCTTGCCTTCATTGGCCGTCCAGAGTGGAGTCGCGAGAGTAGTGATCCTGCTCGGAGGGTGGAAGCTGTTCGTAAGCGGCGAGTGGGCCAGTGATGCAGGATGCTTAGGCAGATGCAGATGATCTGAGTAGAAAGCTGGTGGCAGTTTCTTCACCCTTCAGCCACTCACATTTCCGTTGTCCCTCTGTTGCTATTACTAGCAACCATTCCCGGGGGCCCGGTCGGTGAGTTGGCGAGTCTCCACCTGCCATTTTTACGTGTATAATTTACATTGTTTCGGCAGGTGCCATAGTCCTTCCATAGTTCCCATCCTACTAGCACATAGCAACCCACACCCATAGCCTTGTATTTTGTTTCCATCATCCGCAATAGTCCTACACTAACCGGGGACTGTCCTTGGGTGCATTTCCATAGTGCATACAGGGATAGTCGCCGGTTTGTGTCCCGTTTCAATTAGATTAAAGTTGTCTAAAGGGCCTCTGCGCAGTTGGCTCCGGCCCCTCGTACGCCTTCCAAATGACCGGGACCCTGTGGTCCCGTGATTGGTAAAGACATACATAATAATAATACTCTATGGCTCGATGTCAAAAAGACAGATCATAATTTTTTCTCTCGCAAACATTTTTATTAAATTATAATATAAATACGGCTGACAAACAATATAAATACAAACGGAATATGGAAATCAAAATAATAATAACAAAAACATGTGGAAAACGGAACAATAAATAGTTAATATGAAAAAGAGAAAAAAGGACGTCTGTTGAGACCATGTTGACAAGAGCCGCAGCACGCCGTGCACGCCCACCACCTCCGGCCTCGTCGCTCAGCTCCGCCTCGCCGCCGCCGGGATCCAGCCTCACCGTGAGTGAAGAGACACCGGCCGCGGCAGCTGCGTCGAGCTCCAGCGACGAGTACTACTCACCGCCGACGACACCACCACCTACGCGTCGCCGGGGAGGACGCCGGCCGCCAGCAGGCTTAGGACCTCGAGGCCCACCGGCTTCTGATAGGGTCCCAGCCGCCGGCGGAAGTGTGCAGCGCATGCGATGGACGCAACCAATAAATGAAAACGTCATGCGCGCATACTATGGGGCTACAGAGGGAGGAAACAACCTGACCGCGTACCGTGTTCGGATGCTCTCTCTGTTTCAGGTGCTTGAGCCAGCCATCAACGTCTCAGCTCAACGACTGTCGGATCAGGTACGGGTTATCCAGCGTAATCGTATGTTGGACAATACTGTACTTGATCGCCTCCGCACGGAAATGGGTAGCTGTGCCGGTACCTCCTCGTCGCGGACTGTGGCACCAGCGATGATGCCACCGTCCAACCGCGGTATTGTTAGTACCGCCGCTGATGAGGAAAGTAATGACACGGTTACACACGTAAATACCCAGTGCAATGATGAATTGAGGAGTGCTTTGGAGTGTGCGATTCGGGAATATCGCTACATGTCACCCGAAATCAGACCACGTTTACCTCGTTTGCCCATGCATAACAAAAATAGAGTGCTAGTGGCTGCTCTGGATTCGCAGTTGTCTAATCATTTTGATGACTGCGAAGACCTCAGTGATACACATTCGATGATGTATTGCGCGGCTGTAGCGGCATGTCGTGTGGCTCACGTCAAATTCCCAACCAGTGACGTAGCCACACGACTAAAACCAGCTGTACCGGCCTGGCAACGCAGGATCGAGCGTCGTATTGCTGGGGCCAGAGCACTCATTGGCAAACTAATTTGCTTCAGGGAGGGCAATACTCGCCCTAGAGTGATGCGCTTTGTGACACGGGCATTCTCGGGGACAGACATTAGCCCCCAAGATTATATGTCCAGGGTCACAGAGCGCATCGACTTCCTGAAGCAGAAGGTGTATGCATGGGCAAACCGTATTCGAAGGTACAAGAGACGGGTTCAACGATACACCCAGAATCGCACATTCCGGAGTAATGAAAGGTGGGTGTATAGAGCTTGGGAGCGACCGGACCAAGGTGTGACTGACACGCGCCTCCCGGATGATGACGCCATGTGTTCATTCTGGCGCAGCATCTGGTCGGTGCCTGTCAGTCACACTGAGGGTGACTGGATTCGGGAGGTCAAACGCGCGTGTGATCCAATACCACAAATGGGGGCAATTAACATCAGCCCCCAAGATGTTGCTCGTGCAGTCCGTCCATTGCCTAACTGGAAATCTCCAGGACCGGATGGACTGCACAATTTCTGGATTAAGTGGTTTACAAGATCGCACGCACGTTTAGCATCTCAATTCCAGTCGGCCCTAGAGTCAGGGTCGCTGCCCCAGTTTCTAACAACAGGAGTTACCCACCTGCTCCATAAATCAGGAAGTACTACGGAACCTAAAAATTATAGACCGATCACGTGTCTGCCGACGGTCTATAAAGTTCTTACATCCATACTGAGAAGTAAAATAAATAGCCATATTGACAAAAATAACATTATGTCAACTGCTCAGAATGGATGTAAGAGCGGGTCCCGCGGTACTAAGGAGCTACTCCTCATTGATATGACCATTAGCCAACAGGTTCGACGTTCCCGAAAGGGTCTGTCGACATGTTGGATAGATTATAAGAAGGCCTATGACTCTGTCCCTCATACATGGCTCATGAGGGTGCTGGAATTGTATAAAATTGATACAAAACTACGCACCTTCCTGATGTCCTGTATGAGGCAATGGAGTACGGTCCTTCGCTATCCGGGATGTCGACAAATCCAAACGAATAGCGAAACTGTAAGGATCGAGCGGGGTATATTCCAGGGTGATAGTTTGAGTCCGCTTTGGTTCTGCCTAGCCTTGAATCCTCTTAGCACATTGCTGGAGAATTCAGGTCTAGGCTACCGGTTGAAGAGAGGTGGTCAGGTTATATCTCACCTCCTTTACATGGATGATTTGAAGCTTTTTGCCCCCAACAGGCTGCAACTGATGGAGCTACTCAAGCTTACTGAAACCTTCAGTAGTGCCATCAGGATGGAGTTTGGTGTGGACAAATGTGCGGTCATGCATGTCAAACGAGGGGAGATTGTGGAGTCTGTGGGCACTCAACTCACGGATTCCATAAACCTGAGGTCCCTCTCTCCAACCGAAACCTATAAGTATTTGGGTATGTCGGAAGCTTTAGGCATCAATGTCACTGACATGAAGCAATCACTGAGGGAGCGTTTCTTTGGTCGCCTGAAGAAGGTATTAAATAGCTTTCTTTCAGGCGGAAACAAAGTGCGAGCTTTCAACGATTGGGTCATGCCGGTATTGATGTACTCTTTCGGCGTACTCAAATGGTCTCAAACCGAACTTGACACCCTGGATAGGCGGGTTCGAACAATGCTGACTGCATACCGAATGCATCACCCGCGATCGTCGGTGATGAGACTGTATATCCCGCGGAAGTGTGGGGGTCGAGGCTTTTTAAATGCCAAGACCCTACACAACCGCGAGGTATGTAGTCTCAGGGAATATTTCCTTGCTGCCGACGTGGGTATGCATCGAGATGTAGTGACAGTGGACAAAGGGCTCACCCCGCTCTCCCTGGCTAGCGAGAACTGGCGTAAACCGGTCGTACTTGACACCAACGCTCGCAGGGAAGTATGGCAGAGCAAGGAGCTTCACGGACGCTTTTTCCGAGCTCTACATGGGCCGGATGTAGACCAGTTGGCGTCCGTATCCTGGCTGCGTTCCGGAGACCTCTTTGGGGAAACCGAAGGGTTTGTCTGTGCAATTATGGACGAAGTTATCATGACGAATAACTACCGGAGATTTATTGTGAAGGACGGCACGGCTGACATCTGTCGGGCATGTCACCGTCCGGGAGAATCAATTCGTCACATAATCTCTGGTTGTTCTCGTCTAGCTAACGGCGAGTACTTGCATAGGCACAACCTTGTAGCTAGGATCATCCATCAGCAGCTTGCTCTGAAGTACTCTCTTGTGGGATCGGAAGTGCCGTACTACAGGTATGAGCCCGACCCAGTTCTTGAAAATGGTCATATCACCTTGTACTGGGACCGGTCTATCATCACTGATAGGACTATTGTGGCCAATAAGCCTGATATTGTGGTGGTGGACCGAATCGAGAGGCGTGCAATGATTGTTGACATAGCCGTCCCACATGACGAGAACCTCGTGAAAGCTGAGAAAGATAAACTAATCAAGTATATTGACTTGGCACGCGAGGTTGTCGACATGTGGGATGTGGATTCGGCAGTCATTGTACCGATAGTCGTGTCAGCCAATGGCTTAATAGCCAAGAGCCTCGACCAACATCTTAGGAGGCTCTCGTTAGGTGGCTGGATTAAGGGCTTGATTCAGAAAGTGGTACTCCTGGACACGGCTCGTATTGTCAGGAGGTTCCTTTCTCTGGAGCCCTGACCGCCGGTAGCTAGGACCCTGTTCCCGATACCGGTGGGACACTATTTTTTATATTTTTAAATGTTTTTTTTTCTTTTCAATTTTTAAGAAATATTTAAAAATGTAAATTATATGTTTACATGTTGAATAAAGAAAATAATAATAACCCCCCCAGGGGGCCACCTTGACGTGGTGGGGGGGCTTAGGGGAGGCATGAACTATAAACAGGTCACTGAGAGCTAGACCCACCCTTTAAAGGAGGTACAAGTACCTGAGCCACTAACATCTCGGCAATACCCTTCCAACTAACGGTCCCAATCACATCTGCATTTGACTCAGTCACAAGCCAAATGCATTTTTATCTAACGAACTAATTTTCTCCTCACTTGCTCAATCGTTCCTAGATCTCTTTTATCTTCCTTGTCTTTGTCATTCTACATTTACTACTCTTTTACTCGAGCCTACTCTTGGACATTCCTCATAAAAAAAAAAACCTCCACATTTATGCGATGCGTCTAAGAAGTAGAGTTATACCCCAGGCGGGTACCGGAGTTAACAACGACGGAGAATCCCGCCCCGGGCCTTCCAGCTCGGGCTGCCCTTCGTACTCTGGGGAGGGCACCGTATCGCAAGCTGCCCAGTCACAAGCTGTTGCAGCAAGACATGTTCTAATGTCAACATGTTCTTCACCAACTACATCATTATTCTCATCCATCCCCTCATCACCAGTATCATACCTCAACAGCCAACAACCAAGCCCATCCAATTCATCCACATCATCATTTGAATCCATTAGGGATGTTGTGCAGGAGGCTATTCCAGCCAAAATTACTGCACCCGCCCAAAGTGGTCGGCGCACACGTAAAACGTGGTCGAAAGAAATGAATATTTTCATCATGCGCCACTATTTCATCCTCACAGATCTGGAAGTTAACACCAAAACTTACCTGACACCTCTACACGCACGTTTTATAGCAGAATTCCCCGAAATGAATGCCTCAAAGCAAAGAATAGGTGATCAACGTCGCGCTATTGTCCAGCGCAACTTTCTTTCAGAGCAGGAAATTCGGACCATCAAAGAAGAAGTTAGACAATTATTGCAAAATCAACCATCAATGTCGCAATGTAGTACAGATAATGATCATACCCAAACCCGTAGAATGAGATGGACAACTAATTTAAACGAAACTATTATGCGGAGTTATTACCGTTTAACAAAGTTAGAAACTGATTTAACTACATACAGACCATTATTACACCAAGACATAATCTTAAAATGCCCATCACTCGCACATCTATCGGCACAACGAATATCAGACCAACGCCGATCCATTGTGAATAATCATCTTCTTTCTTCCGATAGGCTAAACCAAATTAAGGAAGAAGTTCGACTGGAACTAATTTCTATAAACATGGATAACACCGAATTTGTAACACCACAACAGACAGCACTAGAAACACAAACACCACCAACGCTAACAAATACAAACGACAATAACATTGAACAAGCAACACTAACAATCACCAACGACATAAATCCACAAACAACAGCCCAAAATACTCTAAATCTGCCCACAGATATACTGGGACAATTAGAGGAAATGTACACTAACCACTACAATAAATTCAAGGATTCTGAACCTACAACGAGACCATATATTCCCAAATTAAAACCATCTAGGAAATTGGCAGCTATTATAGACAATATCAATGCACATATTCTCCCAAACGTACTAACTTCCGATACTGACTTTCACACACTACAAACATCTATTTATTGCGCAGCATATACCACAGCCGTATTCAACGGGGCTAGAATTAAAGAAATTAATCAAATTAGCAATCGATCAGAAAAAATCCCGTGGTGGCAAAAAAGACTAGAGCGTAGGATTATGGAGCTCAGAGCTAATATAGGAAGGCTTACTGAATACTCAAAAGGGGTCCGATCGCAAGCCCTAACAAAACACATCGGTAACATAAAACGTAAGTACAAAATACACACTCGTCACGAAACAGAAAACACAGACATTGCACATTTTTTAGATACTTTAAAGCAGAAACTTAATACACTAGCTAGTCGATTAAAAAGATATAAGGAGACAACTAACAGAAAAACCCAAAATACACAATTTAAAAATAACGAAAAACTATTTTACCGAAAATTAACCCAACAAAACAACAGATCCCAAGTACACACCTCCTTACCTACTCCCGAATCACTTCACGCATTTTGGTCAAACATTTGGTCTACTCCGGTCACACACCACCAAAACACTTGGATTGATGAAGACAAAGAAACTTGGAAAAATACGCCAGAAATGGAATTTGACCAGATTAGTTTACAACTTTTACAAACAGTGATAGGTCGGACGCACAATTGGAAAGCAGCAGGGTCAGATAACATTCACAACTTCTGGTATAAGAAGTTAACATGCACTCATACATTATTGCTAAAACACATCAACACATTCATACAATCGCCTGACACAATGCCATCATACATCACGCAAGGCACAACATACATGCTACCAAAAGACCCATCAGATACAGAGAACCCTGCTAAATATCGTCCAATCACTTGCCTTCAGAACATATACAAAATAATTACATCATGCCTCAGTGAAACTATATCTAAATACACACAAGAACATAATATCCTAGCAGAAGAGCAGAAAGGGTGTCGAAAGAATAGTAAAGGGTGTAAGGAACAACTAACTATTGACGCTGTAGCATCCGAACAAGCACTTAAACAAAAACGTAACATACACACTATGTACATAGATTACAAAAAAGCCTTTGACTCCGTCCCACACTCCTGGTTAATCTATATTTTGAAACATTATAAAATTCATCCCCGTATAATTCATTTCTTAGAAAAAACAATGCCTAACTGGAATACAAAACTAAAAATACACAATGCAAATAATCAAATCACCGAAACAGATTTTATTTCTATAAAAAGGGGCATATTTCAAGGTGACGCACTCAGCCCCTTGTGGTTCTGTCTGGCACTCAACCCACTGTCTCACATGTTAAATAAAAATGATTATGGGTTCAAAATTAAGAATAATTCTCAACATACTAGTCTCAGTCATCTGATGTACATGGATGACATCAAACTATTTGCAAATACGATTAGCGAAATAAACACCCTCGCAGACATCACACAAACATTCTCAAATGACATCTGCATGGAATTCGGAATAGATAAGTGCAAAATTCAGTCAGTCATCAACGGACTAGTAGCACCGACATCGTTCGTACTAAAGAACCATGAAATTATAGAATCTGTAGATCCCAATGAGGGCTATAAATACCTGGGTTACTACCAATCTACAGGACTTCACCATAAAAACACAAAGAAAACACTGCAACAAAATTTTAGACAGAGACTACACAAGATACTAAACTCTCACCTCAATTCGAAAAACACCATCAAAGCCATCAACACGTTTGCTATTCCTATACTAACCTATTCTTTTGGAGTCGTACGATGGACGAAAACTGATCTCACCACACTACAAAGACTTATCAACACCACTATGACTAAGCACAGGAAACATCACCCCAGGGCCTGCGTTCAAAGATTAACTCTACCTAAAATTGAAGGTGGCAGAGGAATTATTGATATAACAAACCTTCACAACAACCAGATAACAGGACTCCGAAGATTCTTTTACAATCGTTCACAAATTTCTCCACTTCACAAAGCCATCTGTCAGGCAGACACATATACACCACTCTCTCTAGCACACCACACAAAACAAATGACCACAACCACTAAACAACAAAAAATACAAACTTGGACACAAAAATCGCTCCATGGCCGTCATCGTCTCGATTTAACCAATCCCATTGTTGACAAAACAGCGTCAAACGCATGGTTAAAACGAGGCGAGCTGTTCCCCGAAACAGAGGGGTTCATGTTAGCGATCCAGGACCAGGTTATTGACACAAAAAATTATAGAAAATATATAATCCGCGACAGTACTCTTGGCAGTGATAACTGCCGACACTGCCACAGGCAACCTGAAACAATACAGCATATTACAGGGGCATGCTCTTCCATCACACAAACAGATTATAAACATAGACACGATCAAGTTGCAGCAATCATACACCAAGCACTTGCATATAAACACAAACTCATTTCGGAAAAAATACCATATTATAAATACACACCGCAAATCATCCTAAATTCACCGGAATTTAAAATGTATTGGGACAGAACCATTCTAACTGACAAAACCATACACCATAATCGCCCTGATATCACACTACACGATAAGAAAAATAAAATAGTATTCCTAATAGACATTGCGATCCCTAACACACACAATCTCAGTTCCACCCATACTAACAAACTCTCCAAATACGCAGATCTGACCATTGAACTGAAAACCCAGTGGCAAGTTAACACAGTCAAAACAGTTCCTATTATAATATCTAGTACAGGCGTTATCCCTAAAACACTCCACACAAGTCTAAAATCTCTTGATTTACACCCTTTTACAGAAATTCACATTCACACTTTTACAGAAAGCAGTCATACTAAACACTTGCAGAATCGTCAGGAAGTTTTTAACAATAGAATAAATTCTAAGACCACTAGTCACCCCAAGGTTGCTTTGACCAAAAGTCCGTAACTTTGGTGTATATCCCCAGAAATGGGTGAGGTTTTAACCTAAAACACAAATATAATAATAATAATAATAATAAGTTTATTTGTTAGAATATTGGTACAAAAGGTGTTACAAATAAATGGATGATCCGAATATTCTGCTGTTTCCAGCGTACAAATATTTAAAATTAAAAGCAAACAAGTCTAAATATGAAATAACAAAATTAGAGTAAATTGTTCAATAAAATCTTAAATATAATATTTGCGTTAAGTTTATCTACAGGGTAGTAAAAACATGTTATAGTTTGAATTTTGGGCTAAATTTTTCGTTCAAAAAATCGTTAGTTGAATAATAACATTTATGTAAAAGAAAATAGAATAACTTATTTTTAAATTCCATAACATTAAGAGTTTTAAAAACATTTGGTAATTTATTATAAATACGAATTGCCATACAGTAAACATTATTAGAAAAAAGTTGAATTTGTTGTTGTGGTACACATATCTTATGAGTGTTTCTACTTTTCCTTATTATGGCATTATTGGGTGTTACAAATAAAGCTATATTTTTATGCACAAAGATACACATTTCGAATATATACAAAGATGGGAGCGGCAGTATTTTAAGTTTTTTAAATAGTGGAATACAGCTATGTAATGGTTCGACTTTACACATGGAACGGATACATTTCTTTTGGGCTCGGAATGCTTTAATAATGTCTACGGAGTTGCCCCATACTATGAGGCCGTAGCGGAGAATAGATGCTACGTATCCGTGATAAGCACAAAGTGCTGCATTGATGCCGGCTATCCGTGTTATCCTATTTAAGACGAATACAAATCTCTGTAGTTTAGTGCACAATTTGTCAATGTGTACCTTCCAGTTACAATGTTTGTCCAATGTTATTCCCAAAAATGTTGTAGTGTCAACTTCCTCTAGAACGCTATTTGCATATTTTATTCCCAATTGCTGACGTTTGTTGTTATAAGCCTGAAATTGTATAAGTTTGGTTTTACTAATATTAACATGTAAATTGTTGTCTTTGAGCCATTCTATTAATTTGTTTAGTGTATCATTAATTTCCTTTTCGTATTTTGTGATGTCGTTATCTGTGAGTTCGATATTAAGGGTGGTGTCATCGGCGTATAAAATGCATTGATGTGGTGTAACATTAGGTAGATCATTTATATATAACAAGAACAGAAAGGGCCCAAGAATGCTACCTTGAGGAACACCACTTGAGTTTTGTCGATAGGCAGACCTGTATGTTTTTTTTACTGATAAGGTAAGCCTTGAGATCTCCACACATTGTTGTCGATCACTCAAATATGTTTCAATCCAGTGTAGTGCTTTTCCCCTCACACCATAACGATTCAACTTGAAAAGTGCTGATTACTTAAACTTTTAGAGAAAATGACTTTGCGAGAGGGAAATTCTTACCATACAAAAAAAAACAATTCTAGTAACTGACAACACCTTTGTAATTATTATCATATTGTACATTCCACCAAGAACCATCGGACCCCTACAAACAGATCCCACTACGGCCAGAGACATACTACAAACAGTCTCGGAGTAAAAACTGAAGGAATGAGGTGGTTTTTTTTATCAGAAATGGTCTTCCTCTTGCTCCCAAAAAATGTTCATGTACTTATCATAAAATCCATGCTATTTTTTAAACATTGTTAAAACAAAAATGTTGTGTTAAAATCTGATCCTTTCACTAACGATTTTCTCTTGTCACTAGGTCATTCAGGGCGAATCCTCTGCATGTGTGTGACTCGAGAGTCACAATACTTGCTGACTGGATCTGAAGATACCAGCGTCATCGTTTGGGACCTCCATACCTTGGCAGTCAAGACTAAAATTCTGTAAGTTCTTGCGAATTGCATAAAATATACACATCGTGTTTTAATTTCATATTGTTAACATAATCAACGACCTTCTTGAATTGATGTCAGATATGAAACTCAAACTTAAATAAATTGATTTTTATAATCACTTATTCATATTCTTTTTAAATATATCCTTTATTTAAGGTTAGGGTCAGCTACTGACGAACAAATTTAGATCACTACACAGTAAATGAAAGTAGCTTTTTCAGTCCCTTAGTACGCTTGAATCTTTGAAACTACGCAACTGATTTTGATGCGGTTCTTTTGATAGATAGAGTTTTAACTGGTAAGAAATCAAACATCAGCAGTGCGAAGCCAGGGCAGTTTTAAATCACGAAACCCCTACTACCAATTGTCTTCTCTTGAATAACAACATTAGCGTCTATTACCGTTCTGTGCTTCAACTATAAATCTTTTGTTATAGACACATTCAATTA
This sequence comes from Spodoptera exigua, assembly GCA_902829305.4. Lineage (NCBI taxonomy): Eukaryota > Metazoa > Arthropoda > Insecta > Lepidoptera > Noctuidae > Spodoptera > Spodoptera exigua. The sequence goes on from LR824605.2 coordinate 11,687,652, forward strand.
ACATTACGACAAATCGTCCACAGAATTATGAACAATGTCAATTAAACCACTACAACAGGATCATCGGACCATATAATTATACCTTTTACACGGTCACAAACTGTAGGCACAAAATTAATTACACGTCCCAGTACTGATCAATTACCTAATTGATGTCTACTAACATACAACATATTAAGTTTATTACAATCTATCTATCTTAGAGAAAAACAGAATTTACTGTAAGAATAAATAAGAGTCATTTTGGCTCCGCTATCTTGTTGATCGATAAACCCGTCAAGATGAAAAGAAACGTGTAAAACAAATAATACATTGTGAACATCTGAACTTATAGCATAGTCTGTGCCTCTATTTTAGGAAAAAAATCGGAACATTACTATAGTTTTCTTCTTTTTCTTATACGATCGGGTAGTTGAAAATAAATAATGTAAACTGTAAAACTAATGAAAAATAATGTAACCTGCGAGAAGAACAGTTATCAAAACACACACACTATGCTTTATTTGTACTTGTCTAGATGTAAAGCGTGTGTGTTTGTGTGTCTGTTGGTCTATATTGATGACTATATGTACCTACTAGCTACTACCGCACGGTTTTACTCGCTGCTCTTCGCCATTTGATTGTAGCGGGAGGCTTTATAGCCTATAGCACTCGGGAACATTGTAACTATCAATAAGTGAAAGAATTTTCGGAATCCGACCAGTGGTTCCAAAGATTCCCCCCTACATACAAACTTACAAACATGAAAACTTACAACCTTACAAACTCACAAATTTTACCTCTTTATAATATTAGTATAGATGTTGGTAATCAAGACCAAATTTGACGAAACATGGGGTGGCTTGGCAACCGACAACTGCGCAACGTGTCGATTCCCTCATAGAACTAATCTTTGTGTATATGTACCACAATTTGTGGTTATGACGCGTACATGAAAAAATAGTAAACGCACCCACGACACAAAAGAAAATCCTCGTGTTTTAAGAAAAAAAAAGAATTGTCAATTCAAATCATCTGCAGTTGTATATCAATATTCAATATTGTTCAATATTTTGTCAGGGAACACATAGCACCAGTGCTGTGTGTAGCGGCTATAGTGAACAGGTCGCTAGTAATCAGTGGAGGAGAAGATTCTGCGGTCATTGTCACTTCCCTCGTCGACGGGGCTCTGGTAAGACTCGCTTTTGCTCATTTGTACTAAGTATATTGTTTTATATCTGAGTCATTAACAGCATCATTTGTTAGACTGTTCATTGAATAGTTGAGCCGATTAGTTTCTCATTACTGGATTAGATTGTTAGTCTTGAAAACAAAAGTTATTTTTTTTTTTCAATAATTTACACAAACTCGTGAGCGTCATGTTTGAGACGAAGTTTAAAATTTAGTGACGAGCAATTGAGCCCAATATTTGTTCTTTTGTTAACAACTTATTCTCTGTATTTTGGTACTGCATATGGCTACAATAATGTGTACTAAAGTGCTAAATAATGTTTTAGTGAACTTGTAAAAAACAAAATAAAAAAATTGAGTAGCAATGTAGTTTCTAGCTAGTTCGTCTCCATTCGAATCTACACTTTAGAACGAGTACCTAGCTTCACTGACTTACAAGACTATTATTCCGATTTGACGTTTCTAAAGCACCTATTTATGGCTTATTTGGAATAAATTATTTTGACTTTGACAAACAACTTTTAATTAGGATAATCAAAACCAACACTTATTGCCTAATTATGTGAATTTTAATAAATGAAAAATAAAATATTCATAATCGATTATCACCAGGTAACAAAACTAGATCACCACCGCGGCCCAGTAACAGCAGTAAAAGTAATCCAAGATGGCGAAATCCTAGTCACGTGTTCTCAAGATGGCACTGTCTGTACTTGGAACGTAGACAACTTCACTCTTCTCAGCACCGTGAATGCAGGAGTTCCTATAAACACCATGGAGATCACAGACGACAATGTTTTCCTTATAACTTTGCAAGGAGAAAATGAATTACACGTCCGAACTTTCATTACTGGGACTCATTTACATGTATTGAAGCGACATAAGGCTAAGGTAAGTGGTGTAAAACTACATAATTTAGATTAAAGAGTTCTTACCGTATCATATTCAAACTTAAATGTCCCCAAATGGAATATGACAATGTTGACCATGTCATGAGACAAAATATCTTAGCCGTATCTTGGTAAAGAGCACTACTTCAAAGGTATGGAGAATAACATGGCAAAGAAAATACAGAATAGTTAAAACCTAAAATTTAACATAGACGAATGTAACTTTATAAGAAACTAGCTATTCTCGCGCGGTTTCACCAGCTGCTCAGCTCCATGTAATCGGAGCGTGATTTTTATAGCCTATAGCACTCAGGAACATTGTAGCTACCTATCAGTGAAAGAATTTTGGCAATCCGACCAGCGGTTCCAAAGATTACCCCCTACATACAAACTTACAAACTTACAAATTTTATCCCATTTTAACAGTTTCGTAGTTATTTAGTATTATAGTATTAGTATAGACACAATCGTTAATTAATTTCAATAAATAAAAAGACTTTAAAATTCTGTTTCCAAACAAGATAACAATACCCCTACACCCAAATGTACCGACGTAAATCACAATACCTACATCTATTTTTAGACACCCAAACATAATTTCAACTTATAATTCAAGAACACAGACTCTTATTAAAGTAATCACAAAAGGAGTTCGTTGCTATTTTGGAAAAATAAAACATACAAGTCTAATTAACTTTGAATGGAAGCGACGGACCTATTGTTTTACTTTAAAGACAGGGAAGCTTTTGTTTTACAGTCCCTCTGTAAACGCCGTAGGTACTCTTATAATAGAGATACCCAGCTAACAAGAATCTCATTTGTACTCTTGATAATCTAATATCTAAAGACGAAGCCATACGTATATTATAATACGTTAGTTGTCTTTTACCTAGAAATTTTTGATGAACACATCAGCAGATAGAATAAATGACCGTTCTTAATCCAAAATCTTTATATCAATCTAAGTTTTTGAAATAAGTAGGTATGTAAGTACATTAGCGATATTTTTTAAATCCATAAGCCATTATATCACACCCCACCATTCTGTACAAATAAATTTAGTTTACTAATTGATTAATAAGTACAACAGCTTCCTAATTTTACAGTTTTTTTTTTTGGACACAGAAATTTATATGTCTGTTGCTTAAAAAGTAGAAAGTGTTTCGTGTTCCGAGAGCCCAGATTTATTTTAAGGTTGTGCTGTGTAGACTGGTTTGATTTCTTCGCTGCACTCAGTCCCTGCAAATTAATCCTATTCCCACCATAAATTCAATTTCCCCGTCATGGAGCTACTTTCATTTTTATTCAGCGTTTCATTTTGCACAGCCAAAGCAAAAAGAACAACTTTATTCCGACGGGACCTTTACAACGACATAAATTTATCTTAAAATTTCAGCAATATCTTCCTATTATCTGGGAGCAACGTTAATTTGACGTTACGGTAAGAGGATTTAGTTAAATGAGATACACGTAGCCTACTAAGTTCTTAAAGTTGATAAGAACAGCTAACGTTCTGTGGAGACAATGTGGAATTTGATGAAAATTTTCAAAACATTCGTGGTATTTCTGTAGAAACGCTTAAGCTCTTTCATGAATATGAAATACAACGAAATCTAATCGCCTGTCGGCATGACTAAGCCCCAGTTGTCCCGGTAAACAAAAGCTATTCGACGATAAACATCAAAATCCAAAAGCAATGATATAAACTAAACCAATAATGCCACCCCAATAACTTAGATCCCCGCAACTAATTCCCAATAAATCCGAAACTTCCCGAAACCCGTGACCGAATTGTTGTCCTCAAAATATTCAACCATTACAACCTTGACATCTACACCGCACACTCAACCTACGAAATTGGGATCACTAAATTGGTTAAGCTCTTTATTCGTTAGAGAAAATAGATTACCACCGATTTCTTTTAAGTGCTCTTGGACCCGTTTCTTATTACATTTGGTGAAAACGCCGCGCTAAGCGGTGCTATTAGGTTACCATCGATATCGTGGATTGGGAAACTTTTTGTTTATTGGGTTTAAGACATTTACTTCGTGTAAAACAAGGTTAAGAATAATAGCTGTTTATGGAATATATATTTCAACACGAATTTCTGATAAATGATCTCCATTATAAGTCAGTTTCTGCCCCGTACTTCATTTAACTTTACTATCTTCATTTAATAGAACTATCCATAAGATTAGACAACAATTTCAAGGACAAAATTAATTTGATTCAAGTGTTCGCTTCCCGATATTGATAGCAAACTTTCAATTAGTAGCAAATCGAATCGAAAACTTGGAAGCGAACAAGTAATAATTGATACTTTAATTAATTTAGAGAGCTCGAAACATCTGCTACAGTATTCTTGAAAGAACTAATATCAGCAAAATGAATAATCAATTAAAATTGCTTACCTGCAGAGAAATTTCGCGCCGTCAAACTGTCTTAACAGTTGGTGGGTTTATATATTGTAAACTTTTTGTTAACACTAATAAAAGATTTAATTTTTGAAAAAAAAAATGAAAAGTGATCATTTATATTCTCGTTAAACATAGTTTCGGGACTTCTTTTCAGTTTATAAGTGGAACCTTAACTTTGGTGCAACAAGGACGATGTTCAGCCGGGGTTGTGGGTCAAGCACAATATTCAACCGCAGCCTCGGTTTAAAGAAGGAGTAAGAATAGAGTGATTGTAGTGAGCAAGAGTCTGACACGCCCAGAGCAACATTTGAAGATTTCAGACCCCAAAAAAATCTTATAACTTTCTGGATTATCTTTATGTATTCATTCATGCAACCTTTTACCAGAAACTCTTAATGAATAATAAATACATATTTTAGGTGAAATGTTTCTGCGTGGCTCATGATTCGTCTCGCGCCGCAGTAGGCTGTGCAGATCAGAGGATTTACTTGTACAGTCTTCATAGTGCGACTCTCCTGCGCACTTTGGCAGTTGCGCATGATCTGGCGGCGCTGGCCGTCGCTGATAAAGATCACTTCTTGCTGGCTGCTGGTAAGTTAAAGAATAATCTTAATTTGACTTTGAAATAAAATTACTTACCTATTTGTTAAATGAAACTTTTTCACATGTATTCAAAAATGTGTTCTATTATTACATTAATTCGTTTCAATATGCTCAGGTGTATACAATCATATACCGCTGCAACATTGTATAAATTCCTCAAACATCTTCCTGCTCTCTTCAACCTAATTTTGAAAGTTATAAATTATATCTTTCTCAATAAACAATATTGTTTCAGGCGGCAACAGAGTAACGATATATTCATTCCACACAGAAGACAACTTGACTAATTTCCGACCAACTAAGCAGACAAAGAGACGCCAAACTAAATCCATGACAAATGTGACTATGCTACAGGTAACCAACTATCAGCCTATATTTAGCTTCACCTTCTGAAGTTCTATAATTGACATGTAATCTATGGACCTACCTTCATTTTCGAACAAGAAATAAATATCAACTAAGCACACGCACTTTCTTAACAGGCAGAACAAAGCGAGCTCATCCCCATCAGCTGTCTAGAAATCTCCCGTGACGGCCAATTGGCTGCTAGCGGTTGTGCTCGAGGCCTAGTCAGAGTATGGCACCTGTCCACCCACCGTCTTCAAACCACTCTAAACGGCCACCTCGGACACGTCACATGTGTGACTTTCTCTCCTAATAACCTACTGGTCCTAAGTGGATCTGAAGACAGAACCATCGTGGTTTGGCAACTAGCTGACAATTCACCATCGCTGACTTACAAGGTAACCAAGAAACGTAAACTTTATATTTTGTTTATAATCAGATACTTCTGAAACAAAGGTCGTTAACACAAGTTTCAGTTACAACATAGGACTTTTAATTAAAACTCTTCTTGCTTACAAACATTCTTAAGAAAAGTTTGAAGTTAAAATGTTTGAAAATGCTATTAATTAAGTTGTACCTACGTGGTGTAGAATAAAGAAACACTTGCAGGGCCATTCAGCAGCTCTGCAAACTTTGTTGATGATGTCTGACGGGAGGCGCGCGATGTCGGGAGACCGCGCTCGCAATGTTCACGTGTGGCTTGTAGACTCCGGCATAGTGTTGCACTCCACCGCCGCACCCACAGCCAGCCTCGATGTTACACTCAACATGAAGTTCGCTGTAAGTAGCAAACTAACTTCGAGAAACTTGAAACTCAAAGTTAGAATAGATTAAGAGAATACATTCCAGATTCTATCACTAGAATAGTTTCTCATAGAGAACATTTTGGAAGTCAATTCTCTATTTACACGAAGACAATAATATAGGTGATAATGTTTTTAAGCGTAACGTTTTTCTATAGGTGCTATCAGATGGCGATAATTCTGTTCGTATCTGGACTCTGGCTGGTGGTGATAGTGGAGAAGAGAAGAGGAATGTGTCCCACGCAGAACGGATCACATGTTTTGCCTTAACAGCAGATTCTCAACATGTCGTTACTGGATCTATGGATATGTCACTCAAAGTTTGGAAGTTAGATGGAGGAAAGTTGTCACAGGTTTGTATCTGTATAAATAAAGTTTCTTTTCTTTCCGTTAGATCTTCTTTTGTTAATAATCTATAATAAAATTTTAATCTCAAGTATTTTACAAATTCTCAAGTTAATTAATTAATATAGTTATAATAGGGTAGTTTCTTACCAGTCAAATTCAATACCGTTTTTGTAAGGTTAGATACAAAAATATGTTTTAAATTAGCAAGAGTACGTAAATTAAATATAGGTATGAAAATGTGGTAATATTTTAATATTCTAAAGCCTTCAAAAGTTGCAATGGCTTATTTTTAACTGGAGAAACAATCCAATTCTAAGCGAATGTTATAAAGAATTTATCATTGGCTGTTGTGAAGCAAACTTTTTTGCATCTTACTGTATTTAATGATGGTTGGTTTTCTCTTGACATTTATTTTTTCTACATCCTTTGTTCAAGCTTCACCAACTCTTTCATGTAAACAATCCAAAATCACACATCCCACAGAATTGTCTGATTTTCAACAATGTAATATCTTCATCAGGTATTAGTAGGCCATTCGGACATTGTAACCTGTGTGGCAGTCTCAATAACGAACAAGACGCAGATAGTCTCAGGCTCTTGGGACTGTAACCTGATAGTGTGGGACATCAATACGGGATCGGACTTGCATTTGCTGTCTGGACATCTTGGGAAGGTCACTTGTGTGAAGGTTACTGGAGATGGAACTATTGCGGTGTCAAGTAAGTAATGGCAAAATATTTAGTGTCTGATAGCCGTTCGATTCCTGATAACAACTTAAAAGACAGGCAACGCACTAGGAAATAATCTGGAGCTGCCTGTGTCACTATCATCGTTTGCAGTTCATTCTATAAAAAAATTCAAATGTATGAATATATTTTTGTAAACAGATAATAAAAATTACTTATATATGACTTACTATCTAACTACTGTGATTCTGAAATATCGAAACTAAATTAAAGGTGATCTCTTTTTAAAGTCTAGGTTATGTTGTCACATATCCTTGCTTCGTAATAGTTTCCATGTTTAAAAGTTTCATCCTGCTATTCTATTAGAGATAAGTTATGACAACTAACAAAAGATCGATGGGACCCATTACAATTGTTTGACTTGACTTTACAGAGTACGTATTTTCTTATGTTTAACTTGCTGAAATTCGTTTCTGAAGTTTCATTATCATTGATAAAAGCAATAATGTGAACAAAATAACTATAAATAGTTCTTTCTAAAGCAATTCCTACAACACTTTGTTCTAAACAATAATTCCTTTTAACAATATCATACTGTTTTTGTAAAACAATGGCTGACAAATCGTGTATTTGTACTAAAGGTGCGGAAGATAAAACACTTATCATCTGGGAAACGAAGAGAGGTCTGGCTCTGACATCTTTGGCCCTGCACGTGCCGCTACTCGGCTTTCAGATTACAAGCGATTGCGCACGTATCGCTGTACATCTTTTGGACCGAGGTTGGTGCTTTGTTCTGTGTCTCTTTGTTGTAGTTACATAAAATAATCAGAATAACAGGTATAATTATGTATATAAGGTTCATTTTTATGTCGTGGTGGCCCGGAGAAGGACGCGCGCTTCTCAATTTTTAGGGTTCAATACTTGGGATGTACCTATCTGACTTTTGCCGAGCTATATGTACCTACTTACTTTTTAAGAATATTTAGATACCAGTGAGTTATGGTGTGTCGTGAAAAATCTGGACTTATTATTATTTCTAATTATAAGTTACGCTTTGTGCAAGAGTGGTTATAAGTACTTACATACTCCTTGATGCCTTGATGACTTATCCGTGAGAAGAGGTCTCTTCTCAACAATAGGCTGGTGATGTAAAGAGTTATTGTAGGTGGCGCTACAGAAAAAGTGATTGGATGCTTGTCAGATTTTATTATCATTAAAGACAAACGTAAAAATAATCATCATCGGCCCGTAAGTACCCACTGCTGAGCAAAGGCCTCTTCTCACGCGGAGAAGGTTTAGAGCATTAATCACCACGCTTGCTCAATGCGGGTTGGCAATTTCAAACTTATAATTAGAAATTATAAGTCCAGGTTTCCTCACGATCTTTACCTTCACCGTATGTCAGTTGTATCTAAATAATCATAGAAAGTACATATAATTCGGAAAAAGTCACATAGGTACTTGCCAGGTTTCGAGCCCAAACCCTCATGCATGAGAAGCGGATACATTAATCTCCGAGCCACCACGACATTAAAAATAATAATAGTCATCAATGCTGAAACTTTTATTCCATCCCATATTTACGGTATTTTAAAAGTTGTACTGCATTATCGAACTTAAAACAGTTTTTTTTTCGAAACGAAGTTATTCCGTAAAGATGATTTACTGAAAAAATATTTTCACCAGGTTGTCTTCCAATGATCTGCTTGCACAACACTCCGGCTACGTATGTCAAGATACCAACATACGCTGCACCTACTAAAGATGTTGATGGTAAGTGCAATGACCTTACATAACTTCACCTTCAATCTGTCTTCTTAGAACACAAAAAAGAAATGTAATATGTAACTGACTTCACGATTTTCAAAAAGGGTTGTTATTAACTTGAACTTACGAATCAACGCGTTAGAATTAGCCTAGTATTTTTTTTCAGAGAAAATTTCATGAAGACACTTCTATTATAAAATTTCACCACAATATGTATATATGACTTGTAAACTAGAAAGGAATCCTAAATTATATATATAACTAGCCACTCTCAAGCGGTTTCACCCACTACTCAGCTTCTACAGATCGTAGCGTGATGTTTTGTAGCCTATAAGCCATCCTCGATAATGAGACTTATAAATACAAGAAGAATTGTTTGGTCCGAACCAGCAGTCCCTGAGATTAGCGCGTTCAAACAAACAAACTCTACGGCTTTATAAAATTACTTAGTATAGATAACTTAATACCAACAGTTTATTCAGACGACGTCCTTACAACACAAAACCTCAACATAGAAATACAGAAATCGACGCGCTTCACGTACTCGTACCACTCAACCTAAAAAAAACATTCATTACTTAATGGTTAAAAGGAAATAGTAATTCAATATCAAACTTGAACAAACAAACGGAAGCATATCATGCTACCCCTTTCTTCAATAGATTCTCGGCTTTATACCAAATCTATAAAGTACAATTTCGTTTATACAGAGTTGCGACCCTTAGCACCGAAGCGTCCTATGAGAAGATTATTGAAAAAAGAAGTTTCGCTCGATACTTATACTTGGCAGAAGAAATATGGACATCTTACTTCTGCGGCTATGATGGCACAAGTTGATGAACGCTTGAAGAGAAGGTAAAGTCAATACGATTCCAGTCTTTTATCAATTTTACATAAAAAGTAATATGATGTACCGTAGTCACCGCCGCCGCCGACGCCGTAGTCGCCATGAGGTTAAGGCACCCGCTTTTCATGCATGACTATTTCCGAGTTATATGTACGTTCTATGTTAGCTTAGCTACCGCTGATATACGGTGTATGAAAACACCCCGAGGAAACCTGGACTTAAAATTTCTGATTATGAGTTTAAAATCGCCAATCCGTCTGAAGCAAGCGTGGTGATTAATGCTTAAAACCTTCGCCGTGTGAGAAGAGGCCTTTGCTCAGAAGTGGGCACTTATAGGCTGATTGATGATGATCTGAGATAGCAATGAGAAATAAAAAATCTTGATGTCCCTTTTAAGACTGTTTAAATTAGTTGTAACCATTAACGTAGGTAATTATTATGAAATGTTATTTTCGTTTAGATTCTCCGTGTCCGCATCAATGGAAGAGATCTCAAAGATACAAGAAGCAAAGAACAAGGACTTGGGTTCACAGGTATATATTTTTCTGCGTACCTACTAATACTATTTTTTATATACGTCGTGCAAGATATTACTAACAATTATATTTTCTGATTAATTAATGATTTAGTAAAAGGAATGTACACAATAATATACAAACACTAGTTAATCTCGCGCGGTTTTACCCGCTACTCTATTTTATAGCCTACCACGACAAATGGTCTAACTAACGAAAATAAAATTTGAACCAGTCTTTCCGGAGATCAGCGCTTTCAAACTATCAAAATACTCATCAGCTTTATAATATTATAGTATAGATAAAACATGCTACCAATATAAAATGTTTAATATTGCCATAAAATGTACAGGTGAGCTTAGGTCCCGAGGAGGCAGCGATAGCCCAATCTCAGCACTTTGATCAGCTGGAAGCTTTATGGAACAAGATATCGCCGCCGCGACGACGGTCCAATAAGGTACGGTAGACATTTCATTAATTGCGTTTCAGAGTTAAAACGTGTCACACTTTTATGTAATAATGTTTAAATTCGGATTTTTCGTGGCATATGTCGACCAACATATTACCTGGTAGTAAGCAATGGACATTCCTAAAACCAAAGGAGTTACTATAAGGACGTTGCCGACCTAGCTCTTGTGTGTTTTGGATAGGGGATTCGAGGATTGAGGATGGGGCTAACACAACGAAACACAACATAAGTGTACCTTCAACGCCGATGTTCTTTGAGGCTGTGGTATCTACTCCGGTCGAGCCGGCGCATTCGTGCCGAAACATGGCTCTCTCAAACATAAAATTTATAATTTACATATTTTATTGCGCTCTTTTATCACCAATCGTGTTATTGGCTTATTATGTTTAGTAATTTTAAATAAACGAGCTGATGATTATGATGATCTAAATGGATATAATTACTTTCAAGCCCAAATAGCATATAATTGGCCATGAAAAATTAAACCAAATTTCTAATTGTAATACAAGGATAGAAGACAAATCACATTTCTTGCTGTAATTCCAGGGATGAAATTCGGTGATTGGCACCTACTTTTTTCATAGAAGACTATGCAAGAAATGTGATTGACCAAAAAGCTACTCTGTAACTGAACTAATTAAACATAATTTTAATCGTCCCTATTGTTTCAGTCACTGTCAAAACAGAGCTCGTTAATTGAGAGCCGATTCGACTCATCCGACGAAGAGCACACGCCGGTTGAGGAACAAGGTATTTGATACTTTTTAAAGATTAAGAAATTGAAATATTATTTGTGCATATTATTTCACAACTCTGCAACATATACCTAGACCCTACGCAAGAACATAAAAGTACTCTCGAGAAAAATACCGAATATGTAGTGCGAAAATAAATCGAAATAAATCAGATTCTTATTAAGTAACTCGTATTTCGAATTCGAATTCGAATTCTCTCAAAAATAACTTTTCAAACCATATAATTATTTTGTTTGTATCCTGAGTGCAAAAACGTAGAAGACATTGAAAAACTCAATTTATTTTTGAAAATACTTAGGTGTGTAAAATACTATTCCAAGTCAAAATGATTTATGAAAAACTAAATAAAGCATAATTGATGATGAAGTATAAGTTCACACCTACGTAATTTCCACCCATACCGTTTATAACTAACAAAACACAAAAATGCACCTAGGAAAGAACTGTACTTAAATATTTTTACGATTAATGTGTAAATTTCAATTAATTCTAATCGATTAGTTCAATAACAAATCGTTTGTTCCTTTATAAAAAAACACTACTTGAATAACCGACGAACATTATTCCTGGGAGTAATAGAAAAAGTTTTATAGACTAGCTAATGAATCAGATTTCTTCGAATACTACGGTTAAATAAGATTTCCTTACTAAGAAAACTGTTGAACATTAATTTCTGTTTTAACTTCGGTAATATAAGCATACAACGATCGCGTTAAACTTTGTAATTTCAATCAATCAATGAATTTCGTTTCGTCTTTCATAGCGATTTTAATTTTATCTTCTCATTCAAATAAACTTTTCGATTATCTTTAGAGTTCTTTTATTTGATTATTTTTCTTTTGAAAACTTCCTTTACATCGGTTTTCTTTCCTTGAATGAATACGTAGAAATGCATACATATACATATACATATATATCAACTTATAGCTTCTGCCCGCTCCTTTACACGCGTACAAAAATAATGTATCGCAGGATTTAAAAAACAACAACGCTTAAAGCGATAGCTTAAAATACGCAAATCAATATAATTATAATTAATAGCCTATAGCATTTAGGAGCATCGTAGCTAAATATATCAGTGATAAAATTTTGTAAATCCAACCAGAGCGGTTCCAAATATAAAGCGGTTCTAAAGATTACTGCTTACATACAAACTTACAAATGTTACCTCTTCACAATATTAGTATTAACATCGTAGTACAGTCAGTCAACTTATTTGGTAATTAATTAAGACAAAGATAATAATATTCTTGTATTCTTTTTCCGGTACTTTTTTTAAATCTTGAATGTCTTCAGTCCTTGCTTAGATACTCTATTTTCAGGCGTACCAAAAAGGTTGATCAGCTGATTACTGAGAGATTCAAATATAAAAAAAACTTGCACAACAAATCAAGCTAAACTTTGAATCAAGAACATACAAATTATTAACAATTTTATTATAATTTCTTTCTTTTACAGAACACATGGTGGAGTAAAAGTGTTTGGAAAACAACTTTATTAATTTAATTAGTATTGTAGATATTATTTGTCTCATATATGAGCTGGTCTCATTTCTTTAGTACTTATATGATTTAAAATTGTTATTTCATTACATATTTTATGATATTTTGCTTGGAGATGTATTTCATATATTTATTTCGTGCCATATTATATGTACATTAGGGCGTGGATATGTTTTTATTCATATTTTAAAAATGAGTACATAAATTATTATTATTATTTTGTATTATTGAAATATTTTAAGTTTAAAAATAATCCTTTATTTAATTATACAAATCTTTTGAAATTCAAAACGTATGCAAATAAAAAGCAAACACGAAATATGTTTAAGTTAAAGTAGACTTTAAAAACTACGAATTAAGTAAATATTTATTGCTATAATCGCTGAAACTGTTGTTGGAGTATATAACTAAGTAAATAATTAATAATATTATTATATACGCATTGTGATCTTCTAGACTTTACTAGCTTCCTTTTGGGGCCAGTTTCTTATAAAAAAAACAAAACGACTTTTACTATTTCAACGACTAAATATGTCCACTTTTTACATAGGTAACCTAAACTATATCCAAAAACTGAAAAAAATACTATTTTAAATCAAATCTATCGGAAACTGGTCTCGTGTAGTTCACTAAACTATAACTTTGAATTCACGCTATTAAACTGTGTCAGCACACTGTTGAATAAGTATTTACGTAGGTACAATTAGAATAATTAGCCATAAGCATTTTAATTAAATTTATTTGCAGATAGAAAATTTACCATAATTTTTTGAGCTTTAAATTTTTGAGTTCGAAATGAATAGACGTTTTTAATGTGCAACATATAATTACGCGGATATTAACGCAAAAAATAATCATTTAAATACCTTGGTAGGCTTGACGTTTCGACTTGGTTGCACAGGTCATGGTCGCAAGCAGACTGAAGATGCGATATTTTCGCGTTTATATGCGCGTAATTATGTATGTTGCAAATATGAAACCCGAATGTTTAAAAGCTAGCTATTTATGTGCACTGTTCCTTTGAACAAAAACAGACCGGTATGTTGCAGTTTATACTTGTGTCCCTTTCGCACAACTGTTATCGTAATATAACAGATAGAGATACACATATTGTAAAGATAGCTCTATTATACAAAGTAAATGCTTAGAAATGGCTATTTATTATGATCTTACTAATTATTGAATTTTAAAAAACGAATTCCATGTAGAATTAACTGCATTTGAAAGATAATATTAGGCTTTATTTTTAAATGTTTTAAGAATTTTTCAAACCAAAAATCTATTTTTCCCGTTGATTTCGCCTTAAAGTTTTATGTTTAATATTATTTATAAAAGTTGGATACCTGCGACAGTTACAAGATTCAAAATAATTTATTTTATTAATTGTTGAATATTCTGTTAATGATCAATTATATATTTAAAATTTAATGTAAGTAATTTAGTAATAGAGTAGTTTAATTAGATATTAGTATTGTAATTTCCCCGATTTGTGTATCGAACTAGTGTTTTCCAACTGTGATCCCTCATAAAGACTTCTATATAAGTACACATAGTAATCAAAGCTACAAAGTCCTTATGAATAGTTAGATTAATATAATTGTCTGTTAGACACGATCTACCTTTTAAAAATACTAAGTAATAATATTCAACACTTTTTTATCTTTTTTCCACCAAAAAAAAAATCGAAAATCTTATTTGCAACGTCACAAAAGTATATAAAAATATAACAAGGGTTTATAATCCTGTCGTTTATTATCAACAACAATTTATTGTGAATTTTAAAACTGTAGCAATAGTAAATTTGTACACTTATTCCTAAATATTTTAACGATGTTTTGTAAAGAGATCCTTATAATAAGCTTTTGCACCTTGCCGTAACAATTAATCATCTGACTGTACCCAGTGTTAAAAATAATTTTACCATTATTTTGCGTCTTTAATAGAAAACAGAAGTAACATTAAAAGAAGGTATTTCAAAATTGAACCTTATTATTGCAACATAACTTTTCAGATTCAAATACCTTCTTTTTTGAGTTAGGCCTCTTTTCTATTATGCATACAACTTTGTTTTTCTTAAAAAAGTCTTGTTATTTAAATATAAATCTTATTTAAATCCTTAATTCTGTCAGTAAATATAGCTACGTTGATCATAGATATAATTAAATTTTATTGAAGCAGTGATTAATGCTATTAGTAGAATAATAGTAATTGAGTAGTATTTCTAAAGTTTTAATGTTGGTACTAGAAGTTACTTACGTATGTATAAATTAGACAATGCAATAATATTTCATAAGTAGATGCACTTACTTGTAGTATAGGCAAAAGGACTCTTCTGAATAGCATTCGAATGGAAACAGAGCTCTGCACTCTACGCTTCTTAAACAAATCTGTCACAAAGCTAAAAGTGTTTTGAGGGGAAACTCGATAGATGTTTACACTTGAGGACGGATAACTTGAGAGTGAATCACTTTGTTGAATTTATACTCAAAAGGAAGTACCTACCGTAAGCCAACATCTAAGTTCAAAACGATTGTACGAAGAAATCGGTGTATAAGCTATTGTCCTCAAGTGATACCGGTTTGCAATAACTTTGAATAGTGTAATCGTTAAACACTGTCACCTTGTTAACTATTTGTATAGAGTTTTATATATTTATCGTTTCTTATTCCTCACTGATGTGAGTTTTATTTTTGACCTGTCGTGGCATTATATCTGAAAATATATCCTCTGTGTTTCTTATGCGTGTGTGTTTATTTCAATTTCCTATCCTAACACAGTATTGATTATTTACCCTTACTCTACCATCTACCGTTTAAAAATCTAAGCTTTGTATTGATCATACATCATATCATCTTCAATAAACGTGCGTACTCCTTTATGATAGGCTGGCAACGCGCCTGTGATTTCTCTGGAGTGGCGAATGTCCATGGACGGTGCTGATCACTTATCATCAGGCCATCCGTCTACTCGTTTGCCAATTTCCTAAAAAAACTCAAAGGCCTCATTCAGACAATGTTTATATTCAGAAACAAACTATATTTGGAGTTAGCTTTAATGCAATCATTACCTAATCCAGTCTGACACATTGAACTTCATTATCGTACATGTTTTCACTTTTACTCTGCATTAATCTAAATTTAGAGTTTATGTCAATGACAAAGGTAATTGACAAGTAAATATTATGATCCCTGAGGTTCAGTTATTGATATGTTAATTGCGTATCTATAAGTACTTTATTTGATACTAAAATATCAAATCTAATCCATGGTAGATAAAAACTGTTATCGTGTAAATGCTTGTACATAATCCATAAATAGTTGTTAAACAGCGGACGCGTTTGTCGGTAAATTATTTTTACATAAAAATTATATTTTCTAATTAACGATAATATTAGAACGGACGGCATCAATAAGAGAGTGCTAGTGAAAATGCAAAGAAATGGACTAAAGAAACTCGGCAATTGTGACACGAACATAATGATCAATAAAAACAGGCAGGAGATAATATTTTATCGGCAGATAAATTACAGTGTGATGTGCTAAGTGACTAAATAATCCGAAATATGGACAATACCAGCTTAACTCCATGTCAAATAAATGATTTGTATCAAGAACGTTTGTATTTCACTATACAAGTGAATGTGTTGGATATTGAACAAGGCAGCGTAATATACTCGAAGAATGAATCCTCGTTTTGGACAGCGTTTACTTTGGCATGCAGTACGGTGGGGATTTCGTTGTCAGCGGCTGCACTTGGGATTTTAATACTGACAGCGGTGCTGTTTGCAGAATGGCGGCAGAGCTACAAGAACCAGCTCCTCATCCAATTCATGCTCGCGCGGTTCTTGTACGCCTGCGTGAGATTCTTCAGCGATGTTCAGAAAGTATTTAAGGTGTGCCCCTTCTCCAACCAGTTCGCTTTTCTAGACATCATAACTATAATGTACACGGAAATGGCCCTAGTCACCTGGATGTTTATATTCAGTCGCCAGATTTACATCAGTTTAGTCAGAGTGTTCGTCACGGAAAAGTCTAGCATCATCAAAGTTTCCGTGATTGCATGGTTGGGGCCTGCAGCCCTAACTGCCTTCTTATTTGGAATGTTCTACAGGGACCGACCCAACATCGATAGGTATATCCAACTTTATATACTTACGATTAAGTGGCCTTTACTGATTGCAAATGCTGTGTACCTTATCTTAGCTCTGAGATCTGTTATTAAGAATAATATGAGAACTGAAAAGAACGTACGAATCATCGTTGTAATGATCATGTTGATATTTATATTTTGCTTTCAACAAATGGTCGTTGACGTTTTTAAAATGATTTATATGGAACTTGGTGACTCGAAGCATTTTATAAGTAACTTATTAAAGATTGGTAATCTTCTGTCGATGTACCATTGCGCATGCTCCATATTGTTCTGGGTGTTGGGTAACGCAAACACTAGAAGGTTATGGAAGTTCCACGGCAAAGGATTGCGTGACAAAATACGATTGAGCATAAGTTCCTGAATAAAATGTAATTGTTTAATTGTAAGTCTATTTATTTATACCAAATTAAATATTAAAAATGTGATAACTGTAAATATTTTAGTTTTTATTTAACAACAAAAATTCTTAACGCAATTCACCTAAACCCATAGAATTCTTTATTTCTGCAATAGATGGTAGAGACGCTAAGTTAAAAAGTGGTGTCAAACTTTTTCAAGTTTAGTATGTCTCTTTTAAGTATCATATTATCATGACTGAATGCCTTTTTTGAGCCACATAGTTACAATTTATATTTTACAAACAACTATATCACTTTAGACCATATTTTTTGATGTAATAAAGGTCTAGGTATAGGTACCGAGAAAGGTACATTTGTGAATAGCATAACTCACCATACAAATGGTTGGCAGATATTGACTGTAGAACTTTCTACCTCACACTGAAAAACTCTTAAATGCATTGGTCAAACCTTCCAGAGCGCACTCCTTAGAAGATGACCAATCGTTCCCTCCTTTCCCTCATCCTCAAATCACCAACAACCCACAAAATACTAGCAACGCACTTGCTTCTTTGCTGGTGAGTGTTTATGGGTGGTTCGATCACCGAGGTGTTCTGTCTACTCGTTCTTTTAAAAGAAAGAAAGAAAACTTTTTTTATTCGGCATTAGACATGAAGGCCAGGAACAAAAAAATACAAAAAAGGTTTGAAAAACAGAAAAACAAAATAAAATCAGTATTAGATTGCACTAGATGCACGGTTGGCGCGGTGGTTGGGCAACTGGCTGCCGTGCAACGTGTCGCGGGTTCAAGTCCCGCACGGAACAACTCTTTGTGTGCTCCAGAAATTGTTGTTCCGGGTCTGGGTGTGATGTGTATGTGAATTTGTATGTTTGTAAACGCACCCACGACACAGGATAAAACCCTAGTGTGGGGCAAAGTTAAAAAAAATCTTATAAGATAAGAGTTTAAAGAGTGACGTAAGCATATAAGTACAGTCAGCTCCAAAAGTCGATGAACAGAATCAACTTACCAAAACACCTGTTCACAATAAAACGCCATAAGTTATAGTCGCAACTAGGAAACAAAATAGCCTGTACACCAGAAATTTACAAAAGTCGTTACACACGACTAATTCAAAAGTATCTGTGCACTAGTATTCCTAAAGTCGCTGTACACCTTTCATCCAAATGTCGCTGAACATCATTGTATCAAAAGTCACTAAACAGCGGTAAAGACAAAATTAGGTTAACAAAGTATATGCCGGCGCACTGGTCATCAGTGCATGTAAAACCTCTTTGTTATACGTCGATGTCTAACTTCACTGTCAACTGTCATAATTATTTCAAGTCCATAGCGAACACCGAGCTCTGGTAAGGCGGCCTTCTTGTAAAACAGGACAATTAGTGTTGGACCTTCGTAGAATACGCACGCGGCCTCGTGTTCGGTGGACGTTAAGTTCAAATTCAACCTAATCTTAATTATCCTTAGTTAAATTGTTATTGTTGTGATTGTAATATCAAGAGTTGTAAGAAGAGTGATTATAGCAACAGTTATTTTATTGAAATACTGTCTTCCTGCCCAAGCGGGGCACACTTCCACCGTATATTCTACCGTGTCCTCCGGGCGATCTGTGCTAGGTGACACCCGAACGTTTCCTCCGAACAAGATAAGAAAGAAAACAGCGTTTTTCAGCGTCGGTGTTTATCGTAGTTGGGTTTTAACACGGTATAATTATCTTAACTTTATTTTTTTACTCTGGTTGTTTTGTCCGCTAGAGGACGCCGCATTAGATTTTGTAATACCTACATCATATAAATTATAACCAGCGGACAATTAAGACGTTTCTAATGATATGTCATATGTCGAATTCTTTAAATTTTAGCATTGCCGTAGTCGGGTAAAAATAATAAATTAAAGGAAGGTAGGTTTTGTAAGATTTGCGCAAAGTAAATTACAAGTACCGTCACAAAAATCACTTCGTAGATCATTAGAGTTGTTTATGTTATTTCATAAATTATAGATTAGTATGATTACTGACAATAAAATATAATTTATTTGTAAATAAGTTTTGAAATATATAGATACTAACGTGTTAACATACATTATTAAGGTCTAGCAAACACTGTCCCAAAAGTAGCTGAACAACATAAGCGTCAAAAGTATATTAACACGGGGCAACATTAAAAATTTAATTTGTTAACCTAATTTTGTCTTTACCGCTGTTTAGTGACTTTTGATACAATGATGTTCAGCGACATTTGGATTGAAGGTGTACAGCGACTTTAGGAATACTAGTGCACAGATACTTTTGAATTGGTCGTGTGTAACGACTTTTGTAAATTTCTGGTGTACAGGCTATTTTGTTTCCTAGTTGCGACTATAACTTATGGCGTTTTATTGTGAACAGGTGTTTTGGTAAATTGATTCTGTTCATCGACTTTTGGAGCTGACTGTACATAAGTAATAAAATAATTTTAGTCCTCTAGATAAGAAAACTTTAGAACCTACCAAGTTCAGTACGACCGCTCGGTAGACAAATTGGCTTTAATCTTATCAGTGTTTTAATTTTGAAGCTGTTTTTTGACCTTTGTATGAGCAGCATCATCGAGTTCTCGGTAAGTACTATTTTAATATACTTAATTTTAAACATATTTTTCCTTAACTAAAATTCGCGGCTTACTCACGTGTAAATGTTGAGAAAAGCTCTACTAGTTTCGAACCACAGAGGGGTTCTTCCTCATGAGCAGCGTGCACGGACGCGGCGACGTCGGGCAGCCTACATAGGCTGCGCGACGTCGCCGCGTTTTATTTAATTTTAGTTAATTTAGTATGTCTCACGATAGTTATTATAAAAATATTTTTCCTTATTCCAACAAACAATTAAACGGGTTGCAAAGTTCAATTTAGACAATCATTAAAGAACAAAAATGACTGGCTAGGTAATTCACGAAAAGGTAAATCATTACAGAACTATAAGTAAAAAACTAAAACTGAACACATCTGTTGATGAGAAGAAATATTAATTCTTAAAATGTCAGTTCTATAATAAACACGAGAAGAGCCTCACGTATATTAATATATGTAGAAGGATTTAAAAATTGTGTTGCAAGTACTAAGAAACCACAATGGTGTAAGTACCAAAGCTCGGAATGAAAGAAGGAACAAGGTGGTGTTTAGCCAATAAGAATCTGACACTTCGTCTCGCCCCATCTAGAGTCGGAGAAGCCATAGGATCATTTTTTTTTTTTAAAAAGGACCGTATTCATTGCCATAATGCTCGAATATTGATTAAAAAAAACCTCATTTACCGTGAGTATTAAATTGTCAGCTTAATGACTAGCAACCTCAATAACTATTTCGTTTCGTCTTCTTCTCAAGTGATATTTTCTGGTTATTTCGTTGCGGGATTCAAGAAGTAGTAATTCATGTCCTGATGTTTTCATGGTAGTACCTACTGTATATAGATCAAGGTTTACAGGAGCTACAGCAATTTTGAGGGGAAAAAAGTCTATTTCATTGAGACAAAAATGGAGAATAGCAGCCACCGTCATCAGTCTATATGTGCCCACTGTTGAGCAAAGGCCTAGCTTCTCACAAGGAGAAGGTTTGAGCATTAATCGCCACGCTTACCCAAGAATTGCCAAGTGGATTGGCGATTTCAAACTTATAATAAGAAATTATAAGACCAAGTTTCCTCACGATGTTTTCCTTATGTCTAATTAATCATAGAAAGTACATATAACTTGGAAAATGTCACGTTGGTATTTGTCAGGTTTCGAACCCACACCTCCATGTACGAGAAACGGGCGTTCAACCTCAACCTTTGAATAGATCTCTGAATAGTAGTACATTTAAAAAAATATATTTCAAGACTTTAGTAAGAATGATCTATCTGTAAAGTAGGAAAACCACCACGATTAAATATAACATACATTATAAGTACTTTCACATGGGAAAATCAACGATATTAGGTACTACTTCATTATCTATCAGCATATTGATTAAGTATCTAAATATGTTGTTGTACATATATATTAAGGACGATAGAAATCGGTGTATGTGCACTTACAATTTTTGCTTCTACGTAGATGGTACATTTTTTCAGGTGTGTGGGAAAGCTATGATTCGGCAGAAATGGACTGGCTTTACCAGATTGACACCACGGCCCCACAGAATACCGGGGTAAAATAACACTCATGTTATAGTATGACATATGAGTGAGGTTTCTGGAGGTATTCCACATCCTCAAACCCCAAATTCCCTGTCCATAAGTCCCTAATAACCCACAGAAGGCCGCAACGCACTTGTAGTATCTCCTTTGTTATTGCGAGTGCCTATGAGCGGCGCCAATCGCTTACAATACCGCCAACGTATCTTGGCGAGTCTAAAGTTAGCCGATTAGCTGCGCAGTACCTACACAATTTTTGTCCTAAAAGATCCATTGCGCAAAAAACGGCTAACTTCAAACTCGCCAAGATACGTCGGCCGTACTGTACAATGAGGTTATCCGTCTGCTTGTTTCCGACCTATACATAAAAATATTGTCATTGCTTGTTCACTACAGTATGGCCAAAGCAATGAGTAGGTTCTGAAACGTGTCTCACGGGTTATAAGAAATTCGTGTGGTCCAAAAATTTATATTATTTGTTAGGTCTTGTTTTCATAGAAAACAAGCATAATGTTATTCACTATGAATGCACTCCTTGCACGTAAGTACACAGATTTTGTGGATGGATCTTCTCACACGGACAAGGATGGAGCATTAATCACCAATCTTGCTCAAGGTGGTATCGATTTCAAACATAAAATTTTAAATTATAAGACAAAGTCAACTAACTGAGACTGCCACCCGGTTTCTCAAAGGCTTGTCAACGCTAAAATGGACTAATCTCCTGTTAAATCTCTTGTCAAGTCATCTGATTGGTTGTTGATAATTCAGTCTACCAACCATATGACTTGACAAGAGATTAAATTGATTTTAACATTGATCGACCTTTCGGAAACCGGGTGTAAGTGTTAGAAAGTGCATTATAATTTGGAAAAAATCTAATTGCTACTTGCCAGATTTCGAAGCCATGCCTGTGAAATGAAGACCGTAACCCGTAAGGCACATATACTTTCTTACATATTGCTACATCTACGAAATTATTTGGTCATCACTCACAAGATAAGGGAACGTAGACATACATATAAATATAATACATCGGTGTCCATAATCGCATTACATTCAGATTACCGATCCCTAATGGATTACCACTTAATTTAACGTATTATCGGCTTTTATGCTACAAGCGCTTATCCTTTCACTGAATTTTATTTAATAAACTCGCCGTGTTATCGATGTTTAGTCTAAGTGAAATTTTGAAACAATTTACTTTGATTTTGAAAATAACGGCTTTCACTTGTAAATTTACTGAGAAAACTCTACTAGTTTCAAGTTACAATGGGACTCTTATTCATGAGTAGCGTTCGTGTTATGGCGACGTCGCGCAAACTGCTGATTATGAATCCTTTTTTCAGTAAATTCCCATAAGTTAATCGTTATTTTCAATAAATTTAGCATATCAAACGATAGAAACTATTAAAAACTAAAATAAATAGCTGATAATAATAGTTCAAAATAGAAAGAATGCTTAAAACCCAAAAAAATCCAAAACTGAATCACGCAATTAATCTTTACCTCATCCTAAAATGCCACCTCAATATTTACAATCAAAATCTAGCCAAGTATAGATATTACAAGCATGTAATACAAGAGTGAACCTTTACTAATTGGGGTGGAAATGTACTTAATGTAGACCCAAGTTGGTTCATAATAAGTACTAAATTACTGCTACGAAATAGGCTTCAGGTTTAAGCGTGTAGTGGCCACCTGTACAGGCATAGTCATGAAGATTTCGGTAATCATTACACCTTATCGGAAGACTATGCTTAGGACTCAATAGGCCGAGCTGACCACCGTGACACCACGGCCTCACAGGCAACAGAATTTCTCTTTATTGTTAATATCTTTAAGTGTAGGAGAGCCAAGTTTCGGCATGAATGATGAGTGACCGGACAAAATACCGTCGTGAAACAATCTCAGCATTGTGTTTTGCCGTGTGAGTGAGGTTACCGGAGGCATAATCCCTTCCCCTCCCCCATCCCTTCCCAATCCTTGAATATCCGAAACCCTTCTCTCCCTAAAAGGCTGGCGACGCCGATTGCTTACCATCAGATTATCCGTCAGCTCGTTTACAGATTTATAACATAAAAAAATGGTTAAAATGAGCGTGACGCATTTCAGTCACTGTAAACGCAATATAATATTACACGACGCTTTACTCGTTAGTCCACATCAGAATTTTCCATTTGCTGACCCGAACTGCAACTTAGACCTCTTCTTTCCAAGACCTCTGTTGAGCAGTAGCACGTACCTACACAATAAACCACTTCACCCACTTACAAACAAATAAAAGTACCATTTACAAATATAGATAAAATAAACAAATACCAATAAAATCCAGTAAACGATACTCAGATTATAATTAACCCATATTCCTCCAAGCAATGTGGAGACTTGATACAGCAAACTAGTTCTTAGCACTAGAGAGATAAAGTTGAAATCAATGTCACATTAGACGATATTCCATTTTATAGGGCAAGTTTTCTTAATGAAACTTCAGGAGAACTTATGGCACATAAAAATTATGATGATTCATAAAATCGAAGACGTTTGTGACAAACACGGCGTTTTCAGATTGGTTTTTTGTGACACTTCGGTTTTATGGTATGCAGCTTATAGGAAAATTCTGTTGTACTTTTGTTATATCTAGGTATATAATATAGTAACAAAATCAATTAATAAATAAGAACAGTGACTGTATGGTTGGTGCTGCAGCTGGGCAACTGGCAGCCATGCAACGTGTCGCGTGTTCAATTCCCGCACGGAATAACTCTTTGTGTGATCTACAAATTGCTGTTCCGGGTGTCATGTATATGCGAAATCGTATGTTTGTAATTGCATTCACGACACAGGAACTCTTAGTGTGGGGTCAGTTTTACCTAAAAAAAAAAGGTTAAAAAAATGAAGGCTGATTATATACCGGAATGGCCTAAAAATTTCATACTTATACATAAAATAAAATTTGTTTACTCTAATTCTTTCCCTGTTACTAGGTATTGCAATAATGCAAATCGAAATATCTGATGGCCTAGATAAGGCTCGTGCTAAAAACAAAATGTAACTATTATATTTGGGAATCAAACTCGTGTCCTTGTGCTCGATTTTCGTTATTACAACCACTTGACCAACTACATTCGTTCTTATTACATGCAAGTAATGATAACGTGTCATTTACTGATACGAATAGGGAAGTGACATGACACACAATTTATAGAAACACTAGCTTTCAACCATGTCTTCGCCTGCGTGGTTTGTTGATAGAAACCTAGCCTATGTCTTAATCCAGGATATCTCCAAATTTCAAACAAATTGGTCCAGCCTTTTGTGCAGGAAAGAATAATAAACACACATCCATATAATCTCACAAACTTATATATTAATAGGAAAGTACGATAACATTAGCACACACATAATAAATATAAATAGTATGCATATAATCTAGTACCTATTACTAACATTACAAGGTTGAAAATTTGTATAAACGCTTGGATTAATCGGAATGAATTTGGACAGAGGTATTATAATTATAAGTTTAATTGTAGTGCGGAAGAGCTTTGCTTTGGCACGAATGGGTCGGTTCGACCGAAGTAATACCATAGCCTTACAGAAAACCGGCGTGAAACAATCACAGCGGAAAAAACAAACACAGCGTTGCATTTCGACGAGTGTGTGAGGTTACCGTAGGCCCAATCCCAAGTCTCGGTAAATCTCCGTAACCCCACAAGACCGGGTACGCAATCGTAACTCCTCTGATGTTGCGGGTGTCCATGAGCGCCTCCGATTGTCTACCAGGTAATCCGTCTGCTGGTTTGCCGCCCTGTCTCTGTTCTCTAACGTTGTGAGTATCCATGTGTGGTGCTGAACACCATACCATCAGGTAATCTGTTTGCTTATTTGACCTTATCCCGTGAAAATTTCAATAGAAAATTCAAAATACTTGCATACAAATTTAAGTCATTGACTGCCGATAGATTACAGTTGACGGGAAATCCTCCGCTGGCGTGGCCCACATGTTGTCCGCCATGGCGTTCAACATCATCATCATCAGCCTATAAGTGCCCACTGCTGAGCAAAGGCCTTTTCTCATACGGAGAAGGTTTAGAGCATTAATCACCACGCTTGCTCAATGCGGGTTGGCGATTTCAAACTTATAATTAGGAATTATAGTCCAGGTTTCCTCACGATGTTTACCTTCACCGTATGTCAGTGGTGTCTAAATAATCAAAGAAAGTACATGTAACTCGGAAAAAGTTACATTGGTACTTGCCAGGTTTCGAACCCCTCATGCATGAGAAGCGGGCGCCTTAACCAACGGGCCACCACGACATTTCAACAATGGCGTTCAACGTGTTAAGTAAATAATACTTACATAAAAATTTAAGAAAATATTTTTAGAATAAAATAAATGTGTAACATGACTTGAATTACAAACAATAAAAAAACGAAACTGTTTTACTCTTTACCTACGTTAAAAAATATTTGGCGCTTAATTGAATTCTGTCGGTGCGTTGTGCAGAACATGTAGGGGTGAGCTTGTTTACGTTTGATCAGATATTAAGTGCGGCTGGATCGTACGGCCACTCCAACCTACACTGATTGGGTGCCAGCCCTGACGGCTGAAGCACCCTCGAAAAATACACAGCGATTTTTTATTTAACATTTCGATTTTTTGCGATTACACTTTTGTTTTAATTTGAGATATGGCGTGTTGTTGTTACGCTGTATGCAATAAAAGTCAGGTTAACGTTAAAACAGTTATTTAATGATTTAACACTGATTGTTTGCCACATTGAGATAATTATAGAAATTCACATTAATTTTTTTTTTATATTGTAGGTGTGATTTAATTATGTGGTTATTTTTATCTTACTAATGGTGTTCGCCCGCGTGGTATGTTGTGAAAACTACCTTATGTCTTAATCCTATCTACATACCCAATTTCAAACAAATCGGTCCTGCCGTTTCGGCGTGATAGAATAACAAAAAATGATTGGGAGTTTGTAAGTATGGAACAGATACATTCATTCCGTACACCCTAACAAACTTTAAAATTTATAATGATAGTGGGATATACTTACCTCGTAAAATTAAAACAATCACATTTAAATTTAATAAAAACTACAAACTTATTTAACGTTTATAATATTTTAAATATTTGGGGTCTTTTTTACCAGCTTCATAATTAGTGTCCTATTATGTGGCAAACAGTTCATAATACATATGAGCTATCCAAACACTGTAAAACAAATCTTTAGAATAGCGACTTTAATACACCAAAAACAAAAACGCAATACGCACTCCAATACTTCAGTTACAAATCGAAATATGACAAAATGTCATTCCAGGATGTTTGTCTCGAAATATGAAATATACGGTCGTACCTGCTACCGATCGGACGGGAACAATATCTGCAACTCGTACATATTGAATGACAGTCAATGTGACATACAAAATATTTACATGGAACGTAGTAAATAATGAAATAACGCTTCCACGAAACAAAAGTTTAAATAAAGTGCAGTCGACTACTCACATTGAAGTACTCTTCTTGTTATTCGATTCCCATGAATGACCCTTAATGTTTCTACAAAGCAATAATGGTGAGTTTAAGTCGAGACTTTTCTTTTTTTTTTTTTTTATTGATTATAGGTTCGCGCTTGACCGCTATCTCACCTGATGGAAAGCGACGATGCGGTCGACGATGGAGCGCGCTTACCTAGAAGTAACCTATTCACTCTTGACTTAAAGATACCCAGATTGTAACTATCAGGAAACACCGACTCCGGCAAGGAATTCCACTCCTTGGCTGTACGCATGATGAATGTGCTCCCAAAACGTTTTGTACGTATATGTGGGACATCCACCATGTACCGGTGGCGCAATGCCGTACGTCTGGTGGTCCGATGATGGAACGGGCTAGGCGGAATTAAATTATGTAATTCCAACGCACATTCCCCGAAATGCAACCGGTAGAAAACCGACAGGCTAGCAACTCGGCGTCGATGCTCAAGACTTTGAAGTCTCGACTCGACAAGTGCATCATCGCCAATGATCCTCTTGGCTCGCCTCTCAATAGACTCAAGCGCATCAAGTTGGTATCGGGCAGATCCGTCCCAAAGATGAGAGCAGTACTCCATAACCGATCGAACTTGCGCCGGATAAAGTTTAAGCAGCTGTTCCGGCGTAAAGTATTGTCTAACCCTTGCGAGGATTCCCAACTTTTTTGCAGCCAGTTGAGCTTTTGCTTCGATGTATGGCCCAAAATTGAGAGTAGATGTCAGCGTTATACCAAGAAGATCAAGATGGTCAGTTATCGGCACGGATACACCCCGGAAAGTTGGAGCAGGGCTAAATTGACTCCTTTTGCTGGAAAATAGACACGCCTGAGTTTTAGCCGCATTGAACCTGACCATGTTGGCGTCGCCCCATTTAGAGACAGCCTCCAAGGACAAGTTCAAGCGCCCAATCATAGCCTCTCGAAGAGTCTGGATCTGTGACCCACTAGCTCGTGCGCCGGACGTGTAACTCTCAACAACAGTGCTGTCGTCTGCATACCCAAAGGTACCGGGCTTAAGCAGGTCGTTTATGTGCAACAAGAACAATGTTGCCGAGAGCACTGACCCCTGAGGGACCCCAGCATTGATGGTCACTTGATTCGACGAGCAACCATCGATGACCACACGGATGGACCGGTCCCTCAGAAAGTCTGCGATCCAAACACACAATCCAGTGGGCAAACCGAATGAAGGAAGCTTACTAATAAGGCTTTCGTGCCATACCCTATCGAAAGCCTTCGAGATGTCAAGGGAGACGGCAAGCGCTTCCCCGTGTTTCTCGATGGCCTCACTCCAGATGTGGATGGCATACGCTAGAAGATCACCTGTGGACCGATTCCGGCGAAATCCGTATTGTCGGTCACTTAAGATGTCATTGGCTTCTAGGTATGCCAGGAGTTTTGTGTTCAGCACACGTTCCATTGTCTTACAGAGAATGGACGTTACTGAGATGGGCCTGTAGTTAGCCGGGTCAGCCCGACTACCCTTTTTGGGCACGGGCTGTACGTTAGCTTGCTTCCATGCATTCGGAACTTTTCCAGCCTCAAATGAAAGCCTAAATAGGCGCGTCAGGATTGGAGTCAATTCTGGCGCACACGTTTTCAGCACGATTGCCGGTATCCCATCAGGACCGCTAGCCTTGTTCACGTCTAGGTTACGTAGCACCCTACGGACGTCCTTCTGATGGATGCGAATGTCTGACATACTCGTCTCACAACCATCAGGATAAGCAGGGGGCCGCGCGTCACCGGGATCTAGACGCGAAGATTCCGCGGAGAGGGAGGCAAACAGATTTGCTTTCTCCTCAGCGGTGTGGGCCAGCGAACCGTCGGGCCTCAGCAATGGCGGTAGTGAGGGGCGGCAGAAGTTCGATTCAACCGACTTAGCCAAGGACCAAAACGCTTTGCTACCAGCGGGGTATGAAGCAAGTTTGTTCCCGATGCGGCTGATGTGGTCGAATCGAGACCTCCGCATTGCCTTCTTGCAAGACTTGGCAGCACTGTTGAAGGCTCTCTTCTTCTGACTCACGTCACTCGCCTTACGCATGCGAGCGTCGGCCCAGGCCCGGTATGCTTCGTGTTTAAGCGCATTAGCGCGATCACATTCAGTACCGAACCAAGGACGAGCTTGGCTAGACATTGTCACGTCGGAGAATGGAATGTAGTACTCCATCCCCCGGCGCAGCACATCCGCCACAGCATCTGCGCATGACGATGGATCATTCGAAGAAAAGCAAGTAGGCTGCCAAGGATAACATGCGAAGAAAGATCGCATGCCCTCCCAATCTGCTGACCTGTATCGCCAAATCCGCCTGGTGCCTCTAGGGCAGAGATCAGGCGGAGAATAGACTGATACAGATTTCACCAGACAGTGGTCGGAACTACCTAACGGTGATGATATCGACACTGAGTAGCGGTCTGGATCTGTTATCAGCAGAAGGTCCAAGCAATTGGCCGTGTGCGAATCAACATCCGGCACCCTTGTAGCTCCCTGGACCAGCTGAGTGAGATTTAATGCCAGCGCAAGCTTTCGCATCTCTCGACCAGCATGGTCTGTGCACTGGTATGGGAAGAGCCACTCCTGATGGTGGGCATTAAAGTCCCCCAGTAACACCAGTTGAGCGGAAGGGTACCTCTGCTGAGCCGCATCCGCCGCCTCACTAAGGTACTGTGTGAGCCTGGTCGCCTCCTGGTCTCCACTGTGCGAGCGGTAAACACAAGCATAGATAATTTTATCCATGCCTGTGTCCACCAGAGCCCAAAGCGTTGAGAATTTGGGATCCTCAAGGTTGCGGAGACGCCGATAGCAGATGTCGTCCCGGGCGTACAAGCACACGCCAGCGTGTGGTTTAAAATTGTGCTCCAGGATAAATCCTGGGTAAGACAGATACGACACATCTGATGGACTTCTAATCTGCGTCTCCGAAAGAAAAAAGAGGGATGGTTTTTCCGTCTCAAGGTGGTGATGGACTGCTGAGAGATTGGAGTGCAGACCTCGAATATTGCTGAGGTGCACTTTAAGTGAGAGGGAGTGCAGCCGCTGTGTACCGTTTCTCTTTTTCTTGGACCTTGGCATAATATGAGTGAAGGAGGTATGAGGAGAAGGAAGTGAGATGGAGCCCAATGCAGCCCACCCTCGGTCGCGCACCGGTGGGACAGCATCATTGGGGTACTAGTCTGGAGACTGCGGGGACGCCCGAGCCCCCCCGGAAATGACCATCGGGCCCTCTCTTCTGGTCGCCAACCAGCACGATGGTGCATTCCGGGATTTTTCGTCAGTTGGCGGGGCAGCCTTTCACGTGTGGCTAGCACATTACTTGGGCCCCCTACTAACTGCGGTCGGCCAGCGGTGCACCGTGCCTCGGATCCCGCTACCCTCCTCGACTAGTCTCCCGATACGTCAATACCAGCGCGAGGCCGGCTGGTCTGCATGCATTGGAACCGCCACTTCGACCCATTTCCTCAGAAGTGGCTACACAGGGCATCGTACCGGAACACGGCTAGGCCGCTTGGCGGTACGTCTTTGCCCAGTGGGTGGTCACAAGCCATCGGTCGAAACCTACCACCAGCTAGTGTCACCTGATTAGCACCACCCGGGGACCACGTGTAGGGCCTAACTGTGGGTATTCTCCTACGGACGCGGGTGACTCAGCCCCCTAAAAAATGTAGGGTTAGCCACATTAGCATACTTTTAATAACAAATTTAATATTTTCGTAAAATGCAGTCGTTGAAAATTAGCCGTCTTAAACACACACAGACCCTGGAAGTACCTGGTTGGAAACTTGGCAAGAACCAATGTGAAACTTCTGACAGACGCTGAAGAAAAACATCGCAAGGAAAGAAGCGCCTTGAGCAAGCGTGGCGATTAATGCTTACACATTCTCTGTGTATGAAGAGGCCTTTGCTCAGTAGTGGACACTTAAAGGCGGATGATGTGATGTGATACACACACACAAATGCAATATTTTCGGACATATAGTATAATATGACCTAGCTACTCTCGCGCGGTTTCACCCGCTGCTCGGCACCATTTAATCATAGCGTGATGTTTTATAGCCTATAGACCTCAGGAACATTGTAGCTATCTACCAGTGAAATAATTTTGCCAATCCGACCAGCGGTTCCAAAGATTCCCCCCTACATACAAGTTACAAACATACAAATTTTACCTCTTTATAATATTAGTATGGATAACCATTTGAGTTTATGGCGTTGAAGCGTTTAATCTCCGATATCATATGTGACTGACAATTGACACCTGAAACTGTACTTCACTAGTCTGAAGGTCTTGTTGGCCAAGCACAATCTTTTTTTTAATTCTCATGTCAATGTACGTACAGAAACATACATTTTTTTATTCCAAAACACTCTTTTGCTGACTTCGGAAAATTATCAACTCATCCCCAAAAAGTTCTAAAAATATTATTATTGAAGAGGTTTCATAAGAGTTCAGAGACATTTTAAATTTTGCATCGAGGTTACTGGAGTTCATTGGAGAGTTTCTATATTTAGAAATTTTCCTTCAAAGGACCACGTTCAAGGGCCGACAGGATGTTACGTTTGATCAAAGATTAAGGGGTCGGATCCAGTGAGCACTTCAACTGCCAAGTCGGTTCTCCAAGTACTGAGTATTTAAGTAAACTATACAAGACAAAAGCATGACAAAGTTTAAAAATACCTATACACAGACAGGTTAAGCAAAATTATGAAATTTAACTTTGTGCCTTAGATTTTGATATACCTATGTATTACTAATCTTATAAATGCGAAAGTAACTCTGTCTGTCTGTCTTTTCTTCACGCCTAAACTACTGAACCGATTTCTGTGAAATTTAGTACAGACATAGTTTGGACCTGCAGGAAGTCACTAATCCACGCGAAAGGAGTCGCGGGCTAGTTTTCTAATTTACTTTTTTCTTCTTCAGTAGATTAATTTGGTCGGGGGATACAAAAAACAAATGGTCGCATTTGCTTCTTGTACTTCTGCGCATGGAAGAGACAGATATAACTCTGTCAAAAGATATAAAAATACTAGGGCGAACTATTGACGACAAACTGACGTTCATCACACATGTGGCAAATGCTTTTAAACATCTTCAAAAAACTAGCGAGGGCCATATACGATTTTGTCTTTCTAACTTTTTTATTACTATAGTAGACCAAGGTAAG
This sequence comes from Spodoptera exigua, assembly GCA_902829305.4. Taxonomy (NCBI): domain Eukaryota; kingdom Metazoa; phylum Arthropoda; class Insecta; order Lepidoptera; family Noctuidae; genus Spodoptera; species Spodoptera exigua. The sequence goes on from LR824605.2 coordinate 11,720,148, forward strand.
GAATGTTAGCCAAAATACATAAATACTTAAAAAAGGAACTAGAATAAGTATTCCAGGAAACCCGAACGTGCCGAGAGCAAGCGACATTTGACCCAACTCCACAATATATAAAGCTCTCAGGTGAAATAGTATCCGATGTTTGGTCTAAGTATTAAGAAATACGACTCTTGCAAACTTATTATGTTTTTTTTCTTGAACTTTTACAATTTAGTTCATAAGTTGTCTTTAAAACATAATGTGTCGTATGTATAAAGTATAATTATAAAATAATATACTTCACATATGTTCTGATCTGTTCTAAACTACTTCATTCATAAAGAATCCCTTTCAAACCTTTGTACCACCCAAATCCACCACTGGCTTACTCGCTTACTATACTTATATGCGTGTAATTATTTTATAAATTCTTGTATTTGTCATTTGATAACTAGTAGCTTGATATGCCATCAATCTTCATTTATATTTTTTTATAGAAAAGGAGACAAAGGAGCAGTTAGATCACCTGATGATAAGTGACCATGGACAGTTACAGCACCAAAAGGAATAGGGATATCTTCTGGGTTAAAACAACTAGATTCTAATTAGTCCGTCAGTTAGATTATAGAAAAATACTCGATACATATTTTTTTATTTGTCCATACGAATAATATTGACAAAGATACAGCTCATTCAAATTCAGGAGTAGGGGCTCGTGACGTCACTCTTTCGTAAAATTTTACGAAATAATGACGTAGCGCGAACTTTCGCCGCTCTGTAACTTTGTTATTTTAAGTTTTAAAAGCAAAAGAAAATACGTATCTACTATTTTCTGGCGTTCTAAAAGATGGACTAATTATTATTTTTTAATCATCATCCCTATTATAGGCACGTTGCCAGTCTTTTAAGAAGACAAACGCTCGTTTCTTTAGGTTTTGAAAGACGAGTGAGTCGTAACAGTAATCTAACAATCGCAGCCTTGTCTCACTAGAACCACACCCCACAAATTGGTGTGGACGAAGTACAACATTGGTACAGCATTGTATGGACCTGACAGGTTTGGCCAGCGCTCAGCTCGGTGTCACGCGACGTGACAGCGCAGACAGGTCTTGGGCAACCAGCCCGCGTGCTTATCCACATTTTCATCTACAGTTATTTATACGTTTATTTTATTTTAATTAAGAGTTTTCTTTGTGAGAATTTCATTTCACTGTATGTAAAAAGACAAACCTTGAAAAATATTCATACTTATTTTTTAATTAATAATCTCTCGACTTTATTACCAAATAGGCTTCTTATTACTAAGGCGTTATGGTTAAAAATGTAAAAGCTATCTTTTTGTCGAATCATTCACAATACACAAATTTATTTGCAACCAAGTTGGACGTCCCAAAACTAAGTCACAAACTTGAACTTTGGGGTGCGTGCCAGAAGACCTCCCCGTGGTGCACCCTGGGTGCGGGCGACAGTCTCCCTAACGGGATGGTGACAGGGTTGGTTTGACTGTCGCCCGCAGCGAACTTCTGGCCGGGCGGAGAACCCGGTCGGGTTCTAGAGGCGACCGGCTCTATGCTGGCATAGAGTCTACGCCTCCGTGGGGGCGTCCCTCCGCACGACTCTCTGGACCTAGCAGAGAGCGGGGCGGAGAAACAAGGGCGGCGCTCGTTGTGCACTCACCCTGCCAATGAGTAGCATCGGGGCACTAGCTGCGCCCGACTGCACCCGTCGATATCGTAATCCGGGAAGAGATCATGGTCATGTTTTATGACTCGGACCGGGACGAGGGTCTTGGCTTAACCGCCCGGACCGCGAGGAAGATAACCTCTATAAAAAATTCCTCCAATACTAAGTTCTGGTGCGCGGCGAGGGTATGTATGGCTGAGGAGTGGGATCAGTCGTGAGCGCACCCCCAGCTAGGGGACCGGTGGACCCCCTAGTTGGGAGACAAATGCACACTTACCCAGGGACAGGGGGCTCTCCCTGGGTGGACCGCTTATTTCCCCCATACTCGTGGGACTTCTATGGAGATGTCAAAAAATTTAAAAAATAAAAAACCACTCAATGGAGAGGAGAACGCAAGCGAGGTCAGCTCGCCTGCAAGCGTAAATGAGGCGCTAGATGCATCCTGTGCACGTGCCTCAGGCAGGAAGGAGTCGGACTCTGAGTCTGACTCAACATCGCAGTCTGGCGTAAGCATAGCGCTGCGCCAGAAGAAAACGCGGGGGACGTTCAAGCGTCCCAGGTTGGCGGATGGGCGAGAGCCCTCCTCTAACGAGCAGGAGGCCCCGGCCCCCAAGATCCCCACGGCTGCGCGCGGTAGGGGCAAAGGGAAAGGCCTCCCGAGGGCGGCAGGCAGCCGAGGCGAGCCGACTGAGCGGCTAGCGGCGGAAGGGAGTGCCCTAGGCAAGGTCGCCCCCTTGGACTCCTCTGAGATGGAGTTGTCTGCTGGTGAGGGCTCCGCAAGCGAAGGCGGCGCTGATAGCCTTCGCCAAGAAGTCAAGGAAGCACTCCGCATGCTGGCTGGGCAAAAAACCCAGGCCGGCAGAAATGGAGTGCTCAAACACGCGGAAGCCGCAATTATGTCGGCGGTATCCCAGCAGGGCTCAGCAGGCCGGCAGATGGCCGCTATGTATAAAGAGCTGGCCGGAATGCGGCGGGAGCTGTCACGCTTGGCGGCTGCCAATTCTGCCCTGGAGGCTGAGCTTTGGGCAGCAAAAGCAGAGCTCGCAGCTGCTCGAGGAGCCCGATCCCAGCCTGCGCAGCCAGCGGAGGCCGACCTTCTTGGCCTTATGCGGCGGGAGATGGCCGCCTTCCAGCAGCGTTTCGACGTGCTGGAGGGTAGGCTCCTGCGACCTCCACTCGCAGCCGGGTCGTATGCTGCCGCAGCGGCTAAGCCCAAGCCGCCAACCAGCCGTGGGGCACAAGCCAGCGCACCGGTGAAGAAGGGGGCGAAAGCGCCGCCAGCCTTGTCACCGACGAGGGCGCCCGTGTCTCCCTCGGCGCTGGCTCCTGCGCCGACGAGCCGCAGACGAAGAGGAGCAGCGGCTGGAGCCCCAGCCGCATCGGCACCTACTCCGCCGTCTGAGTCGCGTGCTGGTAGTGAGTGGCAAGTGGCGGGAGAGGTGAGGAAGGTCGCCAAGGAGAGGAGGAAGCTCCGGAAGAAGGAGCAGCGGCAGCGGCGACAGCAGCGGCGCAAGGAGAAGCGCGCTGCGGCAATGCTCCTCGCCCCAAAATCTTCGGCTGTAGTTATCACACTACAGCCGGACGCGGCGAAAAAGGGGGTGACGTATGGCGAGGTCCTCGCCAAACTGAAGGGGGCGGTAACTCCCGCGGAGTTTGGGGCACCCGACGGGTTCGCAGTGAGGGTCACTGCCACTGGAGCCCGTCTCTTGGAGGTCCCCGGCGCGGCCAGCGGCCCGTCCGCTGACGCCCTTGCCGAGAGGCTCAGAGCGTGCATTGCGGCGGACGAAGCTCGCGTGTCCAGGCCCACCAAATGCTTGGAGCTACGCATCATGGGCCTGGATGACTCCGTGACGGAGAACGAGGTGGCGGCCGCTGTCGCAAGGACGGGGGGGGTGCCCTGCTGATCAGGTGAAGGCAGGCACCATCCGCCCGGACAATACGGGGCTGCGGACCGTGGTAGTGAGCTGCCCCGTCACAGCGGCCAAAAAACTGTCGGAGGGCAAAAGGCTCCTGGTGGGCTGGGTTTCGGCGCAGGTGAAGCTGCTGGAACCCCGACCTTTGAGGTGCTTCCGCTGCCACATTGGTCACCATGTGGGTGCCAAATGCACCTCAGAGGTGGACCGCAGCGACCGCTGCTTCCGCTGCGGTCAGCCCGGTCACAGGGCCGGCGCTTGTACCGCCCCACCGCACTGCGTAGTATGTGCGGCGGCTGGCAAGCCGGCCGATCACCGGGCTGGGGGCAAAACCTGCTCCCCCCCCACCAAGCCCAGGAGCAAAGGTAGGCCCTTAGCCACCTCCACCGCTCCCACCGTCGCTCCCGCTGCCGCCGCAGTCGCCAACACCCCTGCGACTGCTGCTGTCGCCGCTGCCGTCAGAGAGGAGGTCGTGATGGATACCCAATAATGGCTCCATTACGCCTCCTCCAGGCGAACATCAACCACTGCGTCGCTGCTCAGGATCTCCTGCTCCAGAGCATGGCGCAGTGGTCGATCAATGTTGCTGTGGTCTCCGAGCCGTACTTCGTTCCAGCCAGGGAACACTGGGTGCCAGACCTGGACGGCTCGGTGACCATCATCTCGTCGGCCGCCGCCGGTACCCCAACCCCCGAAGGGCCTCAGCGAGGCAGGGGTTGCGTCGCGGCTCGGTTCGGAGAGATCGCCGTGGTGGGCGTGTACTTCTCTCCGAACCGAACTCTCGTCGAGTTCCACAACTCCCTCAGGGAGTTAGTCACCGTCGTCGTCGGGTTCCGTCCCCTCCCCGTGTTGGTCCTCGGGGACTTCAATGCCAAGAATTTGGCTTGGGGTTCCCGGCTCACTGATGTCCGGGGAAGGATGGTCGAAGACTGGGCTTTGGAGACAGGCCTAGTCGTGCTGAACCGGGGTTCTGTCCCCACGTGCGTACGGATGCGGGGCGAGTCAGTGGTGGACATTTCGTTTGCTAGCCCCGCTCTGTCATCGCGCGTTGTTGACTGGCGCGTCATGGAGGAGGTGGAGACGTTTTCGGACCACCGGTATATACGGTTCGACGTCTCCGCCGAGTCCGCAGACCCGCCAGTCAGACGGGCCCCGTGTGGCCCGCGTTGGGCGCTTAGGCAACTGGACCGGGAGCTTTTCCTGGAAGCCGCAGTCGTGCAGGCCTGGGTGATACCACCGGTCAGGCCAGCCGACATTAACGAGGAGGCGAGATGGCTCCAGGACGCCATGTCAAGGATGTGCGACGTGGCGATGCCCCGGATCCGACCGTGCCAACGCAAGCGCCAGGTGTATTGGTGGTCGCAGGAATTGGCAGACCTGCGCGGTGAGTGCACCGCAGCGCGACGCCGATACACCAGGCACCGCAGGCTCCGTCTCCGCCCTCTGGACGCTGAAACCAGAGAGGCGGAGCTATACGAGGAGTACAGGGCGGCGAAGGCCACCCTCAGGGTGGAGATCCGGCGGGCCAAAGATCGGGCCCGCGAGGAGATGTTGGAGACTCTGAACAGAGACCCGTGGGGACGCCCCTACCGGATGGTGCGTGATAAGCTCCGCACCTGGGCGCCCCCACTGACTCAGAGTCTCCGGCCGGAGGTCGTGGACGAAGTGGTTGGGGCGCTATTCCCCCGACCACAGATGGGTTACACGCCTCCGGCTATGCCCCCGCCCCCTGCGGTGCCCAATGCGGGCTACATCGACGACGACGACGAATCCGCTCCGGAAGTGACCGAGGTAGATTTGAGAGTGGCGGTGCGCCGGCTGAGCGGCAAGAATACCGCCCCAGGACCTGACGGGCTGCATGCCAAGGTCTGGGTCCTGGCCTCGGAGGCTCTCAGGCCTCGACTACTTGGTCTGTTCAGCGCATGTTTGGAGAGAGGCCAGTTTCCGCTGTCGTGGAAGACGGGTAAACTGGTCCTCGTGAAGAAGCCGGGGCGTCCTGCGGACTCCCCGTCCGCGTACCGGCCCATTGTGCTGCTCGACGAGGTGGGAAAGCTGTTCGAGAGGATAATCTCAGACCGCCTCGTCGGGCACCTGTCTGGAAGGGGGCCGGATTTAGCGGACGGCCAGTTCGGCTTCCGCAGAGGGCGCTCCACGGTGGACGCCATCATGCGCGTGAGGGACCTCACGACGGGGACAGCGTTGGCCGGGAGGCGAGTCGTCGTGGCGGTGTCTCTGGACATCGCCAACGCCTTTAACTCGTTGCCCTGGAGCTGCATTTTGGAGGCACTCCGGTATCACCGGGTGCCTGCCTATCTCCGTCGTGTAGTCGAGGCTTACTTGACGGACAGATGCGTCATCTACCCCGGTCACCGGGGCGTGTGGAATCGGCGAGAGGTGTCGCGCGGTGTCCCACAGGGATCGGTCCTGGGACCTCTCCTGTGGAACATCGGGTACGATTGGGTGCTACGCACCGACCTCCCGAGCGGCGTCAGCATTGTCTGTTATGCTGACGACACGCTGGTGCTGGCGAACGGGAGGTCGCATCAGGCGGCGGCCGACCTGATGTCACAAGCGGTTGCGACAGTCGTTGCAAGGATCCGGCAGTTGGGACTCGAGGTGGCGCTCCACAAGTCCGAGGCCATGTGCTTCTATGGCCGTCGGAGCGCGCCACCTCCAGGTGGGTCCCAAATAACGGCAGGAGGAGTTACCATCGGCGTCGAGTCGGCGATGAAGTACCTGGGTCTCGTCCTCGACAGCCGATGGAACTTCACGGAGCATTTTCGTCGTTTGGCCCCTAAGCTAGAACGGTCTGGGGCCGCGCTCAAGCGGCTCCTTCCCAACCTCGGGGGGCCAAACGCCTCCTGCCGGAGGTTGTATATGGGGATTGTGCGATCCATGGCCCTCTACGGTGCCCCTGTGTGGGCGCCGGCCTTGAAGCGGCGGCCGGCTCGTACGCTGGTCGCGTCCCAGAGGGTCATGGCTATTCGAGTAATCCGCGGGTATCGCACGATCTCCGGGGAGGCGGCGAACCTCCTTGCCGGATCACCGCCGTGGGATCTAGAAGCGAAGGCGCTCGCGCGCGTCTACAGTTTGCGCGCAGACGCGCGTCGCCGGGGCGAAGATCCTCTGCCGCGCCAAATTAGTGCGTGGCGGAATGAGCTCCGGCGAGATCTCATGGCAGAGTGGAAACAACGACTGTCGCAACCGAGGGCCGGGCACGCTACCATAGCAGCGGTAAGACCCCTCTTTGAGGAGTGGCTTGAGAGACGCCACGGCGTCCTCACCTTCCGCCTGACGCAGGTGCTTACCGGGCACGGCAGCTTCGGTAGGTTCCTGTTTCGGATTCAGCGGGAGGAAACGCCCGAGTGTCGTCATTGTGAGGACCACCTAGAGGATACGGTGGAGCATACGGTAGCGGTATGCCCTGCCTGGGCTGAGCACCGCCGTATCCTCAGGGAAGTGATTGGCGGCGGCGACCTCTCGCGCCCGGCCTTAGTCGAGGCCATGGTGCGGAGTGAGAGGAACTGGGACGCCGTCTCCTCCTTTTGTGAAGCAGTCATGCTCGCAAAGAGAGAGGCGGCCCGCGTGAGGGAGCAATCCTCCTCCTCACGCCCCAGCAGCCGCAACTGGCGACACTACGGGCGTCGGGGATCGAGGGACGATCTCCGGCCACCGTAAGTACGGGCCTGCGGTCGGCGAGTAAGGGCAGCTCGCCGCCCGACCAGAACCAGGCCCGAGCGTACGGCGCGTAGCGTTCCGCGCGCGCCTCAAAGAGCCAATAGACCACCACAGACGGGGCCCTAAAGGGCTGATGTTCAGCCGGGGTTGCGGGGTAAGCGCAATAAGGTACCGCGACCTCGGCACAGAGCAGGAGAAGGAACAGGGGGGTTTTTAGTCAGTAAGAGTCTGACACTCCCTCCTGCCCGGCCCTGGGCGGGAGAAGTCATTTGATGATTTTCCCCTCACAAAAAAAAAAAAAAAAAAAAAAAAAAAAAAAAAAAAAAAAAAACTTGAACTTTAAATGCACCTTACTAAGTTAGTTTGGGAAATACCTAAAGCAGTATACTCCTGTCTTCTCTAAGAGCATTACCATCAGCTCGGTGACGTCAATTCGTTTTAACGACAGCTATCATTACCGCTGAAATTCTGAACTTGTGCTTCAGTTACAAGTTGCAAGCTGAGGTCTCGACAGGCACTCGAACTTATTAATGTGTACTGCAAAACTTGAACTTGTAATTACAAGTCTTGAAAGGGTTTTGCAATGACTTAAATGCATCTGTAATTTGTATTTTGTGTTTTTCTGTTTTTTAGTTTAGAAGATTTGCGGTCGATAGATTGTCTGTAGAAAAAAAACAGTGGTTCAATCCGACTGCACGGTTGAAGCGAGTGCTAGGAAACTGGCTGCCGGGCAACGTGTCGCGGGTTTGCTTCCCTCACGGTATAATTTTTGTGTGATCTACAAATCTTGTTCTGGATCTGAGTGTGATGTGTATAATATTTGAAATTGTATGTTTGTAAACGCACCCACGACACTGGAGAAAATCTTAGTATGGGGCAACGTAATAAGAATAAATAAAAAATGTATAAAGAGTCTATTGCAGATTTTGATGAGGTTTCAAGTAGGATTACCCTGACTCTGAGCGGGATCGATTTTCCAGCTAATGAGAGGAGCAGAAAAGTCGTCGCTTATTACGAAGACGACAGGGAAAAATCGCGAGCCCAGATAGGATGGCAGGGTGCTATTCATATATGCATATACTACCTCCTTATATGTAGATATACACGTACCTATTCAGCTAGTTATGCTTGCGACACGTAGGGTCGCCAAATATGAATGCGGCGGAGTTAAATTATTTTGGTCACAAACAGAAATGTGAAGATTAAGATGTGAAGTAAATGTGAAACAACCATAGCGTTGTGTTTCGCCGTGTGAGTGAGGTTACTGGAGGCCCAATCCTTCCCCCCCCCCCCCAATCCCTCCTCAATGCCAAAATCTCCTAATGCCTAAAAGGTCGGCAACGCACTCATAACTCCTCCGTTGCGGGTGTCCATAGGCGGCGCTGATTGCTTACCATCAGGTAATCCGTCTGCTCGTTTGCCGACCTACTACGTAAAAAAAGTAAGTCACAATTTATACATGCAACAATTGATGTTTACTATACCTAGATGATACAGTACTCATTGTTATATCAACATGTCTAACCATAACTGAAGTACAAATGTTAATATTGAAAATAGGAACAATTTAAAATTTCAAACCTTTTCCAGTTTGAGAAAAAAAATACAAAATACCACGACACAACGAGTTCAGGTTTTCGCAGCAATCTTGGCTTCGAATACCAAAGAGATCGGAAAATCCAAAGAAAACGAAGCACCAAGATCAGGGAAAAAGTAAAAAAACACGCCTTCGTTCGTCTCTGCATTCATTTAGGTACTTTATTCAAACAAAGAAACGGAAATGAGGACAAATCCGATGAAATCAAGACTAATGGCGATACTACACGAAGGTAAACGTCATGCGTGTAGGTAGGGTAACCAAAAAATATTATGTGTATTTTCCTCGGCATATTACCTTTTTTCTCGCTAGCTTAGAGACAGAAAACCGAAGTGTCCCCATTTCATGTTAGATGAACCGCGTAAATACTATATTTTCTTGTTATTAGATTTTTTATTAATCCTTGAATATTTTTTTGTTATTTTCTTAGCCTATAGACTAGATATTTGGTTCTTTGTATTGAATTAAACTTTATTATACCCTTTCTCAATCTTTCAGCAGTCGCGCTCACCTTTGCGCGACCGATGTGGCAATCTTTATTTCTGAGTTGATCTGAACATTTAAAAACACTCCTTCATTATAAAAATACTGAAATACTAACACTTTAAATAATCCGCAAAAGAAAAACCTATTTATTACTATAAGAAACCTTTAAAAATGATGACTGGCATAAAGATAACGCCGGGGTTGCGGGTCTAAACGCAATAATGTGCCGCAGCCCAGGCCTGGAGCAGGAGAAGGTACGGGATAGTTACCGACTTCAAAAAAGGAGGAGGTACTATGTTCGTCTGATTGTTTTTTTTTTTTGTATGTTCACCGATTACTCCGCCATTTATGAACCGATTTCCAAAATTCTTGTTTTGTTTGAAAGGTTATACTCCCGAGAGGGTCATGAGGTCAGGATCTGATGATGGAATCCTAGGGAAACCGAGGGGATCTTTCGAAAATTGTAGAGGCGAGTAGTGTTTCTTTTGTAGGCTCTTTTTTGTCAGCAAAAGATTGACACTTAGGGCGAGAGCAGTCCCTTGACCATACCCCCCGAAAAACTATAAAAATAATCAAACCACTCCAAGTAATATAAAGTAGGTAAAGTTAAAAGGACCGCCATATCTTCATATGTGAAAGGGTTTTATAATTACAAGCGCATTCAACGTAAAGAGTACACAGACATTCAAGCTTCATAAACTGTTGAAACGGTCCGCCACAGTACCAAAGCTTTGCCGTCGTTATATTCTGTTTGTACTTACAAGGATTCAGGGAAAAATGTTCTCTTAATAGATTTTTATAGTGAAAAATGTTTTTAGGTTATTGTGAATGATTGTAGTTATAAAGTATACAAGGTTAAATTAGTTCATCAATTAAAAAAATTAAAGTCCTTTTGAATTAATTCACTGTTTGGTTCACCTGATGGTAGACTTTACACGTGATTACAAGTGCGTTGTCAATCTTTTGTGGGTTAGGGATTTAAGTATTGGGAATTTGGGGGTTAGGGATTAGGAAAGCGGGATAGGGTCACCGGTAACCAAATCACACGGCAAAACACCACACTGGAATTGATCTGAAACACAATAATCTGCATTTTTCTATGAAGCCATAGTAACACTGAAGCATGGGTCTTCCAAAATAAAGTTTTGCAAAGACAGGACATTCCGGCCTCATTTAGTTTCCTTAAAACTTTGACATATAAAATACTACCTATTTACATATTTGACATGTAAAAATACTGTTCATATGTTATGTAGATATGGATTAATAATTCACTTTTCCATTTCAAAATTAATGAATGCATACAAGCAAGCTCTGTATACTCTCGCAGTTACACAAAACATAATCAATTATTGACAATGCAAATCAAGTATTCTGTTTGTTTACAAAATTTTAGGGACAACAGAACTGTATTTGGCAGAAGCCGGGCGCATCTGTGTTGACCGCCTGACCACAAGCCGTAGCCCGAATAAATTATGCAAAACAAAGCCGCGTATAACACATAACATGATATTATTCATATTTAAACTATACTAGGCGTTTGTTTACTTCTAAACGCCAGGTATCAAGTTGGTTTAACATCCAGAAAATTCCAACATCCTATGAAAAGTCACTACTGATCGACAATTTAATAAAATTTGTTTGATTTTGAATCTTATTCGAGTGTGAAGTGGGCGTCGAATTGACGGGGAAATTACATTTAGGATATATACTCGGAATTTTAATTCCATTCCAGATTTGACAATTTCAGTGTTGCAACGTTATGACACGTAATAAATAGTGACGTTGCGAAATTATTCGATATGGAAATCGAATATTTCTGAATCGATTCCTCTCGTTTATAAATTTACTCTTGTAAACTAAGTTTATCAGGAAATAAAAAATTTCTGAACCGATAATTTAGTTTTGACAATTAAATAACGATCTGAGGCTTTTCTTTTGTAATTGTGTGTGAAATTAATAAAAAATGTGATCATGAAGGAACGTGACAAATAAAACAGACATTTTATAAATTGTCGCCGTCATCGCTATCGCTATCGCCGTTACTCTATGTAACATTTATTATGAATTGTGTCTTTGATATTTATTGTCAATTAACATATCTAGCTTACTCATTTTTTCCTCTTCTTTGAAAACATAGGATACACATTTAGACCATTCGGTAGCCGTAATTTTTTGAATGCCTTCCTGAAACTGATTCACTGATTGTTTATCGATTTTTGTGTTCATCACTAAATTTTTATATGTGGTATCATTATTTCACAAAATGACAGTGGTCAATGTCAAATCAGGAATCGAATTAAAAGTCTGACTATAGATATTATTATAGAATGCCACTTTTAACGTCATCTCATACGTCTTTATCTATCAAAATGTTGCGGTAAATTTAGTTCAACTCTCAAGTGTAGCGCTAGTGTACTACTACTCACAGCGGATTCAGATTCGAAGTTTAGAAAGAAGTCTTACTGAATCACACTGTTGGACAGGGAGTTTGCTGTATATTTGTCCACGCTGAACATTCGCAAAGCGAAAAGGTTATGCTATCCTTACTTGTTTTCTAGAAATGTAAAGTATTTTATTATGTAGAATTTAATTGATTATATTTTGTTGTCACAGAGGTGTGTGTGTCTTTTCACACGTGTGTTTTAAAACCAACCCTTTTCTTTTCCTACTCTGAACTGAACCTCAGTAAATCATTGTGCACCCGCAGCAGTTGGAAAGTGGCAATTCAAAAGAATTTCCTTTAAGACTCGGGTTATCAGAGAGTCCTGTATTTTAGATGACTCTTCCGACACCCGCATTCCATTTCGCCTTCAACATACAACTTGTTTTAACTCTAAATAAATGTACCTAAGCAAAAACATGAATGTACATAATAATAACTTTTTTTACATAATTATGTGAACCTTTTTCTTTGAGCATAATAAGTGTCATGTTATGGTAATCGTAGTAATTATCACAATTTTATGTCTTGTCATCAGGTTTTCTCGGGTCTCGGAACATTTTTGCAAGATAAACAAGTAATTAGTCGGTGTTGTCGGAAAACTTTTTTGGATGTAAAAATGGAGTGCCAGAATCTTACTGACTAAAATCCACTTCGATGCTTCTCCTGCTCGAGGCTGAGGCCGCGGTAACCCACAACCCGGGCTGAAAATCAACCCTATTGGGCATTATCTGTGAAGGCTCTTTGAGGCGAAACATATCGTACATTAGATCTGATTGCGGTTGGGTGGCGACCTACACTTGTTTTCCATCCACAAAAACAATACAAAATGTATAAATGTTAATCTACCAACACATCTCCAGATAACAGTATTGATATATCATCTAATTAGGAAAAAAATGTGAGACTAAAAGAGCAATTCCTTTACTAGGTAATTTTATCGCATTTGTCACGACTTAATTATAAAACAATGCCTAAACATGTTAATTAATATACCAAACAAAAATGTATCTAAAATTAATTTGCGTTGTCACGTTTCTCATTATAAAAACAATTAAACTGTAACCTATAATGTTTGTATGAGAGATATTTCAAACAAAAAGTAAATTAATATTTTATGTGGCAACTCGATTTCAGACCTTTACATTTACTAATCAAATAATTATAACGTAAGCAATAGCAGCTTCTCATTATAAAATTAAAATTAATGGATGCTTTTAACTTTTATAGAAAGCATTTATGTGGCAATTTATGAGTTCCATCTTAATAAAAACCAAGCCCATGATCTACCACAATCAATATTTATTGTTTAAATAAATTTATATTTAACTAGCGACCCGCTAATCCTTCGCACGAGTGCAATACTAAACTCCACTATTTGTTTAATGTCATTATACAACTAAACTAGGTTTTAGATTTAAGAATACGTAAAAATATAGGGACAGTGGATGAGAATATTTTATTGTAGTGACGAAACTAAATATGGGTTCTCTCCTAAATTAAATATAAATTTTTACTCTTCAATGAAATGAAAAGTAATTATCATATTTAACGATAAACTTCATATTTATTCTTTTAAGACACAGGCACCTACTGATGCTATTTGACGCAAATTTTTTATCATTTAACACACATGTATAAAAATCGGTTTTAACAATTCTAAAATATATTTATATTTATTTTATTACCTATCTTAATCAGAATATTCAAATTGGAAACCTGTTATACTTTCCCAATTAGCGTCTGACGTCAAGAAATAAACCCATACTTTGAGTGCAACTAATTATCAGTACTTACAACACAATCTGTATTTGTCAGACGATTCATTAATACTTATAATCAGTGGGTAGATAAAATAATAAATAATGTTATCATTCAATGATTACAAGGTATATAGTTATATGACAGTAATTGATATCAACACAAAAAATAAACAAAAGAAACCATAATTTAATTTTAATGTCGGTTACCGCAGGCCCAGTCCTTCTTTCCCTCCCCCAATCCCTAGAGCTCCGAAACCCTAATCCCCAAAAGGCCGGCAACGCATTCGTATACTTTCAACTATTCGATAACTCTTCTGCTGTTGTGAGTATTAATAGGCGGCGCCGATTGCTTTAGATAATCCAACTCATAGTTTGCCGCGCTAAAAAAAAAGTATGTTAAGAAATTTCTAAAAACGCTAAAAAATATTTGAGCCTTATCTTCCTCCTCTCATAATAACCATTTTATTCTAAATAAAAGTTGGGTTTTGCCTTTTTACTATCGGCTTTTGGCTATCATTCATCAAAACATTAATGGTGTACAACATTGAATGATTACAGACTTTTCTGCTTTTAAATAATCAGCCAAATTAATAGGTCTAAGTGATTTCTATTTTTCTTTATAGACAAAAAAGCAACAATTATTTCAAATCCTTGTTTTAATAATGTTAAAGTACAATATCAAATAACATACTTCATTATAAAGAAACAATTGCTAAACATCCTCCTATGTACACTACATATACGTAGGTAGATAGGTACGTATCATGAAAAATATTTTCTAAATAATATTGTAGAAGGATAATAGTCTGTCCTTCCTATACCCTTCTCTATCAACACAGCTGGTCCTCTCATCCTTGATACGCGGTGTACTATCAAGGAAATTTATCGTAATAGAGATAGATAAAGTTATTTTGTCAAAATATCCATATTTCATGGAAAAGTTTTCCGTTTTGTTGTTAGCAGGATACGAGTCTATACTCTAAATAAAAATTATACGTGTTTAAAGATTTAAGCATATATAGTACATATAGTATAGATACAGTTTTTGTAAATAAAAATCCAAACTAATATTATAAATGCGAAAGTAACTCTGTCTGTATGTCTGTCTTTTCTTCACGCCTAAACTACTGAACCGATTTCTGTGAAATTTGGTACAGACATAGTTTGGAACTCGAGAAAGGACATAGGATAGTTTTTATACCAAGATCTGCAGGAAATCACTATTCCACGGGAACGGAGTCGCGGGCAAAAACTTCAAACTGTAAGTTAATAAGAAAGGAGTATTAGGTTCGATCTAATGAGTTTACACGTCATCGTTACAACACCACTACAAATACACTCGTTCATGAATTACTAAGTGCCTACATTTAAAGTGACTTGATGGAAATTGATTGCTTAGGTACCTTACCTACTTACTCAGAGGCGATGGACTATCAAATTGACTTTACTTACGCTCCACTTTCGCACCTACCTTAATACTAAATACGAATAATGTTGTATCGTAATATAGTTATGTTACAGGGAATTGACGAAAATATAGTATTTAGTGCGTGGACATAAATACAATACAATGAAAATATGTAAGTATGGTAAACCTGGACTAATAATTTGTAATTATTAGGAATTTAAGCAAGCATGGTGATTAATGCTCAATCCTTCTCCGAGTGAGAAGAGGTTTATGCTCAGCAGTGGGCATTTATATGCTGATGGTAATGATTGATACAGCTCTATGTGACATCAGACCTGATATAAAGCGCGATTACACTTTTACGACAATTTTTGTTTTATCACTAATAGTGAAAACTTGGCTCTTTGAAAAAATACAAATAATGGTACTTTAAAAGGCAGCCCTTAAAGCGCCAATATTTTTTCAAAGTTAATATGTATACCATATGAATTCAACCAACTATTATTGAAACAATGAAACAATGAATTTATTTTTGCAAATAGGCCATAAAACGGCACTTTTACACGTCAATTTATATGTAAAAAACTAGATGAAGCCGGCATTTCCTATCTGACTACTCTGAGAAGAAATGCCGAAACAAACTCAGAGATAAGTCTCATTTCAAGTCCAGACAATGTAAAAATAGCACAATGTGAGAGAACCGTGCAAGTTCATTCTGTAGTGGTCTTTTGATGAAAGAACCACACCAGTTTAAGTGGACCCGTTCTGAAGACAGGCACGCAAGTGTCAGTTTGCAACCAGCATAGCAAGTGCTGCTGAGTTGTCCGACGAACAATACCGATCTAAAGAACATTTGGTTGGGTCACGCAAGTACTCAAACTGTCAGAACGCAGATAACTGGTAGTCCAAAAGCGCGGCAAGTCTCACACGGTCCTTACACTAACAATAATAGAAAATAATAATAATATGTCAATAAATAATTATAAAAATAATAAATAAAATAAAAATGTCAAATAAAAATAAAAATGTCACAATAGGTGATAATGTCATTGTTAAAAAAATAAACGTAATATCAAATTGTATATAAAAAGCGTAACTTATGTTACAAACATGTCAACATGACCTGTGCAGAAGTTACAGCGGCTCATTCCCAAGCCTGACTATCTTCTAAGTAGTCTTTTATTTTATAAAATGCTTTACAGTAAAGTTTAGCCTTTATTACACTTTTAAAATATTTCAAATTTTGAATATCCCTAGGAATTTTATTGTAAAAGCGTATACATTGACATCTAAACGAACTACTTATTTTCTGAAGCCTGGAGACGGGGACAACATATTTGTTTTCCCCCTCGTGTTAATATTATGTATATCACTATGCTTCTTAAATAAGCTTTTGTTTTTATGAGCGTGAATTACATTTTCATAAATATATTGTGAGGCAACCGTCATTATCTTAGTTTCCTTAAATAATTCTCTGAGCGAATGCCTCGGACTAAGATTGTAGATTGATCGAATAGCCCTTTTCTGCAGAACAAAAAATAGACTGAATGTCAGTAGCATTCCCCCACAACAAAATACCGTATGACATGATGCTGTGGAAATAACTAAAATAAACTAACCGCGCTGTATATACATCTGTTAAATTTCTAATTTTTTTAACGGCATATGCTGCAAAACTGAGCTTCTTCGACAAGCCATCTATATGTGGGCCCCACTGGAGCTTAGCGTCCAGGGTTATACCTAAAAAGACAGTTGTATCTACAGGACTCAACTCCTCGCCCTTGACAAACACACTGGTTTTTACCTGTTTAACATTTGGTGTTGTGAATTTAATACATTTAGTTTTAGTTTCGTTTAGTAATAAGTTATTAACACCAAACCAGTGAACTATTTCTGAGAGAGCACTGTTTACATTGTCAATAACTAATTGTCGTCGTCTGAGTTTGAATAATAGTGAGGTATCATCAGCAAACAGCACTATCTCGTGTCTATCCCTTACAAGGTAAGGCAAGTCATTAATATAGATAAGAAATAAAAACGGGCCGAGGATAGAACCCTGCGGAACACCCATCCTCACAACAGATCCGGCAGAAACCACTCCGTTTACTTCAACTCTCTGAACCCTATTACTCAGGTATGAGGTAAGAAGGTCCAGAGATGCACCTCTTATTCCGTAATGGGATAGCTTCCTGATCATGTATTTTAATGTTTAATGTTTAACTAATATGTATATTAATGTTTTATCATATACGAAAAGAAGTAGACCTGTTTGAAGAAGGTATTTGGTATTTATAAACCGAAATCGAAAGCGTATAACTTAAAACTTTACCAAGCTCCTTTTTTTTGAGGGGGAAAATCATCAAATGGCTTCTTTCGGATGGGGCGAGAGGAAGTGTCACTCTTATTGACCAAAAACACCCCGTTCCTTCTTCTCTTTCCAGGCCGGAGCCATTGCAATTATTCCGCAACCCCAGCTGATAAAGAAGTAGATGAGGTAGGTAGGTACCTAGGTAAGTAGGTAGGTAATAAATCTATGTTTAATGAACGAGCAATTAACATCAAACTTAACGAATATACCTAAACCCTTTCGGCCTTATTACAAAACAAGGTTTTACTTTAGTCTAGGACAAAACCATTGAGCCAGTTTTCGTATTTCGAATTGAAGCTAGATGACAATAAGATTCAACATTCAAAACCCGACTCAATGGTTTAAACTTGGACTAAAGATAAACCTTGTTTTGTAATAAGGGGGTTTAGGTGTTAAATCAAATCAAATCAAATCAAATCAAATCAAATCATTTATTTGTTAACATAAGTTAATAAAATACAGATATTATAATGTTGTTGACACAGAGCGCTATGTTATGCCAGGAGGCGTACAAATTTAATATGGTGTGATAATCTACATAATTGAGCAATAAAAAAAATATAATTACTAAAATTTTAAAATCTTGTACAATTATTACACATTACAATTATTACATTACACAAAACAAATTACATGTCAGTTATTAATTACTCCAGATAAGTCAGAAAAATTACTAATCACAAAAACATACAGAGCCATAAACTTTACGATATCAATACGCTTATGATTACCTTGTAAACTGGATCTAGATAACAATAGAAATAAGAATAGGTACTTTAACAACCTTGTTGGAGCACTTTGTCAAACAGACAGTTGAACTTACTCTGCTTTTCAGCCAAGGTTGCGGGGCAAGCGCTGAAGATACAGCGACCCCGGCCTGGAGCAGAAGATGGTGGAAACGAAGCCCCCGGGCTTTTCTTAGAGTCTGACACTGCCTTTAACAAAAAAATGCACTCAGCTTTATCCAAATATATAATTCGAAACATGTGGATATAGTTTCCGTGGTGTAGCGGTTATCACATCTGCCTAACACGCAGAAGGTCCCCGGTTCGATCCCGGGCGGAAACATAGCCATTTGATGTGTTTTTTTATTAATTAAACAATATATAATATATATGACATCTTTAAAACAATATTTTTTTACTATTTATTTTATAAACATCTTTTCATATTTTTCTTTCTCATCCGAATACCTACATATAAATAAGTGACGTAATAGAAAGTTGAACTACATACAAACAAGCCGCGGGCCATGAAAACTGGTTTCGTAGTTCGGCTTTCGATTCTATGCAGCCTTTCTCAGTTTATCTTGGCTCTTGGTCACGTCATTACGCATGATTGCTTTGACCGATTAAGATAATTTTTATTTTAATCTATTTGTTGTTGGAAAAGGTTCTCATGGAAGAAAATTTTAGAATAGTAAAAGAGCAACTTGGTTTATGTAACCTTTCCGAGACAGTAGCTTAGAAAACAAATGACTGATTCCGAAATTGATAGACATCTGCGTGAAGCCGTAACAGAAAATATAAACCTAATAAAACTAACCACTAAAACTTTAATATATCTAACTACAAGCAACGGAATTAACTCCGTATTACTCAAAAACAAGAAATTAAATCAAATCCATTGAAAATAAAAAATAAAAACAAATAAATTAAAAATGAACAGTAATCCGACAAAGAAATCCCTTTACACATTTATCTATATCCCTTTGAGTGTGTCACAACGCAATCATGGTACCTTGTGAAGAGGAAATGAGAAAAGTTTCCAACGGTATACAACCTGCATGGTGGTCTGATGTATAAAAAGTTTTAATTGATTGTGCCCCAACAATTATACGGGCACTCAGGCCCTAGTAACTGCTGACTGATTTGACAGAGCTCAGGTAAAGGATTAATAGGAACGGATATCCGCGGGTTTGGATTAACGATTTTTACTTTTAACTGCAGTTATTGAAAACTAACCGGGTACCGGGATCGTTTTAGTAGTTCCTTACTTTGGGATATAATAGAACAAATGGTTAGGAATATGTATAACTTGGATTATTTCAACTCTCTCGTTTTCGTCATTTCGTCACTTTTTTATGTAATTGCTCGGCAAACGAGCAGACGGATTACCTGATGGTAAGCAATCAGCGCCGCCCATTGACACCGGAGGAGTTACGAGAGCGTTGCCGACCTTTTAGGGATTAGGGATTTGGCGATTTAGAGATTGAGGAGGGATAAGGGGAGGGGAAGGATTAGGCCTCCGGCTAAACACAACTCACTCTCATGGCTAAACACAACGCTGTGGTTGTTTCACACCGGTTTTCTGTGAGGCCGTGGTATCACTCCGGTCGAGCCGACACATTCGTTCCGAAGCATGGCTCTCCCACTCGTAGCTTACCTCTTTATGAAGAGATATTTATGCTTCGGATATATTCTTTCTAGCATGCCTCGTTAAGTAGCACCAGTTATGAGACCTTCTAAAATACTTCCTAAACTGCAAATAACCACTGCCAGAACTATTTTCTGTGTACCTATAAACTGCCGCCTCAAAACGCGTACTGAATATCTCAATCTTTACCTTAATAGTAATTATTTGTCTAGCCAGTCTTCTCGCCAAAGACAAAAAAAGAGTTATTTTATTGTTTCATCATGTCATCTCTTTGGAGTTAATTTTAAATATAATAGTTTCACGTTTTATTTTCAAACAATGTCTATCTACACTATGCTAAAAATCTCCAAGACAAGTTTATAATCTGTACTTAACTAACATAGTGTATAAGTTACACACACAAAACTTGTTATTACAGTGTAAGTTTCATGTACACTTGGTTAATGCCTTAACGTGCCTTAAGTCAAAGTTTACTTCCACTTCAAAGAAGCGGTGGACTTGGCTTAGTTTAATGATTGTGCCGACACAGATATAGCAAGTAAATAAACTTTACTTGTTCACACGAAACATAGTAATCAGAAATGAATTATGGTGTCGAGATTGCATATACAGGCTGTAAAAAGACACTTAACGAAGACGAAAGCCACGTATTCTACCCATTATTTGGATCATTTTTTTTCTTTAAGACCATAGCTGGGACTCCACGGGTTGTCGAGATATTGAAGGTCAAATATGCATTTTTAATTTTTCTTTTTTTGCGCAATCGAATTCTAAGTATTATTACAAAACTTTTTTCCAAGCAAACATTACCTGAATTTTGCGATTTTTCTAAATAAATTGCGCATTTGAAGTTACGAATAGTAATGTAGGTAATAAGTAAATGCAGACCCGCACAAAAAACATCGTGCATCTCAGTAGGATTTTTATTTAACAGAATTGTTTTGTTATTGCGAAGTAAAATGTCGACCTACTTACTTATGGCTGCGGGTTAAGCGCAATGAGGTACCGCGACCTCGGCACAGAGCAGGAGAAGGAACAGGGGGGTTTTTAGTCAGTAAGAGTCTGACACTCCCTCCTGCCCGGCCCTGGGCGGGAGAAGTCATTTGATGATTTTCCCCTCACGTACTTATCACAGCGTTTTAATGCTAAGCTGTGAACCTACGCACACAATGCCACGAAGCCCGTTTGCTTTACATTGCGCGCAATAAAATAATTATTTTATTTGATACCTAAAAATAAAAGTCGTTTCCCAGTGATCATTTTAGCGTAAAGCTACTTTGTTAGAACTGCAGTGTGCGTAGTTAACGGCTTCGTTAAGTGTATTTTTACACCCTGTATGTAACTTACGCTACCTTTTATATGTGAGGCGAAAATCATCCAAATAACTTCTCTCGAGGATGAGGCGAGAGGAGAGTGTAAGACTCTTACTGACTAAAAAATGTTGATCCTTCTCCTGCTCTAGGCCGAGGCTGCGGTACCTAATTGCGCTTGCCCCGGATTTTTCTAAATAATCGTGAAAAGTAAATCCTACTTATCAAAACCTCGGGAAAAGTAACTTACCAGATTTCGAAGAGTTTAAGGCGCCCGCTTTTCACCACAATGGCAAACAATATAAACAAGTTTAGAAAGTAATAGAATATATTTTTTTAATTTGCAACGCACTTGCAAGGACTCCTTTTCGCACGTGCGGCGCGTGTTGCATTTGTCGTACATTACGGCAACCAACCGCATAATTCCCAGCACAAACTCAAACATATGAATATTATGAGCAATGTATTACGAACCGGCCTACGGTATGCATGTACCGTCCGCTTTTATAAGTTTTAATGTTGCAATGAAATGTATGTAAGTTCATAATTTGTGTGCAAGATGAACCATGTGTGGCTTAACAAATTAGACCCTATCTAAATTTCACTTTGTTAATTAGTAATATACGACTGCCAAAATTAAATCTTTAAAGGAACAGGACTTTTGTATAAGCAATTGTAGTCTGATAATAACAAATGATTTTGACTACAAAGTTGACGCAGTGCCTGATCTCTGCAAGGAACATCGATTTGTGTGATCCACAAACTATTGTTCCGGGTCTTGGTGGTCACGATACAAGGCGAAATCCTATTGTGGCAGTGGCTATCCAATAATAAGAAATTAAATCCTAATTCCTAAATCAAAACACCCTACTGATCTAAATGATACAGTTAATGTGTAATAGCTAGTTACCTTCACATTTACTAGTAGTCGTTTTATTAATCGTATCGTAACTTTTACGGTAAAGTGCTCGTGGAACGTAGTTCTGCGTCGCAGCGTGAAATGACAAGCTATAAACTACATCCTTGGTATATTGTTGTTCACTCTACTACAGCTTAGGTCGAGAAGGTCATAAGTTATATTACAAAACAATATTATACTCTATGTCGTACTTTTTACAGTTAAAATGCTAAAATTAAAGACGTACATGCTTTCTGCTTTGATTATCTTGTATTATATTTAATGTAGTGAAGAAAGGATACCAGATTCATGGATGTAGGTAAAAGTTATAAATTAAAGATGTTCGATATTTGTAAACGTTTTTCTTTTTATTGCGAGGGAAAACCTTTAAAACGCTTCCAGCTTTTTGGGGTGAATGGCTAGGGTGTGTGATATTGAACCGACTTAGCAGCGCGTAGCATTCCGAGCAAATAGACCACCACAGACAGGTACCGCGACCTCAGCCTGGAGCAGGAGAAGAAATGGGCGGGGGTGTTCTCAGCTTTTCAGTCACTAAGAATCTGACACTGCCTCTTACCAAACCTACCGGGGAAAGAAGGCATTTGATGATTTTTGGGCAGCCGTGTAAAAAAAGCTTGTGTAAAATTCTTTAACGTAATTCCAACAATTTGTGTTCTACTTATAAATATGATTTTTTTCTGCTGAACCCAGACATTCTAATCCCGCCTTAATTTATTCAAATAAAACTATTGTAATCAGCAGCAAAACAATTGATATAAAATTTAAAATAAAGACAGAAACAGAAACCATTGCTTGATCAAAGATTACAAAATATAAACAGAAAAGGAAGGCAATTACTATAACAACAGTTATTTTTCTGAAAAGAATAAAACCTTTATTTTCTGTCTCGCATAACAAGTAACTTGACTGATAGTACAAGCAAAACATTGCGTAACATTTCATTCAAACAAACTCCACAAACATAAATCCTTACAACAGTACCTTAGCAATCATATCGCGCACCCCTCGTAAGTTCAAAGACCTCTTCTGCGCCCCGAAGATAGTTCAGCAGAGTTACAACCGCAAACAGTTCACCAAAGTAACTTACATAAGGTTCCTTCATAAACTTCCCCCGTTACTATAAATATCTAAAAAGCTTCGTTTTGAGTCTCATAGTGCTTCAGATGTTATGACCTTTTTAGATATAGATGTAGTTGTGTATAAGTCTGCAGCTAAAGTTAGAAGTATTTGACCCACCTTGAGGTGTTTTCGACCATAGGAGTTTGATTTTTAGAAGTATCCATGTTGAAAAGCAATTTTGAAAAGTAGGTCACAGGGTGCTACCACAGTAAAAATATCATACAGTATTGTAACTCGGCCGCTTGAAAGAAATAAATACCTACAGCCGCGCGGTACGTAAACATGCGTTAGGGCTGCTCGTCTCCAGTATTTTAATTACCTTTGTCTACTTTCTGTTTCCATGTAGTTTTGTGATTGTAAATATCCTTTTTTTATATAAACAAATAAAGTGCTTTAAAAATAAACAAACAAAATTTCTTTGGCCACCAATGCCGAACTGAACAGCTGACTACGAATGTTCTAAAATCACAACCCTCAAACATCAAAATATTACATGAGTCTAGCTGTTATTATTAAAACCGAGAAAAAAAACAGTTTTTATTGGTATTATGTTGTTAAAGAAGCAGCAAAAACTCTTTATGAAAATTTCGAAAACTATCTAATGACACAGAGACTGTCAAATTTATTTTTTCTAGTATTATTCATAAGCACAGATAATAAACAAATATTATTAATAATAAAATACCACACTCTCTACTTTGAATTATACAAACTAACAAAACATACATGAACCGTTTTAACACAAGCGTAAGTAGTAGGTACCTTTTTTTTTTTTTTTTTGATTACGGGGGGAAACCTTCAAAAGGCGCCTAGCTTTTTGGGGAGAAAGACTAGGGAGTGTGGGATTTTTACCTCACTAAAACCACCCCGGTGGCCACCCTCATCACCTGTAAGGGGCCCCGGGTCCTCTACAAGAGACCTGCTCCGGAGCCCCCACGATGAAACGCCTGTGACAGCACATCCCTCGAGTACGAGCCTCGCTGTGTACGGCGATACGTGACCACTGTACCACCGTCTTCCCTGGGACCACTGAATGAGCACCTAGAGTCCCCCCTCTATGCACCCGTGACCCCAAAGGTCCGCCTGAATTTCATGCAGGCGGGATTCGGCGTATTAGGCGTCAAGGCGGTTGCCTCCTCGACGCCTTCTACGAGCAGGATCGGCCCTCTCGCGATCCCGCTCAGCAGCCTCCTTTTGGGACATAACAGTCTCGCAAAACGAAGCCACTTCCCTCCAATTTTCTGCATCTGCCAGCATAGCCCTAACTACTGCTGCCAGAGACAAGTCTCGCCCGATCTTGGCGACTAGAACCCGCCGCTCAGAAGCCCACGCTGGGCACTCCTCGAGCGTGTGCTGTGCGGAATCCAGGTCACCTCCGCAGTGGTGGCAATTTGCCGTGGCCTCTCGCCCAATCCTGTTCAGATACTCCCCGAAGCATCCATGTCCGGTTAGTACCTGAGTAAGCCTGAAGGAGACGCGCTCCTCTCTTTTCAGCCAGGCTTCGAAGTGCGGCAGAATGGCTTCAACAACGCGCTTGCGTGAGAGCTCCGGCTGTTCTAGCCGCTCACGCCACCGCTCGAGCGCGTGTCGCCTCTCTTGCCGCCTCAGCCTAACGAACGCCACTCCTGGCATTCTACCGCCATTTCGGCGGACAGTGCGAATTTGGTCGTAGACTTTCGCGTCCATGTCCGCCAGGATATCCAATGGCGGAAAGCGAGCCAGGAGAGTTGCCGCCTCAAAGGATACCGTTCGGTATCCCCGTGCGATACGGATGGCCATTTTCCGCTGTAAACGATAAATTTTCGCTCTACAGCGTCGAACGCCTGACAGTCGAGCTGACCAAACAGGCGCCCCGTAAAGGACCATCGACCGCACGACGCCCGCGTAGAGGCGCCGAACTTCTTCTCGAGGTCCCCCAATGTTAGGCAGCAGTCTGTGCAGAGCACCCACTGCCTTCTCGACTCGAGGAACCAGGCGTTCGAAATGCTCTTCGAAGCCCCACCGACCATCCAAGATTAGGCCTAAATACTTTATGTATTGCCCAACCTGGACTTGCGCATCTCCAACGTATACCGACGAACTGGGTGGCTCCCTGGTCCTAGGGAGCTTATGGAACCATAGGGCCTCGGTTTTATGAGGCGCTATCTCCAAACCCAGTCCGCGGATTGAAGCCACGACATTTGCCACCCCGAGCTCGGAAAGCCGGATAGTCTCCTCAAAGGTATTCCCACTGGCTATTACCAACGTGTCATCTGCGTAGCAAATGACATGGACACCAGCGGGAAGTACAACACGCAGGACCGCATCGTAAGCGAGGTTCCACAATAAAGGACCCAGCACAGATCCCTGTGGAACTCCGCATGTAATCTCCCTCCGCTGAACGCTACCGTCCCGGCCCACATAGCGAATGTGCCGATCGCGCAGATAAGCCCCGACAATATTCTGCAAATAGGGAGGAATCCTGTGATAAACAAGAGCCTCCCTGATCGCCTTCCAGGGTAGAGAGTTAAATGCGTTAACAATATCTAGGCTTATTGCCAACGCAACCCCACCCCGGGACACTGCCTGATTCGACAGCGAGCGGACGTGCAGTATCGCATCTATTGTAGAACGCTGCTGCCGGAAACCATACTGGTTTTCAGACAGGTCAGGACCAACTCGCGACAGGTGCCCAACGAGCCTTTCAGCGATTACTCTTTCAAAGAGCTTGGAAACCTCGTCGAGCAGGCAAATGGGACGGTATGCAGAGGGTGAGTCTGCGGGCCTGCCTTGCTTCTTTAGGAGGACTAATCCGGCTTCCTTCCATCGGGTGGGGAACACGCCTGACTGAAGACAGCTATTGAACAACCGCCTTAGACGATCCCCCAGAGCATCTAGAGCCAACACCCATGCACGGCCGGGGATACCATCCGGGCCAGGCGCGGTGTTTCGAGCACTTAATCTGCGCACGGCTCGGTCTAACTCTCCTTCTGTTACCCCTAAGTCAGGGGACCAATCTGAGGATGGAAGGGGTAGTGAGGGACTATCACTAACTACTGGGAAGAGCGTATTTATCACCCTTTC
The DNA here is from genome assembly GCA_902829305.4 of Spodoptera exigua. NCBI lineage: Eukaryota > Metazoa > Arthropoda > Insecta > Lepidoptera > Noctuidae > Spodoptera > Spodoptera exigua. The sequence continues at coordinate 11,746,250 of LR824605.2, forward strand.
CAGTAGATTCGGATCCATGGTCTCCGTAAGGGGAGGAACCCATGGGCGGAGTTTACCCATGACTAAACGATATGGTCTTCCCCACGGATCCCTGTTTAGCCCCTCGAGGAGTTCCCTCCAGGACCGAGACTTGGCATCTGTAATGGCGTGTTGGAGCGCCATAGTTGCTTCTCTGTACGCTCTGTAGGCTGTGGTGATTTGTTCTTCCGTGGCGCTCGGTTGTCTTCTACGACGGGTGCGTTGGAACTGACGTCGATGCCTCAGACAGACAGAACGCAAGTGTGCAATGTCTGCCGACCACCAGTAAGCTGCTCTAGGACGCTGGCCGCACTTGGCACGGGGCATAGAAGCGTCGCAGATTGACGTCATTTTGTCCCGAAACCAAGTCGCCTCTACTTCTGGATCGGGCGGGATCCCCTGGGAACCATCTTCTGGCCAGGCAACGACATTGGCAGCTGCGATGAGCATGTCTCGATCTAGTTTTTTGAGGGCCCAACGTCGTGCCGGTGGGTTAGAACTTGGATAACTTCGACTATGGGAGGGACTGGGAGCCACATCAAACACAATGTGGCGGTGGTCAGAAAGAGTGACCATCTCTTCAGCAACCCTCCAGTTCATAATTCTGGAGGCTAAAGAAGGAGACGCCCACGTTAGGTCTACAATTGACTCTCCCTGCCACCGGACACAGGTGGCGATAGCTCCTTGATTCATAAGTCGGAGGTCAAGTGAAGCCGCCCAGTCTTGCACAATGTGTCCCCTAGGCCTGTCCCGAGTGTTACCCCATGCTCTGGAGTGAGCATTAAAATCACCTAGGATTAATACTGGACGGGGGAAGCATTTATATCTAACGCAATTAGCTACCCCATCCAGGTATATCTCGAACTCAGGGATAGAGATGTTAGGAGACACGTAGCATCCCACCACAGCTAGTGGTCCCCACTCAACAGCCACAACTCCTTGCCCCCTGTCTAACAGGGCACAGTGAGGCCCACCACTCCCACCAGCCCAGTAAATGGCAACTGAGTCTACGGTATCCCGGAACCAGCGAGGATGATCCTGAAGACCATAGGGCTCCGCCACTACCGCCAATGCAACCGACCACTCCGCAACAGTTTGCAGGAATAAATTCTGCGCGCTGCGGCAGTGGTTCAGGTTGCACTGCAGGACTTTTAGGGCTGGGAATGTGACGTATCCATTTCCTCTGGAGTGCTTACACTTTGAAGTGCAGCTGACGTCCCTTGCAATTTCTTTTGCGACTGTTTTTTTTGCGGTTGACAGTTTTTCCCTCCAAGACGGTGGTTTGAAGGGCGGCCCTGGTCTGAGCAAACTGGACACTTCAGAATTGGCGAGATACATTCACGAGCTTTATGGGCACCACCGCAGGCATAGCACTGGGAGCTCCGGTCCACAGAACTAGTACACATGCGCCTGACGTGTCCCGACTCGAAGCAACGGTAGCACATCATGCGACGTGGTTCCAATACTTCGACCCTAACTGACGTCCAACCCAATGGCATGCGCTTGTCGGACGCTAGTTTTTTCATTGCCACCAGAGGGCCACGAACCCATACATGCCCTAAGGAAAGTGGGGGACGTCGAATTTCACCAATTTTAATTTCTTCCGTAGAACATCCTCCCGCCCTAGCAATGGCCACTGCCACCTCCTCTGGGGTTACAGCGTCATTCAGGTCCATAACCCTTGCCTCGGCAAGTTTAGTCGGACGGCCAATTTGCACGTCAAATTCTCCAAGGACCTCCCGCATACGACTTGCGAGACGATCGGCCTTGGCAGAAGAATTCTCACCTGAGATCATGAATACAATCCCACCATCAGCAGCACGTTTCTCACGACATGAGTCACTGGTAATGCCGAATTCGGAAAGACTAATTCGTCTTCTTGCCTCAGCAAGTACTTCCCCAAGACCTACGTTTGATCCCTCCCTTACACGTACAGTGATCGCTGCCGAGGTGGGAACTTTTGGCAGTTTCACAGACGGTTTATTTAATGGTTTGCTCTGCGCAGCCGAAGCGAATGAAACCATTGGTTGTGGGGCACTCGCCCTTTTGGCCTTACGTCCCACTACTAATGACCACGTGGTGGTGTCCTGAGAATTTGCTGTTCCCGGTCGTACATCTTTTGCAGCCGAAGTGACTATTCCCGCAGGCGAATCTGCAACCATAGTGGATGTGATTGCGTTTAGTTTCTTCTTCTTCCTTTTCTTCCGCTTCGTCTCTTTGGCTGTCGCCTCTGTCTGGACTGGCTTAGAAGATGCAAGTCTCCTAGTATCTGAGGCGAGAGCTGGGCGAAGTGACTTCTCTGGCAGCAATCTGCCCTCTAAAGCGGCTAGCTTTGCATCCATCATAGCGCCAACCTCTATGGCGATGGAACGTCGCAATTGCGCTTCCGTATCTGGTGCCAGACCAGCAGGTACGGACAGGTCTTGCGACTTTTGCTGTGCTCCCTGTTGGGATAGCAAGTTCAGCTGGTTTTTTAGACCGGAAACAGCTTCTTTGAGGCTAGCTACTTGAGATCGTAGATCCGCGTTCTCTTTGGCCAATCTATCCAAAGCGTCTTTATCTGCTTCAGGCATGCTTTCTACAGCAGCCTGCGCAGACCAGGCCGTCGTTCGGGTACGCTTACGTGCCTGCGCCGTTTTTGACGCCGTCGACATCTGGGAGACCGATGACAATTGCGAGCAATCAGACTCGCCACTGTCACTAGCTACTCCTCCCATTGGTGTAGCCGGTCGCTTAAAATGCGACCGCGTTGTTCTTCCTTTCGTGCCGGGACACGAACTGCTCTTGCTCGTACTCAATTTTTTCACCTCCTTATCATCATCTTTTAACGTTTTATTAATAATATTATCCATATAATTCCCACGAGAATGGGGGATATAAATGGTCCACCTAGGGAGTGCCCCCTGTCCCTAGGTAAGTGTACATTTATTACCCAACTAGAGGGTCCACCGGTACCCTAGCTGGGGGTGCGCTCGCGACTGACACTACTCCTCAGCCATGCATACCCTCGCCGCGCACCAGAACTTGGTATTGAAGGAGTTTTTTATAGAGGTTATCTTCCTCGCGGTCCGGACAACCAAGCCGAGACCTTCGTCCCGTTTCAAGTCATGATATCATGAACTCTTCGCGGATTACGACTCCGACGGCTGCAGTCGAGAGCAATGTGTCCCGATGCCACTCGTTGGCAGGGTGAGTGCTCAACGGGCACCGCCCTAGTCTTTCCGCTCCGCTCTCTGCTAAATTCAGAGAGACGGACGGAAAAACGTCCCCTCAGAAGCGCAGGCTATGTATCAGCACACGACCCGCCGCCTCCAGAACCCATCCTGGGTCTATCCGCCCCCCGTCCAGAAGTTCGCTACAGGCAATAGTCACTCCAACCCTGTCACCCCCGTTAGGGGGACTATTACCTGTACCCAGGGTGCACCACGGGGAGGTCTTCTGGCACCGCACCCCAAGTAGTAGGTACCTAACGTATGATGATTCATTCAGAACCAGAACCGCCTATAACTACCTATTTCACTCGTGTCAATAACTTCATTTTATTTATAAATTCAAACACCTGTTTTCGTGAGATAAAAGGAAATAATGATCCATTATAAAGACACACATTACGTACCTACCTAGGCTACTAGTAAGTAAAATTATTTTATAGTCTTACCTTTCAGAGTTTCCAGGTAATTTAAAAAAACTTATGTCTGGATGCGTTATTGACGAATTCATGCAACCAAACATAGCACAATATTTCCTATTCGTCATATTAAATAATGTACTCGAGCTGATTTCTAAATAAAAGACAACACATCGTCCGTTCGTCACTGCGGTACAGCCGCGTCTGTCTGCGTCCCGAGCGCGCCCCGACATCGGGCGCGTAGGTATAGTTCGCGTTTCGGCCGTTTCTATGAAGTTGGAATACTTGTAGATATTATTACCTTGGTGCTACTAACTTAAAAAGAAAAAATATTTATACCAGGCACAATGGACCAATATATTTATAGATACACACAAAAAGAAATAAATAAAACAACATTTCAATCGAAATTCCAAAAATACCAATCAACATTAAAAAAAAACTAAAAGAGTTAAAGAGAAGAGAAGACACCCGATTGTATAAGTACTGACAAAGGTGAGAGACAACATCGTGCAAAAAAAAACTAGATCTATCTTTTATAATTATTTGTAATGATTAGTATATTTATCGATTCTACCTTTCAAATTGCCAACCCGCCTAGCGCAAGCGTGGTGAATGTATGTTAATTCCTTCTCAATGTGAGAAGACGAATTATCTCAGCAATGAGATATATCCATTTACTTCAACCAGCCATAAAATGATAATGATGATTATATAATCTTTGTTTTAGGTACTACCAACAACACTAAATATTAACACAAACAACAAAATGACAAAAGAAAAGCAGAAACATAACCAACAAAAATACATAAACATTTTCATAATGGAATTATGAAAACAACAAACATTTCAATATTAATTTAATACCTTCGGCCCTTAATTTAAAGTACAATTTCCTTTAGGAAATAAATTGGAACACTCCATGAATAATTGAAATAAGGAGACCACATTTAAAGTAGATTAAAAATTCAATTCACTCTCTCCCTCCCCATCAAATAGGTAACTGAATTCGCGAATTATACAAATGTATAAAGTGGTTTACTATATTTTATTTACGACCATTTTACTTAGTTTATACTTTAGTTATTTTTTTTATGTAATAGGTCTGCAAAAGAGCAGACGGTAGTCCGTCTGTCCGCTGATTGCTTACCATCAGGTAGTCCTGATGGTAAGCAATCAGCGCCGCCCATGGACACCCGCAACGGAGGGATTGGGGGAGGGGAATGATTGGGCCTCCGGTAACCTCACTCACATGGCGAAACACCACGCTGTGGTTGTTTCACGCCGGTTTTCTGTGAGGCCATGGTATCAATGCGGTCGAGCCGACCCGTTCGTGCCGAAGCATGGCTCTCCCACACTTCAATGAAATATCAGGATTGTGGGTAAAGCGCAATTTCGTACCGTGGCCTCGGCCTGGAGCAGGAGAACGGGGTGGTTTTTAGTCTGAGAAAGAGACGGAACGAGGGGTTGTGAAAGTCTGTAAAAGTCTGACACTCCCGCCCCACCACAGGGAAAGAACACTATAAAAGATATTCCCACATCGAAAAAAAATCGCTAAGTAATATCTAACATGTTACGACACAACTTTTGGAACAAATTATGCTAATAGTATCACAAAATAGGCGAAACAAGTAATCCTTCTCGCCATACATAGAACACAATCCCGCGTACGGCGCGGAGCGTTTTTCACTCGCCTCAAAGAGCCAATAGACCACCATGAATGGGGCCCAACACGGTTAACGTTCAGCCGCGGTGAGTGTCAGGCCAGAGCTCTGGTTAATTTTGGGCAACTCTTGGAGGATGATTCTAACACAACTGGTTTACATAGACTTTGTTGATACAAACGCTATTAACACAAAAAAAAATACTATGAAAAGTTTTACTTTTTAAATGAATGTGTTCAGAATTATACAATAATTAATTTATATTTAAAATATATTTTAACAAAATGGATAAGTGGCTATTTGCACCCACTTACTAAGCAGTAATTTAGCAAAAAATCTTAAAAATGTAATTACAAAGTACTAAAAAGGACCACTCTAAAATATATTGCTCAGAAATAAACTAAAAAGGCCTCGTCTAATATTTGTGTACCGTATTTAGATCACGTAACGTTGTACTCAAGTTTAAAAAAAACCGAACGTAAAAAGTTTATTACATCATGTTATAAATAAAATAAAAAAAACGACGAAATAATTCCAAAGTTCTTTCTACTTCATCGGGCAAAATGACTGGTAAATATGGAGTCCTCAGATAGGTACATAAATATAAAAGTCTCAAGGACATTTCGACAAAGTTTTTAAAGAAACTCAATATCGTAAATATTCATGAAACATAACAGCATTCGAATGAACTTGTAAAGAAGTTGAAAAACAAATTAACCGAACATACAGCTTTGTAAAACATTTTTTATGGTGTCAAACTTTAAGTCTGAACAAACTGTTAGCATTTTCTAATGACTGCCTTCTTCATTTCTAACATTGAGGACTATAAAATGACTGTCAAAGACTATAATGATACAGGCGACTTTAATAATTAAATTTATAATATCTAGTTTGTTCTATTGGTAATATAGGTAGTGAATTAACTTAAACTTATAAGAAGGGTTGAGTAATGCATTGTCCTTCCAGGACGTTCCAATGACGGATTAGCCGATGGTAAGCAATCGTCGCCCGCCCATAGGCACAGTCACCACACCAGAGAAGTTGCAAGTTCGTTGCCGGCCTTTTGGTTATTTCAGGCTATTTATATATATCTCACGCATAAATTATTTGTCCGACTTTGACTATCTATATATATAAAAGAAAGTCGTGTTAGTTACACCACTTATAACTCAAGAACGGCTAAACCGATTTAGCTGAAAATTGGCAGGGAGGTAGTTTAGAGCCAGGAGAAGGACATAGGATAGAGTAAGTAGTGTGGGGTAGGTAGAGTAGGGTAGGTAGAGTAGGGTAGGTAGAGTAGGGTTGGGAGAGTAGGGTAGGTAGGGTAGGGTAGGTAGATAGTAGGATAGGTAGAGTAGGGTATGTAGAGTAGTGTAGGTAGAGTAGTGTAGGTAGAGTAGGGTAGGTAGAGGAGGGTAGGTAGAGTAGAGTAGGGTTAGTAGAGTCGGGTAGGTAGAGTAGGGTAGGTAGAGTAGAGTAGGGTTGGTAGAGTCAGGTAGGTAGAGTAGGGTAGGTAGAGTAGAGTAGGTAGAGTACGCTAGGTAAAGTAGGGTAGGTAGAGTAGAGTAGGTAGAGTAGGGTAGGTAAAGTAGGGTAGGTAGAGTAGGGTAGGTAGATAGTAGGATAGGTAGACTAGGGTATGTAGAGTAGGGTAGGTAGAGTAGGGTAGGTAGAGTAGGTAGGTAGAGTAGTGTAGGTAGAGTAGCTTAGATAGAGTAGAGTAGGTACAGTAAGGTAATATAGGGTAGGTATTCAAATGACGGGAGCGACGCCGCGGGTAAGAGCTAGTTTACAATAACAATAAAATTTAATGAGGTTAATAGACTAATAGGATATATTTGATAAAAACGGCATGTTTGGCAGAGATTAAAGTTAGGGATAAAAATTGTCCGAGAAAGGTTGAAAAAATCGAAACCTACATACATCAAAAAGATCGTAAAAGTAAATATCCTTAAGTTACCGCAGCAATCCTGGTTTCTATAGCACAATATATTACGATGGAAGGTTCAATTCAAACGGAATTACCTTTTAAAATGCCCATTTCTTTAATAGCATCTAATTAAAACAATTTATTTGAAGAAACCGCTTGAGCATCCCACCTGCCTCAATATATCTATCGAAATAATGGCAAGGGCGTTCCATTATACAGTTAAGGGTCAAATAAACTTTTTGATAAGAAATTCGAGTCAAATTTAACATTGAATTAAGTGTGGGAGAGCCATGCTTTGGCACGAATGGGTCGGCTCGACCGGAGTGACACCACGGCGTCACAGAATAACGACGTGAATCAACACTTAAGATGTGTTTCGCCTTATGAATGAGGTTACTAGAGGCCTATATCCTGCCCCCCCCCCTCCTCCCGGGTCGTCAATCCTCAAACCCCCAAATCCCCTATCCTTAAATCCCTTAAAACCACCTAAACCCCTGTAGGAATCTGGGTCTAACGCGAAATTAAAAATTACTAATGGAATGTCCATTACATTTTTGTCCATTTTTTTTTCTTACATTTTTAGCATACTCTATCGTTGAATATCTAAGAAGTTAGGTACCTAAATTAGTTTATACAACGTGTTCTGTGAGTTGTAGGCATATATAGGTACTTATAGTATACATATGTATACAAAAGTAATTCGTCTCACAGTCGCTAGCAACCACTTTAGCCTTAATCAAGAGACACTTCAGAAAATCTTACATACGAAGACATATTCGAAAACATGGATATTGTACGAGTATTTTATGTGAATATTTTTAATTATCGCTTCAAGAGTTAGGCGTGAAGAATAAAATATATTTCTTGAATAAAATATTATTGCTACCCCGCTACGTGTCGTGGGTATGATTCCCACAAAGAACAACTTTTTTTTCGGGTTTTTTTATCAATGTGTAATGTCTTTTCAATCGTCATTTAATGATGTAATAAGTCGTAGGTATTATATTACATGGAGCATATGATAACGGTGTGCCCTGCTTGGGCTGTACACCGCCGTGTCCTCAGTAATCAGCATCTCTTCAATCTCTCTCATCCGACCTTAGTCGAGACCATGCCGAGGAGCAAAAAGAACTGGGAAGCCGTCTCCTTTTACTGCAAAGCGATGATGAGGCAAAGAAGGAGGCGGAGCGCGTGAAGGAACTGACCATCTCATGCAAAAGCTGCCGCCGAAGACGACACTCCGGGCGTCGGACATCTTTTGATTAATTTATAATAGTTACTCTATGTTGTCATCGAAAACCTAAATCGCTAGCTCTGTCCGTATCGATGATACGGATGAAATGCTTCGAGAAAATCATGATGATATGGCCGTGCCCGTTTGCTGCGTTTGCTTGAGACTTGGCTGGGGTATTACCGTACCTCCAGATTAGCCTACTTTGAAAACATTCTACAGCGAAAACGTCACAAAACAAACTTAACCAAATTTGACACGAAACGACTCATTATTACAAACGAATCACAAATTTATGTCGAGCAATCACATCACAAGTAATTCCTTAGTTGGAAATAAAACTAAAGGACAAGTGGTACTAATTTCTTCGGTACAACGATTAACGGAACTTTGTAAAAGCGGGTAAAAGCGAGTAAAAGTGGGTAAAAGTTTTCCTGACTTTTACCACGCAGCTCCGGGCTCTCAGCTGAAAGAATCTAAAAGTAATCACACTTTCTCAATTTATATTAAATATTCCCGGTGGCTTTCTGTGACAAAGGAGTTTTTTTTTCTTAGATGGTATTGTAACTCTTTGCATAGGAATTAAGTGATGCTCTGCTTATGGCCTGTGAAATCTGTTATTTGTGAACTCTTTTGGAAGGTTTTAAGAAAATTTAAATTTTAATTATTTTAGTAATTTTTATTTTATTTTATTGTATTTATTAAAAAAATATATTGTACATAAGTATCACTAGAATTTGTGGTACCTACTTTAAAGGTAATTTTAAACCTGCCACGTACTACAAAAGTACAAAAATACTGACACTGGCAAGTATTTTACATACGTTTTAAATGCGAAAAAATATATTGTATTGACGGTAAAAATAATATACTTAATCCGGAATTACACAGGCATGTGACTGTCTCATTCAAACCTTTATGATACAGGATTATCTCAGGATAGGATTCGACCAATAGTTACCATTTTTTTAGAGCAGAAAACCATAAAATTTCTCTCTAAGTTGAAAGGGAGGGAGGTTCAAACTCTTACTAAGTAAAAACTAGTTTTATTTCCTATTTCGAATACGATATTTTCACATCACTATAATCATTGTGGTTTCACGCGATAACTTAGCCATTTAAATTACCGTGCAATAGAAGACTGCAATTTCAAACTCTGTGATATTACTATTAAAGTTTTAATTAGTAGGTAACTCGAATACCCAAGATCCTTTTGCTTGGCAGTTGAAGCGACGAGTATCTCCGGTCCGATGTTTCGTGAAGCTAATCAAATTGAAATCAAGCTGTGATACGTCTCAGCTACATCTGCATCTAATTTGAATTACAGTATAGTTTCGAATAATTAGTATTATCGAATTAGTACCTGTTATGTGTATCTATCTCTTGAGGAAACCGTCTCCATGTTTTGCAATAAGGATGATTTTTCATTGGCCTTTTACGTGTGTATCTTCAACGTTAAAGTCGCGTGGCTGAAACGCGAATTCCACGTTGCGTTCCCGCGGCGTCAACGTCATGTGTCCTTGGCGTTTATGCTGCGCAAGCGTTAGAAGAACTAAAATGGCCGTCGACACCGTGGAGGTTTTAATGAGATAAATATCTCACATCCCCTTTTCTTTTTTTAAAAAAAAAGACAGGAGTTTTCTGAAGGAGTCCTACCATTAAAAACAAAAAAGGTAATGTACCTTACGTTATATTACCTTACGACAAAGTACTTAAAACTCTTTGCCTCTTAAATAAGTAAATGCTCTAAAGATAACAAACAATAAATAATAAATAAAGTAAGTATCGGACGAAACGTCAAACGCTAGTCCGATACTAACATAGTTTATTGTCTATTCCACTAAACATTAATGAACAATCAAAGTAAGCTTAGATCTAAGTTCTAATCAATCTGAGTGTCGACCTAATTCTTAGATCTAGCCAGATAAAATAATGAGACGGAACATGTTTCTTGTTTCGGTAATCCATTACAAACGTAATTGCCAATCAATAAAAGATGGTACTATAATTTAGAAAAAAAAAAGTTACTGACTGGCGTTTGACCATGTATGGCGTACTCGTTTCTGCAAGCGGCTTCGCCTATATTTATTATTATTCGCCCAGACAAAATGTAGCAGTAGTTAAGAGATCTACATCTATGGCAAATTATATTAAGATCCCTTCAGTGGCTTTTACTTGAAAGAGTGGCAAACTTCCATATTTTCTTTGTAAGTAAAGTATTAATGTTTGCAATATCATGTTAGGCTACCTTCACATTTATAATATTAGCCGGATGAATACTTATTATGTATATGGCACTGATGGCACAAACATATAATTCATAATAATAAAAATGGTGAAAATTGTTGTTAACCGCTAAAACTTTGCACCAATAGGTACGCCCGCACAATAAAAAAAAAATAATGATCATTTTAATATTATATGTATATCAACTACTATCTACTATATCACCACGCAAGTAAAATTTGTGCGTTAACTAACATGAATGAAAAATCCTTACACACAATAACTGCTAGGCAGTAATCGACCATGCATTGACTACCTCGCCTTGTCGAAGGAATCTCTTTTTCCTTACTTAGAAAACTTCACGATCCGTTCCCCAAAAACACTGATATAAAAAAATACATTACACAATAGCTACTAGAATCCACCACAGTTTTAAGTGAAGCGTAGTGGCAGCCCTACTAAAGGTCTTCACCTCATTCAAACCGGTGTCTAAGCCGCCTACAATTTAATTACAGATACGCGCTTATGTACTTACGAGTGCTACTTAAAGTACCGAGAGGTACTTTGGGCTCTTATAGTAAGAATTTGCTATAAAAGGCTTTTACGTTAAGAAAGTCCATAGGTATTTAGATATCAGTTTTGGGCGGTTTCGGGCACGCTATTATAGCAGCGGTACCAAATTTCTTAACGAGTGGCTTGAGAGACGCTATGGCGTCCTCCCCTTCCACCTGACGCAGGTGCTTACCGGGCACTGCAACTTCGGTAGGTTCCTGTTTCGGATCCGGTGGGAGGAAACGCCCTGGTGTCGTTATTGTGAGGACCACCCAGAGGACGCGGTGGAGCATACGGTAGCGGTGTGGTCTGCTTGGGCTGAGTACCGCCATGTCTTCAGGGAAGTGATCGGCGGCGACGACCTCTCACGCTCGAAGCCATGGTGCGGAACGAGAGATAATGGGAAGCAAAACAGAACACTCCCCAGCCACCACAGTTAGCACCACTCCGGGCATTCGAGTATCGAGAGATGATCTCCAACCACTGTAAGCGTGGGTCTGGTGACGGGGACAAAGAGTATTTGATATTGGGTAGTTGCGTTTTGCGCGCCTCAAAGAGCCAATAGACCACCACAAACAGAGCCCTCTAGGGCTGATGTTCAACCAGCTTTGGCCGAAGGAGAAGGAACGGTGGGATTTTAATCATTTAAGAGTTTTACACTAAGGGTGGAAAAAGTCATTTGATGATTTTTCCCTCTTAAAAAAAAGTTAATGGCGTTTCAAAAACAAAATTTTCTCACCTACATAATATATGTAGACCGAGTTTCTTAATACATTCTCACAATTTTTAATACGAACTCTATAGTGAACTTGGTACTCAAAGCTAGGTATGGTTAACATAGGTATCATATGTTAAGGAGGTTGGAGTGCTCGTGAGGTTTATAATTGCATACGCAGTGGCCATTACACGGGTAATGCTGTTAGACTCGGACCACTGACTGCTACGGGAAACTGACAACAGATGCATCAAGAATACATATGCATAATAATAAGAGGATATGTGTCACTACATAGTATAAAACAAAGCCGCTTTATCTGTTCCGATTCCTATATCCCTAGGTATGTTTAAATGGCATTTTATAATGGGATTTTGATGGCATTTTATATGAGATAGTGTTCCAATAGGAACGTTTATATGGATAAAAATATGATAAAACATCCAATACATAGTGAAGACATTTAGTATAGGTAATACACATTGCACCCGTCCGAAGCCAGGGTGAGAGCCTAGTACATTATAATAAGAAGATAATTATATCACATAAGAAAACCGAGATAAAGAGTAACTATAGCGTTTCTTGGTCGTTCTTCTCCATCGGAATCTACATTTTGCAACTAGCAAATAACTTCACGAAGACAACTGACCAATAGACTGACATTTTATTTTCTGGAAATCTTTGTTTGACGTTCAAAAGTAAGTAATTATGGTCTAATTAAAAGAAAAGGTTTGACTTTGACTTTTAACTTTTGACTATATACATAACTTGCTAAAACAAATAATGAAGTCTTTCATACAAAAACAAAAAGCTTTTTTTTCGGCCATATCTTTTACGTGTCACACCTAACCCTAATGAACAAATGTTTGGACATAAGGATAATAAGCTATATTACTTCTACACTAAAATAATCCAAAGTAAATTCACAGAAACACCAAAATAATAAAACATATTCAGAACTAAGACGTAAAATTATATAACTAATCCGTATTATGTAGAGTATGTATACATAATATACTTAGAACTCGCATCACATTTTCAAATCCAATTCCATAATATCACCTTAAAACTACGTAGGTACACCCACTTACTTTGCTTATCAACAGAATATACATTCGTACCAACACCAGTGTTTCCACGTAATCCAAAATTCGGTATATTTTCAGCATTTGTCTTTGAAATTACTGAAGGATGAATTTAATATTTTATGCGGCGTTCGTATCAAACGTTCGAGCTACGTCGCTCACGCTTCGGCCGCCATCTTTTGTGAAATTTCACGCCATGTTACGTACGTTTGCGTAAATCCACGTACCTTCTTAAATACTGTATATATTTAATTAGTTAAGTACACTACGTATGTAGCATTTCACAAGGAGCTTATGTGAGTAATTGTTTTGTTAATTGTTTCAATGAAGACTTACACGTAAATAATTTATTTTGTTGTTGCGTCTGTTTTGAGTGAGATGCTCGAGGGATTTCCTTGGAATGTTCTATTTTTATTTTACTCTTTAAATTTAAGCTTTAGCTTATTAAGTTATGATGCTTTTAAGATATTTTAAATTAGTTATTATTATACATGCACGTTCGATACCTTGTGAACCGCAAAATGTGTTTCTAAAAATGAGCCTCTAGCGTGACTATTGTCTGACTTGAAAACAGACTTGACTCGAATTCCTCGTCAATTAGTTACGTAAGTAAGCATAAGAATTATCATTGGACTGAAGTCTTTTTATCTTATTACTTCAACTCTCTCTTAAATTACACTTTTAGTCATAAGATACATTTGTATAAAGTTACAATCGTAAGATATACCAAATGTATTGAAAATAATCTAAATTAAGTGATAGAAGTTCTACTAGTTTCAAGACACTACGGGACTCTTATTCATGAGTAGCGTGCGCGTCGCCGCGACTGAGCTAATAGGCGCATGATGGCGACTACTACTACAAACTTGTAGATCTTTTCTCATTTAATTAAGTCACTATTTTCAATAAATTGAATACGAAAGATAATTTCATTAATCAACTTCGATCATAGTGTTTGTTCAGAGAGGAACTCAAAATGAATTAGAAAACACAATTTTGAAATTTCCAATACAAAATTAATTTTTCTTTGTCTATGTACCTATCTATAATAACGTCACTAATCAAACATTTCCGTCTTCATTTATCCAGCCATGAATTTTACAATAATTTGTAAGAAACATCGTACAACGAAACGTTAAAAAATATACGTAAGTACTACAAGTTGGAGTTGTCTTTAATCACATCCGATTGTTATCTTCAAAGCGAGAAATTAATGAGAAATTGTCGAAGGCAACGGAGAAATTATTTTGAGATAATTTTTTCACAGATGGTAATAGTAGGCTCACCAATTTGACTGCACGGTTGGCGCAGTGGCTTGGCAACTGGCTGCCGTGCGACGTGTCGCGGGTTTGATTCTCGCACGGAGCAACACTTTGTGTGATTCACAAATTGTTGTTTTCTGTCTGGGTGCCATGTGTATGTGAAATTGTTTGTTTGTAAACGCTCCCAAGACACAAGAGAAAATCCTAGAGAGGGGCAAGGTTGTTTAAAAAAAAAATTAGGTGGTCTAGAACTAATTATTAAAGCAGTAAGAACATTTAAGTAAAAAAAATGTGAAGAACACCATAAAATAAATTCCTTATTTAAAAATATTTGTTAATTTATTACATTACATTACGTAAATAATCTAATAAGGATTCTATTTTTTGTAATCAGGTAAACCAACAAACAATCAGTGAATATAATGTTTTATAATTTTACCCTACCTAGACCTCATAGTCAGCTGAAGGCTGTCCTACAGTAACCGATTTCTAACTTCTATTTGAATATTTGAACAAAAGATGTTGGGTCGATTGCTTTTAAAAAATGCAATGTACTAGCATCGAGGCTAGATTTTCGGCTAGGCATTCTGAATAGCTTTGCTTGTTGACCTAGCATTTCCATTCCGTTTTTGAAAGTTACTTCTCAATTCTAGATCTCTTTTCTAGTTACGTATAGACAATCAGGTTATGTAGATTCTACTTTTTGAAGCCAGATGCCTATGTTTCATCTGTGGAACATCGATGTTTGAGTTTTAATTGGGATGGTTATTCAGCAAATAATATCTACAGTCGGCCACCTTTCGGGAAGGCCATGCTTCAGCACAAATGGGTTGGCTCGACCGGAGTGATACCACGGCCTTACAGAAAACCGGCGTGAAACAACCACAGCGTTGTGTTTCGCCGTGTTAGTAAAGTTACCGAAGGTCCATTCCTTCTTCCTCTCCCTCATTCCCCCCCCCCCCCCCCCCCCCTAATCTCCAAATCCTTAATTTTGTAACTGTAAAAAGACTTCAGTTATTTAGATATTATTTATATTCCCAATATATTCTAATAAAGACCTTTTTAAATCTGGTAAACCCTATAAATTTATACTAGAATTATTGCGTAGAGCATTTGTTTGGCAGCACGTGTTCAGGCCGTAAATCTTCACAATCGTATATACATATATGTATATATAATATACAAGCCCGTCCGTTGTTCTGTCACGAACAGGTACGTAGTGGAATTATGTGCTGTCATTACAATAACAAAGCTTGTGGCCTTGTGATTGGTGTATACCATTTGTATAAAATGTATGTACTATAATATACACATATATATCATGCTGCATACATTTAGAAATGTACATATTTTCTTTTTATTTTGGAGACCAAGTTTATGGATGGATTCTGGCCAGTACTGATATGTGAATTTTGACACATTTATCATTATTCATAACTATTAACTCGGATTTGAAAGAGCCTGAGACAAAGATCATGATGCTGGAAACGGTGAACGGAGGCTCCTAGACAGACCAGAACCAGACCCGAGCGTAAGGCACGTATCGTTCCACGCGCGACTCAAAGAGCCAATACACCAACACAGATAGGGCCCAACAGGGCTGATGTTCAGCCGGGGTTGCGGGGCAAGCGTATTAAGGTACGGCGCCTTTGATCTGGAGTAAGAGAAGGAACAGGAGGTTTTTAGTCAGTAAGAGTTAACTTTTAGAACACACCCTCTGTCATCATATAATCATGAAATGACTTGTGTCATTTTAAGTGTGGGAGAGCCAAACTTCGGCACGAATGGGTCGGCCTGTGCGGAGTGATACCACAGCCTCACAGAAAACCGGCGTGAAACAACCACGGCGTTGAGTTTCGCCGTGTGATTGAGGTTACCGGAGGCCCAATCCCTCCCCCTCCCCCATCTATGTTCACCATATATCTTCATCCCCTTCTATGTTGTATTGTTCTGCACGTTTGCTATGCCATACCATAAAAAAATTGATGAACCCCCTCCTCAAAAAAAACGCATAAGTTTGTGTCAAAAAAAGTTCTTAATTGTTATCTAAAAATGTTTCATTAACATTATAAATTTTTCACATATAAAGTCTTGAAATATAAGTCTAAATTAAAAATACACCTCTACAATGCCCTACATTCAAATTACTTACTCAACTTATATGAACGTAAAACCCGGTTATAGGGAGTCACCTTTATGTTATTAAAACGCACAGACGCAGCTTCCCAACGGGAGGAGGCCACCTTGTCTCTTAGAATAACTGTTTGTTATCTAAACTCCCCTGGGGTGGAAAGAAGGTCTTACGTTTTCCCTATGACACCACGATGATACTATGACACACTGGTATGTTTTACCAGCTTTGTAAACTCTAACAAAGACTGCATATTTAATTATCATTCTAGAAATCTATCATTAATTCTTTAATTATCATTTAATTCTTTCACGAATGGTAATGATTTCTTCCAAAGCTAGATTTTCTAGAGCATAAGCGAACGTCAAATCCCTGTTCCATAAAAGGCTTTTTGCGAGGCGAAAACCATTCTATGCTGTATCCTGCATTGCACGGTTGGCGCGGTGGTTGGGCAACTGGATGCCGCGCAACGTGTCACAGGTTCCCGCACGGAACAACTCTTTATGTGATTTACAAATTGTTGTTCCGGGTCTGGTCGTGATGTGTATGTGTATGTATTGCGTGTTTGTTACCGCACCCACGACACAGAAGAAAACCGTAGTGTGGGGCACGTGTTTCTAAAAAAAAATGCTTTCCATAACCCGGACCGGGGCGAAACGAATTGTCAGACTCTTGGAGACTAAAACAACTTTGTTTCTTCTCCTGTACCGAGCTGGTACATCATTTCGCTTGCACCCGCAAACCCTTAAGGGTTGTGAATTTGAAACTCTTCTACGTATCTGGGTGGCAGTTATCCATGGCTTACCATCAGATGACCTACTCGTTTGACGCTCTACCGCATAAAAAGTCAAGGGACGATCTCCGGCCACAGTAAGCGCGCGAGTCAGGGCAATTCGCCGGCCAACCAGAACCAGACCAGCGTACGGCGCGTAGCGTTCCGCGCGCGCCTCAAAGAGCCAATAGACCACCACAGACGGGGCCCTAAAGGGCTGATGTTCAGCCGGGGTTGCGGGGTAAGCGCAATGAGGCACCGCGACCTCGGCTCATAACAGGAAAAGGAACAGGGGGTTTTTGGTCAGGAAGAGCCCGGCCCTGGGGGAGAGCAGTAATTTGACGATTTACCCCTCACAAAAAAAAAACATAAAAAGTAGACGCCTTTAATAGTAGTAGTAATAGTCAGAAGTCACTATCTTCAGCATTTCTTATAGAACCATTACAAAACACTTTGTGGTTATTATTCTATTTATAAAGATATTTTCAAAATTATAATGCTTCCTAATTGGCTGAACAATTTACCTGCATCGTCTCTTGAGAAAGTAGGTAAGTGCATAATATTCATATTACGAACGAAAGTCTATCGTTTCGTGTTTCCACTGTTATAGTTAACAAGGAAACGGATCCCTAATAGCTCGTTAGTTCGTTGATAATTCCACTTGAACAGATACTCTTCTTTATAAAACTATGTAGAAACTTAAAGTAGGTTATATACTTTTAATAATATTGCGGTACGAAGACAATTCAAAATTATATAAAAGATTTGGAACCAAAAATGATAATTATTTATTCTATGTTGGAATGTGCATGTAAATTATAATCAGTTTTTGATTTGCCGCCATTAAAGCAGTAGCTATAAATGCACAATTTTTTGAAAAATTAACAGTACTACTGTTCATTTTTAAAAAAATATATATTATACCAACATAATATTTTACAATTAAATTCATTGTCGACTTTAACTAGCTACTCTCGCGCGGTGTCGCGCGCTTCCTGGCTCAATTTAATCGTAGTGAAAAGTTTTATAGCCTATAGCATTCAGGAACATTGTAGCTATCTATCAGTGAAATAGTATATATATAATAGATAATGTGTAATAGATAATGTAGCTATCTATAAGAATTTTGGCAATCCGAGCAGCAGTTCCAAATGTTACCCCCTATATACAAACTTACACTTTATAATATTAGTACTTTGTCATTTTATCATATCAATCAAATCTCAATCAGAGACACAAAAATTGTAAACAAGAAATAACCAGGTTACTCTTTTCCTTAAGGAAAAAACTTCAATTTTGACAAATTGCGACATCTGGCTTTAAATTTTCATTTAATTGGATTTAAATAAAGGTATTTCCTGTTCAAGGGGCCTTGTTATAATGTCTTCATTTCCCTAATAGCCTACCAAGGTTCGGTTTTTGTAAATTAAATTACGATCATGTTTTTAAGGTGGTTGACCTGAGGCCCAGCCATCACTTCAGACATCCGTTCACCAGTTTTCTGGGCCAAACGCAAGAACGGGTTGGTTCTTAGCCAGGACGAGCCTGATCTCATCCCACGCTGGCTGAGTGAACTCAATTTAGGATTTGACCAATCATAAAAAAAGTTAAATTACGTACTAACAAGTTTTGTTAGTAACAATGTAATATAACCTATTATTATGTTAGTTTTTAAGGTATATAAGTATCTATGGACCATTGTCGTCTGAATGTAAAAGGTTAATTAATTAAAAAGAAATTTTCAGCTATCACTCCGGTTATCGTTGACGGTTGCTAAGCAATCGGCGCCGCTCATGGAAACAGCAACGGCCTTTTGGGGTTTATGATTTTGAAGATTCATATACTGGATTGGGTTGGGGGGAGGGGAAGGATTGGGCCTCCAGTAACCTCACTCACACGGCGAAACACAACGCTGTGGTTGCTTCAAAAGTTAAGTATATTTCTAAGGTAGATTTTTAACTAAATAATGGGACAGTCTTGTACCTAATTTCTAAGGGGAAACGGGACATTTTAGAGTTTAAGTCACAACAATATTATTATAATTAAAAAAGGGTACATTAACTCCTGTTTCATCCTTCCGATATCTTACATTTTTAACTGCGGACAATATAAAGTTAAGAGCCCTCTGGGCAAGTTAAGTTTCGCGGCCGGCACCAAAGTGTTGCCCGGGGGAATTTTAATTAATTTAATTAAAGACCCTACGTGCCAGATAGACCTTTACGTCCATGACATAAGGGTGTTTTTATTATACCTATTCGTAAACAACAGTTTTGAGGTTATGCGAGTTTAGTTAAATATTTTAGTATTTGATTGTTACTGTGCTTTCTGTAAACGAGTTATGTCATTTCAATGTATTAATGTAAAAGTTTGTCGTAGTGTGTGTTTTGTTGTTTAAAATTGCTTACTGAATTTTGGTGTAAGTAATTTTGGTTCCGATTTACTTAGACTATCTATTTACTTAGGATCTAGTGTATGTTTATGAACTAAATCCATCAAACCCCAAGCGAACGCCAGCATTCGTGCGCCTATATTCTTCTATTGTGTCTCGTATTGCCAGTTGAAAGGTTAAATATTCTTCATTATTTTGTTTTACTTAACTGATTAACGAGTTATCTTGACTAGTTTCAAGCCACGCTAGGGGCACATATTCATGCACACTGTCATGTTCGGCTAACAATGTTAACTAATAAAAACAGTGTTTTCATATGTAATTTACCACCTACATGCACGAAGCGGTTTGCCTCCAGTTTTATAATCCGAACCGCTAAGGAGTGGAATTCTTTGCCGGAGTTTGTTTCCCGAAGATTACAACATGGGTGTCTTCAAGGCCCGAGTGAATAGGTCGCTTATGGTATTATTTTATAGGTAGGTAGGCATGCTTCATCGTAAGTCGCATTATCGTTTACCACCAGGCTTGATAGCATCCAAAAGTCTGGCCATTCCAAAATAGATAAAAAAATGCAATTCAAAGGTCATAGGTATAAAGATTATAATTGTACACATACTATTATTTCTAAAATAATTGAAGATAAATATCATATTTTTCATAAAGTTGTGCAACTAATGTGATTATTTCCCGCTAAGACGACGCAGGAAATTGCTTTGGAAAAACTAAGATAGAAACGGCTTCCTCTCTTAAGCGAACAATCTGTTGCAATTGTAAAACGATTTGAGTCTTAATAATACTGTCTTCGGGGAACATATTCTTGAGATTGAAAACAATATGTTAACTGTACTATATAATACGTACAATATTAATAAATTGTGGTATGCAACATGTCATAGAAGAGTAATCAAAGATAGGCATGTACCATAATTATAAGTTTAGACAATTAAGCCAAGATCAATTCATACAAGAGGGAGCTAGCCCGCGTGAGGGAAAAATCCTACTCCTCACGCCCCAGCCGCCGCAATAGGCGACACTACGGGCGTCGGGGATCAAGGGACGATCTCCGGCCACCGTAAGCGCGGGTCTGCGGTCGGCGAGTAAGGGCAGCTCGCCGCCCGACCAGAACCAGGCCCGAGCGTACGGCGCGTAGCGTTCCGCGCGCGCCTCAAAGAGCCAATAGACCACCACAGATGGGGCCCTATAGGGCTTATGTTCAGCCGGGGTTGCGGGGAAGCGCAATGAGGCACCGCGACCTCGGCCCAGAGCAGAAGAAGGTACAGGGGGGTTTTTAGTCAGTAAGAGTCTGACACCGGCGGGAGAAGTCACTTGATGATTTTCCCCTCACAAAAAAAAACAAATGATCTATTCATACAGTGGAAATAGTAAAGTATCCAACAATATCAATATCAAACACTTGGTTCAATGTTAAGTTTTGGAGATCAAAGTTTCGGCACGAATGGGTCGGCTCGACCAGAGTGATACCACAGCCTCACAGAAAACCGGCGTCAAACAACCATGTCGTTGTGTTTCGCCGTGTTAGTGAGGTTACCGCAGGCCCTTTCCCTCCCCATCTCACCCCTTTCCCTCAATCTCTGAAACCCTAATCCCCAAAAGGCCGACAACGTCCTCGTAAAAAGTATTGCGGGTGTTCATGGGAGCGCCGATTGCGTACAATTAGATAATGCGTCTGCTCGTTTACCGACCTATCACATGAACTCTGTTAACGATTAACCAAGGAACCAAAACCAATCAATATAACCATCTACATTAAATTCTATATCTTGGAACTTAAAACAATACCTAGACACATAACTTCTAAGTATATTTTATACCTACGTTTCCCACAAGAGCTAGGGCTACCTCAGCCCTCTTGGGACTCTTGTGACTCAAAGCATTTCTTTGTGACATAACAACACTTCTCATAAAAGAAACTCAACCTATTTTCTCTCCGATATATTTTTACCTGAAAACGTTTGAAAACTCATTGTACCTATCGACCTGTATGGTAATTCCAAACTTTTTCCCTGATACGACTACATTTTCTGATTTTTACTTGTATAAATTAACTTAAAAAATAATTCTACTAGTTTCAAATAACACGGAACTCTTATTCACGAGAGAATACTTAGTTATAATATTACTTATATAGTATAAATAATATAACTTATATACTATATAAGAATAAATAATAAAAAGATAAAACTGTAACTATTGCCAGTACTAAAGCATAATGTTTTACCAGAACAGGAATCTTGCTTCAAAGTCTCTCATGCGGCCCAGGATTGCAGGTCAAGCGCACTAATGTACCGAGGCCCCGACCTGGCGGAGGAGAAGGAACGGAGTGGTTTTTAGTCAGTGAGAATCTGATAGGAATCCCCACCAAGGACATTGACCATATTCCCACCACAAAAAAAAGGAACAATTTACGTACAATATTTCTTTTCCCCGACAATAACATCTTACATAACAACAAAACACGATTATAACAGTCACATCCATAGGAATATTTCATAAATTTCTACGCAAACATTAAGCTGGAATTCATGTTTAAAGAAAATCTTAACATCGCAACCTGTTGCAAGGGTTTCAAGGAGTGAACGAAAAGCGAGCTAATTAGAAGCGGAACGGAGCTACTGAGTTTAGGAGCCAAATTAAAATGGCCGCCGTTGAGGATGAATATTTATAAGCAGATGAGTAAACAAAAATTAAGAAATTATATATATTTTTTATGTAATAAGTCGGCAAACGAGCAGACGGATTAACTGATGGTAAGCAATCAGCGCCGTCCACGTACACCCGGCAACGGAGGAGTAACGAGTGCGTTGCCGACCTTTTGGGGATTAGGAATTTGGAGATTTAGGGATTGGGAGAGGGAACACAACGCTGTGGTTGTTACAAGCCGGTTTTCTGGGCGGTCGTGGTATCACTCGGGTCGAGCCGACCCATTCGTACCGAAGCATGACTCTTCCACATTTTTAAACAGTCATCGTTTTATTAAGTTAATTTCGTTATAAATAACCAGATTACTACATTTATTACAAATCACATACAATGACTCACGTGAATCGATTGAGAAAGCATAACACAGAAAATCACAAACACATGACACTCATAGCCAAAACAACAATTTGTGGATCACACGAAGTGTTTCTTCCTAAGGATATGTTGACTTGACAATCGTTCGGCCTCCGCAAAGTAACGCCTGATTCTATATTTATCTTAAAAATCAATTTCACAACCGAATGTTTTTTTAAACTAGGATTTTCTCTTGTGTCTTGGGTGCATTTATTAACAAACAATTCACATACACATCCCACCAAACCCGGAATCTTTGGATCGAACAAAGAATTGTTCCGTACAGGAATCTAACACGCGACTCGTTGTGCGGCAGCCAGTAACCCAGCCATAGTGCCAACAGTACAGTTTTTGTAACATTAATCTATACAATATTATAAAGAGGTAAAATTTGTACGTACGTACGATCAAATCGAGCCGAGCAGCGGGTGAAACCGCGTGAGAGTAGCTAGTCTTGAATAAAATGACGACTATCTCTATCTCTCTCTTATTTTACTCTATCTCTATTCGGGCCGCGATGAATTCTTTCCATACAAAAACGATGTTTCATTTTAATACTGAGAAATATTCAAGGCTTGAAATTAAATACTTTGACGACAGACCTCATTTTTGAGAAATGACTGCTCTAAGTATTTAAATACCTATGTCTGAAGAAATATCGCTTCATAAATATTGAATTGTTTATTATATTCCCGGTTCCTGGTATACAAGCTGAATTTTTTAGATATCTTTCTACGACATTTTTCATTTCGATTCAAAAAGAAGTTATTGTGAAGAATTGTTTTTTGTGAGGAGAAAAACATGAACTGACTTCTCCACCCAGGATGAGGCGAGAGGGAGTGTCAGACTCTTACTGACTAAAAACCCCGTTCCTTCTTTTGCTCTGGGCCGAGGCCGCAGTGACTTATTGCGCTTACCCCGTAACCCCGGCTTAACATCAGCCCTATAGGGCCCCGTCTGTGGTGGTCTATTGGCTATTTGAGGCGCGCGCGGAACGCTACGCGCCGTACGCTCGGGTCTGGTTTTGGTCGGGAGACAATCGGCAAGACGTCGGCAGATCATCTATCGAACAGAAACCTGGTAACGTACCTATCATTTGACCAAAGTTAAATAACTATAATTTAGCCCGATGTTTAACCTTTTAAACCGCCACAAACTCGGGGAAGCTCATTACGGTACCTAACTAGACGCCGAACGTGCCACGACTGGCTAATCCTTGTAATAATAAGACCGACATTTAGTTCAACCGGGGAAGACGTTTTATAGTATGACTAAGCGGCTTAGTGGATGAGGAACGGAGGCGGAGTTAGGTTATTTACTGGAAACTTCTTTGAATATGTTATTGATGTAGTAGCTAAAAGAAAATACAAACTACGTGGTTAACTATAGAACTTGGATTCTTTGCAGGTATTTAGTGCTCCAAGCCATGTGGCATGGAACAGGAGCTTTTTTAATTTATTAAAAAATAAACTTCGGATTACCCCATACTAGGATTTTCTCCTGTGTGAGGGACGGAGGCGGAGTTAGGTTATTTTCTGGAAACTTCTTTGAATATCTTAATGATGTAGTAGCTAAAAGAAAATACAATACGGTACGTTTACAAATATACAATTCCACATACAGATCACACCTAGAACTAGCACAACAATTTGTAGATCACACAAAGAGTTGTTTCGTGCAGGGATCGAACCCGCAACACGTTGCGCGACAGCTGATTGCCCAGCCACCGCGCCAACCGTGCAATCGTTACATTACCCATTGCATTGCCCAGCAAATCTGGCTGTGGGTTGAGGTTCTTATTCTATTTTCGTTATTTTTTTCTTATTAGGCCGAATAAATTATTATTGGTTAAATTCCAAAAGTTCATAATATTATATGTACTGTAGCAGCTATTCCAAAAATTAAAATATCAGTATTGAATCTGGGTCCATTCCGTATACATCTACATTAAATCCCATTACGTTAACAACCACGATTTTAGTTACACTCGTGGTTAGGAATTTTAGATTGTAAACCACAGCTTATATTTAGAGAGAAAAGAGGGAATTATATTTTTTTAAACACAAAACCCTGACTCATTTAAATTTCGATCGAAAATGCCACCCGAGATCTGAGAATTAAGGCCATATTCATCTGTATCGAAGTTCAAACTGTAAATGAAAATAATAAAAAATCCAAAGTACCAACCAACTTTTTATTGCATAGTATCGATGCTTGCAAACGACTGCTTATTGAATAAGTTTGAACGGAATCAAACAGAAAAACTTTTAACGAGTTCTGTAAAAACTGCATTTACCTATTGAAATATCAGTGCAGACATTGCGCAGCGATAATTGGAAAATAAATGTAAAAAATCAAATATTCTGATTTTGAAAGTAATAAGAACATTAGCCGAATAAAGAGTTGTAACGGTCATTTTGAAAAAAAATTTAATGTGGGAAAAATTATCAGATAACTTCTCCCGCTCTGGGTAAGGCGATAGGGTGTTTCACATTCATACTGACTAAAACCCACTGTACAGTCTTAAAAATTACTGACGTACATAATTTGTTTCTATAAATACCAATACAACATTATAAATGAGTGAGGGCAATTACTGCTACGCTATGACCAACATTAGAGAAAGGAATCGTCAACAATTTTATTGTACACATAATAAAACGTTCTAAACTAACTAAGTGAATCTTTTCTCTTCGCACTCCAACCTCAACAACATTTCTGCAAGTGTACACACCGTACACAGAGCCTGTTCCTTCGATGCTTCGGGCCTGGGCCGCAGTATATTATCGCGCTTGCACGACAACTGCACAAACAATACTTGGCTCCGATGGTTTGAGAGTTCCATGAGGCCCGCACATTACGCGACGCACCGTACGAATGTGGTTGTAGTCGAGCGGCGAGCTTCCCGCGCTTGCCTTATTTATTAATCTATACTAATATTATAAAGAGGTAAAATTTATAAGTTTGGGGGTAATCTTTGGAACCGCTGGTCGGATTGTCAGAATTCTTTCACCGATATATAGCTACAATGTTCTTGGGTGTTATAAGCTATAAAACATCACGCTACGATCAAATAGAGCAGCGGGTGAAAGCGCGATAGTGGCTAGTCTTATCATAAAAGAGCTTATTTTTCCGTTGTATGAATATTCTACGTTTATGTCAGTTTTTTCTTCTTATAATCAATGAATAAACATTTTACCATAGCACCTCCTGAACTAACTAATCAACTGGTACAGACCTCCTAAACAATAAACTCATACATTTTTCTTTGTGTTTTCATTTTGTGCTTTCATCTAAAGATAAACTTCCTCGACTCGAGAGCAAAATAAACTTTTGACACTACATCCGCTTAGCTCAACAGACTTCTACTATCCGAAAATCGGAACTCCGGCAACTAACTCCGTCAGCTAATCTCGCATGACATTCAGATTACATAAGTAATTAGTTTCCAGCCGTGCTCTCAACACCGGCTCGAGTAAGCTGAGAGATAATTTATTCCTTGCATCCAACTGCAGTATAAATCACGTTGCTAGACATTTTATTTTAAACATTTAATAAAAGTCTCAGAGTTTTCCGTCTTTGTTGAACTTTTCCTTGTCCAATGTCGGTGTAAATTTATTGCGTTTTAAAAATGAAATGAGATTTTTCTTTTAAAAGACTTCGATTTTGTTTTGTTCATTTTTTTTGTGATTAAAATCATTAATGACAGATTTTTTAATTGTTAAATAAAAGTAACCTGTGGAATAAATGATGCTGTCGCGTCAGAATGTTTGTATAAGACAGTGACAGCAACAATTTTATCCTCAGATAACATTTATTTGACTATTGAAAAATCAACCCTAAAAAGTATAAATATCTATCTAGGTAAATCATTGATGAATTTCCACATAACACATTGGGTTTACTATGCTTAGATTATGAAGATAATATATTAGCTTTCCTTTCCTGGAAGTTTAGTATATGTATATGTATACATACTCTATGTCGCATACTGTGCCTCTCCTCTGACAATGTTAAAAATACAGGACCAAATTATTTCAAAACTAACTTTAATATAATATGTTATAGTCTTGTCACAAAATAATACGATCTATGATACTGATAAAACATTTAGAATTTCAATTCGGTAGCTGAAAAAATACGTTATCATTTTACGTCTTTAAGAAAATCGTTTTTGAATTCATCCATCCTATCTTTTAGCTATTATATCTTTGTATTTTTATACGTGACTCTGTAAGATATGAAAAATGAAAACTCATCTACATCGTTCTTAGAAACCTAAAAATAAAAAGACACTATATAACATCCAACAAATTCACGCAAGAGACTAACGGTCGAACTCTCAAACAACATAGTACGTATATTATTAAAAGTATATATGTATATAATGTTCTACGAAAACTTACAACTAACTCGTGACTAGTCAACCAAATCATTTTATTTGAATGTTGAATCATATAGGTACTTCCTGTGATCGATATTAAAATAGTTAGGTATGGGAAACAATTGGGTAGTTCCATAGGTCAAAAATAAATTAATTCGACGTTTCTGTACAATAAAATATTGAAAAATAACTATACGTTTATTCATCGATCGATCGATACACAAAATTTTAGATATTTTTTAGCTAATTTTAAAGAAATAACTTTCTTTTTTATACAAATTTCATAGAAAAGTATCGTTTTGACATTCGGATAAAAGTAATGAATTTGACTAGTTGGAAACTACGTTACCATATTGTAGGCGTACCAAATACTCTTTCCCTTAAAAAAATCCCCAATTTTAAATTCTGTAACAAGGCTTAGCAGATGTAACTCCTCTGGTTTTGTATCCATGAGTAGCGCCGATTGCTTACCATCAGGTGATTCATGTTGCCTATCTAGAACGGACCCTACTAAGCTAAATTATGCTTATGTAAATTTGTAACAACTGTATCCTACTTTAAGTGGTCTGCAGACAATTCAGTCTTCAATGTACGACGTTTTACAATCTATGACAGTTCGAGTAAATTATCAATAGTTTAACTGACAGAGGGATTGACCAAGATCGCTTTATCCTGACCGCTATTAGTCCCTAGAGAAAAGTGAGCAATCACATTGCCCAAAATTTTCAATACTGATAAATTAAGTTGAAGGCCTGTTTTACTACGCAGACAAAATAATATAACGCAGCACTGACTTAGACCAGGAGAAGGAACTGGGTGGATTGAGTGAGTTAGTAAGTAGTTTGACGATCCCTTTAGACCCAACCAGAGGGAGAGAAGTAATTTGAAGATATGGCCCTCTTCAAAAAGGCCTACCTATGCCCTTCTTATTTGTGAAAAATCGAGTGTTTTTTTCATTCACTTGTGCTTTGGAGTTGTTTGAGAATACGGTAGTAAGTCTCCAAGAATATAGGGCGCCCCTGTAAAACAAACTCCGGCCGACTGAGTCAACCTTTCTGAAGTTTTCATATTTAACCGTGTCATTGAAACTTGCCGCGTTTTTGTGCTTTTTTTCTTTTTTATTTAGCGCCTGTTTAGTCGAGCAGACTTTTTTATTTTCTGCCTCGAACGAAACTTTTGCGCGGAATTGAACGAGAATTTTGTTTTCTGACTTTCATTTTTTTTTTTTGTTTGTAACTATTGATGGATTGACGTTGGCTGACGATACCTGACAAAGTTCGAACGACTGAAGGTTTTCCTTCGATTTTATGTTGAGACAAAGTTTTTTTATCTGTGGTTTCCGAAATAATTTGTTGTGGAACCTACAAACCAATTATTACCCACAAAATAAAGTTAAAATTTACTCACTGAAGTCCTGAATTTTTATTCTTTGATATTTATAAGTAGGTATACGCTACGCTGGCATGCCATTTTATCATTTTGATTCAAATCCTTGATCAGATACGAGATCTACTCACAGCTATCTTAACCTTTGAACAAAAGATTCTTGTAGATCAGAAAGGAGTCTCCAGTTCTTCAGGGGGATCAAAGATAAACTGAAGGTAATGATAAAATAATACTGGCTATACAATATTCTCCCGAGACAGTGTGCAGCGGCACGAGCGCTTGTAATCTTTTATGTAGAAAAGAGTTTGTTTTTATTGTGCTCCCCTCTCTGGAAGGGAAATGAAATTACGTTACAGCATATCTACGTTAAATAACAATATAATTGTTTTTTTTACAATATTTGTTATTTTTTTTTTCATTGAGCGGTCACATTTCTCAATTTTGTAGTATGTAACATACTATAGGTATTTGACAACTCGCTAAATTCAATAATGTTATAGAAATGTCAAGTATCCGATATACTTATGGCGGTATTATAATAACGATTTATTATTTATTTATTATATACTTTATTGTACACCACACAGTTATAAAGGATAGCTTACAAACATTGAGTGTACAATGGGCGGTCTTATCGCACAAGGCGATCTCTTACAGACAACCTTTACGCCTCGTCAAAGTCAAATCTAAGTCAAAAATCATTTATTTCAATTAGGCCACAGTGGGCACTTTTGAACGTCAAGCAAAAAAGGAAAAGATAATATATTTCAATAAGTTTAAAAAATAAAAAATATGTTAGGGCTCAATATGTTAAGGAATGAAAAAAATGTTTATTTGTTAAACATTAGTAAGAAAGTATGTCAACAAATGAATGAATTTATTGAAAATAACAACTTAAATGAATAAACTTAAAAAAGCTTAACTCGTTTCAAGTCACAACGGGACTTCTACTCACGAGTTATTTTCAATCCGATAGTTTCCAACTAGTCATAGTCAAATTCAATACCTTTATCCCAATGTCAAAAACGATACTTTTCAATGAAATTCGTATAAAAAACTAAGTTATGACGTCAGTACTTTTGCGTCAAATAGCTTACTTATAACGTAATAATTAACTAATAAATATCTAAAATTAAGTATATCGATCGATCAATGAATAAAAGTATAGTTATTTTTCAATATTTTATTGTATTGAAACGTCGAACTAATTTATTTTTGACCTAGGAAACTGCCCAATTTTAGTACGTCTCACGCTTAAACTATTCAAAAATGAAATGTGTTTTTATATGTTTAATTGTATCGAAAAGTTGAAGTAATTCCTTTTGTATTGAGGAAAATCTCCAATTACAATGTTTATAGTAAGTTTAGATATAAATACAAGCTCGTAATTGTGACTAAAGCCGCTTATCACCGTACAATATCAATTGCACGGCTGCCGGCCGGCCGCATAAAATCGGATTACAATAGCGCATCTTGCAATAATCCGGTCCACCGGCGCCGGGCGTCCGGCGTCCGGCCCGGTAACTGCCAAGCTTTAATATGGCTTGGAAACTGAAAATATAGGATAATACTACGTTATTGGATATCCACACATTCTCTTTTTATAAGGACAAACAATTTAAAGATAGTGAGATTTAAAGTGTCTCTTTCTTACTTAAAAATTCTATAGGTATACTAATAGTATGAAATGAGAATGAATGACATTTATTTCAGACTAAAGTCCATATATTGTTATTAATACAAGAAACCTTATGAAGTTATTGTTAGTAATTACATATAAAAATAAAGACGAACACACAACGGCATCGCATAATAACACTAGTTTATGGCAGGCCCTGGACGCCACCCTCAGTGTGTAGTCGTATCTAGTGCCGCCGAATCGACGAATCCCAGCGACCCACGAAAGATGAAAAAGATGGAAAGCCCGTTTCAAGTTACTTAAAGAGTATCTGAGCTTAAAACGATGATTTCATATGTACAATGTGGGCTTTTTAACTTTGGTAAAACACATTGGTATTCACTTATTGATGGAAGCTGTTCATATTGTGATAGCCCGAATATGGAGTTCGCATTGTGCTGATACGTTATCTTTATGTAAGAAAACAGCTAGGTACTCGAATTTACTACATTACTTACTTGAATATATGTAAACAAATAAAATTTAATTTAACTACTTTTTTACAAAAATACTATAAACATAATGGCCATCAAAAGATTCATCGTTGTCGTGAGTCGTAGTGTGAGTAACACTGGCTTCATTGCCATGTTTAACCTTTGGCCAGGTAAAAGGTACCTACTGATAATCTAAAAATAGATTTAATTTATAAATCTGAAATGACTTTATTAAATCTCCATGATTATTCCGAAATAGAAACTTAATAACTTTTCGGTTAATAAACAAGTTCTTTATTTACTTTCTCTATGTACCCACTCTTATATTTTATGATTATGTACTAATCGAGGTTACATTATTAATATTGTAACTTTAATATGTTTTTTTATTAGTTTTTATCGATGTAATTAAGTTCTATGTTTGTTCTTTTTATTAAGAGAGGAAAAATCTTTTAGTCTTAAAATTTCAGGCGAGATGCATGACTGTGTCCAGGTCAGACTCTTACTAGCTGAAAATTATTCCTCCCTTCTCCTGCTTCGAGCAGAGCTGCAGTATATTATAACGCTTGCACCGGTCCACGACCCCGCCTAAAATCGGCCTTAGTAAGCGCCATCTGAAGTGGTCTAGTGACTCTTTATGCCGTACGCTTGGAGTTGTTCCTCCTAGACGGAGAACCAACTCCGAAAACATTCAGATTTCGGTGGATTCTTTCGGGTATAAGTAGCAGACATCAAATTGACTTCAAGTGAACTGATGACTAAAATTGACAAAAGCGCATTATGATTATGCCTCTACCTACTTGTTTGTTTGCATTAAATATGTCAAACTAAATATATGAAAATTATCGATTTCAAACATTCTTTTATCACTGGACAATCAATCTTACTTTTTAGGAAATAACATGAAACAAATTTTTCATTCTCATATACCTAAAGGGTTGGGACCACTCGTGTGTTAGATTAATTGTTTACAGTTCACGTGTAATTACTTGTACAAGATACATTAATGCATTATCGGGAAACAACTCGACTGGGCCGGAGTCTAATCACTCTTCTAATTAAGATCGATGTCTGAGATCGCTCTTGTTAAGGATCGAACCCTTGACGTGAAGGAGTTAGCAGTAAACGTAAACTTGAGATTATAATGTTAGCGTTACGTTACCGTTTCAAACTTATACGATTTGACGATTTATGTAATAACTCGTTGCTGCGTTGGCTTTGCCTGCAGTGCTTGCTAAAATCACCATAAAGGCATCGTTTATTCCAAAGGAAGGTTGAAAGATTTTAAGCTGTCTATAAGCTTAAAATCTTTCAACCCCACATTGACGTCATATGTTTCATATGACGTTAATTGTGACGTCATATGTTGTCAATCTTCAATGAGCGTCGCCACTTTATAAAAGAAATACATTTTTTATTGGTATTACATATCTTATTACATTACAGTAGAAGTATATAGGTACATTATTACATCGTAATCTCAGCGTCTAGTTTTCCACATCGCAACGATTAGATCGGATAGCGTCACGCCAATTAACTTCTTCCAATTAATTGAAGTCTGCCGTAATTTTTTCTCGGAAATATAGCGGCAGGGTAAGGTTAAGATAAAAACCCTGCTTAATGAATGATTATAAAATTAAGTTGCCCATTTATGGAGGATTCTTAAAAATGAAAAAGATTGCCCTTTAAATATTTTCGGGGATTTTTCTAACTTATCGTCTGAATACTGATGCTTTTTAAAGTACATACAATTCAAATACTTACAGTCAGGATTTAAACATCATTGAATACTAGCGTACATTGGACATATCTTTATGTAAAATAATATGTCAGTATAACCCAAACGTATTAATTTGCATAGTATTGCAGTAGTATTTATTAAATTAAAAGACTACTTAGAGGATAGTCAGGCTTGGGAATGAGCCGCTGTAATGTCTGCACAGGTCATGTTGACATGTTTGTAACATAAGTTACACTTTTATATACAATTTGACATTATGTTTATTTTTTATACAATGACATAATCACCTATTGTGACATTTTTATATTTTATTTGACATTTTTTTATTTATTTATTGACATTTTTGTTATTATATATTATTGTTAGTGTAAGGACCGTGTGAGACTTGCCGTGCCTTTTGATTACCAGTTATCTGCGTTCTGACAGTTTGAGTACTTGCGCGACCCACACAAATGTTCTTTTGATCGGTATTGTTCGTCGGACAACTCAGCAGCACTAGCTATACTGGTTGCAAACTGACACTTGCGTGCCTGTCTTCAGAACGGGTCCACTTAAACTGGTGTGGTTCTTTCCTCAAAAGACCACTACAGAATGAACTTGCACGGTTCTCTCACATTATGTATGTTATTTTTACATTGTCTGGACTTGAAAAGAGACTGACCTCTGAGTTTGTTTCGGCATTTCTTCTCAGAGTAGTCAGATAGGAAATGCCGGCTTCATCTAGTTTTTCACATATAATTTGACGTGTAAAAGTGCCGTTTTATGGCCTATTTGCAAAAATAAATTCATTGTTTCATTGTTTCATTGCCATCAAGCACGACACACCTAAATATTTATAGAAACAAATTAGTTCAACATTAACAAAAACAAAGACTTGATTGTTTGACTCAAGCAAACAATCAAGTCATTCATTTGTATAGTATTAGTATAGATTTTTACTATAAATTTTATTATAAGTGTATTGATATTACAAAATAAGACAAGTGTCTTAAGTATATGAAGCCAAAGATTCGACACCAAACTACATATACAAAATTTCAGTCAGTCAAAAGTCAAAAACACTTTTCAGTCAGTCCTACTTTGAAACGAGTCCTATTAATAAGAAAACCAATTAAGTGGAATGGACAATTTGTAGGCTCCGTAGGATGTCAGGCACTGAACAAAACAGATACACCCTCATTACTTTACGGGGATAAATTAAACTTCGATTCGGAAGGAATGTCGACGAATAAAACACTGTTAAAGAGTCGTAGGTCAAGAAGATTCAGTAGACCAGAAAAGTATTTTACAAAATTAAAATACATTTGTTTTCTTGCAGCAGACAAATAACCTGATGGTAAGCAACCGGCGCCGTCTATGGATACCCGCCAAACAGAGTTGGAAGGAAGTGCGTTGATAAATAACCTTTGGAGGTAAGGGTTTTTGGGGATTTATGGTTTGAAAAAGAATGCGGGGTTGAGGTTTGGGCGTCCAGTAAAATCAGCCACATGGCGAAAGGCAACGCTGTGGTCATTTTAAGCCAGTCTTCTGTGGCACCGTAATATCACTCTGGTCGCGCCGACTCATTATTGCTTTTTTTGTGAGGCTAAATCATCAAATGACTTCTCCTGCCGAGGGTTGGGCGATAAGGAGTGTCAGTCCCTTACTTACTAAAAACTCCCCCGTTCCTTCTCCCGCTATAGGCCAAGGACGCGGCGCGTCATTGCGCTTACCCCGCAACCCTGGCTGCGCTTACCCCGCAACCCTGGCTGCGCTTACCCCGCAACCCTGGCTGCGCTTACCCCGCAACCCTGGCTGCGCTTACCCCGCAACCCTGGCTGCGCTTACCCCGCAAACCTGGCTGCGCTTAGGTACTCCACAACCCCGCATGCTAAAGCTTGACTCTCCGACAATTACTTTATAATTCTTTAGCAAACATCGCATTAACATTCATCGCCACTTAGCAAGATAGACAACTATTTGTTATTTTTTTCGTAATTGAAAATTCATGCACAATGGTTACATTAAGGCGGACTTAATTCATGAGGGTTTTTCTACCAGTCGACCCTTGGGTGATGCAGAGATGAGCCAATGATTGGTGCAAGAAGCAAGAAAACAGACTTATTTTTATGTGAGAAATACATATGTGCGTATTATTTATATATTTTCATAATTATTGCAGTGTAATATTATAAAATAATCTTAAATTGCTTTAAATACCATGGAATATATGTATAAGGATGTAGACTAACTGAATATCCGAATCCATTTAATAGATATATATACATTTTTATTGTTGACATTAAATTCTAAAAATATATCTACGACAAAAGAGAAGCTTAGGATGAAGTAAAAGAAATGAAATAATATTTAATTGGGGTCATGACGGGGTTATATTTTCATGGTACAGCTCGTCAGGTAGGCCGCGGTTACGACCCGCCATCGCCACCGGGTAAGCGGCGAAAAAGTTACGCCTGGGTACTTCACTAATTGGATTGTTACGTTAGAAGGTACTACGGTAAATACGGAATAAATAGCTATATATTTATTTTTGAGAGTAAATACAAATATCTTTATATATGTCAACAACTTTTTGCTACGGTTGCCCAAGCAGTGTTGATAGTTCTCGTCTCTCCAAAAGGTAGTCAGTAAAAGATCCCAGAATGCGATACGACCCCTAAATGAACCTATGCACAAATAAGAATTATGCAACTAAAAATAAATCTTTCTAAAGATCTAGCACTGGATATTAATAAAGATTTCGCACACGTGAATACCTTAAAAATCCGGATGGAAAACGAAAAAATTGACGCAAATTTATTCATCCCAGTTTCAAGCGTGGAAGAGCTATGCTTCGGCACGAACGGGCTGATACCACGTTATGTTTCACCATGTTACCAGAGGTATTTTCCCTCTTGTAATCTCTCATAATCCCTAAATCTCCGAAACCCGAATACTCCAAAGGCCGAGAACGCACTTCTGATTCCTTGGGTGTTGTTGATATCTATGAGAGGCGCCCTTACTCAAAAAGACTGTGGTTTAATTGCTAACTGCCATGATCACAAACAATACAAGAACAAACATTTTTATGATTATGCAATAATAAGCCGTATACACACAATCGACATAGACGAAAATACACTTAATGTTTACTCATTAACCCATTTTATCGACATTCAACAAGTCACTCAAGCGGCCATAAAACTCACTTTCGTACAAGTAGGTAGGTATACTTACAATAAGGCCTATATTTCTACATAATCATATGAGATTACCTCAGTAGGGATGTAAGCGAGGTTATAAAAGGCTTATAAATTTCCCACCCATAGTGTTTCTGTCAGTTCTCTAGAAAGCCTTGTCGTAGAAAGGCTAGCAATAATGTTTTTTAATAATCCTTATGTAATATTAATTATTGTTTAAGACTGTTTCTTTTAAATGTATAGACGGATTAACATTTTTGTATGGCCATTTTGGTCATTATTTAGAAATGAAAATTGTTTTTTTTTTACGTCTTCGTCGGTATGGTTGTCACAGTCGAGTTAACAAATCTAGATACGTAAATTTCAGGTTGAAGAAAGTCTTTACCTACCTAAACATAATTTTTCTCAAGTCATTTGTTGAAAGTCTCTTTCTTTCAAGAACGTGGAAATTATAACGAGTCTATCAATGGTCTTTTTAATGCTACTTAATTTGTTTAAAGATTTGAGCTTCCAATCCTCCTAAGCTTAGTATCAAAAACAGTGTGTACATCGACAATTTTGCGCAGTGTTACATACTGAGAGGTCGTTAGGACCGAGGATTTTCAAATATTGCTAAGTTTTCTAGCGGTCTAGGACAAGATCGGTACTTATTAAGGCAACCTTTCTAAGAAGTTTATTAATATTCTTTAATATATCTTTAATATTCTATAAATGGGCCCAGACTCATTCCAGCCCAAAGTAACCACGTTCCATCTGAAACTAAAATAACCCTAAACTAATTTTGGTATTTATTGGGTAGTAGAGTTTCTTAGTTAACAAAGATGTATATCAAAATATAATTCTCTATTTATATTGAAAAAAATATATATCAATTAAGATAGAAATATAGATATAATTTAGTATTTTCTTCCTTCAAAAGCGAGTGAGAGTACAAGATATTGCACTTTGTTGCCGGCACACAAGTCACGTCAATCACGATTTTCATTTAATTCCCGCCTCAGTAATAAATACTTTTTACACTACACCACGAGGCTACGAAACAGCTACGCCGTAGCACTCGTAGCAACCACAAGCACTATATCGCGTTCTTTAAAAAAAAATAACTAGAACAATTCCCACAAAAGGGAACCATTTTAAATATTAAAGTGCAATCCAAAGTAGCGGAGATATGAAGCGCAGTCGTAACGGAGTGAAGTGATCCTTTCATAAAATATTAGCTTTGTGCGAAGGTAATCCCACTAATGGGCCCTGGTTGGGACGCGCGAGGCTAATTACTAAAATGGCCTACGCCCGACTTATTAGCTTTACTGTGAGTACGTGAGCATCGCTGAAAATTACAATTTACAATTACTGTTTATATATGTACGTAGTGTGATTAAATTATGTTTCTTTATTGCCTCGTAGGGTTGTTATGAAAGCAATGTTGGCTTCTTTATTTAATATCGCGCTTATTTTTATTACTCAGGTACTGACATTATTATGTTTTACATTTATTTTTTATTACCTTCTTTCACACATTTTACTTTGCTTAACTTGCTGCATCAGTCGTGAGTTTTAATTTGACGATTTTACTAAGTATATGCAATGTCATCAATTTAAAAACAGAAACTTAAGTGTGAGAGGGCCATGTTCCAACACGAATGGGCTGACTCTGCCGGATTGGTACCACGGTATCACTGAATACCGGCTTGAAGCAACGCTTTAGTTGTGCTTCGCTGTGTGAGTGAGGTTAAATCCCTATCTTTATATTCTCAAATCCCCTATCCTTAAATTCCTAATAACGTACAAAAGGCCGGCAACGCACTTAAAGTTACACCTTTGGCATGGCGACTTTCCATAGGCGGCGCTGATTACTTACCATCCGGTAATACGCCAGCTCGTTTGCCGACATATGCCATAAAAATCAAAATTACTTACACAGATGAAAAATGTTAACAAGGATACTGTTACTGTTTTCTCCTACTGATTACGTCCACCCGTTCAGCAGTTCGTTCAATTGGATTGCAAATTAAAGAGTACGTCTTTGAATAATCAACAACGGCTTGATTGATGAAACAATCTTAACTACCAATTGAGTGCTCAATCAAATCCTGGAATTACAGGTTTTTTATTTAGGTAAAATCTAAATAAAGCAGTTTCATTTTATTTGTGATATTCTTTTTCCAAATATACCTTTATAATAAGTCTTTACTTATGAAATTGCCGTTCTGCAGTACTGGCCATTTGAAATCAAAATAGTTTTTGTTAGGGGCTAAGGCTAATTAATTTTGTTTTAAAAACATGGGATTCTTTTTCCAAAAGTAGTCATTTGTTTATTGATTAGTGTTACATTTTCATCGCATTTCTAATCAAAAAATTCGTTTAAATTTTTTCATGCAAAACGGCAATATCATAGGTAAATAAATACCTATTATATGTACCTATATACCTTATACTTATACCAAATATACCTTATATTATTATAAAGATCTCGTTTTTTTTTACTTACCTTCATAATTCGTACAAATACAGATCCACGTTACAAATATGCGTATCTACCCACAAAAATCCGCAAATTACGAAAGAAAATAACGGCCCCCACAGTACAGCCCGAAGGCAATTCAAATGAGTTTCCATTTCGTCGGCATAAAACGTAGGATATTTAATACTTTCCAGAGTTAAACTCAAATAGAAAAAAAAATACACAAAAAAGTTGCAATACTCGTTAATCTTCTTTGGATAAAATGGACAGCAACTTTTAGACAGAGCCTTTGTAATTATATACAGAAGTTCCTACAACGTAAACTTGGTAAGACAAGTTTGGGCCAATGTAAGCCAAATTCGGTCGAAGTGAGTCTACAAAACTGGGAAACTTGAACAACTTAGCTGTAGTTTGAAAATTGCCTAAATTTAATTATTGTATACAAAAGGTATTTGCTTTGCACAGTACCGTACTGGACTGAAGTTTAGTTTAACGCCACTGATTTGATTAATCTGGTTTTATTTTGCTTGGATTAAGATTGCTTTTGCTTTTAACGCTGTTTGTAAAAGACAGGAAAATAAATGAATCAAGGCATGTCTTAATAAAGTCAAATTAAAAATCATTAATTATTTCAATAAGACCCTGCCTGCCTGAGGCAGAAGATAAAAAGTGTCGGTCTGTCGGTCTGTCCTCTGGTGAAGCTATTTTACTCGCTTCAAAGTGTAGATTCCGATTCCGAGTGGTTTCTTTTTTCAATGTTTTTTTCTTTTTCAAATTTGTACCTATCTAAAATCTCTTCATTTTATTAATAAACCCATACGAAGGACGACCGTCACTGTTTTATCTACGATTAAGGTCAGTTTCGCGCTGATACGATCTAAGTACATCCTTTAACTAAAACCAATCATAAGGAACTGTCCTTTTCACATACCCAAAAGGACAAGAAAAAACAAAACACAAAAGTTCAATATGAAAAAAATAATTTATTAGATTAAAGTATAAAAAATTATAACTCATTGTTAAAAAAAATGAGAACTTATAAAATAACTATACATATCACCCTCAAGATAATATACAAGGTACTTAGGTACAGAGATAGTCTCAGGTAAGTAGGTGCAGGTATAGGTACAAACCGATATGTAGGTACATAACAAATTCATTTTTATACAAAAATTGCCTTTTACACACAATTTTGTACAAATGTGATGCTTAAAGTGATATCAGCGCCTCTATCGGCCGATTGTGGAACCTTTCAATGCAAAATTCAGGTTGTTCTTGATATGGTTGGTAAAGAAGTCATTTCATAGGGCTTTCAGAAAAGAATATTAAAAAACGACATCTAGAAATAGGTTTTAAGTATTCGCTCTCAAATCGGCCAACAGATTCAACCAGAGAAACGAATTGTAAACAAATCATATTTCATTTTAACGTTAAAGGAACAACGTTACACGTCAAGTTAAACTTTTCTACGTTCCCTATCACATACATTAGTTACTAGAAACATTTATTAAACTGTAAAAACTACGACACATATGCAGCTACAAGAATAAGGTAGATTTTTAATAAAGGCGACTAGTATTTGGAATTTATTGAGACAAATTTTTAATACTGAATTAGGTAATTTGATTATCAAATACTTTATTTTGTAGCCTTTATTAAAAACCTTAGTTTGCACAAAGCTTTAAGACTTTCAATAATCCAAATACACATAATTTATCAGCGTTATAAGTGATAAAGGGAGATGCTAAAGGATTAATTCTTCATGGCACTCAAGAGGCATATTTTATCACCATCATAATAATATATGTAGGTACCCAACAAACCCATCTGTTACATAGTTCGTGAAAATTGCGTTCTGCCTTTCTAAAATGCCTACTTTTGCGAATAAAGATTTTTATTTCATTTTAAACATATCTGGTTCATAGCGGGTATTCAAACATTGTGGAACAAGCCTTAAAAGCCTCTTCTACTTTTAAAGCAGACCAGCAGACTGCAATAAAGGCAATGGTTTCACAGAACAGCGTCGCTAGCAAGAATTAAAATTATTATGCTCATTAAGAATTTGAGAGTTTCATAGTCCAAAAATAAATTATTTTGACTTTCCAATGCAATGAATAATAAAAATATAATTCGTGCTTTCATTCAATGATTTCATAATATACTTTAATAAAAGTCCACCTATTTATTAAAGAAATAAATATTTCATTTGACGTAATTTGTTGCGTTTCCATACTAAATTCATAAAAATCATTTTTGACATTAATTATATGTATTGAAGTTGACTAGTGGGAGACTATCATATTCGCTTGTTATTGTCAAACAACAGACCAATCTTTTAACAGAAACAGTGATAAGATTAACAGAACTTCATACTACATAAACAATTTAAGCATTTGACTGCCGACAAAAACTGTTTAAGGCTAACCCTCCACTAGCGTCGGACACCATTGTCCGACATGGCGTTCTATCAAAAAATATATAAATACGGTGAGCACAGTCGCTGTAACCGTGTAAAAGTTATAAATATAATATTTTGGCTAGAACAATTTGTAACTGCATATGTAAAGTATACTAAGCATGTGTGCGACAGGCGTTTTGAAAATGTCAAGCACGAAATATTCTATGCACAATGCACTCCACCACGCTATTGCTTAACATAGATAATAAACGCAATGGAATGTTCACATAAATAACTTTCGTGTTTGATATCTTCTTTGTATTACAAAAATGTATGAGTATTTGTGAAAAAGTATATGCAATTCGCTTATACTGATAGTATTGCTATCCTTCATTCGCATTAGAGGTTTGAAAGAGACGCAGTGAAGATTTCGTAGCTTATTTTCAGCAAAATACAATCAGTTTACAATACAAAGCAAATGCGACCTTATTAATTCATTCTAAAGTCTAGATTAAAATTTTGTTCATTTCATTAAATATTTAATATAACATGGGTAACTTTTGTTCTGTTAAGACTTGTACATTTGAAGATTCTGCCTTTCGTATAAAGAGCAGCAGTAAAGATATTTCATAAAACCGCTATGTAACTGCCTATCTGCTGAATGCTGCCAAATTCCTACAACTACGCGATTATATTAAAAGATAGTGCATCGGCAACGTGGCCATTACAAACAAAATATATCATAAAATATCTTGACAGCTTTTGAGCTTGATGTATAAATAAATATATAAAATTTAATTGACTATCACAATTATACGTAGGCCTTTTAAAAACCTCAACTGATTTCAAATCACATAGTGATTCTCGAATATTGTTTCGCGATTATCACAATCAAAATAGATATTTAGCAGGCAAAGTCCGGTGTTTGTGTAATGTTTACAACTGCCGGGCAACGCGTATTTATCGAATTATTTATTGTACTAACTTCGACAATGTTGGCAACGCCCGAATGACGCCCACATTCAACGAACTTTACCCGCGACATATACAAATAACATATTACAAAATAATAATAATAATAAAATCACAGATTCCCGCGCAACGCTACTGCAAGAATTTGTATTTCAAAGTTACACTTTTGAAATATTTAAAACATTGTTCTATACGTTTTATTTAAATTTAAAACTACAATATAATGCTGTAACTTTATGGCAAGTTTTAATAATTTACTAACATCGATCGATTATTATGCATTTTAGCGATATTCCCTACGATTATTATAATATACGATCAAAATAAATTAGTTCCCGGATTTTCCCAACGGGGTATTAAGTTAATCATTAGC
Source organism: Spodoptera exigua (assembly GCA_902829305.4). Taxonomy (NCBI): domain Eukaryota; kingdom Metazoa; phylum Arthropoda; class Insecta; order Lepidoptera; family Noctuidae; genus Spodoptera; species Spodoptera exigua. Next base: position 11,787,934 of record LR824605.2, read on the forward strand.
CAATACTGCGCGGGTTATTAAAATTCCGCTTTGCGACAATTCATTGTTCGACTACCAACAATAAATTTCATGCCTCAATTTTTTCAATGTAAATTATAAGAAATTTCGTGCCACGTAGCTACCTATTACCGTACAAGAGCTGCAATTTAGATTCCTTCATCAATAAATAGTATTCATTCATAGGTACCTAATACAATACGGAACACAGCCGAAACCGACTGATATTTACGTAAGCAGACTTTGGTAATATAATAATTTGTAAGTATGAACTTTGAGACAGTTGCATGCTTAGAGAAAACGTCACGGATGCAATTATTAGCACTATATTTAAGAATAGAATAGATGACGCAATATGACAGAGACTTAACGTGTCATGGCGTCTCACACGAGTTGAAGTTTGAATCGTTCAAATGACGAATTTGGTGGCAACGAACGCATCGCTTCCGCACATTGGCATTCCATTCATTTACTACTCGATGACGCAAGCATATTGCACTTAGGACCTACTGATCCGACGCGACGTATTCGTAGAAATTCCGATCACATATCAACGTCGTAAATATACCACGTCATATTAAGAGTGCGTATTAAAAATTGTGATTACTATCGTAACATTTAGCAAAAATTTAAAGAAGATACACAATGAATTTTCTACCACGTATAAAACTACCATTTTGGTAGTTAAGCCAGCTTTCTTTTAAATCGGCAACATTATAGTTGAAGTTCTACTAATTGCCGATTTTTCCTTGGTTTCTTGGCTTTGAATGCCAGAACTAGCTGATAGGTGTAGAATACCTTTGATTTCTTGTTTCAAGTTAACCAGTGCGTGGAATCCCACGGCCTTTGGGTATGTTACCCGTAGCTAAGGCCATATCTAGCGGCCACTTGTGGCGTATGAGTACTGGCCACGGCTAACAACAGTGGGACGTCGTTGACGTCGATGTTCAGAGACTTGGTCAGCGTGGCGATGTCACAGAAGTCGGTCGACATCAACATGTCAGCTAGTGTCTTCGATAGCACGCAGAATTCACGGAGCTTGCTCTCCAAGAATGATATGCACTGAAATAGAAAAATTGAAACGTTAGTATCAACATTTTATGTTATTTTTATTGATTTTTTTTTGTGAGGGGAAAATCATGTGTGTCAGACTCTTACTTACTAAAAACCCCCTGTTCCTACTCCTGCTCTAGGCCGAGGTCGCGGTGCCTCATTGCGCTTACCCCGCAACCCCAGCATTTTTATTGATTTAACGGTCGCAAGTATCGTAAGTCGAACATAAGAGAAAGACCTTTTACAGGTAAAAAGTTCGTTAAGATTTTTTTCCGAATAACGATTCCAAGTGATGGCAAACAAAATTGTCTTCTGAAATAGGTAATAAGAAAGGACTATAATTATTTACCTGTTGCGCAGGCACCTTAGCCTTCCACATGGCAGGTAACGTATCCAACATGGCGCCCACTAGCGACGACATTCCACTTGAACCGCAATCCCTGCCTATTACCCGCACTTCCCTATAAAAATAACACAGTTAATAAAACAATAGCAAGATACAGGTACACATATTTAGTTTATAATATCGACGACTTCGTTAAGTCGCCTAGGAAAATTTTTATGATTTCTATCTAGAAGAGGCTGGAAAGTAAGGCTACTTTTTTGTTGACCTCGACAGGGCCAGTGTGAAATGCGTGTATTGAACTTATAAAAGAACAAAACTTCTATTCTTATCGGGCAGTGAGTCTATTTCTCGTCCGTTATCGAATCCAAACAATATAGGAAGGCAGAAAATAATGTTACAAGTAAATTTTAATCTGCAACTTACCAAGAACTAATGTCTCCCACGATGGCGACTGCTTGTACCGGTGACTCTGCAGTCTTATTGATATACGACGTCAGATCCAAGTCGCGACGTAACTCAGGCTCCCAAGCGGCCGGCTTGGCGATTGTTCCTGGAATAATTGGTTTATTTATAAAGTCAGGATCTCCCATAAAATATTTCGAATATTGAGGGAAAAAGCTTTGATTTAAAAGTCTCAATGTCAAGAGCTAAAACTGAGGTTCGAGGAATGACTACCATGACTGGTTTCGCAATAAAATCTTAATAATCTCAATGATTATAACTACAGCTTTATAATATTAGAATATTCTCGCGTGGTAACCCGCTGCTCTGCTCCATTTGATCGTAGCGTGATGTTTTACAGCATATAGCACTCAGAAACATTGTAGCTATCTATGAAAGATTTTGGCAATCTAACCAGCGGTCCCACATATAACCCCCTACATACAAACTATAGATATCTAGGATTGCACAATATGATGACGTACCTTGTAAAACTAGATCAGGTACATAATGGTCGGTGAGCCCCCCGAGCAGCGAGGCATGGTACCCGGCGCGCGGCCCGCAGCCCCCGCAGAGGTCGCCCACCGGGAACTCCACGACTTGCTTCACGTCCACCAGCTGCTCACTCGCCTTCTCCCTCCCCCGCAACCTCCGCTCAGGCTTTTTTGGTTCACACACTTCTTCCTTCGGCTTCACGTTAACAACGACTGTATTTTCCTTCCGCTGCCTCACAAACGTCTTGGGTGCCTCTCTCTCGGGCGAAGGCTCCACGATGGTCTCCCTGGCGTACTGCGGCTCTATCTGCCTCGGCATGTCGTTCATGTACTCCATCTCCGAGGCGTTGGTGGGAGTCTGCAGCATGGACTCCAGCATCTGGCACTTGACGCACGTCTCGCACCGCTCCTCCTGTATCGGCGGCACGACCGTCGGGTCAAACTGGAAGTTGTCCAGCTTCAAATTCCCCGGTTTACCGATATAGTGTCTATCTAATATCTCTAAGTTTTTGCTCTTCATATAATTAGTGACTATCTGAGGGTACTTATCGAACTCGAACTTAAAACCGGAATGTTTGATTGGTTTGGAATGTTGAAGCGTTTGCCCGCAGCATTTAGACGGGCTGTCGGCCCGTTTGTCCTGCTCACAGCCATCTTTCTTGCACGGTTCAGTCGTCTTCTCAGGCGCATCAGGGGTAAGAGGCTCATTCTGGATTTTGGAAGATTTTTTCACTGATTTGCCGTCAGCAGACTTGTTCTTGAGCCCAACCAATTTATCGTTGTCACCCAACACAAAAACTACTTTCTTTTCCTCCGTCTCGTTCTCCGAAAGCGACGAATTTAGACTAGAATCCGAAGAAGCTTTTAACGACAGCATCATGGTTGGGTTCCTCTTGAGCAGGCTGGTAACTGGAACGTCACTCGTTGAACTACAGTCTACTCCTGCGAACTCGGAGCTATTAGAGAGCTTTTGACCTAAGTTGGCGAGCGTGGACGATCGCTTGATGCTGACCTCGCTAGCCGCTAATGTACTGACACTACTATCACTGTTCTGAGTATTCACTGACGGCACTGTTAAACTGTCTGTTTCGCACTGTTCCAGCTTGTTGACACGCGTGGCGACCCTCTTGAGGCCGGTAGGCGGGGGAGTGACGTTGACGACTTTGGTTTCCTTAAGTGTGCAGTCTTGGAATACGAAGTCGTTACGTCTGACGTCACCGCAGCGCACGAAGTAGGTGAGCACGACGAGCAGCTTGTTGAGGAACTGCGTGTTGTTGGAGCCGCTGATGATGGTGCGGGCGGTGCGGGGAGGGAAGCCGATACTCCCGCAGAGGTCGCCGAGCTGAGCCCATAGTGCGTTGTAAGGTTTGGCCTCGGCTGCATCCTGTGGCCTCGCCTGGTGGTCGATGGTGTCGTACGGGCTCACGGTGGCCACCCAGCCGAGGTGGTAAGTAAGCACGTGCGTCAGAAGCGTGCTGATGAAACTGTAACGACAAAAAAGTCCTTATTAGGAGATCGCGTGCAGTCACGACTAAGTACGCTAATCATTATCAATATTTGAGTTGGTTTTTAACAGATCACGATTAGCAAATCCAAACAATTAGATAATAGGATTATGACGCATAATAAACCAATATTTAACAACAGCTAATAGAAAATGCAGACTTATTTACGTAAAGTAACCTTCGAATCAATATTAAATATTCATAAAAGATATCGTTGAAATTGTTACTCGACGCTAGACCAATGTTTGAGTATCATTAATTGGTTGAACTTAATCTATAACCAAATTAAGCAAATAAAATAAAATAAAAACTAAAGTACTAGAAAAAGAATCTTTTACATTCAAGTAATTGCTTCTAAACGTGTTGAAACTATAGCCAGAATATGTATTTCTAGCTGTGTGAACTCTTCCGCAGACCCATGTTGCACAACAATGTTGGGCAATTCGTACAACAGACGTCAATCTATTAAAAAAACATTCCGTATCACGTGAGTATAACACGTAAACATTACGACGGAAATAGCTAAGTAACGTACCTGACTAACTTCCAAAAAACAGACTAATGAAATAAGACAGATCTCCATTCACACTTTGTTTCCGTTCAAATAAATGATGGCGAGAAAATGCGCCAAATTGTGTGCATAGTGTTTTCGTGTTTTTTTTTTATTTATCTGTCATTAATCGGAGGCATTGGACACGTTCCAGACGTTCCGAAAAGATAGCACCGTCTGGATCCGAGATTGATTATCAAATCTTATATAATTGTCGCGTGGGTGGGCTTTGATATAAAATATGACTAATGAAACCAATGTTTTGATTAAGAAAAATAATGGCCAGCGTATTTAAATTTGTTATGAGATTTTTATAGATATGTCGTCGTATTTCTGGATATAATGAGCTTAAGCATTTTCGCGGCAGTTAAGCGTGATTTTCTTTTAAATTTCAATTGTAGTTCTATTACGTAAAGTGTGAAATATCGAAAGTTCTAAGAGATTTTTCCAGATTTCAAACTTAGTTGTTTGCGGCTGTGTAATAGATGTGAGCGTGTAAACTAACATACCTATAGACTAAATAAGAAATGCGAAAATATCTTAATTACGTACGTTTGCAAAATATTACATAATACTTGGGTATAGCTCAGGTGAGAAGAGCTTTACAAAAATCATGTGATAGTGTTTATTCCCAGTTATCTGAACACACCACCGTGTACGTACGGACGTCTATCTCGTACGTTGAGTTGTAAAATATATCTATCGCCTACACATCACGAGGAAATAATAAAACTCTAAACACGAGCGATTTCACGGTTTTAAGTATCTCTGTAGTGAAATATTTGCCAATTTTATACGAAAATTTATGTGACACATGACGAAAATCATGATTTATTAGAAGATGGTTTGTTTTAATTATGAACTTAATAAAACAAATATAACTCGTATAACATCACGCTTTCAAACTCCCTTAAATAATAGACAGACATACACGTACTAATTTCTATATTTTACTAGCAGACCCAGCCACGCGTTGCTGTGGCTATTGTGACTATAAATTGAGATGTAAGCTATCCTATCTTTCAAGTCGGATCAAAATGCACACGGAATGCAAATCAAATGTAATCAGGTTTAGTAGTTTAGGAGTCCATCGCGGACAAACACGTGACACGAAATTTTTATATATAAAGAAGATAATATGTGGTAGGAAGCTAACGACCTGCCAAAAATTGTTGTTGATACATATTACTTTTTTAAGATTTCGAAAACACGAGTGGCGTCAAATGATCGTAAACGGAAACAGGCAATTTAGCACAAGTCAACAATACACTGCCCACATGAACACCAAAGTGACTAAATGTACAGAGCAATTAAAATCATCAGATCACTTATGTGCTAAAGAATTTACAAGAATATTCTTCGGAAATGTAAAGTTCTATAAAAAATCGTATCGATGTTGAAAAACGTAATAAAAAAAAATTGGAACTGTACTGAAATGTTATACGTATGAAATTCACTTGAAGAATGTTAGTGGGTGGCATCATTACAATTTACGGTGTTGCCATCAACATTTTCAATCTTTTTTCCACATCATGTTTGATTAGTTTGTTTGTTCACACCTACATGTAGTTTTTTTTAATGAAGAGTTCTTTGAGATCTGTTTCTTCATGTGTGTATTGGCACGGACTAAACTTACTCTGGGTAATAAACAAATGGACGTTGTATAACTTGACTAATGATAACGTGCACAATTGTTAAGCACATAATATCCGATACTCAATCTGACCAACTAAGCCGTAGTTATTTACTAGATTATTCGTATTTTTAGTAATTAATTAATAACAGAGCTAACTAGCACCTACATTTTTGATAACCAAATTAGAATAACGAACCCGTTGGCGGTATTGTGATAGGTTAAAAACACAGTACCACCACCGGGTCTCACTTTAATATTTTTACTATTTATAACAGAAGTAGATTAATAGTTTTAATTTTCGCCCATAGACAAACAGTTAAACCGGTTTTGTGGGAAACTGAAATAAAAAAATTAAAAATGTAATAAATAAAAATAAAATATACTATTTCAATTCCTCAAACTACGCAACGGTCGTATTATTCCTAATATGGCGCTGGAATTTAGTGAATATCTAAAATATTTACCTAAGAAATATATCAACGAATACACATTTCATGTTTATTGATTTATTATTCAATGTGTATTTAAAATATTACTGTTTCCTATTTGCTTCCAATTCTCGAACACATGTAATAAATTGGGTGAAGATGTGCTAATCACTTTTCTCGTTTTTTTCGACTATGAGTCATCATTTAGCGACGCGTCTAGTCGTGAAATCGCATTTAGTGTAAAGATTAATCTTATAAACGATACGTACTATTTTTCAATTTATTAATATTGAATTAAAAAATGGAGATCGCCACAATGTTAGAATCGTTACCCGAAATTTGTAATAGATTAAAGAAATTGTATTTTTTACTGATTTGTATTTTAATTTGTAAAAAGAACTTATTTCAAAAACCTTACAATTTAAAAATAGAACACACTTTACTAAATAAATTCGTTCTTTATTTCAAAATAGTAAATTAAAAAAAAGAATAATAAAATGTGACTGACAATTAAATTGACATTTTTATTTTCGCATTAGAGAACATACTTAACCCTTTACAGATTTTATTGGTGTACTATAATTGATTTACGACGTTACATGTTTTTCTATTGTCGTACTAATCTGTTCCGTTGTGCGTAACCTAACATCATGTGATTGAATTAAATCAAGATAAAAATAACTACCAGTTACTGGGCAAATATATTTGAAGGTAGAAAGCGTAGAATTAGAATACATTCTTATTCAGAATGTTTTCTAATTAGTAAACAAAGCTAGGAGCGCGCTAGATGCTTAAAAATTTTAAGATTTATTATTGGATGATTTCAGAAGTTATAGATATTCTATTACTTTTAAAATATTTGCTTTTCTCTTAGTAATAATAGGTTATAAGATGTGTGATGTAAACGTATGTGTAAATTGACTTATTATCAATTGAGCTATCCGAAACAACTACGAGCAATAACGGCAACAATAAATTAAGCTTACAGGCTTACATAGAATCTCATATATTATGCATATTATGTTCGAATTACATCGTAAATAATGCTTTATTCAAATAAACCTTAATCCTATAGTAATAAGGGTTGTAAATATAACATTTATCCCTAAAAATATAGTTAGGATTTACGCTTCAAAAACAGAACGTCAATAGAGAATTTCATTCATTTCAATTTTGCGTGGGTATAAGAATACTACAATTTATTTGTATAGATGTTATAGTGCAAATATATTTCGTCTAGTAGAAAATGGGGCTAACAACCTACGCTAGAATAGAGTAGAGTACGAATCACTATTTTTTATATAACCCGGGTTTATATTAGTGACTAATGAATTAATAGCTTCTGATTCGTGGTTGGGTAAAACCTAGTTTTGCTATAGACTTTTATGTTTATTTGTTATGGAATGGAATGAAGTGATACTGGTGTCTTAAATGCGCTGTTTACAAGATAATTAGGACGCCCTAATTATCTTCAGATAGGTGTCAAAATCTAAAATGAAAGAATATGTAACTACCAACTTTTTATGCTCAAGATACTAAGAATTATGAGACAAAAACAGCAAAAAATTAATCCTAATAAACTTTTAATTCTACAAAATATTCCTTAAATAAAAAAATCCAACACTCAGTATTCGCAAGATATGTTCTGAATAATTAAATCCTAGAACCATTTACTAATCAAATCACAGTAGGTACACTAGTGAAAAAAATAATTGTAATAATAATACTTACAAATTGGTGGTCTTGGTGTCTCCCATAGACAACACAGCACAGAGATCAGACAAAAGATTCTCAGCCAATTTGCTGGACGTCCGCGCGTCGCCCGTGACTAGATTCAACCACATCGGCTGGAGGCGAGGCCCGTACACCAGATCCGATAACCTACGAAAGATATTCTTTAAATGTACAAATTTGGTCCTTTGAACCGAATAAAGACCGTCGCTATATGATACAGGGGACATTTTTTTAACTTCGAAAAAAAGCTGAATAAGTATTATTAATTTTTTTTCTGCTTATGCAATCTCTAGATAACACAAAAGTACACAAAAAAGTATTCTTAAGCTGTGGTCCTCAAAGATGGGACAATTTCTGTTTTGATGATCAGCTATGTGGTTCTATGTATAAGTTCCTAATGTAATATTCCACTGACCAGCTCGCAGCGTGTTCCGCAGCCCGGTACAAGGTGGACACCCTGCCGCCGGTGGCTCCGGCTGCTAGCGTGGCCAGACGAAGCCGACATACTAGTGCTTGCAGCTGCGGAGAGTGCTCGAGGCATCGTCTCACGAGGTCACTGCCCAATCACATAAAAAGATAAAGCTCATATAACTTTAATCTGCTCATATAACTTTAATGTTCATTTTCCTTATAACTAACATCGCCTTAGAAGTTGTAATAGTTTTGCACTCGAGTGTAAATAGATAAATAAATATTTCTACAATTCTTCAATAGCACTGCTTAGGGTTTTATCGAGGAAAAACTGTTAGGTTAGAAAGCCGCCAAAACATTAATGGACAAATTTATTTTTTATCAACATTGATCGGGATCCTTTAATAACTCGCAAACTCATGGAAAATGTAAGGTAGCTTTCTAGTTTCTAGAGCTAAAAATCAAGTTAAATCTGGTTGGTGTGCTCTACTGTCTAATGTCGTCTATAACAAAACTCTACTAAAATTTCGTATCTTATACAGTATTTCCTATTGAAAAATATTTCATTTCTTACCGTTAAACAACTAAATAAATAAACAGGTTGCACTTCTAAGTACTTATGCCAAATGTTGGTAAACATCGAGTATTGGGATGACCAACAAAGTTGTAGACTACGCTAAAATCGTTAGCTATTAAACGCTAATTCAGAAAGGCAAACACTAGCACAATTTACCTGAATATAATAATATGAAGTATAAAAAAACTCTTTACTTGTGTAAAGAACCTCTTTTTATTTCAAGAATTTGGAGACAAAAGTTTGCCAAACATTGGCCGTGGTCTTTTGTCAAATATTGGCCGGAAAGTAATAATGTAAACAAATAAATTAGTCTGGCTTATTCTCTTGAAACTACATAATGATGATTACACATTTCAGACACAACTAATTTAGACAGACAGAAACGTTCTTACACACATGTGACCTTCTGACTCATCACACGTCAAGTCGAGCCTCATAAATGTAAACGCTAATCCTTTCCCGTGGCAAGGTTAAAATCTGGTTATAATTTACCTAGTAGAAATAGTTAATCTAGAAACCTAGGTACCACATTTTCTTAGCGTATGAAACGGTAAAGGCATTCATCTACCTAATGAGTTCTAGGTAGGGAGAGTAGCATGAAAAGTGGATTACCACTTTGCCCGTAGAGTGCCGATAAGGTTAGAGTGAGTGTAATTATTGAGAGAAGTAGCAGCAAAATAATACGCCTATTCCTAGTTCAACGTTTATTGGATAACTGACTAACTAAGGCGAAGTTAATTAAAAAAAGAAACTAAAAACCAGCCATCTACTTTGCCTAAGATTAACTGTGACTATTGTGCCTATGTGCTACAACTTGAAGACTAGTTACTACTAGTAGTAGTAAGTTAAGCTAATAAATCCTAGAAAACAAACATAAACAACCAAACCCAACATAATTATCCTTTAATATGCAAGCAACGTTATACAAGCAGTTGAGATAGAGTACTCTAGAATATTCCTAATAATGGTGTTGCATCGATATGCAATCGTCTATTTAGGCCACACACCAAGGCTGGTCCATTCTCATACTCTGCACAATGGTCGCAACGAAAATATGCTAAAAATAGTCACGATGCTGATTATGTAATATATGTCTAAATTCATTGGAAATAAAGTTTAAAATGAATCAACTTAAATAGTTTATTTAGTTGGTTACGTACGACGGAACAATGAAGGTTATTTTAAGCTTAGTAATTTACACATCTTGGCGTAGCTTATTAATTTACCAATATAGTAATTTTGACGAGTTGTATAAATGCCTAATCTGTGCAAAAGTGGTGTAATAAGTATACTACTATTTGAAACCAATATTAATCTACAAAATAAATGCGTATATCTCATAACATGACTAAAGATAATAGAAATGCTTATAATTATTCGTCTAGAAATCTTAGTTTTAATATACTAAATATCAGAACATTGATTTATTTATTTAATGCACAAAGTACATGAGTGAGCTGTGTGCCATCAAGCATTCTCGCTAGCTAAACTTTGGGTTCACTGCATCAGCAGTAAACATCGACTTTACAAAATAATTATAAGTAGTTAAAAAAACTTCACTTACATTTGCGTAGAATCGTTGACACTGATTAGCAACGCTAGTCCGAGCTTGTTCTTCCTGTGCAACATGGCTGACCCTGTGCTTGCTATACTCTCACATGTACCGCTCGTCGTACTATTGCTGTAGATCTGTTGACAATAGAAAGCATCGGTTTGCAAATGTAACGATTATATATGTATAAGTATTACTGAAAGTTTTGCTTTGGAGAATAAAATAGCTCAGGACCTTTCAGATACATTCCTAACTAGCGACCCGCCTCGGCTTTGCACGGGTAGCACTCACTCTATTTATTATAAAACCGCATCAAAATCCGTTACGTAGTTTTAAAGATTTAAGCATACATAGGTATAAAGGGACAGAGAAAGCGGTTTTGGTTTATAGTATGAAGTAATATTACAAACATTTTTCTAAAATCTACCATAATACGGTGTAAATCAAATTACTAACAGAACTGGCCACACAGAAAATACACAAAGTGAAAGAAGCCACTACGTATAGATACAGAAATAAAAAAAAGCCGTCAGATTATTTGAAATTCGAAGCAAAAAAATTACTTCAATTCAGAATTCAAACATATTCCATTCCAACTTAACTAGCACACGAACGACGCAATGACGTATACTGTTGAAAGAACTAATCCGTATTAAGCCTCTATATAACAAAAGGCTTTAGTCAACCGTACAACCGTAGATTATCTTTGTTTTATGGGTTATAGAATTAGGTCAAGGCGTAGATATTACGCACAGCCGTTGAAACAAAATAAAGCTAACAATGATTATGGTGATTTGAGGGTTAAGGAACTGATTATGAGGCTTCCCTGTTTTGAACAACTGAAAGTTTGTAAAAGATCTTACCGGTACTTTTGTATAGCAACATTAACAAGTCTTTAATTTTATTTTAGAATAGATCGATAGGATTGATAAAACTCTTCCTTACTGTAAGTTTGTTTAGACTGTAAACCATTATGACATTTTAATTAAGAGAAGCATCACTTATAATGCGTCAAGTAAGGTATGGACTGTCGTCAAGTCCACATAAGATACGAGGGAAAAACCAAGTAATAACATAGAAACTATAACGAAGGAAGAAATACATTATCATTAAGCCACTATAAATCAAAACATGTGTAGAGTACAAACAGAATAAGAAAGAAAAAGGAAAGTCAAACACAGTCGGTATTTGAATATTAATTCCTTAAGTACGTATGTAAACGCACGAAGCACGTGATGCACTGTGAACGTTTCCGTTCAAACAATTAATAGCTCGATTGTTAAGCCGTTCTAATTGTTCCACTTACAAATATGGGGACTAAGGAGGCTTATCTACTAGGCAAATTAATCGTCCCAATTTCATTTGATTGATTAAGATAGTTCAAGTAACAACAAAAGTAGTTTCTAAAGTTACAAGTCTTTTGACTAGATTACTTCTCGATAGGGCGAGGAGCGTCAGACTCTTACTGACTAAAAACCACCCAGTTACTTCTCTTACTTCAGGCCAGGGCCTCAGAGCATTATTACTTTGCACATGTCATGCAACCTCGACTAAACATCTCCCGTGGTCTATTGGTCTTCGTCTATTAACACTACTTGCCGCACACCTGGGCCTGATCCTAGTCGGACAGCGAGATACCCTTAACTGCCATCCACAGACCCGCGCTTATAAGCCCCTAAAATTGTTATCGTTTGTTTCATTGTCAATAAAATCAATGTTTGTTTGAAAATATTCCGAATTACTTATCCAGAAACTAATAGGTTAACCACAAAATATTATTTTCGGTCAATATGTTTAAATGAGGTTTTAATTAGATTATTATTGTTTTAAAATTTTAATCTACACGTTCCCATGCGTCGTTAACTGGGTTAATTTGTGTTAGGTGTTGTTAAAGTTTAAAAGAACTGAACCTAATATTCATACATATTAGGTATATTCGTGAGCTCACTACCTATTATGAATATCATAAAATCATTGTAGAATTTGTCCGAAAAGTAATAGGTATTACTCGATACTTATTTGACTTCTGAATCAAGAGTGGTTCTGTTTCTAAACAACAGATTAAACGCTTACAAATATGTATGTCTCGTCTCCTTTAGGTTTAATAGGTGCATTTTCAAAACACGTTTTAAAAGTATTTGAACAAAACAATACCTACAAAATAATATTTTCATTTGTATTTTCTATGTCACAAGACTTATGCAAATTAATGATAAAACTGCAAACAACAGGATATCACAAACAATTCATAAAATTCTGACGGCTAGGTGTTTACAATCACAAAATTGCAAATAAAACTGCATTCGAAATCACCTTCTTATCTCTAGAACTAATATTTTAAGAGCTCTAGGTACTGGATATTTTGTTTTTGTTCTTTCAAGTTTAAGTTAATACCGAATTTTTAGACTTAATATTACCTAAACCTTTTGGGGATCAGGGATTTGCAGATTTTGCGAGGGAAAGGAATGGGCTCACTTACACGGCGAAACACAACGCCGTTTGTGGTTTTTTCACGCTGGTTTTCTGTGAGGCCGTGAAATCACTCCAGTCGAGCCGACCCATTCGTGCCGAAGCATGATTCTCCCACACTTATCAAGAGCCATATAAGGGATCTTACATACCTATTTTCTTTTATTCAATCGTGGAAATTTCCTTACTTTACAACCATTTTTATTCTTGTTCCTTTTTCAACAAATTTAACGTTTGACCTTTGTCGAGGTGAAAACCGTGGGTGCAATGGCTTTGTCCTGCAATCACGTGACTCAAGTCGGTGACCCGACCGCGATATTTGCGTTCGCAAATGGCAAACAGGTTTCACTAATTCCGGTCTTGAATAAAATTAATTTTAGTACATCTACAATAAACATTCGTATCGCTTAATCTTAATTCGGTTATTTTTATCTTCCAAATGTTTTTTTTTTTAATAATAACCTACATAAGTATTACTTTTGCTTTCCTCTTTACTTTATTTACAACAGAGTTAGATACATTTCCTTTTAGACTTTGATGTAGTACTATACTACATCGAAGTCTTATTTCAGGCTACATAACAAAACAATTGTTCATGGAAACTTAAACTAATTTTCACAAGCGTTATAAGGAGTGCCAATTACCAAAGGACAGTACCGAAGAAAATATGTTTTTCAATGGTCATTAACGAGATTCTTTCTACTCCTGAAGTACCAGTCTCTATGAAGTCTCAATACTCAATCGTTATTATCTTAAGTACGTTAGACACGACCAGAAATCTGAATCAAAGAATTTAAGCAACTACTGGACCGTCTAGACCAGATTTTTGAAGGTCATCCATTACAATAAGACCTTCAAAAATACCATTTTACTAAAAAAAACGTTGTAACGTGTTATATAATTTATAGGTATACCTTCACGTGATTGGTGACTCATATATAGTCTGTCTATAGAGATTAACAGTAATATTTTGACGTCTTTCATTGACCACCGTTTGATTGTTACATAGTTCAACTTTTATGTAACAGATCGATTTGTATAAAAACCAACACACTGTCGCGGTCGTTGTGATGGACGTCGACAAATGTGGTTTAATAAAAAAAGAAAATAAATATTCCTGTCTCGTTTGACAAGAGTATATGAACATTCGTGACTTGTGTCTTTGTCCAATGGGTTTAGGAAGAATATAACAAAGATTCTTATTCCGTAACTTCTTTGCCGATGTTCAAACATGTAGCCAAAACTTATTGAGTTTCTAAGATTAAGTATAATTTCTACGTACATATGGTACTAGCAAAAACATTTAGTATTTGTAACTGTTGTAAGTATTAATAAAATAAGGTCAGATACGCAGATTAAAATTTGTTAGTAAATTTTGTTATCAAAAATGCTTATGTAGTTTTTGACCGACAAGGCAAGTGGACATCAAGACTTGTTATAAAATTAAACTAAATGTATTGTTTATCATTTTTCCTCTTATTTTTCATAAATATTTAAGTAATTATTCTGCTCATTCGAACGGACATACGAACGAATATTTGCATTTTAAGAAACATCGTAGTTTCGTAGCATCGTTAGTACCTAATGCCTAAGAAGAAGAATCATAGCGATCATCGAATGCATTTGTTACATTACTGTTAAAGCTTTTAAAATTTTTAGATCACGCATACTTGGCAAGGATCGGAAAATTCGAATGCCTATATTGATGCCAAGGTATATGTGAAGAGCTCCGTAAACTTTATATCACCTTCTATGTCATATTATGTTTGTAGATAAATCATTTTAATTTAAACTATATGTATGGACGAGGGAAAATATCTCCTAACATGGCGCATATGACCAATTGATCGAAAATGTAGACAGTCACCTATCATAACCCAGACTTACACCCAACACAAGATAACTTGAGGTAGTCAACACTCAACAAGCCACTACTTCTTGAAACATTCCTACAATAAAACATTCCACTAATTACATCACCGCCTATAATCAAACATACAAAATGCAGCTATTAACTAAGTACCTTCGGCCTGTCATTGTCCTGATAACGGCTCACATGACTGAACGATAGCTTGGACAATCATGTGACGACCATCACGCGCTATACAAGATAATAAGATAATGCTGTTTGTAAACAATCCAACAATCACCATTGAAGTGGCCCTTGGTGACACTATCCTACTTCGGAACTTTATACGATAGCGTTTTGTTTTTGTGTAATTCTTAGGGCTGATTTTTCAATACTCAGATAAACGGTATCTGAGGAATAAAATTGTTGCTGTCACTGTCTTATACAAACATTCCGACGCGACAGTATCATAATTAATCCCCTGATAATTTTTGTCTCACCATTGAAAAATCTGCCCTTAATCAAATTGTTGGGTATTCCTCGGATATAAAGCTTTTGTTGTCGCTTTCTAGAAAGTTCTTAATGTTTCTTTTGTGACATATTTTCTTGCTTTATTCTTCTTTTGACTTTGCTCAGTATGCATAAGAAGTGGAACACGTTCCTAAACTAAACGTACGATATCTAGGAGCTGTATTGTCGTATCAATTATTTTTATCTCATAAGTTATACGATTTACACTTTCCTGTTTCACAGGGTAATTCGATTAGTTAAGAGTAAGGGGTTCATAATTATCTCAATTTTTATGTGTGATGTGTGAGATAGATCGGTGCATCTTACAATTTGTTACGATACTAAACTTGGAATTCTAATATTGCCACATTATTAGACGATCGCAGTACATTTGTGTATCAATTGACTGACATGCGATTATGATGATTGGGATGCAAGACAGGATTCTGATAGATTAATGTTGCCAATAATAACGGCTAATATCAAATTGAATTATGTCTAGAAGCAATGCAGTGCCGCGAGTTAGAATTATTATATGTATAGTAAATAGATGTATTAACAATATCGACGGTCATAATAATATTATACAATAGCGACCAGCCCCGGTTTCGCACGGATGCAACGCTCATACAAAATGTCTCCATTATTAATTAAATAGATGTTAGTATACTTACCTCCAGTTTCCGAAAGGCCGGTCAATGTTAAAATCAATTTAATCTCTTGTCAAGTCATCTGATTGGTTGACTGAATTATCAACAACCAATCAGATTAGTTAAGTTTAGCGTTGACAAGCCTTTCAGAAACCGGGTGTAACTCTCTTTAATCATTCTACCTATTCAAAAAACGGCATCAAGATCCGTTGAATAGTTTTAAAGATTTAAGCATAGAGATATAGGGACAGAGGAAGCGACTTTCTTTTATACTATGTAGTAATAGGTACAGAAAGTTAAAGAAAAACAACCTTAAGCATCTATCTATCTACCTATTCCGTAGGTAATTTCCCTGAATCCAAAACACTTATATCAGTACAATAATACATATATTATCAGGCAATATATCATGTACAGAAGTATCTATCAGATACTATCTAAACTATATCTAAGAGGAAGCAAGTTCTCACGATAATGACGTCATCACTGACTGCCAGTCATAATAATGTAGCTTCGTTTCAATATTTAACAATGACGAGAGATAGACATGATATATGTATACCAACTGTTAGATATTAACATTTCTAGAACATTCCGTAGAGGAACAAAACACGTGTAGATAAAAACAAATGAATTTGAAGAAAGATTGTCAATTCGTTTTTGTTTTACGAATGCAGATGGTACTTGACATAGACAAGATTTTCTTACATGCCTGAAATTCCGTTAATAATGAAAAATAATAATAATAACAAGATTTATTTCAGGGACAAATTTCTAAAATCCCAATGATTAATCAAAACAACTCACTAGCGATACCTATAGGGCTTTAAGGGTTTTTTATGGGATAAGTCGGCAAACGAGAAGAATACACGAGGGTAAGCAATCGGCGCCGCCCATCGACGCCCACGCCACCAAAGGAATTACGAGTGCGTTGCCGGCCTTTTGGGGATGAGGATTCCGGATATTTAAGGATTGGGAAGGGATAGGGGAACGGCATTGGGACTCCGGTAACCTCACTCACACGGCGAAACACAACGCTGTGGTTGTTTCACGCCGGTTTTCTGTGAGGCCATGGTATCACTCTGGTCGAGCCGACCCATCCTTGCCGAAGCTTGGCTCTCCCTCACTTACAAGTTTGCTTATATGGCTATCCACATGCCTATCAGGCAAGTTGTAAGATTTGTTATCAGGCTACAATGTGTGAAAATACCAACACAGGAAAAACCAAAGAAATCTAGGCACACAAACATACGGCTATTGTGCTTAGGTCATCGCGTGAGCGTTGCTAGTTAAGTCGAAAAGATTAAGAGGGCTTAAATTGCTAAGAAAAAACAAACTGGTTTTATTTGCTTTAGAAGACCGACTTCCGAGAATAAAAAAAATATAAGTACTTACATGTAGCGTAATAAACACGTTATGTAGTTTTTGTTTATTAAAAATGAAGTGCAAAAAATATCAAGTATAGTATTTATGTATAAATCACGCTATAATTTTTAATTCTGTGTAAGTGCGTCAAAATCGCGACAGTGTGTGTTTGTATAATTGCCTTTACTTTGTTCTAATTTTATGAAGAAAGGACAGAACAACAATTTGCTTTGTTCACAAAAAAGTGGTATGTTTGGTTTTGAACATTGTCAAAATATTTTAAAATGTGTAATTGTATAGAAATGCTTTGAAAATACTATACTGACTAGTTCTACTGAAGGTGCGAAATAATCACTTCTTTTAATGAACAAAACGCGTTGAGGACGCTTGGTGTCTCCACTTATGCATTTCTAAAAAAAAACACAAAAAAAAACATTTAAAATTTGAAAATCGAACACTAACCTGTGAATCAGAACTGGCGGTGTTGCTAGTTGCTGTTGGAACTCCAAGCAGATTGCTACTCTGATGTCCGACATCGAACCTCGTCGCCATATTCTGGAAAGTTCTCCGTTGCCAACTGCCATTGCTTGACGTGCTAAGTTTTCTGCCGGTTGGTACTGATAAAACAATACAATAAAATTATACTTTCATATTATTACAAGCATCCTCCTCACTCTCAGCCCATTTATTACCGAACATCGATCGATCCAAATAATGCGGTCATTGAGCTGTTGAATTGTAAAGCTTATTGGTTGAACGCGCTAATCGCAGGAGAAACTGGTTCAAATTAAAAAAAAATGGGTTAGATCTATTTGGTACCTATATTTTCGTACTAGCATTTTAAGATCCACGATCTTACGCTATGTGCAACGTAGGACTACATTTATTACCTATCCATCTTTGTTCATTTCGCGCGTATCGTAAGAATGCACAACTGACAAAGACCAAGCACGCAATAAGGCGGCCTCGGCCTAGAACTGGAGAAGGAACGGGGAGAGGGTTTAGACAGTAAGAGTCTGACACTCCTTCTCAGCCTACCCTGGGCGGGAGAAGCGAGAAACCATTTGAACATTTTCGCCTCACAGAAAAAAGTCTTCGCAGGCCAACCCTCTTTATTTCTAGAAGACTTATAGTCAACCAGTGGAATTTTACGAAGATTATGACTATGTTACATAGGAACAGAGAAGAATACACGCGATAAACTCCAAGCAAATGCTAGTACCGAGTATATTTATACGATATATCAGTCACGAGTGTGTAAGAAAAACATTGGGAAAGTTTTAGTTACATAGTATACTGTTTGAAAAGGATATCTCATTGAATTCCTAGACAAATACTTCGGTGAAGTGTGTTTGATTTTGCTTACAATGTCGATTGGGTTCTTGTGGAACTTTCAACTGTTACTTCTTCGTCTAAAGGCTTCAAATGATTTATTAACATGCGTTTTTTTTTGGGATTTGACTAGTAGTTTCAGAATCTTATTGACTAAAAACCACCTCATTCTTTCTTCTGCTCCAGACTAAAGCCGCGGTACATTATTTCGCTTGACCCGCGAAAACGGATAAAATTTGTTTTTATGAAAATCATCAAATAACTTCTCCCGTCCAGGGACAGGCGAAAGGGAGTGTTAGACAAATCCTGACTAAAAAATCCCCCGTTCCTTCTTCTGCCCTGGGCCGAGACCGCGGTGCCTTATTGCGCTTGCCCCGCAACCCCGGCCCGGCTCTATTGGCTCATTGCTCAGCGCGCGCAACGCTACGCGCCGTACGCTCGGGATAAGTCATCGGTTTTTTTTAAGTTTCAAGTAATAAATAGTAATAATACTTACGATGAAAAGAAGCGAAATCGTCTTGGTTGTTGCTATCCCAGATATCGCACATTGAGAAGTAGTCGTTCGTGGACCCAATGCTGCTGTACGGCGAATGGTCTCCGTAATAACCTAAAATATACTGCATTTTTGAATAAACAGGTATAAACCACACAGTATTGATATCAAACTAAATGATTAAGAGGGACACTAGAAGTATGGCATATATCAAGACTTTAAGCCTCAGTCACCAGATTTGCAAATTGAGTGCAAATAGAGACAAAAAACTTCATATAATGCTCTTTGACACAATCTTTGGCACAATCACCACAATGCTGGTCATTGTGGTGATTGTGCCCCTTGGAGCAGAAGGCAAAGGCAAAAATCAAGACTCCGGAAAACTCGAAAAACCATAGCACCTTTTTAAAAAAACAATACTAAATGTTACCGGGTAACAAGAACTATTGGCAGACGAGCCTTACTTACTTATCTATATATATAAAAGAAAGTCGTGTTAGTTACACCACTTATAACTCAAGAACGGCGGAACCGATTTAGCTGAAAATTGGCAGGGAGGTAGTTTAGAGTCAGGAGAAGGACATAGGATAGGATAGAGTTGGTAGAGTAGGTTAGGTAGAGTGGGGTAGGTAGAGTAGGGTAGGTAGAGTAGGTTAGGTAGAGTAGGGTAGGTAGGGTAGGGTAGGTAGAGTAGGTAGAGCAGGTAGGGTAGGTATGGTAGGTAGAGCAGGTAGAGTAGAGTAGGGTAGGTAGGGTAGGTAGAGCAGGTAGGGTAGATAGGGTAGGTAGAGTAGGGTAGGTAGAGTAGGGTAGGTAGAGTAGGGTAGGTAGAGTAGGGAAGGGTAGGTAGGGTAAGTAGAGTAGGGTAGGTAGAGTAGGGTAGGTAGAGTAGGGTAGGTAGAGTAGGGTAAGTAGAGTAGGGTAGGTAGTCAAATGACGGGAGCGACGCCGCGGGTAAGAGCTAGTAAGGTTATAAAATTTAAGTAAAAAAAATACATTTTCACTAAACAGGAAAATGGAGCAATAAAATGGAAGGAAACATTGATAAGGTATTTAAGGGTCACTGCTGGAAGTCGGTTCAATGAACTAAGTAACTTCTTACTTCGAAAACACATAATGTTTACATAT
The DNA here is from genome assembly GCA_902829305.4 of Spodoptera exigua. Taxonomy (NCBI): domain Eukaryota; kingdom Metazoa; phylum Arthropoda; class Insecta; order Lepidoptera; family Noctuidae; genus Spodoptera; species Spodoptera exigua. The sequence continues at coordinate 11,808,454 of LR824605.2, forward strand.
CAGTAGGCCTACCATGACATGTTAAAGCGTCAATCTTCCGGGAGAGAAAGAGGGATGGAGCTATAAAAGGTGTATAGCTCCATCCCTTTTTCTCGCCCTGCCCCAGGCCATCTGTGCTTGAATTCAAATATTTTATGACAACTTTGACAGGAACTTTACCATAGATCCAAATTCCTTTTTTGAAAATTTCATAACGTCAATTTTGTGAATGCATGTGTTTCGAATGTAAATATAAAGAATTCTTTAATTTTAAAGACAATTCATGCTTAAAGGTATATTAAACTTACCCGAATCTCCTCTATCAAGCGAAAAACTGAGCGAAACTCCCTCTTCCCTCACAAGAGGAACACTGAGCGGTTTAGATCGGTCCCCGTTCTCGCAACCGCTTGCTTCTCTTCTCTCCGGATTGCCTACTCGGCTAATCCGTCGAGACGGTACGCAGAACACTTTGGAGCACATCAACCTATGACATACAACCAATTTTTAAAAGCAGGAAAAGTTACTTAAACAAAATCAGCTTATAACTGTCAATAAAGTCGAAAATTTTAGCAAATTCATAAACGTTAGCAGTAAAATAAACCTTGTAAAATAAGATTTGTCAAATGACATTGAACCTTGTGATTCAGGGTCAAGCTGGTAGTTGGGGGGTAGATGAATAGATATTATCTTTAGGTATATCATAAAATCGAATGATCTAGATCAAAACGAATCACGAAAAAGATTCAAATTGAGCGCAATTCTTGTGATTAGATAACTGCATTATAAAGTACACACATTATCCAAACATTTGATACCAAGGCTTTATGATCGATCGGTCACGAAGATGTTTAAGTACCTACTTAGATAAGCAAAAGGATTAAATCATACAAGATAAAAAAAAATCTAACAAGAAATTTGTTATTTCTATAAAATCACCAAGTTTACAATACAAAACATTTAGGAAAGCAAATAATTAAAGCGGATTTTATCTTACATTTAAAAAAAGAACACATAAAAACAATGAGCTGGCAAATTTCTATGCAGCCAGTATAATAAACGCAATAAAAGTTGCATTATGACGAAAATGAATACGACCTTACCTCCTTGGCTCATCCATGATGTGGATTTTCAATGATACGCTCTTGTAGTTCATGGCGACTGCACCAAATATCATCTCACCGAGAACGTTCGCGTCTGCCGCCGGTCCCTTATACTGGACAACAAATGATGAAATTAGTTAATGAATATACACATTTATCTTTTACTTATTTATAAGAAACCCTAACCTAGGTTTACTTTCATCACGAACGTATTTTTATTATCATACGTAGGTACGAATGAACTCAATAGTAAAACTACTTATAACAAAAACTACGGAAAAGTTTAAAAAAAATGCATCATTAGGCTAATCTGTTATTGTAGGTAGGTTGGGTGGATTGTTAGATGTATGCAGTCTGGGTGCTTTCTTCTAAAGCTTTGGATCAGTATTTAATAAACACTAAGCAACACGAATCGTTTCGTTCCTTTTTGGATCAAACACAGGAGATACAGTTTTTGGTTGCCGCTGAATTTATCATCATGTATATATTTAATACAATAGTTAAATAGTTTAATAAGTACTACCTGCATGTATTTAATACAATAGTTTTGTTAAAACCTAGTGAAAAACTTTTCATTGCCAATAAACGCATATCTTCAAAACCTCCATCTCCAAATCTGAAGAAGCAATGACGGTAAAGGGCATCATGTATTGTTTGACCTTCCGTGTTAGTTCGGAACAAAGCCCACTCATTCATCAAGACGATGATTTACATGACAGGTGGCTACAAACGTCGTACGCCCAAATACGTCAATGGAAACCAAAAATAATATCTTTATTCACAGTTACGCCCACGCCAGCGTAACACAGAAATGTGATAAATATTTTTTAAAGAAATATTTCCCAAAAATATGTCATAGGTATTATCAGGAGTATAAACTTTTGTTAATTTTTTAAATTCATACCGTACCGTGCCTTTTACAATACGTGATAAATCCTTGTTCGGTAAAGGGCATAATACATTTACAGCGGACAATTATGATAAAGGTGAGAAAACAAAGCCATTAAGCTTCGTTTATTTTTACTCTGTACATATGTATCACAAATAAACTTGTTTTTTAACTTGCTAACCACGATTCGATTATAACCAAGGCGTTAAAACAAAAATGTTTAAAAATATCATTCGAAATAACCGCCATAAACCAAGTAATATTGGCAGACCTGTTACATTATGGCAGGAATCATAACAATGTAGATTTCATATTAAAGATAATAATGTCTATAAATAACTAACAAGTAAGACCGGTTTTATCTAACGACAGTTAGGATTGTTATAAGCAATAAATTATCACGTGACGTATACATATTTCCAAAGTAAATATAGATTGAAGAGACAATTGACACAACTATAATGGGACAAGTGGTGACCATTAATTAGAATCCAGCTAAAATTACGGACCATCCGCGCACATAAGTCCCACTTACGGCACGCTTTATAATCGAAAAGGCTAACATCTTAAGTGGTCTAAATATAGAATGCTCCAGTGATAATGTTAGAGCAAATTGTCGGTCATGTGACCGCTTCGTATGTCGATTGTTGCGTTATTTTTAAACATTTATCACGAAGAGAGAGATTCGCTGATCGTTCACACTCATCATTCGATGCAAAACGTCATCCATATCGATGAAAGTTATTGCGCGAAAAATTCAAATTTTTAGGCAAAGCGTTCCAAAATTTATAAGTTATTTCTGCACACTGTTTCGATGGAAAGTATACATTCGTTACCTATCTAACATTCTTATTCCAAATCCATTTCAATTAAGAGTAACCGCTCCACGTTGCCAAGAACATGATAATGCTACACATAATTTATAGAACATCTCTGACATGACAAGTTTTATAAATAAGAGGGATTCTAAACTAGGCCAGCGCTAGAAGTTGGAGTTTCAAGGATATACCATTTGAGTAAATTGTTCGGTCGTTAAAAGTAAATGCCTAGACTACCAACCAAAACGTACGTCGGAAGCCAATGTTCATAACAAAACCAAAAAGAAACGAATTTTGGTGAAGCTTTCTACTTAGTCTATCAGCAGTTAGAATTAGCTTTTTAGCCATAGTAACACAACAATTTGAGATAATCCTGTTCGTTACGTCACTGATACAGTACTAAGTCCATTGACATGTTATCTGAGACTTATCTTTCTTATCGCCAGAAAATATCATACCACAACACAAAAGGATTACCATTGGGTTCCCCAAGGATCTATATTTAGACCAACGCAGAAAAAATATTTTATGACGTAAATTTTATAAATTTATGATGATACTGTTATTCTTTGATTAATACTGCACGGTTCCGATGACACGTCATTGTGTTGCCGGTATGATTGTGAGCAGCTGGCTAGTCACGTGCTTGGAGTGTTCGTGGCCGTATTATTATTATCACACGCTAAGGTAAACGGCCTACATACGCGTATTAGAGAGTGTCCGAAATATAAAAACGATGTAAAATCATAATTTATATTAATGTGAGATAGATTAACTAGATAAAAACACAACAAAATATTGTTATTCGACTACTTATCGGGTGATTAAATTAAATTACCTACGTTCACGATCATTGGTGTTTTGAGAAAGCAAGACATGTATTTTCGTGATTGAATTAATCCTTATTATTTTTGAAAATAGATTCGATCTTAGTAATAATTTTTTTATATTCATCAAAGATGAAGAAAATATTGTTAAATTGATTACGAACTACTGTTTTGTTTTTCTTTTGTCCTATAAATAGAAGCAGACAAATTGATCGATAGTTATGTAGTTTTAGTTTAGAAACCTAATTGCTTCTCTACTGTGTTCTTAAACAAAAGATCGGTAGTTACAAGAGAATGAAATAGCACACATAGGTACTTTATCTCGATGCATAACTATGTCATCTTTATTATTACTAACCCACTCATTCATACACTAGCTACGTAAAGCTATAAATTTTATCAAAAAGTAAACTTTGTTTGTATCATCTCCTTTTTTATATTTTCATCACGTTTTTTCCTGCGCGTATTTCCCGCTACGTCTGAGCAAAATTACGTACCATTTATATGGTTAAATTCGTTGGAAGTTGATGAAAAGGAAGTGCAAAATAATGATCTGTTAGGATAACAGGAAAGACTGAATTTCAAAGTATGTAATTCAAATTCAGTGTGAATATGTCTAGTGTATGATAAGAATTTTAATATTTTAATGGAAATGAAGATTAGTTGTTTATAGTTTCGGAGGGTGTAAGATCAAAAATAATATTGTTCTAAAACTGTTCAGATTTCCATCCTTAAAGATCTGGAAATCAACCTGGGAGAAGGCATTATCCTTCTGACTAGTTTTATTCCAAAAAAGCTGGTACATTTCATAAACAATAATTACTAATGTTTAGGGCTAACTACAAAACTTACCAAGTATGTGAATCCTTCTGACACCTCCAGTATGCATGGCACTTCTTCTGACTGTCTGACATTTGGCTTATCATTTTTACTGGCTGGGACTTTTTGTATAGCAGCAGAGTCAAACAACAGCTTCCTGCCCCTCCAATCACACTCTTTGAACAGAAGCAACCGCACTTGCTCTGGATTTATCTGACAGGACCTGAGAACAAAAAATAAATAAATAGGTAAGTACTTATTACAAAAAAAAATAACAACTTAAACTATTCATAAATTTTTAACACAGAAGTTTATGACTTATCTGTCTGTTGCTTACATACATAAAATATTGAAATTGACAGAAATTTTTGGCATTAGCAACAATAGTTTAACTGTCGAGTACCTAGTTAGTTGTAAAACTGGCATCTGAGGGGATCACATGAGCGGACAAACGGACACACCTACCAATGCTAAAAATATCATCAGATATCAAATCTACGTATGTTCTCATACAAACAACATAAAAGTATTATGATACAGTCTGTTTTATTTCTTTAATTGTTTGCAGACATTTTTCACTTTTTTCATTACAAAGGCATTATAAGACTAGATTTTATTTACACATCGTAAATTATGATACATCAAAACAAATGTTTAATTTAATACCCTTTCCATATGCTTAGAGAGAAAACTTACATTTTTATTATTTTTCCAGCCAAATACAATTCAAATAGGCAACTGGATAGAACATTGTCATTATGCTCACTTTAAACTAATCAGACAAAATGATTGTAAAACAAGTTTTGTTTAGATAAAGTGACAAGTGCTTGAGATAAGACAGGTCTAATCAATGAATGTGATAAATGATGATATGATATATGTTTGACCAATTACTATCTGGATTTATGCTCTGGACAGGCTATGCATAAATAATTAAATACAATTTAATAGAATTAAAAAAAAATAAACAATCATAGAGTTTTTATTTACTTTTTAACAAATTAATTTATTTCAAATTGGTTGGTAGTATTATTCTAAGTATGTTGGACATGAGTATGCAGAATGTAACAGCAACAAGTCAACAATGAGCCAACTTTCTCTTCTTTTATGTTGTAAGCAGTACAATATTGTAGAGTGCTTATCAACTCAAGTATCAATGTAAATAATATATATATATATCTACCAACAATGTTTTGATGTTCTGTTGTCAGAGCACCACAACACAATAAACTAACTCATCATGCCCATTATCATTCAAAGTATGCTCCACTTAAATGAGATTTTGATTACTGCAACAAGTCTACACTGATTCATGCTAAATAAAATATAAATGGACAGAATTGACAGTCCCCATGACTACATTCTAGATTCTACCAATGTTCTTGTCTTATATGTATGTAATGAAAGCACAAAGTAAACAGTTGTTACCTAAATTTCATTTTATTTCATAGTCACATCAGCTGTCCCTACAGCTGCTCACCAGATTACCAAAGTTGCAAATTTTGCAAAGACCAAACTGTGTCATATGCACTCACTGATCAAAGAAATGCAACCACTGATAATGTTTAACACTAAATGCACATCGATAGGCGAGTCTCAGCGGACGAGCGTCCGTTTAGTGTGGAATGTGCTGGTGTACTAGCTTACATCTCGTGTAAATAAGTAAACATAGAGCGTGCTGCGCGACCCGCCCCTCTCGCGAGTGACGTGATCGCGCGCTCGCTGCTCGCCTACGCCCGCAGCCCGCAGCCCGCGCCCCGCGCACTCATCACATGCTCGTCGCACTGCACTGCCAGACCGAGACTGGAGTGCGTCACCACATCTACGCGAAGGTCCACATAGTGCCCTCGTGAAGACCTGTCTCCCGGCACGGGTGAACAGTTCGTGCGTCAACCCCACCACACCACACCGCATACCACACTTCTCACAAAAATAGAATAAAATGAATGAAAAGCGTTTCATCATGACGTACCTGTCGCGGTTTCTTGGTTCGCGATCATCAAGTTTTCTCTTGAGAGAAAACAATTTGTCGAACAAGGCCATTGCGTCACACGTAACATTTCACGATATTTTCATGGCGGGATTTTGTAACATCTTTAATGGAATCTTTATAGAAAATTATTGTTATAAAAAACTTTTAAAAACACTTTGTTAAAAATGTAAATAATATGTCAGATCACGTGCAAAAGTCATATGATTTAGCATAGACAATAGGTTTTTACTTTTGCTGAAAGGTCAAGGTCACAGAAATTATATTGATTGACTAATTTATGGTGATGCTCTGAATGCAAAAGAAGTTAATTTCTAAAAAAAACTTTAGTCAGCAGTTTTCGCTACACAAGTAATGTGTTGCTTTATTATAACAACTTAGGAAAATAATTTATAACCAGAGACAATTTGACGTCGTTCCTTTACACACACACATTTGTGTCCTTTGACAGGTTCCTTATTTTCGTGGAACGTATCGTAACGAAATGATGTCATGTCATTGATGTCAATTTACTATACTTGCAGGTTAGAAAGTTGTAAACATTGAACGAAAAGCGGATTTATGTACCCCAAAATTGATTTAAACTGTGAAGATGTTAGCATTACGTGAAATTTGTTATAAATTAGAAGAATACAAGACTTGTGTTGCTACAGCGTTGCCTGAAATTGAAGATTTAGATCCAGCTTCTAAATCATTATTGCAAAGGTATATCAATAGCACTGAGTCAACTGATCCGTCTTCTACGATAAGGATTCAAGCTATCTTAGATTATATGTACGAAAAAATCAACATTGGAAATTGGAAAGAAGTGAAATTGTTTATCCGGAAAGCTATTACTATTGCTACATATTTAAAATTATTAGCTCACGTAAGATTTTCCGATGAAGATACCGATACAATAATAAAGCAGGCCTATAAAATAATAGATTTTGGTATCCTATTTGGTTGTCCTTTAGACAAAGAACCACGACTCCTGCAAAACTGTGCATCTATATTAAATACTGTAAATGTTCAAAAGAGTTTAGTATTGAAGGACACATCAACCAAAGAAAAAAATAAAGCAAGTAGTGATACGTCACAAGCTGATAAATTCAATGCTATCCAAATAGAGAGTATTGACTGTCCAAGTATGGAGCATTTCTACAAAAATTACATTTTAGCGGAGAAACCTGTTGTTTTAGACAACTGTATAAATCACTGGCCAGCCTTGGAAAAATGGAAAGACCAAAACTATTTTATAAATCTAGCTGGCCCTAGAACAGTGTCTATAGAAATTGGGAGCAAGTACACAGACACAGATTGGACGCAAAGACTGATTACAATAGAAGAGTTTGTTAAACAGTATATTTATCAGACTGAAGGCCCCACTGGGTACCTTGCTCAGTACCAACTATTTGACCAAATCCCTGAACTGAAAAGTGATATCACTGAGCCTGAATACTGCTGTTTCTCTGATAGCAATGAACCTGTTGATGTTATGGCATGGTATGGGCCCAAAGGAACAGTTTCTCCACTCCACCATGATCCAAAGAAAAACTTACTTACTCAAGTGGTAGGAGAAAAGCAATTGTTCTTATTTGCTCCATCAGACTCAGAGTTCCTCTATCCCCATGAACATGAGCTGCTGAATAATACAGCACAAGTGGACCCAAGGCAACCTGATCTAGATAAATATCCTAAATATAGAAGTAGTAAGCCTTATTATTGCAGACTTAAACCAGGCCAAATGCTCTATATCCCACCAAAATGGTGGCATTTTGTTGAGTCACTGTCCATTAGTTTTTCAGTAAGCTTTTGGTGGGAATAAATATCAATGTATTATTTATGTATGGTGCTAATTTGGCTTCAATGCCAGAATATTTTGAATACAATCATACAAGAATTATGCTGAAAGATTGTTGACCCCTATTAGCATTTCTTACCTGCCAATATTTAGTCACTTTGTTTTATTTTTAGTCACCTTAGAATATCATAAGTGTTAAGAAAAAAATGTGTTCATGCATTTTCATATTGAGCAGCTAACAAAAATAGTCTAGTTTACAAGGTACTTAGCAATAACAAAAATAGTTTAAAAGTTTTTTTAAAAACTTTAATAAATAATTACAAATTTTATCACATAGTGACTATTTTATTTTATTTGTATTCATTGTTGAGTGCTCGGCCAATTAACATTCTTCTCACTTCAGAGGTTCCAGCTCCAATCTCATAAAGTTTTGCATCTCTGAGTAGTCTGCCTGTTGGGTAATCATTGATGTAGCCATTACCACCTGTAAAAAATAATATTTTAAATTATCTTATACCTATTTAAACAAACGATAGGTACATAGTACTAGGAAAAATAGAAAAGTGTTTAAATATTCAAGGCTGATTGTGATTGTGACTACAATAATAAATAACCATTGTGCATTTTAATGTGCTCCAAATTTTAAACTACATTATATTATTTACTGGTTTGGAGCTAAACATTGACTGTATTGTAACAGTAAATAATTGTGGGTGTGTAATAAATGTAACCAATTTATAATATTGCAGAAAATCCACGTAAAATTGGACTATCCCTTGAATTTCGCAGTTTAGTCGCACAACACTTGCACTTGTAATAGTTATTAAATTACTGTATCCCAAATAGTTCTGAACCTATAGGTTCAGCTACGCTTTGAAATGGCTTTACATTATAAGAAGTAAAATAATTAAGTGACTTATGAAGTAGCACTTCTAACTTTAAGAAGATTTATTAAACATCATTTTATCACAAACAGTGTTCTTGGTGAAGCAAGTGCACCAACAAATTATAAGAAACTGGTTAATAGCAATAAGTTCATTTCTACAGCCTCTGGAAAAAAATAACGTTACATTTTATATGTGCCCTATGTCACAACAACTCTTGAAAGACCCCACTTACCTAGGATTTGTATGGCGTCCAAAGCCACTTTAGTAGCTTTTTCAGCGCAGTATAGAATGACTCCGGCGCAGTCCTTACTATTGACGTGGCCTTCATCGCAGGCTTTGGCGACACTGTACAGGTAGCTGCGGCATGCACTCAACGTTGTGTACATGTCTGCCATTTTACCCTGGAATGGAAATAGTCAAATGATCTTGAAAACTTTTTGGACAATTTGGAATTTGTACTTAGCGATTTAAGTTTAGTGCGACGGTGCACGATTGGAAGTTAAAAATTTAAAAATAGTAGTGGGCATCTTTTTTCGTTTGGAATTTCAGAAGGAGGGATGGATTTTATGTTGCTAAAAACTACGACCCTGTTAACCCATATAACAAACTCCATATCTCCAAAACTATCAGTTAAGAGAGATCATAATCTATACTTATTGGCCTTTAGTAACTACTTATCCATTTCCAATTTCGAAAGAATTTCGATGATGTCGTCTGATGTGGATTATCTTATGTTGTGATGGCTATTTCAGGAAGTTGGCCCACTTTGAAAATTTCTCACAAGATTTTATGAGTTTAATATGTACTTTACATGAAACTAAAGAACTTAATGTATAACATATGAAGGTAAATTATTTGACTGCACGGTTGGCGATTGGCAACTTCAGGGCTTCAGGGTCTGGATGTGATGTGTGTAAGTTTATAAACGCACTCAGAACACAGAAGAAAAACCTAATGTGTACTAAGTATTGACTTACAAGTTCTCATTTTCTTACCTGTAACAACTGAAATTCTCCGATAGGCTTTCCAAACTGTTTCCTAGTGTGTGCATATGCGAAGGCGGTGTCCACTGCAGCTTGCATAAGCCCGACAGGACCAGCAGCTAGAACCAGTCGTTCCAGGTCTAATCCTGACATAAGCACATAAACACCTTTGTTTTCCTCACCTAGGAGATTTGCTGCGGGCACCTGTGTAGAATAAAATTGAATACAGTTACACAGTTAGAGTTAATTTTGAACTCAAGTAATCGTAAAGTCATGACAGTGCCAAGTTGACAAGGGAAAATCAGACTTGTATGGTCTCGCTTAAGTTCTACAGAAAAGTATCGTGAAATTTATTTATTTATACCTATATATTGTGCAGTAAAGTTCACAAAAGGAACATCTCTTTGTGTGATCCACAAATTGTTGTTGCGGGTCTGGGTGTGATGTGTAGGTAGGTATGTGAAAATGTACCTTTGTAAACGCACCCACGACACAAGAGAAAAAAAAAACTGTAAAACGGGGTGAATAGAATTTGACGGGTGAATAGATACCTACACGAAAGATGTTGGCGAGTTTTCCTAGTATCTATCTAACCCTCATCTGTCTCTATTCACCCCGTTTTACCGTTAGGTATCTACCTTGCAGTCTTCAAACACCAATTCACAAGTATTAGATCCCCTCATTCCGAGTTTGTCCAACTTCTGTGCTGTACTGAATCCTGGGAAGTTCTTCTCTATGAGGAACGCTGATATGCCGTGTTGTTGCTTCGCGGAGGGATCTGTTCTGGCGTATACCTGTAATGAAACAACATAATTTTAATTATTGTAAGTGAGGAATTAACTACTTTGAAGCACTAGATTTAAGGTTCAAATCTCGTACTTATTAAAAGCATCAAATTACAAAATTGTAAAGTTCAGTTTTTAGAATAGATCCAATAACATCCAGGCGAGACTTATATACGGCTTTTCGCGTCGTTGTAGTACTTAGTTAAATATTTTCTCCATAATATACTTATTGTCCATAATGTGAGAGGAATTTTATAGAAGGTGTATAGCTTCATCCCTCTTTCTCGCCCGGAAGATTGACTCTTTAACACGTCATGGTAGGCCTACAGGAGTAGTTTCAGGTGGGCTCCAATTCCAAAATCTCCAAATCGCTAATCGCCAAAAGGTCGGCAAAGCACTCGTAATTACTCCGTTGTTGCGGGTGTCCATGGGTGGCGCTATTAGCTTACCATCAGGTTATCCATTTGCTCGTTTGCTGACCGTATCACATAAAAAGAACTCACCACTAAAACATCAGCATCGGGTCCATTAGTGATCCAGAATTTGTTTCCATTGAGTACGTAGTAATCTCCTTTCTTCTCTGCTCGCAACTTCATTGATACGACGTCACTTCCTGAACCTGGCTCCGACATGGCTAGAGCCCCTACATGCTCTCCTGAACATAGCTGTGAATTTAAAGAGAATAATATATTACATAAGGAATTTATCTTTTCTAAATATAAAAGAAAGTTGTGTTAGTTACATTATTTGTGACTCAAGAACGGCTGGACCGATTTCGTTAAGAATTGGTGGGGATGTAGTATAGAACCAGAAGAAGAACATAATAGAACAGGATAGGGTAGGTACCCAGAGGAGGGTAGATAGGGTAGAAAATGTAGGATAAGGTAGGAGTGATGTGTAGATAGTAAAGGACGGGAATGAAGCCGCGATGTGCTGAGGTATCACAGCACGGGTGATCGCGATAATGTCGCCGCTCAGGCCCGAAGCGAGCAGAAGAGAACAAACGGGGTGGTTTTTGGTCAGTAAGAGTCTGACACTCCCTTCTCGCACCGCCCAGAGCGAGACGTTATTAGTTGATAATTGCCTCCCAAAAACTGCACAGGTTATTAACCGTACCTACTCACTCTAACAATCAGTCACTCTGACCGCCGCCCACTCAGTGTACTCAAAGACAATAATAGAGTGGTCACATACAGCTGAGTATGTATGTACCTATCTACTTACAGGTAGACTCAAAGATTTTAATATCATTTAATTGCAACAAAAATAATAAAAAATGTGTGTGTGTGTATGTGTGTGTGCGTGCGTGCGTGCATGCGTTCGTGCGTGCGTGCGTGCGTGCCTGCGTGCGTGCGTGCGAGCGTGCGTGCGTGCGTTTTACTGGTACTACTACCTAAGTACCTAATTTAAATTTGCCTACAACCTGTGCTTTTCCTCCAAACTGAAAATCGAAAACCTCTTTACTTCTACAGGTAACCTACCTTTGGTAAATATTTGCTCTTTTGTTCATCAGACCCGTTCCTATTGATTTGATTGACGCATAAATTGGAATGTGCTCCGTATGACAGTGCTATCCCGCCGCTAGCTCTGAAATAACAAACACATTATTAGTAGGTACTATTACAAGTATACAATTTTAATTATTGACCGGAGTCACTTGTACCTATTGCATATAACTGCATTCCTAGTATTGTACCTATATTGTTTAAAATAATAAAATTAAAATTCATTACATTAAATTATTAAAGTAGGTACTACCTAATAGGTACACCGTACAATCTCTACATGAACAAGTTGTCGGCCGAGATTCTTCATATTCACGCATCATTGCACTTAAAACCTTACGGAGTTCCAATTTTCGAATAATTAATAAGTAATTCAAATGAACATACATAAAAAAATATAAAAAAGATCCCGACGAATTGAGAACTTCCTCCTTTTTTTGAAGTCGGTTAATAAGAAAGTACCTAACATAATATAACTTTATATATACTTTTTACTTATTCTCCCAAGGATGAAGCAGTTTTCTACTTTTAAAATCTAACACTCGCGTTTTATCTATTGCCTTTATTAAATAGAAGCGAGCAGGGTAAGCCGTGTGCTATATAATATCTGATTCCAAGTTTCATATTACAAAATTATGCAATTATCGTTGCTCGAACAGGGAATAAATAACCAAAATATTAAATAGGATTTGTAACCTTGAAAGTTCTTCCATGATGATACAATGGTCTGAGTATTTTCCTCCGGTGCCGCCAAACTTGGGGTCTGCGGTAATACCTGCAAAATACATGTAAAATGTGAGAGACTAAACTGCACTGAAAGCTCCTAAAATCTATAGAACAACAGTAGACCTTTAGAGGTGTACAAGTACTGAAGTAGTGAAGTGTCTACATATCTAGATATAATGTAAAACTAAGCAACTGGATAAAACACAACTGCCAAACCAGAAATTCGGAGATTGTTCTAGGCATGCCTAAGGTCCAGGCAGTCTAACGAGCTGGCCGTATATCTACCTGATGGTAGGGCAAATGACGCCCGCCTATGTGCTAGTAAGATCAAGGTTTATAGGGTTTTAAACCCTATATAACCCACAAAAGGATTTGGAGATCGAGGATAGAGGGGAAGGATTGAGCCTGCGGTAACCTCACTTAAAATTTCAAAAATGGCAAGGGTACCTATTAAAGACGATGTTATGTTACGGCCATTTTAACCGTTTAGTAAACCATCAATCAGAAAAGAAAAAAAAACTATACCTACTACACAATAATATTCAACATACCCAACAAGCCCAATTCCCCACATTTTTTCCAAAAATCCCTTAATTCTGGGAAGTTGTTGTTCTTGTCTATTTCGGCTGCTTTTGGCGCCAACTCTTTTTGTGCAAAGTCAAACACCGACTGGCGGAGCTGAAAGATAAGATGGCGTGTTGTTTATTTTTTTAAAGATAACATAATATATTGTGCTACTAAAATAAGCCATAAGGTATTGAAAGAATACCTTAGTAGGAACGACAACATATGTACCTATTTAAAAGAAAAAAATGACTTGCTTTGGGATTTATCCGTGTGTCGTCGTTGCATTTTCAAAAATACACACACACACTCTCTCTCACACACACACACAAGCGGTCAAACATGGCGCCTACTTAGACCCGCAACACAACAATATTTGGATCACATAAACTTAACGTACGGGAATAGAATCCACGACACGTTGCGAAGCAGCTAATTGCCCAGTCACTGTGTTAAGTACCTAGGTATTAGTGGTTGATATAAAAGTAATTAATTGCGTCATATCAGTTTGGTATTCTGTCAAAAAGTAGAGGCGTGTCTGTTCCACTGAAAGTAATTCGTAATCATTGATTTGTATTGACAGTTTTTTTGTAACTTGCACATAATTTTATAAGTATGCATTGTTTACAAGTTAAAAAAAATATTTCATCTGACTAAAACATATACCTATCTAGTTATAACTTTAAGAAGAATGCAGGCAATATTCAGTCTTCTTTCTTTAATAGATAGGTCTATAAATGATAAGGAATTAATAAGTAGGTAGATATATTATTATTTGACTCTACAACTCTATTAAGTGTAATGTAGCCAACTTGTGTATTTACTTTGGACAAATAGTAGCAGGGCGCCAGAAGTCAAAGGTGTGGTAGAGCCAAGCTTGGCTCTACAGCAGTAATACCACGGCCGCACAGAAATCCGAAATCCGGCGCGGAACAACACACAGCCCAAACCCTCCCTTATTCCAAAATCTCCTATCCCCTAATACCCAAAAGGTCGGCAACATGCTCATAACTCCTCCGTTGTTACGGGTGACCATGGGCGGCACTGATTGCTTACCATCAGGTAATATGTTTGCTCGTTTGCCAAACTATCACAATACATAAAATCATAGTCATTGAGAAGATCATTTTCAAGACTCAAAAACTTTGCACTACCTAGAACAGACAGCCCTATAGAGCCGATATTTAGCCGGTGTTGCGGGGCTAGCGCAATAAGGTACCACAGCCTCGGGCTAAAATAGCAGCAGGAACAGGGGTATTTAGTCAGTAAGAGTCTGACACTCCCCATCGTCTCACTATTGGCGAGACAATGATGATTTCCCCTTACACAAAAAAAGACTACCCTAACAACATTCCACAATAACTATTATCATCATATCACTTACGAAAAATTGTACCGATAAACCGAATGAATAGTTACTTACACGCAAAATAAAATACATAAAAATTCATGAGCGATGCGGGGTCAAACGTTATATAATATATTGAACCATTGCGTTTATTCCAACACAAGAAACTATATCAACAAAGAAACTATATCAACAAAGAAATATTACGACACATTTTGTTATCGTATTATTCAACTCTTCTTTTAATAATCATCTTGTAATAAACTTTCAACTTACTTGTTGTTGTTCAGCGCTCAGTCCAAACACGTATTCGTCGATTGGATAGTGTGACATGCATCGAGTACCGGTTTTACCTGTACATTTACGTAAAATATTCACGCCTAAACGGACAGCCATCGTGACGACCTCCCGCGTATAAAGTTAACTCGACACTGAACGGAAACAACAAACCGAGTAGTACCGACCCATTATCATTGGAAATATATCATTAAAATTATACTCTCCAGTCTGATAATAAAGACGCAATTCCTTTGACAAACAAGATAACGTGAAGGATTACGATAATTACTCATTTCGTGTTGGTTTTTGATAAAAATGGTTTTTTGATAGGTAACATCGAGAGCTATATAATCGTGATTCGTTGCCAGGGCCGCTATTAATTTAATGATAAGCATGTGCGTACTGTTTTTGGTATGTATTTTTATACAAAACAGTAGGCCACAATTAGGGATTTGAATTTAAATCAACAATTTAACGCGACATTAGCTAAAATGAGCCTCTAAGTATAGCTACAAAAAATATATTAAAGCAATATATTTAATGACATAATAATCATTCTCTTCTAAGGAGAGTTTCATAAGTAAATATTAATTATTATTTTTTATTAGAAACTAAATTCAAACTAAGTGTTACATAGATGATAATCTTATCAGTAGCGATAGAAAAGCAATCACTGTACATTACCCCTCCTCTATCTAAAAATCGCAACATATCAAAAATAACTCAGCAGTTTGCGAGATAAGTAAAAACCTACTGATTAAATAAACATCGTTATGAAAATGAATAAAACGCAAGTTCAATATCACTTTTATATTTATTTTACATTACCTTTAGAAGCACCTTTATTTAATAAAATTACAACAATTTATTATATTTAAAAACTCTTATAAATTAACAATACGTCCCTTCACATGATTACGTAATTAAAACAATATATATTATTAATAATGGAAATATAATTGATCTTTTGAATATTGGGTCATAACTTTTATGTGTATAAATAAACTATAAAATATAATTAAAACATAATATTAATCAAATATCTTAATATAAAACAAAGTTACGTCGTTTAAAACGCAAGAACGGCTGGACCGATTTCCATTAAATTTGATTTATTTTAACAATAATATTTTTTGGATTAGTCATAAATATAATGTCAGGTAAAATATTATTGTCTTGTGTAATAATAATTACGTACTATTAAAGTAAATTATTTGAACATTTGTGTAAATAATTAAATAAAAATAAAAGAAATGCATAAACTTACTCAATGTTATAGTAAGTATAAGGAATGTACAAATCAGGAATAAATAAAAAAGTATACAGATTTTAAATAAAAAAAAATATTGCACAGTATATTATTTCGTTGCACAAGTCTAGAATTTTTAAGTACAACCCACCCGTGCGTATGGATACGCGAAAATCATCGTTAAAACGTATACAATAAAGACTGTTATCACAAACGGGTAGATAATAAAAAAAGAAATAAATAAAACGATATGTCAAGTTATATAAAACATTAAATTTACGTATCGCCCCATATAACCGTCTAAGTTAATTTTAATTGTAATTATAAATCTCACTTGTATAATAAAGAATTATATTCTAACTTATAAAATACTCGTACTATTTGATTTCATCAGTATTAGGCAAAATTGTATTATATTAGGAGCAGATAATTATGGTCAAAGAACACTATAAAAAATCTGTAATTAATTGGCTGAACAAGGGGTCGACGCTAAGAATCTCCTCTCCCGGTAACAATTTACTAAGCCAAAGCAATATTTTCTTATCAATACTAATATTATAAAGAGGTAAAATTAGTAAGTTTGTATGTTTGTAAGTTTGTATGTAAAGGGTAATCTTTGGAACCGGTCTAGTCGGATTTCCAAAATTCTTTCACTGATAGATAGCTGCAATGTTCCTGAGTGCTATAGTCTATAAAACATCACGCTATGATCAAATGGAGCCGAGCAGCGGGTGAAACCGCGCAAGAGTAGCGAGTTATGAATAACCACATGTTTGTTTTAATTTCTCATCGATTAATGTAGTGCTCTTGGAGAGAACCTATGTTCAACCATGGACGGAAACTAGAAAAAATTGTATTTAGAAACTTTTTGTTGTCCATCCACACTTGTCTATTATTTTTTATATGTAACTTTACGTTACATTCCTGGATGCTGTAGGCAGAGGTTCTACATGTTATAATACAATTGAACATAATTATTATTACCCACACGAATTTACAACCGATTCTCCATCAACAAAAACCAATGTTCCCTTGTAAAAAATAAAAGCAGAATATCTTATAAGTATATAAACTCTAGCGTAACGTTTGAGGCCTTTATAATTGTGACAGTAAAATAATACTTATGTTAATTTTACTTATTAGCTGCTTGTTTTGAATTTAGTTGGTGTCCATCTTGGATTTCAGTGACTGGTAGTATTCGGAGAGCACTTTCCATGCTGTGGGAGCCATGAATCCTTTTGGCGGCTCCTTCCCGGATTTGGCCAGGCCTAGAAAATATTTTAAATTTAGATATTTTTTCTAGAATGTTAGAATGTGTTTGTAAGTAAGAACCGTTGTTGTATTTAAATTTAATCACGCATAAAACGATCGCCATAAATTCACAAAAAATATTTAGTTTAAAAAAATAATTTCACAATTACCTACAATATTTCAAAATCAGACGATCCTTTAAAATATTTTAAGTACCTACTATACAAAAAAATAAGGTTCAATTTTAAATGCAACCGATATAGAACTTACCTCGCATCCTAGTTCCGGAAATAAAGTCGAAATCTTCCTTGCGAGTGGGGTCGAAGAACGCCATCTTGCCGATCGATGTGTCGTAGGCGGCCACGCGGAATGGAATGATCTAGATAACAGACATTTTGTTATACTAAGAAAGAAAAGGACCGGCACAAAGCCGGCGTGAAACAACGTTTTCGATGTGTTTTGTAAACTACCCCTTAAATTCTTAATCCCCCGATTGATTGTCTGCCATTTTTGGCATCATTAGGGATGGTGCTCTCCTTCATCGGAACGGCAAAAGATCACCCGACGATACCTAAGCCACGAGCACTCGCAACACCAAAAGAAAACAAGTGCTTTGCCGGCTTTCTTTTTCGAAGGAAATCCCACATCATTTACATTTTCTTGATGTGTCTGATTACAATAATTACTTACTAATTTACATATCTTTCTTTAAGTAATGCTACTTAAAACCTTATTTTTCACAAATTACAGTAGCACATCACTGGTAGGTATAAGACTCTCCATTTTTCTATACATCCCTCACATTGTGATGAAAATAAGACACCTCATACCCAAAATGTTTTGAATTCTATTGTTCACTCACAAAAGTATCGGAACACACCTGAACTGCCACGAACTACTACAATA
Source organism: Spodoptera exigua (assembly GCA_902829305.4). Taxonomy (NCBI): domain Eukaryota; kingdom Metazoa; phylum Arthropoda; class Insecta; order Lepidoptera; family Noctuidae; genus Spodoptera; species Spodoptera exigua. The sequence goes on from LR824605.2 coordinate 11,827,142, forward strand.
CTCCGTCCACCTAAAGGTTGTCTGGTAAAGACCGCTTTTAGCGGTAAGGCCGCCTTTGTTCTAAATTAATACATGCTGTTATTTTTGTATAAGCATGTCAACTATATTCAACTTATTTATTTATTTTTACCTCGAGTTCGTTAAGTCCAGGCGCCATCTTTAGGACCATGGCCCCATGCCTGGGGTCGTACAGGTCCCCTCCCCCGGCGGGGTGGGGCAGTCCGGCGGGGTCACGGCCCACTATGTAGTGGTTGGCACCCGCGTTCATGCGACACTTCGCGTGCCATTGAACCTGGATAATAAAATGTATCATAGTTGATTAGCTGATATATTAAAATTGGATATTATTGGTAAAACACAAAAATGGAGGAGGAAACTTATGGGTAAATGACATCTTTCAATATTTGATTCAATCCATTACGCAGAGTAGAATTTTCAAGATCTTTTCTATTTTGCTATTTTTAATTCTTCTGTAGGGTCTTTTTATACAGCCTCCAGGCTTCAGAAAATAAGTAGTTCGTTTAGGTGTCAATGTATACGCTTTTACAATAAAATTCCTAGCGATATTCAAAACTTGAGCCTCAATAAATTTAAAAGTGTAATAAAGGCTAAACTTTGCTGTAAAGCATTTTATAAAATAAAAGACTACTTAGAGGATAGTCAGGCTTGGGAATGAGCCGCTGTAATGTCTGCACAGGTCATGTTGACATGTTTGTAACATAAGTTACACTTTTATATACAATTTGACATTACGTTTATTTTTTTTTTATACAATGACATGATCACCTATTGTGACATTTTTATTTTTTATTTGACATTTTTTTTTATTGACATTTTTATTATTTTATATTATTGTGGTAAGGACCGTGTGAGACTTGTCGTGCTTTTTGATCACCAGTCATCTGCGTTCTGACAGTTTGAGTACTTGCGCGACCCACCCAAATGTTCTTTTGATCGGTATTGTTCGTCGGACAACTCAACAGCACTAGCTATACTGGTTGCAAACTGACACTTGCGTGCCTGTCTTCAGAACGGGTCCACTTAAACTGGTGTGGTTCTTTCCTCAAAAGACCACTACAGAATGAACTTGCACGGTTCTCTCACATTATGTTATTTTATATTGTCTGGACTTGAAAAGAGACTGACGTCTGTCTGAGTTTGTTTCGGCATTTCTTCTCAGAGTAGTCAGTTAGGAAATGCCGGCTTCATCTAGTTTTTCACATATAATTTGACGTGTAAAAGTTTTATGGCCTATTTGCAAAAATAAATTCATTGTTTCATTGTTTCATTGAATGTACTCTTATCTGTTACAGTTAATACCCACAAATAAAATTTTCCATAAGTAACTTAGGAATAATATCCTCTAATAATCTATTTTTATTTATTTAGTATTTAGTAGTAATAATATTAGAAGTGACTTTAGAACATAGAAAATGTATCTTTGAAAAAAAAAATCTGAAATTCCTTATAAATATTCTTTGAAAAATAACCATTATCAGCCAATTTCCTCACCTCTGTGGGTCCAGCATACATCATAGGTGAGGGGAAGATGGCAAGCACGGTGGACTGAGGGTCCAGAACTCCTTCGTTCAGCACAGCCTTGTGCTGGTTGATCCTCACGTCTAAAGGAACATCATCGTCCTTTGTCCATCCACCTGAGAATTAAGGACGACATTATTATTATTTTCTTATTTAATATAAGCTGTAAATGAAAATACTTGTTCGTTTTGTTCTATTGAGACAAGTAAACTATTAATGCACACAAATTCTTGAAAATGAAAGAGCTATTAAATTCTGTTTGTTCGTTTTAAGAATAATTACTTGCGATTTCGAATAAACCAAGAATACTTGTCTATTTTTTTAATAATAGGTTTGTTGCCCCGCCCTAACGTTTTCTTCACATCCTGACGTTTCGTAGGTGCATTTAAAATCATATAAATTGTACGTGTACACAAGCTACCCAGACCTGAAACAACAATTTGTGGACCACACAAAGTGTTGATGCGTACACGGGAATCTAACCCGTGACGCGTGGCACAGCAAAAAGTTGTCCGGCCATTGCGTCAACCGTGCAGTCATGACTACTCAAACTCGTTATGTCATTTTCTTTTTTTTGGAGTTTATGGCCTGGATACAAGTCCTTTAAGCCATTATGTCATTTTCTAGATATTGGGACTAAAGATTATGCTTACCAAGAGGATGTAATAGCAGCACGGGTTTCTGGAAGCCGCGCTCCACCAGCTGGCGCTGCGTGTCTTGCATCAGTAGGGCGTGACCGTTGTGGATGGGGTTACGTAACTGGAATAAAAGAGTTTTTATTATCTACCATGCCATTATCTACTAGATGAAGCTGACATTTCCTATCCGACTATTCTCAGAAGAAATTGCTGAATCAAATTTAGATGTTGATAAAATAATAACTATATATCGTTCCATAATTAGAGACAACGATTTGACATTTCGAGTGATGCAAGTTTTTTCCATTTCATAAGTAGTGAAGTCCCGCGACCGGTATTGACCAAAAGACCGAAATTAAATTCTGTAATTCGTACATTTTAAAAGCTTTATTATTTTTAGCTACTTTCCCTGGTGCCCATACTAACTCAATCGGGTTAAAACCACAATGGTAAGGAGGCAACCGTAAAATAGTGACCCCCCCTTTTAGCAGCGATCAGTCCACGACGTATCGTTCATAATTACTCTTCTCATTTTTTTTTTCTTATTGTTCATGCCAAATAAATTATTTTTCTTTCTTTCTTTCTTTCCGGGAAATCTCCAACAGCTCGGCTTTCAGCATAAGTGCCTCAAATATAATGTTTTTCTTTTAGCCAGTCTTGGATTTCGCATTTTTATTTTATATTATTATTATTAATTAGACTAAACTATAAAAAACATCACCGCAACGTTGTTGCTCAGGGTATTTTATAAATAAACAGTAAGTATCTGTATTTTATTTAAAACATCGTACTCGGGCCCATCACTATGTAAAAAAATCTGGCCACATTATTTTGTAGTTTGACATTTGCTGTTGTCAAGTTGTTGTCTCTAATTATGGAACGAACTGTAAGTAATGAAGAAATTGTGTAGTTTTCTATGTCAAAAAAAAATGATTCGACGTTTCAGTACCTTCACTTTTATTCATCGATCTGTCGATACACAAAATTTGCGATGGTTATTCAGCAAATTTTTAAGAAATAAGTAAGCTATTTGACGTAAAAATACTACGACGACATAATTTGCAGTTTCATACAAATCATAGAAATGTATCGTTCTTGACATTTGAATAAAAGTATTGAATTTGACTTGTTGGAAACTACCAGATTATAAGGTTCAGAAGTGAGGAAGACTTTCTAAACCAAAACATTGACATGAGAATCAGAAAATGTCAATTCATACCTGGAAAGCGAACACAGCGTCAGCTTCGAGTTCTTTGAACTTCTGCCTCAGTTCGTTTGGAGTCAGCCGGTATGAGTCTAGGCCATCATTCCAGCGAATACGCTCAAACACCTCCAGGTTACCGCCCACCAACCAATCTCCGGCTTCTTTGATCATCTGACAATATATAAAAAAAGAATAAATAAAATTAAGTAACATTGAATGGTTGCGCAGTTAGCGCAATTTTTACCATGTATTTGCGCAGGTTGCACACTCGTGAATATCTTTTTAGCGCTCAAAATAGAGCACCGATATGATCTTCTATTTTGAGCCCTTAACAATAAATTTTGACATATTTTGGTACCTATCGAAAAATAATGGGCAATCACAGAAAATTATCAATACCAACAACAAATATTTACAAATATACTAAAATAAATCAGTAGTTCGAAATTATATCTTACGAACCTTGATATAAGGATGTTCAGTATGATAAATACCGAACTGTCGGGAGCACCTCTCTTCTTTCCTATGTGGGTAGAACTCAGGAGACCGGAGTACGGCCACGGCCTTGCCGTTGTATGTAAGGGCGATGGCATTGGCACCAGTGAGGCGGTCCTTGGCTTCAGTGTCTACTGGTAGAACGACAGGCACTGATTGGTTGACTACTGAGCCGTCGGCTAGGGTTAAGCAGTTGGAATGTAGTGCCTGGAAGTATTAATATTTGTTATAAACATTGTACACATGTTTTATGGTTAGGTCGGCAAACGAGTTGACGTATTAGGTATCTGATGATAAGCAATTGACGCCGGCATGGACATCCGCAACACTAAAGTAATTACAAGCGTGTTGCCGGGCTTTTAGGGATAAGGGTTTTGGATATTTAAGGATTAGTAAGGGATGGACGGTAAACACCTGAGTCAGGTGGAAGGTGAGGACGCCATGGCGTCTCCCAAGCTACTACTCAAAGAGGGGTCTTACCGCTGCTATAATAGCGTGCCCGATTTCTATTAAGTTGGAATATAATGTTATTGTTTAACTGCTTCGTTTTGTTTTGAGACTTATTTGTGTTCAAGGCAAAAAGGTCTAAATCAAATTAATTGGGCACTTTTACTTTGCCTCAATTATCCAATTCGATTTTGGATGTCACCGCATAAACTATTGTGCATTTATGCCTAAATCTGTTATAATCTGAGAGACTGACAACATCTGTTATAAATTGTTACAGATTGAACAAAACTAACAATTGCTTATGTGATCATAAAAATTTCAACAAACGTATTTAAAGTCTGGAATAATACTTTATTTACATTTTCAGTAACCGATAGATGTTTATACAAGGCTGGATTTTAATACGATATTTATGACTTTGTAGGGTTTGCGTGGAACTGCTACCGTGGGGGGAAGAGGGGAGGGAGCGACCAGCGGCCATTATTGGAACTACGCTTATAACTTCACGACGCTCGGTCAAGTTATCTAAATCTACAGTCCATTTATTATTAAAAAGGACCAACAACGGACTCAAAGAAACGTCCAGAAAAGGTTGGTACACAGAGATTTTTTTTTTAATCTTGGTAAAGCGTAAAATCGGCTGTCACGCGGGCGGAACCGTGGGCGACCGCTAGTTTATTCTATATATACAATTGCATATCGATAAAATCCAATTCTGCTTATAGTTTTAAGGAATACAATGCGAGATAGTTTACAAAACTTACTTGCAAATATTCATGTTCCCTCATAAATCCTTTCAGTGGATACGCCCAGCCTTCGGAAAGAACCTGAAAAAAATATAGTCATCATGAATAGAGCATTCATATTATCTAATCTCATTATTACGTTATTATTTTATCTTTTGTTTAATCAAAAAGAAATTTATATTCATATTACAGCCATATCAACTACTTAGAATTGTTATATTATGTTCGCATATAAATCTTATAAATGGCTTCGCAATCTTATCAAATGCAATGATATGTAGGACCACCACAGGAATTAATACATAAGTACTATAACAACCAACATTCACTATTGATGTCAGGTTGCAACTGTCTCAAAAACTACTAAACAAATCGTTATGCTGTTTTCACTAGGGAAAGCCATGGCCAAAACTATTATACACTTGAAATATTCGTCGCATAAGCCGCTGTAACTCCTTACGAAGACCTACGTGAAAAATAATATAATTCCTTTTATTACCTACTATATTATTATAATATATTACCGATGCACTATAAATACATAAACAAATAATAAATTCATATTGTTTGACCCTTACCTGTACCCACTGCAGGTCGAGTGTGTTAAGTTCAATGTTTGGCAGTCTAGCGGCTTCTTCGATGGCACTAGTGAGTCTGTTGCCGTAGATAAATAGTTCTTCTACACCTTTACGACTGTCTTCGAAACAGGGGATGATGCCCTGAAAGAAAAATAATTACAATGTAAAAAATAATAATAAAGGAGTCATAATGCCTTGATTTCTAATATGGATACGAAGGCGCAAATCCTCCAAATCCCTAATACTCAAAAAGTCAGCCACGCACTAATTCCTCCTCGGTTGTTGCGGATGTCCATTAGCATCATCCCCCTTACTTACTATTAGCCGTCTCCTCGTTAGCCGTCCTATCATATAAATATAAAAAAAATACTAAAAAGCCAAAATAAATTTTGGACGACTTGGAGAGACAGAGAGAAATAAAGCGAGGTGAGTAAAATTGATTGATAAAGTCTGTATGTATTGTTGAGAGTCTTATTGAAATGTAATAAGCCATCCTCTGTAACGACTGTAGGCAATTTGATGAAATTTATTCTGAATTCATATGTTATTTACAATAGTAGGTAAGGTAAAGTAAGGTAAGTGTAGTCGATATTCGATCGACATAAATTACTACCATACAAATAAAAACTAGAATTGTGCAATAAAATACAAAAAAGCAGTTACAGTAAAGAGAACAATTTGATTAATTTAAAATAAGGCATAACTAAATCGTTATGTACCTAATAATAGTTACTTCATATCCAATTAAAAGTTTACATTCACACAAAGGTAACTAATTTAGCGCGAACAATAAAACTTTAATAAATTGCAATTCATTTTAAAATGCAGGAAGTCATAAATAATTTTAGCTCTTATTTTTATTACATTAAAATATATAATTGCATAGTCATGTCAATGCATTTTATGATAACCTTGACAAAGGGAAGGGAATACCGACAGTCAATTCAAAATCTTTTTGTATTTCTTTAAAATTTGTTTGCAGGAATTAATTTAGTATTTTTCCAAGGTCTGGAAATGGAGGAAATATGTATACATTTCAAGGTTAAATTATAAAATTGTTTATTGTAAAGATATTGATTTTATTTTGTTTGATGGATATGTTTAATTCTGGTTTCTAGAATTATTATAATTTGAATAAGTGTATTTGCAATTTAGACTCATGTTGTAATTGTAGACCTCTATCAGAATCTAGCTCAAGGGAGATAATTCTTATAAAATAATAAAAAAATAAGGAGCTTCAAAAGTTACAAGCAAAAGGACTGGGCTTTTCAAAGTGCGCAGGGAGTAGGTTAGTAAGATGATGTTGATGTTTTGTAAAATAACGTCTTCTATTTTATTTTACAAAAGATCATATATTGTTAATAGAATTATGGTAAATCTAGTTATTAATTTACCTGTTATATCAAGATATTGACTTCTGTCTAAAACTAAGGTCTTACATCTACTTTGTTCTTCAGTTAATAGTTAGCAATTTAATGTATTTTAGAAACACCGATATGAATAAACAAAGACTAAAATAAAGTAAGAAGTATCTAAAAAAGTGTTTTTTTTTTCAAACCGATTTATTAACTGCTTTAACTTTGCTGTTTACAATATTAGCATTAAAGTTTCTATCGATGGCATTACCGCAAATAAAAAATAAAATAAAAAACTACAATTAAAATCATTGACATACAAAAAAAAAAACCAACAAAACGCGACCACTTAAACAATCCATTTACAAATCCCACTGTTGAAATATCAACAGTTTTCCTCATATCTGTGAGTTTATTTTTTGTTTTTCAGACCGAGTGGTCTGGCCGCTTGGTAACATTTCCTGATTTAGCGTAAACACATTGTGAATATCGCGATAATCAGAGATATCGAGTACCTACCTACTACTGCATTTAAAAAATGAAATAAACATCTTTATTCGCAGAGACATGGTAAATAATAAAGGTGATAATAAACAAACAAATATGTCATTTAGTAGTTCTCGCCTTCCTTATGCGACTATAGCATAAATAAACTTATAACTGAACGGTATAAGTCTAAGTTTTCTATAAGCCAAGCATTAAAAGCAAGTTAAATTCCTTTTAAATCTTTTTTTAGGTAGCTCTCTAATCTCTTCAAGAATTTTGTTACATATATTAATTACCATTATTACTCAATTTTACTCGTGTAAAGTACTTTGAAATCTTTCCATTTAAACATAAAGATTGGTGTAAAAATCTTAGTAACCGTGGGTAACTTTGTGGATGATTATCTACCATTAAGTCTCACCTCTACTCTACCAATAAGCTGAATAGAATGGCGATATACGCGACGGGAAAGCTGAAGATTGACTCAGTAACGTACTCTTAGGTAGGTAAGTCTAGGTCTCAGTACACGGAAATACACTAAATAAGTATGATAAAAGCTCTATCTGAGGATTATGTAGGTACCAGAACTTTTTCTAGAATACATATCTATACTAATAATATTATAAAAATGAAGAGCTTTTTTGTTTAGACGAGTTAATCTCCGAAACTACTGGTTCGAATTGAATAATTATTTTTGTGTACATTAGTCCATTTATCGAGGAAGGGTTTAGGCTATAAAAATCACGTTACGATCTGTTGGAGCCGAGATTAGCTAGTATAATACACGTTATATATAATTAATTTGCAAGGCATTAAGAATGGCCTATGTACAGCATAGAGAAGAATATCTCACCTGTGATTCGAGCAGACGTATGACATGCATAGTGGACTCTTCGATGGAGTTCCCAACAGTCTGGACGATGAGTTCTGGGGCTTCGGGACGTTCATACTCTTGTGTGATACCGGTGAAACCCTATGGAAGAAGAATAATGTGTTAAAAAGATTATTAAATAGTTACTACTAGACTGAACACGCTAGATATTATAACATTGATATGGCTATATTAATCTTATAATCTCGTGGCCCTAGGAATATTCATGATTCTACTGGAAACCAGTCTGATTCATCGTCAAGAAGATAAACGCAATAATTAATTGTTAATAATAGTATGGAAATTAAACCTATCGTATCGTAGGTAGTAGTCACTCTTATATAATAGCTTAATAGGATTTCTAGATTACCCTATCCTTCGAATACGTGGACTTCTGCCTAAACCTAAGTTAGGCTAAGTGTTGGAGAGCTATGCCTCGCACAAATGAGTCGTCTCGACCGCAGTGACACCACGGCCTTACAGAAAACCGGTGCGAAATAACCATAGCGTTGTGTTTCGCCGTCTGAGTGAGGTTACCGTAGTTCCAATCCTTCCCCTCACCCAATCCCAAAATTTCCAAATTCCTAATCCCCAAAAGATCGGTAACGCACTCCGTTGTTGCGGTTGCCCATGGGCGGCACTGATTGCTTACCATCAGGTAATCCGTCTGCTCGTTTGTCGACTTATTACATAAAAAAACCAACCGGTAGAAAACACTTATGTTAAGCTTAAAATCCCTTTGTTTAAAAATCAGATGAGCAGACGCATATTCCTGGAGCAGAATAATAATAGAACAAGAATTATAAGATTTAAGTAAGTAATAAATTATATAAAACATCGTAAAGTAATAAGTACAAGTCAGTGCATAATATTTGCAGTGACTTTCACTGCAATCGTTAGTGTGATTGCTTTGTAAATAATATGCAACGTGTGTTTGTTTTAATTTATTATAACCGTGGAATAAATGCATTTATTCAACAAATAAGATTTGTTATATAATTGTTTGATTAGATTTACTTAATATAAGCTCTTATACATAGCACAAATAAACATCATTATAAAGTTGACTAAGTGGTTGTACCTAGTTGCTCCTTTCAAAAATATTATTTCTTTTAATATTTTCTAAACAAGTTGCAATCAACATCTTCAACAAACTCGTCTGAAAGTTATCATTGTATGTTTTGAAAATCGACTTCATTGTTTGTAAACTCGTTTTCAGTCCAAACATCTGGTTAACACTGCCGTACATAATAGATGTTTAGTGAAATAATTACTTTTTTCTGTCTGTATTATATGTACTTACTTGTAACTTTCGAGTTTCATATATACTTACTTCACTGTTTAACAGGATTTACGTTGTTAAGGAAAGTCAAGCAAAAACAAATAAAAAAGGTGTGTGAGCGTTAAATCGCGGTGTAAACTGCACGGTTGGCGCGGATGCTGGGCAACTGGCTTCCGCACAAAGTGTCGCGGGTTCGATACAAGCTTGAATCACCGGAACAACTGTGATCCACAAATTTTTGATCCAGGTCTAGGTGTAATGCGTATCTTTGTAAACGCAAACGCACACACGGCACAGGAGATATTACGAGTGCTGGTTCTTTTTTTTTAAATCATGTTTGTTCTTATTACTCTTAATTCTAATGACCAGTTCACCTAGAGACTATCAATCAAATTTACAGAATTAAACCATAAAGCGCTTTTCACTACTACTCCTTACTTAAAAATGGCAAGATATACTGGTCTCTTATAAAAACGCTAAAGCAACAAACCTTAATGGACCCTTCTCGTGCCTTCTTGTAAAGACCCTTAGTGTCTCTTTGCTCGCAGACTTCCAAAGGAGTGTCGATGAAGACTTCGAAGAACGGCAGGTCAGAGTCCACGTGGATGCGACGAGCTACTTCACGATCCTGGTGACAAAATACCACAATAATTACGGCTTGAGTATTAAGGTTAATTAAATAAATAATTTCCATTATATCTAAATCCTTTAGTAGTATCTCATAACAACTTTATGTCCGCGTAGTCGCTATTTTAGATTATTCAAACTAACAGACAAAAAAGCACTATAGATATTGTAGATACATCGCAAAAACGCCGATACGATTTAATACTCTCAAACAAAATTCATAAAAATGTATTATCATCATCTTTGCAGAAAAAGTATTGAATATGGTTAGTTGTCAAAAACTAATGCCCATAAGCCAATGATATTATAAGTAAAAAGGTGTAGATAGGTTACAAGCGCTCAGCAAGTGATACATTAAATGTGGCTAATTAGCCACACTTTTTCATATTTGTCTCTTTTTCACTCGCGATTATTGAATCATGCCATCTCACTTTAACATGTATCAAACGATTTATTCATGTGCATAAGTGTGCCGTTTTTGAAATTCGAATGACGTTTATGTAACCTATTTATACCGTTTTACTTATAATATCATTGCCCATAAGCTATGTTAATTTTTTTATTTAAATTCCTACGGGATTCGTCGCACTTGATTCAAAAATAGAACACAAACAAATTATTCTTGAATTCACTTAATAAGTAATCTGTTTTATTTTCCATAATACAACGCCTATTCTAACTGCGTAATGTGAATTAATAATTAAATACCGCAATTCTACCTTGATTTAATGATCTCAGCTTATGTCAGGTATATTTTCATGAAAATACTAAAGCCATAATTGTTATAATCGTGCGTCATTCATTACGAGTTTTAATAACCGTGTTAGGTTTAACATAGTTTAGCATAAACAGTAATGAAACCGAGTGTGTCTGGTCGTTAACTCTATTCTCTTATCTCCACTAAACTCTACGCTAGTTGAGATAACAGAGATAAATACACATACACAGTTACACAATAGAACTGTGATGAGTCCCTATACCTAATCAACAGTCTAGTTATTGGTCAAAAGTGAAGAACGAGTGTGAAATGCACAGGCGTTCGATTTTCAAATAAAATGAGTTTACTTCCTAAGTTATGTCCTCCTTGGTTTTCCATTATGAATCAGTCCTTCAGATTCAATAAATGCCAGGTGAATTGTAAATGATTTTTTTAAAAGAAAACAAGTTGACTTGAAGTTTCCGTCTATATTTTACCAAAAACTTATATAAAAACAACTGCATTGTTTAGAAGACCCTAACATATTCGCAGTTTTCACAAATAATGTTTACTTATATGGAAAAAATCAATACATAGGTTATCGTCATGTCAACCGATAACCGGTCCTTTTAAATTAAACCGGTTCACGGAAACGTGAGTGCCAAACATAATTGGACCGGGATCAGTTAGTTCATTGAACTTTTCCATCATTAAAAAAAAGCACTGTTTAATAATATGGATTACTTTATACTAAGTAATTAAAGTACATTTTTCGACTAGGTATCAGCTAGTTGTTCTAGCTCACATGCTGTTTGAATTCACCATCAAGCACGGTGCTTTTCGCAAAATTTTACCTTCGGCAAACTTATCTAATTTGATGCAGCTGTTTGGTAGCTATACGATACCATGATATTAATTTTCTGAGTTGCGGGAGAACCGCAATAGTGTGCCGCAGCCTCGGCCAGGAATAGGAGAAGGCTGATAATCCCTCTAACCCCGGTAGGACGAGAGAAGCCATTTAAAGATTTTCCTCCCTTCAAAAAAGGACCTAAGAATTCGTTCTCAGACTCGGAACTGTTGAATATCAAATCATAACAAAGGAAAAAAGTTGAAACAATTTTGATATTGTTTTTAATTGTTTATCATAAAAACAAATAGATTACGATATAACACTAATGTCAATGTACTTTTAAACAAAACTTAGGCAAATCGATTGACCTTTGGAGTTATGTGTCATACTGACATTTGATCTTAATTCAGAGAATGTCCGGAACTAATTGTATAAGTAACAAAATAATAAAACATCGCATTCAGTTTCATTGTAGAAAAGTTTGCAAGAGGAATGTATAAGTTAAAAACCTAATCATATCGTAATTCAAGTCTATTCTAATAGTCTAAAAATATGCATATTGGCGAAAAAATAACAACAGACAGACAGACAAAAAGACTATGTACGGGAAGGGTCTTTCGATAAAACTGATGGCAAATCTAGCATAGAAATAATAATATAAGTACCATCTTTAAATTAATTATTCAGGTTTTGGCAGGATGTAAGGTAATAAAATATGTAAATAACTTTAAAACCAACGGACATTGACCCTACCGTCACCTTCACGGACCAAAATACTAGTTTTTAAATCTAAAACAACCTACCTATATAAAATACTTTAATTTCAGATGCCAAACCATGCATTGAATCAGACTGATGCTGGTCGGATTTCCAAAATTCTACTAATATTAGCTACAATGTTCCCGAGTGCTATAGGCTATACCACGACCTTACGAAAACCGGCGTGAAACAACCACTTAGTTTCGCCATATGAGGTTACCAATCCTTGCCCTCCCTACATCCTTCCCAAATTTCCGAAATCCTAATCCCCTAAAGAGCCGGCAACGCACTCTTAATTAACTCCTCTGTTGTTGCCGGGTGTCCATGGTCAGCGCTGCTTGCTTACCATTTGGAAATCCGTCTGCTCATTTGCCGACATATCTCATTAAAAAGTACTACATAAAATAAAATCTCTAAAAAGACTGCACACAAAACCATTCATTTTACGTCATACAACAAAAAACACGTACCTCGGACGTTTATCATTAAAAAGTTCATAATAATAAAATATAAAAGTTTATAACAATGACCATAATAAATTAGAATGAGCTACGCAACCGTTTTATCTAAAAAATTTAACAGTTTATATGTAAGTAGGTATACTATTAACGTCGTTATAATTAATACTTTTATTTTAATTACTCAATTTAATCAGATAACTAAAAATAACACACATAAAACCAGACTGAAACTATCACAGCGTTGTGTTTCGCCGTGTAAGTGAGGTTACCGGGGGCCCTATCCCTAAATCCCATCCCAATCCCACACTTACGCCAACGAATAATCCAATCATCGAAACTTTTTTTAAACGCTGTTTCCGGAATTGAGTTCAGTGCTCGCCGCGAATTCTCCTTTATGTCTTCTAACGATTGAAAACGGGTGCCACGAAGGGGTAATTTGAGTGTGGGAAAAAGAAAGAAGTCGGCTGGAGCCATATCTGGTGAATATGGTGGCTGCTCGATGGTGTTTGTTGAGTGTTTGGACAAAAAATCGTTTACAATGATGGCCTTGTACGAAGGCGCATTATCGTGATGCAAAATCCAAGAATTTTCTTTCCACATTTCTGGCCTCTTTCGTCGAATTTGTTCTCTTAAACGCCGCATAACGCTCAAATAATATTCTTTATTTACCGTTTGACCTTCGGGCAAGAATTCTGAGTGCACAACACCGCGATAGTCAAAGAAAACAGTCAACATGACTTTGACTTTTGATCGACTTTGACGTGGTTTTTTCGGTTTTGGTTCAGTTGGAAGGCGCCATTCCGAAGCTTGTTGACTAGTTTGCATGTCAAACTCGTAAACCCACGTCTCGTCACCAGTAACAATGCGTTTCATGAATGTTGGGTCGGTATTGACTCGTTCTAGCATGTCCTCAGCGACTTTCATGCGATTTAGTTTTTGAAGAAAATTCAGGTCTTTAGGGACTAGCCGAGCGGCAACACGTTTCATACCCAAATTATTTGTTAAAATGGTACGGATCGACTCGTGAGATACAGAAAGTTCGGCGGCCATCTCTCTCAAACTTGAATGAGGATTTTCAGTCACTATTTCCTTCACTTTTGCGATGTTAACTTCAGTTGCAGACGTTCACATCTCGACCGCTTTTGAACGCTTTGTACCACTCATAAGCACGTGTTTTTGATAAAGTCGATTCACCGTAAGCCTTCTGTAACATTTTGAGTGCCTCCGAACACGAAATTTCATTGGCGATGCAAAATTTAAGACAAACTCTTTGTTCACACTAGATATTATAAAACTAAAAACAGCACTGTTTTTAATATAAATAACAGATGCAACTCAAATTCCGCGCCAAAATGGAAAACAGTTATGCAAATCTAACAACAACAAAAAAAATTAAAATTCGAATTTGGAACCATAAAAAAAACATTCATTCCCGATACTTTGTTGACTGAATGTATTTCACACGTATCACCAAAAGATTTATGGATGAAGGTAATCCTCTGGTAATCTCACTGACATGGCGACTCACAAACATTACTGACATTTAATGTTGTTTCAGGCCTATATTCTGTGAATCCTGCAAAGCAAATGGTAGATAATAATGCGATCGACACTATTGAGGTGGACATTTATAATAGATACTGGAAAAAGTCAATGCCTAATTTTTATTACAAAAATACTTTAAGCTTTTATATTATAATTAGAAATGTAATGTACCCACTTAAATATAATTTTATGCAAATAACATCCAAGGCGTTAATTACGTACATATTATTATGAGAAAAGACTATCAAACAGAAAGACAAAAATAGTAGCAAATGAATCAGCAAAAGAACCAAATAAAACATTTCGTCATTTCAGTTTATCATTTGAACTCTGCCACGAAAGTGCCTAAATGGATCGCAGTGTCATTGAACTGCTTGCGTATAACAAAAACCACAACACATATCTATGGGTAAAAAATCGTAAGTATCCTTTTCAAAAGTCGCGTCTTATGTGTTATGTATGGATTCAAACGGTTGATGATGAGTTAAGTTGACGATAACTAAAAAGCATCAAGGGTAGATCATAAAGTACAATGAAGTACCGCGGCACGGTTCTGAGTGGGCGTGGTGGATTTTAGTCACTCCTTCTCACCTTTAGTCTGTAATTATTCATTTACTTATCCTTATATACTCAACCTTTTCGCACACAAATAATGATAGAGCATTGATCACGACTGCTCAAGGCGGATAGCAAGCTTCCTTCTTCACTAGGTACCTATTTATCATATTCACTAGCTACTCCCGCGCGGTTTCACTCGCTGCTCGGCTCCATTTAATCATAGCGTGATGTTTTATAGCCTATAGCACTCAGGAATATTGTAGCTATCTATCAGTGAAAGAATTTTGGAAATCCGGCCAGCGGTTCCAAAGATTACCCTCTACATACAAACTTACAAATATTACCGCTTTATAATATTAGTATAGATTTAGAAAGTCTCCAGATGTACCTAATTGAGATAAGTCATACACTTAATACATGACAATTGACATTGAAATATGTAAAGCTAAATGCAAACTTTAGGCTAGGTGGACTAATGAAATTGTCAGAGTCGTCAGGAACCAATGGATACAGGTGGCGAGTTGTCGTTTGACGTAGGACTAAGGGTCCCCCTTAGGCTTTTGTTCAGCAATGGACGTCTTCCAGCTGCTGATGATTATGAGTGCAACTTTTTGGTAGAAAAATGGTGGAGTTATTTACCTCGGCGAACGGTGAAACAAAACTGCAGAGACACACAACTCCGCTATCAGCAAAGAGTTTGGCGACCTCGGCCACTCGTCTAATGTTTTCCTCACGATCCTCCTTGGTGAAGCCCAGGTTCTTGTTCAAACCAGTTCTGATGTTGTCTCCATCCAAACCGTACGCCGGAATACCTGAGAACAAAGGAATTCTATTAATTTACCAATTCGTTTTGTTTCCTACCGAAATATTTGGTAAGAAAGTAGCTTTTTAGTATCTATTATTAACCTTTCAATCGTGGTAATAGGTACTAGACACGATAAAAGAACCATAGGTGCGCGAAATCCGGCGCTCGGTTGGGGTTTGGTGGATCAAGACGTTTTCTTAACCTATTTTTAATGTCAATCGATGTCTGTTCAAAGTCTTTACACGTTAAATTATGCGAGTAATCAATCTTAAGATTCTTTTCGCTAAATATCTATATGATAAATAAATACTTAGAACCTATAACTTGTAGCCGATTTTAGTTTAAACTAACCTTTATAATAATAATAAATACAATCGACATATTTTTATACCCTTCTAGTATTATTATACATTAATTATATGAATAATGCTGTGTCAAGGAAAAAACTATTAGATAATATTACTTTTACAACCTATTAATATTTTACTTGGCCCAAGTAAAAACAATGACAGGTAAATGAATAAAACCTGCTTTAATAAGAAAATTATGCATGCCTAATTAAAATAAAAGATCTTGACTCTTCATAAATCAAATTAAGAATGGGAACATTAATTAAACACGACCAAATAGACCTCAAAACTCCGTAATGACATTAAATTATAATTGTTTATTATTTATGGTTATCAGAACCTCGTTTATTCTATTTATTATCTGTGTGATAATAGACAAAGATTCCAAGAAATCGACGGTCGTTTGCGCAAACTTTACTGTCTAAACCAAATGAACAATTAGATGTAATTTTAGTATTTATTGTCTCAATATTAAATTAATTACCAGTACACGTTGATATATTAAAGTCTTAAATACTTCCTGGAGATTGTATGTATTGTTATATTTTGGAATGCAATAAGGTTGGTCGAAAGTTAAATTACCTTTGGTCGGCTAAAACCTTCTGATTACAGTTTGGTAATTTACTTTGCCGTAATGTGAGTTATACCTACTTACCTCTTTACTTTAATCAGGAGATATGTGATATTTGAAACTCTATAACTGCGAACTCCAACTCTATTCGAAACTTCTGAGCAAAAGCATGGCTCTACCACACTTAAGAAAGATTGTCATATAAAGAGTATGTATTGAATAATTGATCATTGCTCTGGTTTTTTGCCTAGCCAAGTTGCCGTATAGGGGAAATTAACCCGCATGCATCTTGACACAGAGTTCTAATTGCATAAGCGCAAGGACGAACTATTTATGTCATCTTTTGTTGAGATACAATTTTAAAGACTATTGTATGATTTTGTACGTCACGACCTTAAATCGAGGTTATATATTACTATTTATTTGTGTTATGGAGATATACCTACTTTGAAGTAGGTACATAAACAGACCATTCTATTTTTAAAAACCATATTCTTCATATCAAAAAATAATTTAGAATTAGATAAAAATTTAAATGCAATCCTTTATAAGATACATATAAAAACTTAGTATCGAGGGGCAAAAAGTTAGTTTGTACAGTGTTAAAAATTCAACATTCTTTCGTAAGATAAGTACAAAATATAAACTTAAAGATTTTGGTAGTAATTACATACTCACAATTGACTAAACAATACTTTACCAACAGCGTCTTAAGTTCTATATAAATCTAAAAATACCACTAATTACCGGTATTTGGTTAGTCGCCGTATGCATAACATACATAAAAATGTAGGTGAGTTTGTACCTGTTATTCAGTCTCAAATTACAGTGTCAAATAACCACGATGTAGGTCACACGTTCCATTCAAAGTAAGCAATTAAGTGGTTAATGAGTTACCTCATTGGATTAAATATGATGAACGATTGAAATATTTCTAAAAATAGTTCATTGACCATCGATTGAGTTTGTTTGTTTTTCGAACGCGAAAAACAAACTTTTCGAAATTCAAACAGTAGTCTCCGGAACTACCTACTGTTTGAATTTCGAAGTGAACAAATCTTTTAAAATTGGGAAGGCCATTTTTAGGTAAGACTAATTAGGCTAAAACATCACCTTTAATGAATAGAAGCTGAGCAACGGAAGAAGCCGGGTGGAAGAAGCTATTGTAAAAGTATTAATATTATAGAGCTGGACATTAAATTTGTTCGCACGCGATAATTTCAGGAATTACTGGTACGAATTGAATACTTCTTTTAGTGTTGATAGACCATTTATCAGGGAAGGCTATCGGCTATAAAGCATCACGTCACGACCAATAGGAAGCGTGTAGTTGGATATTTTATAATATCGTGCCATTATTGTCATTAAAAGCCTGCAATAAACTGTATTCCTCCTTTTATTACGTATATATACGTATTCCACGTTATTACTTATTGAATCAATTTTGCTAAAAACTGAATGAAATATAAAATAAATAAAAGATGTGTCTATAATAATAATAATAATAACCTATTGGCGGAATAATGTAAATCAGAAGACCAAATATAGGTACGTATATTGTTTTTTTTTCTTTTTAAGTAGTTAATTTCAGATTAAAAACAAAACTACTTACGTAACATGAAACTACTACTAACGTCTGTTTACAAGAAAACTATACAATACGAATCCCACGATTAAGTATCTGCATTTCCAAAAATAAATGTTTTAATAAAAAAAGTTAATCAAAATCAAGCAATTAGCGTTATTTATCATCACGAAATAAGATTCAATTTTAGTAAACAAAAGCATGTACCTACATACCCAGTTCTTGAATTTGTGGTTAATTATCCCGACGTTTTTATTTACAATTGGTAAATTATAACTTAAAAAGCTTTTATTTTTATTATAACAGCTAGCACCCACCGCTTGGCTTCCTAATCGGTTCGTAACCCGAAACTATGAGCTATACTATATACCTACAATATGCACAGATGATCAAAGCGTAAGTGAAAAGATATTCCGAGATAACATATAAAGAATTGAGAGCAGAACTTGGTACACAATGACATGGTTTTACCCACTGATCCGCTCAAAATATTGAACACACCGTGTTGCCATGCATAGCCTATGAATATTTCTCCATATATTGACTATCCAACTCAAAAACAGTCTCAGCGTTCAAACAAACAAACAAACTCTACAGCTTTTTAATATTAGTATAGATAGGATTAGGTATAGCTGCATACCTTTAGAAACCAAGTAGGCCTCAAGAGCAAAGGCTATGCTGGTCTTCCCAGCACCACTGAGTCCTGTGAACCATACTGTGCTGCCTCTAAAGGCCCTGCTTCCAAGAGCTCGACTCCTCTTAGCTCTGGACACCTGGTGCTTCTGTTCCACGACATTTGTCGCTACTTGAGCACACTGAAACAAAGATGAAATAAAATATTTATTATTGGCTAGCATATACATATATGTATATGAACAAATTAACCTTTCAATCTTGGTAATACACGAAACAATAGCAAGACAACAGGTGCGCGAACGCTGGTATTCGCTTGAGGTTTGATGAATGCATTAATTCTGATTATACACATCCCGACAGAATATTGTAAGGTTAACTTTTTAAGTTTTGGAAATAGTGACTGCATTTTTTTTTCGAATTTTCTTTACACGTTAGAATTTTTGCATAATATAAACTATTTATTTTACTTTTATTTTCTTCTACTCAATAAAACATATCATAACATGCTTATCAGTGAACGTGACAGACAGAATACTCAATTTTTTTATGACTTTCAACTTTTCAATATTCATCGATAAATAAAAAAATAGAAAGATCTGTGAGCCCTGTATATTCATAAATACGTTATTAAAGTAAAAGTGATATACGTTTCGTCATTTAATTTACCTAATGTTTATTATATTCCCAAGAGATATTTGCTTTCCTGTACCTACCTACCTACCAGTCTATTTACTTATATTATTTTAAATAGGTAGTAATTAGCCATAACAGTAACCAGGAAACAATGAACCATGTTCTATTTGATGGCCATTGAAAAGTTTGATTGGGAACTATAAACAATCAAATGTTCGACCTTGATACCTAGGCAGAGGTTGAACGCGTGCACCTTGCACGCGTAAATTTTTTATCAGTAATAAATATCTATATTTTTTTATACCCCATTCATATTTATTTATCGATTTCCTCTTACATAAAAACTATAATATGTTTCCAATTTTTTTTAATTTTTATGATGCTTCTTTTTTATGTAAGTTCCGAAGCCAAACGGTAAAAAAGACCGATGGATGAATTATGGATTCATCATTGATTTTTTACATTTCAACTCCGTGAATAATTCCTTTACCGCATAGTTTAAAGATATATTACAGAATTAATAAATCAATCAACACAATATAAATCTCTCCTGTTATTGCGTCTGAGTAACTGAAAGGAAACGTAAAACCAAAACAACAGAACATACAATACTGAAATAATATAGCGTACTTAAATGTTTAGCGAAAAATGATAGGCGAGCACATTTATGATGTGCCTACTATTATATAGGATCGTGAGACATATATTAATTTAAAACAACGCGTTACTCGTGTGAATTAATCGAGATGCGCTCTACTAGTTTCAAGTTACGTCGGGACTCGTATTCAGGAGCTGCGCACGCGTCGCGGATTACACGTAGTAAATACCTTCCTAAGGAATGAACGGAAAACCGTTCGCATTCAACGATATTTCCCCAAGATTCTTGTTCCCAAAGTCGCGTGTCCAAATCTTAGCATGTGTTTTATAATTAAGTACATTGGTGTGATGATTAACTAAACTAATGACCCGCAACCTTCGTGCAACCATTATCGAATGCACCCACATGAATCTTAATCAGTATGGTAGGTCATGTTGTACACGATTAGACGTTATTTATTCGAAAAATCAGGACGAAATAAAGTTAGTATTCCAAATTTATTTTTCAAATTTTGAAGCTTCATCCGTTCCATACCATTGAAAACAATTTTCCGAATCGCACCTAAGAACAAACGCTGAATTTGACAGCAAATAAAGGACAAACAAAGTGCTTTTCAGTTACCTTTTCTTTTTCAGTTTACTTAGAGTTCAGCCCTAAAATACTGTGTAAATTAATTATACTAAAAACTGGATAAAGCGTAGTCCTAATTGACCACTTCCGTCATAAAACCTAAACTATTTTATTAATTACCGCAATAAATTGGGGGTAATGTAATTCATCTATGACTCTTAAACGCCAAGATTGATTCAATTCAATTTATTAATAACACTACCTAGTTAAAATTATTTGAACGGTGAAGGGCATTTTAATACGGCCTCGAAGAGCTTATAATGTTCAATGCCTAAGGTTTTGCATTCGAAATTGAATGTCAGTGGAATAAACCTACAGTATTAATATAGTTATATTTATAAGTATTAAAAGAAAAAAAGACCTGACATGGGATGTAGAAAGACAAGAATTGAAAGGATAAGGAAACGCCTTCTAAGTATATTATCCCTTTATTAGGCTGAGAAAAATAATGAAGGTATCCAATTTATCATCATGAGCCTATAAGTGCCCACTGCTGAGCAAAGGCCTCTTCTGATATGGAGAAGGTTAGAGCATTAATCACCACGCTTGCTCAATGCGGGTTTGCGATTTCAAACTTGTAATTAGAAATTATAAGTCCAGGTTTCCTCACGATGTTTACCTTCACCGTATGTCAGTGGTGTCTAAATAATCATAGAGTGTACTCAATTACTTATTATGAAATGGAGTGTTAGACTCTTACTGACTAAAAGCTCCATCTTCTGCTCTGGGCAACTCCAGTTAATGACACTAGTTGATACTATAGTACCCCACTCGATGTCCTTGAAGTAAAAATGGCTGATTTCATATGACTTTCAGAGTTGCGTAGATTATATTGTTTATCACGTAGATTTAGTAGGGGGTTGATAAGCCTTTGACTGGCGATAGATAAATGTTGAAGAAAAACCTTTAACTAAGATAAGTTCCTATTGTCACAAACTCACTAATGACAAACGCAACGTCTTGTGAACAGCCGGGGTTGTGGGGTAAGCGCAATGAGCTACCGCGACCTCGGCCAGGAGCAGCATAAGGGACAGGGGGGTGAGGGGGAGGGGTTTAGTCAGTAAGAGTCTGACACTCTCTCTCGCCTTACCCTGGGCGGGAGAAGTCATTAGATGATTTTCCCTTGACAAAAAAAAGTCTTAGGTATGGTACGTTTACACGCTTGCTCAGACTTGCGAATTTCGTTTCGCGACTTGCGAAACGTCCACAAGCTCCAAGCCTTTATACATATTATAGGTACCCAATTATTTATTTTATACCCAACTCAACGTTCCAAATATCTTCTTAATCAACAATCAATATAAAGTTTTTGACAAGTCAATTAAAATATCAGTAATAAACAGATGAGATACTATCATGGCGTCATATCGTCGCATGATCAGAATTATTGCTTAAATAAATTGACGTACAATTTGCTCTTGATACGATATGGGCATATCAAGAATTGATGTAATGATAAAAACATCTTTGTCTAAGGTCTCGTTTACGTACACGCGGTGCGTTGCGCGGCGCGTATTTCGTTTGCCGTACATTACAGCATCAAGTCGTGTTAACGGCCGTGCAAACACAAAAATATGAACATCACGAGCAATGTATGACGAACCGCATAACGCGCTGCTTAAACGTAAACGAGGCCTTAGTTGCCAATTGATTAAATGTATCTTTTATTATGTTGCATAAGTTCTGTTATATCCTCTTTTTTGAGGGGGTCATATCATCCAATGACTTCTCCTGTTCTGGAAAGAGCGAGAGGAAGATCATACAACCCGTTTCTTCTGCTGCTTGTTGCGCATGCCCCTTGGAACATCCCCCTACGTTGCATTTTTTCATTCATTACGAGTTATTATGCATTTGCTAGCGATACCGACCATATTATGTAATACATAGTAATACATTTATTATTGCTTACTGCATCGGTCACTCCCAAGTACATTAACCTTTCCATCGCGGTAATTCGAGACATAGTAGAAGAATAACAAGTTCGCAAACGCCGGCGTCTAGGGTTTGCGAATTAAAGGAGCTGTGTGGACCTTGATTTGTAAGTATAAAAATTATCATTTTGTTCGTATTAAATTAATATAAAAAATATAATGTAGATCATCTACACATATGAGCAATTCGGAATCCAAACAAATTCAAAAGAAGAACTGTATCATTACCAACGTGTTTTTACATAGAAAACAGTATTTTACAACGTGCAAGTAGCAGCTGGTTCTCCGACCATCGACCAGTATGAATTGGCGCGAGAAATGCAGTGAAAGTCGAATGTTTACGTAAATCCAATGCTAGTGTAGTAACGTAACTTTGACATAATGCACAACACATATATGTATATACCTACTATGCACTGATGTATGCATTTGTTCTGTTTATAAAAGGAATGAGGACAAATTATAATATATGCTCTACAGCCATTGAGTGATGTAAGTAACATCTAACTACATTCATTGATAAAATAGGCATATAAGTGCTAATATTTTATGTTGTATAAGGAAAACTAGCAGACGGATCAACTGTTGATAAGCAATCAGCACCGCCCATGGATACCTGCACCGGAGGAGTCACAAGTGCGTTGTCGGCAGATGTAGGTACGCTGTATTCTTAAAGACTTGAAGGTCAACAGTCCCTTGTGCAGTTTCGCCGAGCGAGGCAAAAAGTTTTGTGAAAATCTATAAGTTGAGGATATGTAGTGTATGAGGATAGTAGTGCTGTCGCATGGCGTCGATAGCGAACAATTGTTTTAGGTACGGAACTAATACTGACAAATGAACACACACACACATTAGAACAAAAACACATTTTTGTATGCACTTCACTTCACTTATTAACGAACCTTGCTTTTTACGTAAAGTAAAAATGACGAATTGCACTATTCTTGTTTAAGGCACATCAGCTAAGACATGTCCAGAGAGCCAAAGCAATGGTAAGTACCGAGCAGGGTTTGTTCAGGAAAAGTCAGTCCCGAATAAAGAGAAAAGAAAGTAGCTTTATTAGTTACTTTAGTTTGACATTGTATAATGAAATTTATGGATTAAGGATTATGGCTCAAAATTTGAAACGAAATATCATGTTCGTAATTTTCTTTGGTTACAATTGACTGAAAATTGTACCTACCTACATAGATAGTACCATCATACCATCACAAATCATATTATCTATGTCACCTCAATATCTGTTATCTGATTGTAATTTACAGAATGTTCATTAACCATTAATTCGTCACGAAGGGGCTCGATCGATACTTATAATTTATTACACCTGTATCTATATTTCTAAATAATTAATTGATATAATTGCTGTCTAAATTTTATGGAATAAATTCTGAATGGAAATATGTTATTGTATTTATTGTTATTAGTTTAAAATCATTTGTACTTGCCAAAAAAAAAACAATATAAAAAAGTTAAAACTATTATATGATTAAGAGGTAACGAATACATCCAGCTTAGTTTTTCGACTAAAAAAATGTAGCATCTGTATCACACACATACACAGAGTATAAATATAGGTACATACGTTAAAAAACGACCCGTCCGCTTAGAATTCCTTGAATAGAAAAAGTTTAGACTAACTTACCCTGGAATGAAACTCAATACGTGCGATGTGGCGCGAACTACATATAAGCAAATGTTATCTTGGATAGTGCTTAATTAAAACCATTCAAAATTGACGAAATAAATGCTAAAAGAAATGAGGAACGATGAAGGATCGATTTCAACAAAAAAAAGACAAAACAACAGGAATTGCTATTGTCATCATCGAACCGCTTCCGTCAACCGGATATACTTCTTGGTTCTAGCAAAACAAACCAAACGACAATATTTTTTCTAACAAAACATTAAACTTAATTTAGGGTTTCTGAAACGAAATACGACCTAACTAGAAACGACTAACTAGATTTTTAAAAAGCTCTCGTATGCCATAATAATATAAATTTTTTCAACTATTTTATACAAATAAACCTTCCTTTTCAATCACTCTATTTAAGTATTTAAAACAACCGCATCAAAATCCGTTGCGTAGTCTTGAAGATTAAGGCATACTCGGGATAAAGGGACAGATAAATCGACGTAGAGACCGAAGTGATGAAATAGAAAAATAGCAGAATAATATAATAAATAAAAATAGAATAAATAGAAATATTAAATAGATAAAATAGTTAGAAAAATTACGACTTAGATACAATGTAGTTACATAATATGCAATGTAATCAACATGCATAGGTTCGTGATACGAGCAGATGGGATCTCTCCCCTCCCGCAGCAGACGCACTAGACGTCGTAGGGTGGCCGACCTGCGGCCACCGTAGGGCGCGGCCTGTGGACGACAGACTCGGGGCGTCTTGTCGTCTGACCAGCAGCAGGCCTCGAGGCGGCGGCGCCGTGTTCCGCGCGCGCCTCATTGTGGAGTCCTGCGGTCGGGGTGACGGCCGCAGTGGGTGACGGGGCCCGCCTTACCATCTGGCGGGCCAACACCCGTCGGGGGGTTGCGACGAATGCTTCGGCGATACCCGCCCCTCCGGCACATGGGTTATTGGAGGAACACCGGGTTGGTTTTTAGTCAGTAAGAGTCTGACAGTACCCTTCGCCCTTCCCCGAGGGCGATGGGTCTCCATGAGGATTTTCCAAACCGACACCAAAAAAAAAAAAACGGGCATATAAGATTTTTTTTTAATCACGACTTACGCACGCGGTTGATCTTCATGAATGAGGGTCCCGTTGTGTTGTGACTTGAAACTAGTACAGTAGTGCTTTTTTCAGTTTATTAACGTGAAAAAGTTTTTATTTTAAAAAAAAGGTGTTCAAGTACGTGTCTAGTTTATTGTAGAATGATAAACGTTTGCGAACAATTAAAAGAAGGTAATTATTTTGTTATATTATATTGAATCACGACAGTACCATATCCGTTGAGGGGTACCTACAGATGGTTTGTATGTGTTATCAAAGAAACAAGTCTTGAAGAGCGGATACGTCTTGTTGGATGCTTCCGCGATAGAATTTAATGACAGACATCCCAGTAGCCTGGCAGATAAAATAATGAACGAACTAAACAAGGAATGATAGACTTAAAGATCTGATTCAAATTGAGAAAATAATTAAGTTGTATAAAAAATGGATTTCATTGGAAAACTCGAGAAAAATCAAAGGAAAGTGGTGAAATGATTAAAACTAGTTAACTTAAAATCCAATGTCAGAAGCGCTAATGTATGTAGAGTCGACTAAAAGTGACGGCAGCGCCAACTAATAGGTACCAGAGATTCATTGTTATTGAATACTGGATGTACCTAATATTTGGAATACGAATGACTGCGGAATGAATGAAGAAATTATGTAATTACATATGTTTCGACGCAGAGCGTTGGTTAAACAATAACGCAAAAAACTTCATAATAATTTGATTGAAAAATTCAGTTTGGTTAGCAAAAAAATTACAGCGGAAAATTAAAAAAAAACATTTTCATCTCTATGCCATTATACGTATGAGACCTGATTGTATCTGGACAGCAACACTATGAGTTGATACTTATTTGCGCAGGTAATTTATGTAACGGGTATTAACCTACTAGGTATACTGGAGATAACAGAATCAATGATAATCCATCGAATCCATCTCCGATAAATACCATACCAGCTCTATTTATTGCAGAGTTCAGAGTCTAAACGACGCTTCTTTTTAAAAGAGTGTTTATTTCCAAGTGATATTTACATCGGATCATATCTCCTAAACTCCCAAATAAAACTTTGTTGAAGCGACAAAACGGAATCCGTAACATTTACGTCCATTTTATTCGAATATAATTATATAGCAAATTATTATAAAACAAGGAGCGATGAAAAAATCTAAACGAATTTGTACAAATTATTTCTGAAATAAATATAAAGAATTTTTGAAGCAAACATAAATATTTTAAGTGTGTAAAATACGGAGGTATTTAAAATATAAAACCTATCGAGACCCACAATCGAGATAAAAAACAATCACTAATACTTTACGTAAAATATTTTTATGATAATACTTCTGATTAGTGTACCTAATTTATAATACTATATTTATAATACTTATTCATGATCTTAACATAGTACAATTGTAACGGTCAAAATATTTCACCATTTACGTGCCTACCAATTATCTTCTGCCAAACTATGGTACCATACAGTAAGTATCTATTTTGTTCTTAATTATGAATAAATAAATAAATAGGTATACAAATGCTGTACTGATTTGTCATAACTCATTAAAGAAAAAACAAACCATTATTACTAAAAATTACGAGTGGGTTTTATGTTTGCTTTTAAAGTAAATAAACCATTATGAAATGGGACCAAAGATTTGATAATTTTGTCCAAAACTGTGTTTTTACAACCGTGCGTCGTCAAAAACCAAATTACAAAAAAAAAAAATGTGTGAATAACAATCGAATAAATGGATTTCAGAACTGTGCAGTAATTTAATAATAATATTTAAATAATAACAAATAATAATAACAAAATTATTAGATTGCAAATGCGAAAATTAATTGACCGTTAGTGAAAATTTAAGGAAATCAAACTTTAGGACCACGAAATAAAGATTAATTGATACAATACACGGAATTCATTACAACAAAAATCAAAAATAAGTTAATAAAATATAATAATTAAAACAAACATCGGTTGGATTATAGTTTACAATATTAATCTAAGTCATTTATAAATTGTTATAATTATTATCTTTACCACTTATCGAATTATTTAAATCCCATTGGTTTATTTGGTGTGTGCTGTATTTATTGTTGACGTAAAAACAAATATTATATACAAATAAAAATTAAATACACTAACCGTTCTTCTAGGTCCATTGCCCCAATCTGCGATTTTATACTTTTCGTACACGTCCGTAACCTTTTTATTCCTTTGTTCCAAACTCATTTTTAAATTATTAAAAACGAATTTATTAAAAAAACAAAACTTTCCCGCCAATACTGAACGGGTGCGTTCGAGAAAATCCGAAAAGACAATGAACGCAACACGCACGTCGCTGTTGCCGTTTACCACGACACTGGCGCGCTCACTGAATGATACTGTATTTTAAATTGCTAGTAAATAATGGTAGTAGTTTATTGGACGATAAATACATATACAGTGCATTTTAGCCTTGTTAGAAAACGATTGTTGTGTATACGGAAAATATTTTTTCTTTGTTGTAGCCACTACCACTGTTTTTTTTTCTTTTTGCAGTATAGGTCGTGCCTGTCACTGAATGAGGAGTATTTATGCAGGTTGTTAAAGATTTTTTTACAACTTGACTGTTAACTTTTGTCTGCTATAGTCAAGTTTGGAGACTAAAAACAAAAATATACCTAATATAAATCATATAAATTCTACAAAAAGAAGAAATTTCATTCTACTTAGTTGCAACTTCGAAATTTCTTATTTTCGTAACATTGATAGTGTATATATGAATGTGTTTTTTTATTTGCAGGATCAATCGTCAAGCCTCAAAGAGCCAATAGACTACGGGGCCCTACAGGGCTGAAGTTCAACCGGGGTTGTGGGGCAAGCACAATGAGGCACTGCGGCCACGGCCTAAAGCAGGAGAAGGAACGGCGGAGTTTTTAGTCAGTAAGAGTCTGACACTCTCTCGCCTTACCCTGGGCGGGAGTTATTTGATGATTTTTACCCTGACAAAAAATAAGAATAGGTAAATTTACCTGACAAAAAAAGAATATCGTCAGATGGTTTCTCTCGAGGTAGGTTTAGGAGGGGCGAAAGCGAATGTCAGACTCTTACTGAATAAAATTCAACTGGTTTCTTCTGCTCCGGATCGGGGCTACGACGATACATTATTGCGGTTGCACCCCCGCAACCCCGACAAAACATTGAGTGTGGTAAATTATAAATAAATTATTAATTATAAATAAATTATAATTATAGATTTATATATGAACTAATCTATATACTTTTTCTATCCCAGATAAACTTCTTTCATCATTGAGACAAATGAAATTAAAGTTTTGCGATCAATTATTTTATCCTAGTATTTACCTATTTACTTAATCTTAGAACACGCGTCAAGAATGTTTTTGTAAATTATTTTGCTAACGGGTTATTTTGTTTAAGGGATACAGGCAGACGGTATTCTGTTATAATCAAACGTAGCTCCACGAATTGCTCCCTTGTTTAACCATAGACTGGGTATTTCATTGAGGGACGTGGCCTATACTCCTGTATGACATGACATATTAATTTGCGGTTTGCCACGCCCACAACAACAGTCTACATTGCAGTGGATTATGAAGATGATAACAACGATAGATTCTAGTTACTATGCTTTGTCATTCGTAATATTTTCATTGACCTACGTCAATAAGCTTAAAATAATAGTCATTCATACTATGCATTTTCTTGATTACGGTAAATTACCGTAGAATTGTTAAGCGGGCCAAAATTTCATTAGATATATCTGTGACTAATGTCCAAAAGTGATACCTTGTTTTGATACATCGATTTTATTCTGAGTTGATCCATATACATATAGGTATAATATAAATGACAAAATTTTACCTCATCCAGAGTGCCTTACTCTGGGTAAGATCACTCCTTTAGCTCGTGGTAAAATCGTTGTGGTATCGACGAGTGGATCGAGATAAGTATTGGAGTCTTTGTCTAGATAGTGGAAACAAAACAGGGCGTGAGCGAAGGTCGAATGATATTAGAAGAGTATCTGCGTATCTATACCAATATTATGAAGAGGTAAAAATTGTAAGTTTCTATGTAGGGGGTAATCTTTGGAACCGCTGTTCGGATTGCCAAAATTCTTTCACTGATAGATAGCTACAATGTTCCTGCTATAGGCTATAAAACATCACGCTAAGATTGAATGGAGCCAAGCAGAGGGTGAAACCGCAAGAGAGTAGCTAGTAATTAGTAAAACACATTTTCTTACTTAAAACCCTTAATAACTACTTTAAAAAAAAAAGAAAAACTGCTTCAATATACGTAGTTCACACTAAAAATAAGCTTTGGAAAACCTAACGAACTACACCAAACTGATGCTTCGTGATTCGTGCTTATGCACTTTGAGGTTTGTGGCAAGGGAAAGTCTCCATACCAAATATCTCAGAGATAGTAGAAAATAGGCATACCTACACTGACGGATGAAAACATCTAACATCGAAACCGCACTTTAATAACAACCAATATTTTTACTAGCCTTTTAGGTCGTGCTTGACAACACCTGCTTATTTAGCAATTAGCTTTTGCCCGCTCCTATGCTCAGTTCATGTTAAATTCTGAAGAACAACCGGATAATAATACACAACTATAGAAAATATTATATGTATTTTCAGTATAAATATAATGAAAATAATATTATTATTTTGGCATTTAGCAAAGATTTATTTAGAAAAGACTCTGTATTTTAGTTTTCTACTTTTGTTTTTTGCAAAAATCCCATACCCTATTTGAATGTATCCTTTCTACGCTCTACCTCTCTTCCGCGAAATCGATTCAGTCGTTCTCGGGTTATGTGTAGTCTAACTTACTGTCATCTTTCGTAAATACCAATACGTATAGAAAAATATAAATTATGAAGTACTATTACCATGTTAATGAATGATTCGTGCAGACTTGTTCTTGTAATACTTATTTATACAATAATTTACGCAATGACTTATTTTTCATAACTCTTCAACTAAACTACATATATGTAATTAACTAAAGTTTTTTTACCGAATCCCCTTTATACAAAATATCGATAAAATTAGGCTCAACAGTTTATTAGCGAATGAAATCTTTAGTACTAAGTAGTTTCGACAGTTGGACGGATGTGAAAAATTCTTTTTGAATTTAATTACTAGGTACCTACAGATAGACTTTAAATCTTGATAATGGTTTGGTATCGTTAGGTATGGAGATGCCGGAAAACAAAAATCAATCGTTATATGCATACACATGGGTAGTTATTAGTGATATCAGAATGGCCTCTACCTTTAGGTCATGTAGAGTAAGTACTAAAAGGCACTAAAATATTTCTTCCCGAGAAATACGGGGAAGTAATAACCACAGGGTTTTTGCGGTACCTACAGATTCGAGAACATACCAACTAGGCACCCACACTTAAGCGAAAAACGTATTCCTTTTTAAAATCGAGTATCGACTAGCTATTAAAATTTGGAGGTAAAATCAGTTTTTGTCATTAGAGTTTCTTTTAAAAATATTTCAGATGAAGATTGGTTGCTAGGTAAACAAATGTTATGTAAGTAATTAGGAAAAGACTTCACGTTACATCTACAGATTTAATCAACTTATCAAATCCATACAGGTAGTAACTAGTAAAATCTGCTTTTAACACGTAATTGGTAGGAAAAACCCAATATCAGCTTAGTATGAATAAGTCCAAATCAGAAGTGTGATTTCGTAAAAGTCGATTTAAAACCACGTATACTCAAGTAACAAGTTACAGCCAGGTTTTAAAATAAACAGGACTTTTTGGAATTCACATTTCCCCTAATTCTCGGAGGTTTGGATAGCGCAGGAAGAAATGCCCCTGTGATGATCACCTGGTAAAGCGTAGGGTCTTCGGGAAAAGGATGGGTATCAACCTCTTAACAAAGCTGTGCAAGTTTTGTTTTGTACTGGAAAGCTGACTCCTACATCTGCGAAGCAGTCATACTATCAAAGAGGAAAGCCAAGCACATGGGAGAACTAGCCTCCTCTACCAGCAAACTAGCTGCAAATGACGCCTCCGGCGTCGGGGATCTCTCGCGACAATCTCTGGCCACCGTAAGCGTGTCCGACCAGTACCAAAGCCAAACAAACGCGCTTCATTTAACTATCAGACATCTACAGATGGGCAAACAATAGCCTATGCCTATCCAGCGTCCGGCACTAGCGCCGATGCCTGTCAGGGGTTGCAGGCAAAGCATAATAAGATACCCGTGGCCATACCTGGGACATGCTAAACCGGTGACTTTTAGTCACTACGCCTATAATTTAACCTCCTCAAAAAAAACTGAATAATAAGATGGTAGAGGTTTTATCTACTCTATGAACCAAAGTTGAGTCCACATTATTTCAAATTAATTGATCAGTTATCATTGG
The DNA here is from genome assembly GCA_902829305.4 of Spodoptera exigua. Lineage (NCBI taxonomy): Eukaryota > Metazoa > Arthropoda > Insecta > Lepidoptera > Noctuidae > Spodoptera > Spodoptera exigua. The sequence continues at coordinate 11,859,172 of LR824605.2, forward strand.
TATTATTCTTGTGGCATAGGTACTAAGTGTACCTGTTCTTATCTATTTAGTAACAATATTTTTTACATTTTATCAATAGATAATAAGGAGTAGATACGGGAGAATTAACGAAAGATCTGTCCTAGAGATAAAAACACATCAAAAGAAAACATGTTTATGTAATGTAACTGACTTGATAATGATAACAATTATTCTACTATGTTGGATGTAGCAACAGCGATTTGGTACTTTAAATATTGTGTTAATTTTAAGTACTCATAATGTTATATGAAACTACTTACTTCATAGGTAACTTTTATTACTTAAGGACAGTTCTATGGGTCCTTAACAAGTTCCAATAGATATTTTTTTATAAAAATATTATTATTTTTTTATAAATACAGATTTTATTTCTTTTTTTGGTAAACAGCTATTAATTGACCATACATGCCATAAAAACAATAAGAATACATTATTATAAGATATTTTAGGATAAGTATACTATGGTAAACTTCTAATAAGATATCTATTTGACAAAAAACAACAAAAAACTATCTTATATTCAGTTTTTTTTTTGGCATTTAGCCATTTAGTAGTGGTAATTGGAGACACAATAGTAAGACAATAGGTGTGTGAATGCAGACACTTGCTGGGGATTTGATTATGAATATAACATAAATGATTCTGAATATTATTACACTAGCTATCATGTGGTTTCACCTGCTGTTCGGCTCCATTTGATTGTAGGGTGATGTTTTACATCACTTTGTTTTTATTTCTACACATCAAAAAGAAAATAATAACATACTTCTATGTGTAAAATTCTAAGGCTACCCACTGACCAAATTGTATTGAAAGGCCTATACGGCTATACCGCCTATAGCAACAAGATAAAAAATGTTACTGCTGCATTGAACTAACCAACCGGAGCAGAGCAGAATTAAAAATACGATATGGTGTTTTGTTTAACACTCGTGATCTCATCATAACATTCGTGAGGCCTTCGTAAAGCAGGAGAATAAATCATACGGATATTAAACGGTAAAAAATCTTCCACGTCCTTTCATACCTACACAGTTAGGTACTATCAACAAGATTGTGAATGAGTACGTGTGAATACGTACACTGATAATGAAAATCGATTTTTATATAAACTGATCCGAAGTACAGAAAACAAATGCGGCCGTAAAAACATTAAATATTACTCACAGTTTTAAGTTTCTTCTTCGGTCCTGATGGTCCGTCCATTTTATTAGATATCCGAATACCACTGATCGTTTTAAAGAATTTTTAAGTTATAAAAAATAGTTTTTACTTTATTGTTTACAGAAACCGCATATTTTTCTCGCAAAGGTAACGTGCTTAGTATCAGCTATTTCCAATTATCAGCAGCAGCAGTACGAGGGGGTGACCGACTATCAGAGGGGGCCGGGCCGCGCGGTAGGCAACCGAGAATTTTAGACTTTGACAGTGACAGAAATGACGTGACATCCAAGGCACTGACAGCACATATTTCGTTCATGAATATTATTAGGCTTATTTAGAAGTGATAGAAATATTGTGATACATTTATTTATATTTGTATATTTTATGTTGTTAATTGCCAGGAGTACACTAGATTTGTAAAGAATTAAAATATTAATGAAATTATTAAAATAAAAATACCATAGACGGCCTTATTTAAAAAGGACCACAGACAATGTAAATATTTGTAAATGTCTGCTGCTGTCGGTCGCTGTCTAAGTTAGTCTCAAAATACGTAAAATCCATAAGATTTTGGGAGAATACTCAGGTTAATATATTAAAGCGCAGAAATATTATTCTAAAAATATTTTCCGCTAGAATATGTTGACTTAAAACCTTAGATAGGACCAAGAAACTTGTACACGTAGTGTTAATCTATGTTGGTTTCGTATTGGTGTTCAACTCGATCAAAATGCCTGCTGTAACTGCTCCTTCGGTGGAAGAGCAAAATGAAGCCGACCAAAAGATGTGGAGCGCATTAAAGCGCTACATAATACGCGAAAGACAAAGAAAAAAGGAGGGTAATATTTTGTTTATAAAATATCAATCAATAAAATAATACACACATATTTTTCATAACAGAAATTAGAAGAAACAGTTTTGCTTGTACCTTTATTCTGATTAATTAAGGGGCAGTTGATAGCTTCAGGGACAGAAATTTAATCCTTACATTATTTTTGAAGATCACTTTTAATCCTAAATAAGTACCCTTGTTATCATATCATAAGCCCAAACTCAATATGTTTACTTGTAGTTAAAGTACTGGAGACCACATTCCAATTACAGCTTAAAAAGGCACTAGACTGTAGCATAATTATGTATAATCATCTGCACTGTGAACACAAGCTATCATTGTAGCCTAAGCTACAATATTTCACTGAGCACTTGCCCATTAGAGCTGGAAAATGTTTTAATTTATTATAGTTTGTATTTTGTAGTTATAATTTACTGTCACAGTGCAAGTTTGCGTTTTTCATTTTGTAAATAAAATTCCATTGATGTGGGATGCAAGCACAATAAAGTGGTTTAATGTTATATGATTTCTGTTGTATTTTAATATCATATTTTTTTTTTAAATCATTCGAATACAGGTAACTCACATGATTTTAAATGATTTCAGAATATGAAGCGGAAGTGGAAGAGGAGAGATTGCGAAAGGAAAGGGAAGCGAGAGAGAGGCAAGATGTCATGACACTTGGTAAAACAACTTTTCATATATATTTAAACTTTTAATTGTGGTAATTAGAGACTTAATAGTAAGACCATAGGTGTGCAAATCGAATGCTGGTGTTTGCCTGGGGTTTGATGAATTACCATAACTAGTTGACTTGGTTGTCTTCAATGCCTTAACTGTACTTTGGTTTCTTGTCAATTATCTAATTTAACATAAAGAGCAGTTGGTATGTTTTGTAAGAATATTTTTTTGTATTTTACAAGCAATTTCAATATTTTCTTACTGTTTGTTTTCTGGACTGCCACAAATATTTCAAGAACAAGAATAACTAAACCTAAAAACAGCTCTTGCTACACTGTACATTCGTTATTGTGCTAGTGCTGCAAGAACAGGTAGGTACTACTCTTGTTTCACAATACATAGCCACTGTGTCCCAAGTTATACATGGTAATTTGTTCAAACTAAGTCTTGTAAGTTTTTTGAATACTTGATGAAGGTTTTGAAACTAGCTCTCAGGATCTGCATCCGAAAGGCAGACCACTAAAGTGGTTGCTCCCAATACAATAACCATTAGTATAAATATACCAATTGAAATGTGTCCATTTAAAAAAAGGATAAGTAGGAATGAATCCAAAGTTTTACTGAAATAGAAATTCCATTTCATTGCATAGTGCTCATTCAAAGAAATTAATGTTATCAATGTTCATTTTACAGAGGAAACAAAAGAACAAATTGAACAGTTGGAACAGAAACTCAAACAGCTTGAAAAAGAGAAACAACAGTTGTTCATGCAACTCAAGAAAGTATTGAATGAGGATGAAATTAGAAAGAGACAACAACAAAAGGAAACTAAGTGAGTATGGGAAATGTTTTGTTCTAATTACAAATTCTCTTTTTTTTTTTCGTTTTTATTTTTCGTAGTTGTTGCCAGTAATTGTAGAGTGTAGTGAGTGGAAAGGTGTGGAAAATTGGCTTTAAAAAGTTGAGCAATAAATAGAATTAATTATCATAATATTTACATATACAAGTTTTAACTACATTTTCACAATATGATGGTTTAAAAAGTTACTTTTAAAGCAGAAGTTAATATAATTTGAATTTATTTATTACATATTCATCAAGATTAAGCCTGTACCTAACAACAGGTTTCAGGGAGCAACTAACAAAAAACTAACAAAAATTTACTAACCACTGCCACTCTGTAGACAAACTAATGATTTTCGAAAAAAACAAAACAGTGACTTTTCCAGCGAGATGCAATCCATGAAGATGCAGCCGATGGGCAACATTCAGATACCAATGTTCCCGCTGTCCACATCCACTGGGCAGGCGGAACCACCTCCACAGGGCAGACCACCCCCTCTTTCCTCTCACATGATGACCAAGGTATAAGTAATTTATTTAAAATGATCTCTACATCATCATCATGCACTTTGCTTTTACTATTTTTAATAACAATCACTTTTGTATGACATTGATTTGGTTTTGCACATTCAATTTTTTTACTAATTGTATGTTGGTAATGCTAAACTAAAACTGCAACTTATTTTTGAAAACAATAATAGTATACTACAGATAAATGAGCACCAAAGTGTTAATATATAACATATGTAATCGCAACAAGGTTTTCTACACTTTGGAACAAGCAAGTAGCTTCACTAGAGGACAGACGGACAGACTGACACGCTTAACGTTTAAGCTCATGAAATACTTTTTTCCTTTTTTTGCTTGACGTTCAAAAGTGCCTACTGTGGTCTTGTTATTGAAATAAATAATTCCGACTTTGACTTCGGTTGTTGGTACTAATAAAAAGCGTGTTTTGATTGAAAATTTGGACAGTTTTAACTAACATTGTTAGTGAACCACTACTACATATAGTTCATTATCACAGCTAGCTCATCAGACCATCTTCACGTAACCAAGTCACTAGTTGCACTTGTTTGTATTATCGTGTTTATTCTCCTTTGTTCAAGCATAAGCATTCAAACCACATGTTGTTCCCACAACAGCAGACTATTGTGCGAGGCCCCATACAATCTGGCGTCAAGAGACCCCGCAGCCCCTCACCGACGTACGCGCTCTACGCGCATCGCTTGCATCAGCCCCCAATGAAGCACCAACAAGTGTACTCCGATCATAGTAAGAACTCTTTGAATTTTACTTACAAGACATAAAAAACGCCAAGCGAAATTATAAGCGTATTCTCAACATTCTTAAAATTTATTTTCCTTCTTTCTTGGTATAATCTAGAAAGCTGTATCTACTCAAATTCGTCTGCAGTAATCTGTAAATTGAAACCTACATTAATAAAGTTCTACAGTTTTTATGACGAGTTGTAAATGTGTGTTTATATGAGTAAATCTTTTACAGAGGTAGAAGATGGCCGCATGGGCCGTCAGATGGCTCGCGCAGTGCTTTGGAACAGTGAGTTACTTGACTAGGTGTCACTGTACGTCTATCGCTTCTCACCCATATGCTTTTTGATTATTCTCTAAGCGTATCCACTTTTAATTTGCTCTTTTTTCCATTTTGTTTCACATAAAAATCTGACACTAATACAAACTTATCTTTTTCCCAGATTTTTGAACTAATTTTATTTCAACCTCTATACATCATTGGTCTTCAAGTATTATCACTTTGGTTTTTCCTTCCCTAACCCAATCCCTGATTTTGACTAACATTTGCATGTAGTTTCTTTTTGTGTGACGCTTGTGAACTTTTAGGCTTCGTTTACGGGGACCTGGCGCGTCGTGCGTTCGTCGTACATTGCTGCAGCGAGCCGTGTCATCACCCGCGCAATCGGAAACATTGCAGCAATGTAGGACGAACGCAAGAAACGCTGCGCAGCGCGTCGTATCGCCGTAAATGAGGCTTTACAGTGTGAATAATTATAAAATCATCCTTTATTTGCTATCCTATCCCATACTGACAAAACCCCGCATTTTCAGAACACTAACAATCGTGATACTATTGCGAAAAAGGTGTATGATTTTATAATTTCTTAATCCACACAATAATAACATTTCCACAGAGCCGTCTCAATACGCATCGAACGTGGGAGGTTCCTCCGTATCATCGAACGCGTATTACGCGATGCCTACGTCTAGCGTAGTGGGCGTGGTGGGGGAGCGCCCCCCTCCTTTACTATACGCGCACCATGCGCACACGCCCCACACGCCCCACACACCTCATACGCCGCACCATAGCCTCATGTACGCGCCCGCGCCACAGCCGCCACAACTGTACCTGGATATGCTGAAGAATAGAGATGGGCAACAGCATCAGGAGCAGAAGAAAGAAGCTCAGGTATGTAGGAAATACTAATCGAGGATTTACAAGAAGTCGGTTAGCTTAACACATTCAGTGCCCCCGACGCGTATGTGCGTTTCCTCGCACGCACATACGCGTCGGGGGCACTGAATGTGTTAATAGAAGTGTTATGTTAGAAGAGGGCATTGAATAATGTGATTTATAGTTAAGTCATCTGTTCAGACAGTATTAACTGTTTACTGTAACAGACTGAAGAAATGATTAATTTCTTAAAAACTGAAAATGAACTCCCGCTGTTTATAATGAACTAACGACCCATCCCAGTTTTGAACGGATAAAATGCTTATACAAAACTCTCCACTATGGTAGATGTTTTACACTTATAAACTTACCTCTTCAATCGTTCTATTTATTAAAAAAAAACCTCATCAATTTCCATTGCGTAGTCCTTAAGCTTAAAGCATACAAAAAGCGACTATTTTATAATATGTAGTGAAATAAAAATTCAGCTACAACCAACAAAATACAAGTTTGTATAACGTTGTTTGATAAAACCCGTTCGATTGTCGTCAGCCACAAGTGCTGATTGGTCTGAGCGAGGCGCACCACCCGTCAGTGAGTAGTGGCGTGGCTTACGCCCAGCCCCCTGTGTCACGACATCTCTCCATCCACCCACCGCCGCAACACAACAATATGCAGGTACAATCAAATACAATTTACGTATAAATAGACCCCTATCCTATAAAATTATGTATCTATTTCGCCTTTATTCCGTTTCAACGGGTTTATTTGTCTGAATTGCGCTATTTCATTTATTTTATAGTTCCTTTTTTATACTATATCTAATAGAGCGCTTGGTTATGTTTACTTATTATTGTAGATTAGTATTATTGTTTTATTTATAAAGTGATGTACTTAACTAATTTATTGTTGCACAAAGTTCCTATTTCGCTATTTTTATTTGCATCTTGCTAGTCCTAGTTTTTGATATGGTTTTCGGTTAGTAGATTGTCAATTGTCGATTTATTTGATGCTTTTTTGTTTATTGTCTAATTTTTAATTTAAAGCCGAAGTTGAAAATGTTCTAACTGTAAACCATTTCAAAATTTGATGCATGATTTTAATTGTAAGTATAGGTTTAAATAATCCGAATCTTATAACAGGATATATGTAGAACCTATTTTCTCTAAATGTGATTGATCAATCATAAGAGAAGTTGCAGCATCTAAACTTGTGATATCCGGGGTTCGATCCCTAGGCACCAAAAACTTAGTAACAGCAAGAATGTGACCCAATCATTCACCCTCCTACCAGGAAATAGCCCATGTTCTGTTAATATGTATTATATTTAACCATTGCTTATTGTCATGTGAGCTTTGCCATTTAAATGATATTTGATCTAAGGATGACCTTTCCCAAGCGTTTCCTACATTTGAAAGTGTTCTGAACAAATAAACATCAATATGACTAAATATTGTTAAAAGAATAATCATTGCTTGACAACTAACTAGATTGCTAATTAATAGGATTACTTTATTATTTACGCTGGACCGCAGTGGGGAACAATCAAAACGTTTAAACGTCGTAACTCTCTGTCTATGTGGTAAGATTCGACGCCAATTTGCGTCTATTTCCACACGCCAACTTTGGCGCCACTGGCGATAATGGAAGATAATCTTAATAACTGGCGTTTTTACTTCCAAAACTGCTTCTGGTGTTAGAAACAATGTTTTACTAATCGCCAGCTATACTGAAACACCAATATCGGCTAGAAATAATCGTTAAATAACCTGTAATTTGGACCTTTTTGGCCATTAAAATGTAGTCCCCCACTGCGAGCTAGCTTAATGTGTGCATACCTTAACATTTTGTTACAAGTTGAATATAATTTTAATGCTACTGGATATATCAGAGCCAAATAGACCGTAGCGGCTTTCCTACTCGCAAACTTTGTAAGAATTTTTTATTTATCTTTACCCTCGTTGTCCTTATGAGGTGAGCAGATTAGGCCTATAGTGACTTTATTTAATACTTTATGCTAACTGGGTTTATGATCACAATGTTTTTGTAAATAAGTTGTTCTGCTTTTGTTAGTATAACTTAGTGCTAGTCGCTCACCTCAGACGCAATATCACTTAGGACAACGAGCGGTTGTGTTGTCCTTTTCAAGACGCCCTTACAGTCCTAGGGCATAATTGTGATTTTTAAACCCAACGGGGATGCTTCATCTGCTCTCCTCAAATATCATAAAAGAGCTTGAAGCTACGAGTTTTAACACAGCTTTTTGAAGTCTGATAAAGCATAAATAATGCATTCAAAAAGTAATAAAAGCTAATTATGCCCCAGAAATTAACTCAGACATAAATGTGTGTGTGTTTTTATTCCCGCCTTTTGACTGCCCTCGGCACAAGCAGACGTCGCCGATTATTCAAAATTTTTCGAAATTGTAACACAAGTTAACGCTTTTGTTTGCATGCTGTTCTCATAATTTTCTATCTTTCAAAGCATCTAAACTTGGAGCTTATTTTTTTTCGACTTCGAATTTTCAAAGCGATATGGACAACGATTGGCCTTAAAGAATGGTGGTCAAAAGGGTAGTTGAGGGCGTTAGGTTAATCGTGTTGTTTGTGTAGACGGGGAAGCCGGGCAGCATAACGCAAGGTTACCCGGTGCAGCAGTCGAGCAACGTGCAGAACCCAAACATATACCCGAACCGACACCGCTACTAGCTAGTGCTCATCCGGCGGCAGGGCGCGCGCGTCCCGCCCAGCCCCCCGTGCACCACATGAAGAACATACTCCTGCGGGCCCTCGTACACCAGCTGTTGAAGTAAACTCTCATAACATACCGTACTGTATTTTTTTACGATAAAGCTACTGCGATATTTTGATTTCATCTGTTAATGTTAATGGCGCTTTCTAAGGTTTTTTATAGTCAAAGTCAAAATCATTTATTCCAACTATACCATAAATAGGTACTTTTGAAACTATAAACTAAAGATAAAAAAATGAAGGCGAAAGACATTATCTTTTAATATAATCTGATATACAATGGCACTTTTGAAAGGCATACGTTATTCAAGTCAAGACTCAGTAAAGCTAATAAATCTAATCATAATCTCAAATTCATAAAATATCTTGACTGGGCTGTCTTGCTTGCACAGCATTAATCTATGGATAGAGAAATGGTCTACCAATGGCCAATGACAATAAAAAGCTATGGCGTATGCTAGCTATTGCCCGTATAATTTTAATGACATTAATTGCGAAGCTCCAAATATATTAATTTTACTGAGGTGCGTCACAAAATGCATACAAGTGTAACAATCGTATGCTACAGTAAAAAAGGTTGTTGTAACTTGTGTTATATTTGTTCATATTTTATGATATAACTTAAGCTTACCCTTCTTACGGCTTCGCTCCCATCATTTGACTACCTAACCTACCTACCCTACCGATCCTACCTACCCTATTTACCCTATCCTACCTACTCTACTCTATCCTTTGTCCTACTCCCAGTTCTTAGCAAATCCCTACCAATTTTAGACCAAATCGGTTCAGCAGTTCTTGAGTTATAAATAGTGGAACTGACACACTTTCTATAACTATAAATTTATGTTTATTTTAATATGATGCGTCTCCACCTAAGCCTACTGAATACATCTTATTGAATAAACAATTTATCGCAGTTAGCTTAATTGTAAACTACATACATTTACTCTTCACTGAATATACAAAAATATAATCAATTCTTGGTCGGTTGGCAAGGTGAGAATAAATGTGGCTTATAGAGATTCTATTCACAGACAGAACACTGTTGATAAAAGGCCTCCGCCTTAGTCTGCCACGTCGAACGACAATCAACTACTTCCGACCAGCTGTAGCGACCCTCAAGAGGTCGTCAGCACTGGAAGGCCTTAACAAATAACACTCATATGACTTAATATAAAAGGTGTTTAAATCAGTGTGGTTGGGATCTTCACTTCAACAATGAATGTACATTTTGTCTACTCAGTGACAGCAAAAAGGTTTAAGTTGTGCAGTGTATGAACTCTTTAGTGAATTCCCAGTGTACAGTGACTATAATGGGTTCTTTTATTGGCAACTCAGTGCTAAAATATAGCCAATAATATAGGTGCTATAAAACATATGTCCATATTTTATACTTCAACGCAAAATAGACTTTGTGTAAAAACAATAGCAATGTAAATCCTATAAATAGACGAAGTCAATTAAAACTTTAATGATTTTATTATATACGTTTATTTTTTACTCGCATGTATGAAATAGCGGATATAGAAATATAAAAGATATTGAGTATTGAAATAGCGGATTAGACAGCAAATAACATTTAAGAAATCGTTTTGTACATTATTAATAGTTATTTCCGATGTCATAAGCAACATATTCTAATAATAAAAGAATGTACACTGTACTCTTATACTACTTCCTTATAGATCTTACTAGAATAAATGTATGCTCTACCGTGTACTCCGAGTGGTCCTGACAAATTACTACTACACCCGGGTGTTTCCTCCTTCGGATCAGAAACAGCTACCCTCCGTGTCTGGTAATTACCTGCGTCAGGCGAAAGCTGAGGACGCCATGGTGTCTCTCAAGCCACTACTCCTCAAAGGGGGGTCTTACCGCTTACCCATAATAGCGTACGCGATTTTGTATAGATAGGATATTAAAAAACGTTGCAGTAGTCATAAGAAAAAACAGGTTTGCAAGTTATGACGGTAAATATTTACATAATCCTCTTGGACCATTCATTGTATTAAGATTACATTTTGTTGCCAATAAAATGCCCAATTTAATATTAAGTTATACAATGCATACGTTAATCGATATTAAGAAAGACTATACTAATATGTATTAAAAATATCACAGTTGAAATTGATTTTGTATCAATTGTTAAAAAATGTTATCATTATCTGAGTGATGTATAAAAATATGGAATATGTTATTGTAAATATGCAATCTGAAATAGGAATAGAATTAATGAGAATAAAATTATCCTCGCTTTCTATGTAAAAAACAATATTATGATAGATCCACGGCTATTAAAGCTTTATTTGATTAATTTAATAACATAATTTAGATTAACTTTTAACAAAACGGTCTTTCTCAATCCAGTATTATTTTATTTATTTATAATTTCAATCGAATATTCATTGATATTTTTAAATGTCTTTGCGCATTTATGTTGTGCCTTTGCGCAAGTATGTTATACCTTTGCGCAACTGTTTTGTATCTTTGCGCAAGTATTTCGCACATTTGCGCAATAGCGATTTTATTTTTGCGCAACCATTTCTAAAACAAGTTTCTCAGGATATAAAATAGAGCATAAAATAAATTATTCAAAGATAAAATATTTTATTACTGATACTTTTAATATATTATCTATTTTTATTCATGATGTACTTACAAAGATTGATTAACACTGTTTTGTTAAAAATGGGATAAATATATATGCCGTATTTTTAGTTTGTGCTGAAGCCATTTTGTTAATTTGCAAATAAGTGGGATAAAACAAAAATATTATTTTATATACCTATTTTATTATAAAAAACGTGAATTAAATTCTTTGACTTGTACATACATATTAAGCCAAATGCTTTCACGCTTTTTGAACATGAACTGTAAAAAAATAGTTCAAATTGCAATCACTTAGTTTGAAATTGATCTTTATTTCGTAGCAAGAAGTGCTGTTTTTGTCGAGTATCCTGTCACTAAATGTGGAGTTGAACTACGTAAAGATGGCGCCTGGTCTGTTAAAAATAAATAGCACTCCTCAAGTATGTGAAAAGTTTACTTTTATGTAGATTTCAGAACACACGGATCTCTTCTTTGTGCGTAAGTACAACAATAGTATTCTTCTGTCTTATTTGTCCTTATGAGAGAAAAACATTAACTAATAAATCCCGTAAGGATCATATCCGTATGCAATCTGGAATCTGCATAAAAGAAAAAAAACATTGTCGCACAGATCTTAGATCAAGTATTCAGATGGATTCCGGATGTTGGAAGCCTAGCATACAAACAACAGAATTGAAATGATGGTAAAATGCTAATAATAACAAAAAACGCTGCTGGTTCTGGTTGAAAAAATATAAGCGTAATGAGTACATGAACTTTTCGTATTAATTAATGCCTTTAAACACCCCTGGAAATTAATAATTTCAACAACGAATTCTTTGTTACCTACTGTAGTCCAAGAAGAACGGAAGACGTTTGTTGTTATCCATGTTGTTTTTATAGATACATAAATGTCTATCTACGAATGTAAACGCGGTTCTACTCTTCAATAAGAACAACGTACAGTTTCCTGACCCTGCACCATAAATTACTCAGTTGGACATAAGACCTCTTTAGAATACTCGTCTTTAACAGTTATAATAGCAAAATGTCTTATCTACAGTTGTCAGATAAATCAAACATAAATAATAATTAGGTAATCAAAGACTCAACATTTCACAAACTCAAGAGCAATAAACAAATTAATTGAATATGTGGGTGAGTTTAATTATGATGTAGTTCTTTGTATATTAATAGCTAATAATATAATAACCTTTTACCTAGGTATCTAATCATGTAGCTGAATATCAGATCTTATTGACCTTCGATCATGCTGAAGGGGGACAAACGCATATATTTCCCCGCATGATTGCTAGTGCATACAGATTAAAATGAATGGGAGGTGGGAGTGAGGTAGGGGACCCCTCTATTTGACCTGCAAGTAGGTCGTGAGCGATCGATGCACTGACTGCATCTTATTCGTACCGGCCGGCCCCCGGGAAAACGGCATCCTGATTGACACAATAAAATATAAATAGTAGCTATAAAACGTGAAGGTATATTTTTGTTTTATTTATACTGAGCAGGAGTTATCGATATACATAGGTTATTGTTTAAGACGCATAATGGGAAAGTAACTACTTGCATCGAGGAATAAGCAGCAATTGTGTAGTCATATCTGTTGTCATAATAATAATCTGTGTGTTAATACCCTTTTAAAGGTAGGTGAATAAATATGTATGTGTAGGTACCTACACACATTCAAAACTAAAAAAAATCGAAATTATAACCCCGTGGAAAAAAAATTGAGGGCGGGAAATCATCAAAATAAATGACATCCCTCGCCCAGGGTAAGGCGAGATTAAGTTCGACTTTAACTGAATAAAACCACCCCGTTCTTTCTTCTGATCCAGACCGAGTCTGCGCTACCTAATTGCGTTTGAACCGCAACCCCGGCTATAGAAAAAGAGCCTACTTGTGTAATCGATCTAAGTATTTATTATTTAATTATGTTGCTGCATGTGAACACTCCTTGTCACGTTTTTATCTGTCGAGTTCTATGTAGGTACATAAGCAAATAACTGAACCGATTTCCCTTCAAACGAATGATCCGCTTACTCGATCTAGCACCGGTGTCTACGTGAGGCTTAGCATGTCAAATAGGATTAATAGTTGGCAACTCATAACGACATTAGTGTCTACAGACACAACGCTAATACCACGAGGGTTTCACCTGCACACCTGCGTCGGAAGGATTAAATTATATAATTAATGTCGCATTTCAAATCATTCATCTTGGAAATGGTAAATTATTATCATTGGTAAAGTGGCAAGGGGAAGAAAACGTTAAACGAAAGTGGATGGAGTGGTCTGTACCTACTTATAGGTCTCTACCTATCCCTATAATGTTTCAAATTGCCCGGCAGAATGGTAAAAATGATGTTGTTTAGGTAGGTTACGATTCCCAGAACCACACAACCAACCAAATACCTGTTGGTAGGTAATTTCTTTATTGTACATTTTTTTGTGAGTGGAAAATCATCGAGTGCCTTCTCCCGCCCAGAGTCGGGCGGAAGGGAGTAAGTATAAGGCTCTTACTGATTAAAATCCCCCCGTTCCTTCTCCTGCTCTCTGGGCCGAGGCCGCGGTGCCTCAGAAATACGCTGGGTAAGTACCTATTAAGTATATCTATGCTTTAAACTTCAAAATGCCTTGAATGTGCACAGCGACGCTAATTTAGACATGTAAGAAGATACTTGCTGCCCACCTCCGTCAAACCTGAATAGGTACCCAGGTAAGTATACCAAATCATGACTCTAGATCTCTCATCTGGTTAGTTTTTTTTATTAATGTATACAATCGTGGCTATGTCGATATCTATCTACTAATGAATTCATAATACCTATTGTTGCATACTCTGGAAACAAAGTTTCAACTCGGGAAAATTCTTGCGGAAAATATTTACAGGTACCTACCACTCTACAAAGTTTTGCTGGTAGAAATGGAAAAGATATTAATTTCTTACCTACCTATATAATACCTAATAGTTGTAAATTAATAGGTAACTGAATTTTCTACACGACATTTTGACTTTTGTAGTTTTGTTACACAATCTTGGAAATAAAATTGTATGCTTAAAATAATCTTGCACTCAACTGATTTTGAAATTAATAACAGTCATTATTGAAGGTTGAAAACCAAAAATTGTGAGTAAATAAAGGGCTGCCCGCAGCTATGCACTCTTCACTGTTTTGTTGTCAGATATACATAGATAGATATGGCCACTGATCATTTAGCAACAGGATGATATTCTTTCAGCTTGTAACCATTTGTTCAATAACAATAGCAAGTAGATAAATATAAATGTTTCTTGAATGAACTTTGTTCGAAAGTTGTCACATAAGTAAATTGATTAGCTTAGATAGAACTTGATACAAATTAATTAGAAACGACAATAACTATCCAATCGACTGAGACGATATAAAATGTTAGGTAGATACTTTCGAAAGTTTTATTATTTTAATATGATACAACAAATCGACTTATCTTAAACAGTTCTTAAATGACTAAAGAAGAATTTCAATTAGGTAGGTACCTACTTTCATTCTTGAGCCAAACAAGATTCATAGCTCCTTTTTGTATGATGTTTTCTTTCGTAATAAATTCACTCATGTATTTTCTTATTCATACGATCTCGCTGTGGGATTCCTTGGAATCTGTTTTATTATATTACTGTTATTTCATTATATTCAGAACCGGCGTACGTACATGTCGACCGTATTACTTGTTCGACATTGTGACTTCATTATTTTCGAAGATTGCTAAGAACAAATCAAGTTATGGTGCCAGTATGTTTCGCGCATCGTAGATAACTAACCGAATCGAAAATTTAGAATTATTACTATCTGTTATTATTTAATTAGAACAATTTTTTTTTTATTAACTTCATTAAATCAATCTTAATTAAATTCACGTGAAAGTTCACTATTGCACTTTGACCAAAAAACAAATGTGTAAACAAACAATTTAGACATTAATATTGTATTTAGGCACATGCATATGATTAGTAAAACGGCAACAATTTTGCCTTGTCATACTGACACCGCAATTTACCTAATAGTTATGTAGGTGGATAGGAAGGTAGGCCGATTGAAGAGTTCGATGAATAATTGGAATACTTAACTTGTGATGTTACCTTCCTTGTAAAGATAAAAATAAGATAAACCTAAGTATAGTTTATTTTCTATCTACCTACAATGGCAAAAATTTCGTAAAACGAATAACGTAAGTCAAAAAAAGGAAATAAGGTACATTTACTATATTTATTAAATTATTTTTATTTGTCTTAACGTCACTTCAGCAAAATTATTTTGAAATAAGAAGCCTCTTTCACCCATCTCTTTGTTATCCTAGAATCTAGCATCCAGACACCTTTGTCCTCCAATTGATAAGGATACGTTTTATCACCTTATGCTGTGGACGTAAGGTTCAATTTGTCGTTGGAATTGAATTAGGAAGATGGAGTGCGCAGGCGTGAACCTATTGACTGTCCCCCCTTCTGCCTTCTCTAAAAGCTGAATGT